>CM059279.1:22146322-22201322 GCA_030347295.1 Setipinna tenuifilis | reverse complement strand
GTGGCCCATGAAGTTATCAGGCACTTCCCTGACCCCCTGCCCCCCCCCCCCAGGTCTCACTGGTGTTTGGTCAAAGCTGACGGGGCCTGACAGAGGCTAAGCTGGGTGGGCGGGAGTGTTGACAGGGTCGCAGCGACTCCAAAATGAGCACATTATCCTGCAGGCCAAAGCAATCTCGGGGCCTGGGGTAGCTCCTAATAACACTCAACAAGTGGAAGGAAGATGGGAGAGTGAGTGTGTGTGTGTGTAATGTCTGTGTGAGTGTGTGTGGGCAAGTAAGTGACAGAGAGATTTACAAAAAAAAAAAAAAACGTTCTGGACATGGACATGTCAGATAGCATCCGAATGTCTATGTGAATGAAAAGGTGTGTGTCAATTTAACAAGCAGGTATGTATCAGTGCGCCTATTTCAGGAAACATACAGCTGGTCATTGCACCGGCATATATCCTTGTCAAAATTGTATCACAATACCCTCTACTAATCAAGTTTATTTATGTACACTGAGAGTGTAACTAAAGTGGAAACTCTGGATGTGTGTGTGTGTGTGTGTGTGTGTGTATATGTGTGTGTGTGTGTGTATATGTGTTTGTGTATATGTGTGTGTGTGTGTGTATATGTGTATGTGTATATGTGTGTGTCTGTGTGTGTGTTGTTGGGGGGGTCAAATACTTCACATACAAACATTCCCAATCCCGACCAACCATCTCACAAGGCATTCATCTGTGCGCTGGGGCAGGGAGAACTCGTTACTCTCTGATTTACTGGAGAGCAGCTTGCAACAGGAACCTAACCCAAGCTGGGATTCCACCTGCGCCGGCCTCGTAACTCTTCTTCTCCTCCTCCTCCTCCTCTACACAGAGCCACACCGCGATAAAAAGCTGACAGCTACGCCAGCACCAAACGCATGATGGATCACAAAAAGCGCTATGATCCCTTTATGTGGGGGTTTTTTTCTACCTCATCACAGCTGAATTGTGTAATTTAGAGAAATACAGACAGCTTTGGACAAGCAGGTTGGTGAAAAAATTAGGCATAATTAAAGGCATGGGGTGTCAGTGCCCCCTAGTGGGGAAAAAAACATTTAGTTCTACACTCATACCCGACATGAATTACTTGTAGGCTAATACATCAACATATGCTTTGTCCAGCACTTATAATACAGATATACAGTGAACTTATCTTTACAGCAGGGGTGGAAATTTTCAATTTGCAAAATGTGAACCCTTACCAGACAATGACAAATACGTGGTAAAAATCACCAGCCACTCAACAGTAAATTATTATTTTGTGTCCGAAATCTCCCAGCCACCTTTATATTTTACCAGCATTTAACTGGTGCCAATTTCCGTCCTTGCTCTACAGTCATTCAAGGTCATACGAGCAATGGCCCAAGAGTGGTCTTCAGAGCTCCACTTACTTCTTTCTGCGCTGTCTCTCCTTTAACCTTGAGTGGTAGATGTCGACTACTGCAATCTTGAGGGCTAGGGGGAGGGGGAGGAGAAGGAGATCAGGAGGGAGATTAAAAGATCTTGTGTGTTATCTCAAAGTAGATGACCTCTCTCTGCACACATATACCCTTTTAATCTTTCAGGATGCCCTTTTGCCACACACTCACCATGTAAGATGTCCGAGTCGTCGTCCACAAAGTCAATGTCCTTAAGATCCCATTCAGCATAGTTGTCAAATTCCTGAAAAATGGGAAAAGAGCAACTATAATGCACCGTGAAGTGGCGATTCAGGCAGTTTACCAGATATCGCAAATTTACTTGATAGTTATATCAACTTTGACCGTGTCAACTAGACTTAGGCAAAACCAAAATTAAATAGGAGATTTCCAGTTGATTTCCACATGGTACATTTTAAAGAAAGTAGTTTATAATTTGATTCTCTAACAACTGATAAATCTATTCAACTGAAGGCATGGTTTGGAAAAACAACACACAGCTACAACAGTACAATAGAGTAACAGCCGAAGATCTTGTCGTGACAGCTGAAATGTGACCATCTGCTACTGTTCAGTTCTGCCATTTACAGTAGCTCATTCCCTTTATACTTAATGTCTGCCCATGGCACATCAGCAGTACTTAAGTCCTGCCAATGGAGGACCTCCATGATGCCGTACCTCCATGAAATCCGCTCGGGCTGGCATGTACCCGGCCATGTCTCTGGACAGCACCGAGTCGAAGGTGGGCCTGGGGGGGTCGTCTGTGGCTGCAGGAGGAGAACGTAGGGTGAGATGAGATGAGATGAGGTGACATACTCTAACTGTACGTACACAACCGAAAGCGACCAAAGTGAAGAAGTAGCCGAACTCCCTAAAAAAGCTTCACTGTCCACAAATTTAGAATTCGCTTTGTTCGCTCCTGACCTGACATTGGAATGTTTGATTTAGCTTATCAATAAAAGTGGGACGTTGGTAAATGTATACATTCCAATTGGTTATCCCCAAACCCCGCCATAGCTCATTACCCTAAAGTTAAATGGAATTTAACTTCTCTTTTACGATCTAGTCACTCTATTCACTGAATTTGCTGTCCTTCCATACAGAAGTAATGACTTCCGTTGCTGTGATCGCTCTGGTCACCTTTGGTGTGTACGTACAGTAAGCCATGGCCAAAAACACATTTCATTTTATACATTTACTGCCCATATAAGCATTTGGGAAGCATAATCAGTGTAGTTTGTGTGTTTCTTTGGCTATGAAACATTACTGATACATCCGCACCTCTGTCGTCCACACCTGGTTGACTCTGCCCTGAGTGCATTAATGTGACATGTGACACTGTTTTCATGGTCATGTGACCAGTGTTTCAGGCATTTTGTCATTTCACTGCGCACAAAGAAAGGCTCTGCTTCTGGATGTAAAAACAGCATGCGTGGAGTGAAATTGTATTGATCTGATTACGTATTAACAAATTAATCTGGATGAAGCTTTGTGGTCTCTGTCTTAAAGTAGGCTTGTGCAAAAAAAAAAAACTGCCAGCTGAATTTTTTTATGAAACATGGTGGAAAGGCGTAAGATGGGGCAAGACAGAGTTCCAAAATGGCAGAGAAAAGAAGTGACTAAAGGACTGCTGGCTCACGTTTGAAGGGGATGGCAGAGTCGGCAGTGCGGGCGTCCTCCATCTGGCGTAGGCTCAGCAGCGTGGAGGAGAAAAGAGGGTTGTTGATGAAGTGCTTCATGTAATGGCACTCACACTCCTCCTTGGTCTTGGTGCGCATCTGATAGGCCACATCTTGCCTGTCGACAGTGGGGAAGCAAAGTGAACAGTGTTTTAAATAAACTGAAAACATTTTTTTATTTAAAACAAACATGGAAAAAACAGGTCAGTGAAGAGAAAGTAGGGGGTGTTTTTAGTTAAGCCTGAAATTGTAATAAATAACCATTCCTTTAAGCAAACACGAAAAAAGGAAATGTAGAGCAATGTATTTGCCTTAATTACGAATTTTACTCCCTTGCTCCAACTCTCACATAAACAAACCACATAACACCTGCCCTGCACTTTACTGACAAGAAAACAACTGCCCTCAAACAATTGAGCAGCATCCCAACACAATAAACAGAAAAACAACCTATTATTGCAAACCATACAACCTATTAATGCTTCTCATTTCTTTTTTTTGTAAAGCAACTTTGAGGACTTCGAAAAGCACTATTAAACTCCTGTATTATTACTTGCTAAAGGGTTTATTATGTCACACTGACCAGTTTCCAAAGCCACAGTCCATGACAGCCTCCAACAGAGCCATCTCCTCCTGAGCTGTCCAGCCTGGCTCAAGCACAGGGAAGTCTGACGTCTGCTGAAGAATAAATAAATACATTTACAGCATTAACGGGTATTGCATTATTCGTATCTTTAATTCAGCAGTAGAATTTCATCCATATGATGCTTTTAAATGAACTGCAGGTTAGACAGCACCAATCAATTCTAACACACAAACACCTGTGCGCCTTACCATAATTTCATATTTGTGGTCGCTCTGATGCTTTTTATACTCAAACCCTCTGGTGAAACACTGAAAAAAAAAGAAAGCAAATTTAGAGAATTCAAAAGACAGATTAGGATTCTCAATACAATCTTTGTTCCCTTTTAAAAATACAAGGTCTACTATACGAGATGCTGACCTGAAGACAAAGGTAGAAGGATGGAGGTCCACATTCTGCACACTTGATGAAAGGTTCCACCAGGTAAGTGGAGCAACCCCGGCAAGGTGGCTTAAACGGGTCACCTGAAACGCGGGGTCAATGAAAAACAGCCATGTTTCATTACATTGCACATTGTGCTGACACTCTCGTCCAGACCGACTTACACTGAATTACGTACAGGGACAGTTTGCCTGGAGCATGGAGCCATGGATGAGGGTGCAGGAGAACACTCCTTCACCCACATTTTGTCCTACTGGTGCAGAAATTGAACCTCTACAACCCTGTGATCCCAAGACCAACTACCTAACCACAGCTGCCCCACCACTCCTTATTTTACAGACAGATCACATTTATACCATTATTTTCTGTTGCAATTGATTAGGTGAATTGTTCAAATTTTGTCTTGTTTTGCCATTTTGTTAATATACTCATATACAGCATACTTTCTATAGTTATTACTAGTTTGTATATACCTATTTATTAATTCATGATTTCTCTTTTATTATTCTTTTTTATCATTTGTATGGTTGTTTTTTAACTGTTAATTGTTTACTATTATTATTGTTTAGTCCGTGTGGTATTTAATGTGGAGCACATTGAACGACAGGTTTGCATAATGATGTGCTATATAAATAAACTTGAATTTAATAGGGAAAAAAAAGATTTTCTATGGCTTTCCTATAAAAAGTGGTTGTCTGGCAAATAAGCAGTGTTGGGCTTTTCGTCTGTTTTACCCAAGTTGCAGTCAGTAATAAAGCAACACCTGCATTATACCCCTCCAAGGTGTGCATTCTTCCTCTAATCAACGACATGTTAACAAACCAAACAAAAACATGTCCTGTTAAAGAGCCAAGAACATGTTACGGTTGCACCTTTGGACAACTGAATTTGTCCAAATTCTCATAACAACAATTTAACATTTTGTGGAAAGGCTCCCAAGAGAAGTGGAAGCTGTTGCAACTGCATTTGGCGTAATGCATGTGTTCAAATACAATGTCATTACAAACCCTGCTGGTGTAATGGTCACGTGTTTGGTTTAATGTGACAACACTGTGCAGAAAAGTCAACGTTAGATAACTAGTGGGTATAACACTAGCTTATACCCACACATGAAGGCTACTCTTCTGTTTATGCAGCCACCGATGGCTAACTGACTTGCAGTGATGGACGTATTGTTTTCTTTTTCAGAGAGGAATGTCGGAACGTGATAAATGCCTCTTCCGATCTTACACAAACACAAAGTAGATTACATAGTACCTGCTTCTGTTATAACCTTCATTGTTACAGTAGTAACACATATTGTTTGGTAGCCTTCGCGAATTACTTCATCAAAAACATTTTAAACGCTACACGTTGCGGTATGTTTCGTATTTTTTTTTAACCACGACGTGCCCCCAAAAAGTTTTGTTATATGAATCAACTGGCAGACTCTCCAAGATTCAACACAGTAAAATATAACAGCGACAATACTTACTCCCAAAAGATGCAAGACGGTCCATTGAGTTCACAAAAGACTAGCCAACCTATGTTTTGCTAGTTAGCTACCCAGCCAAATGACTCTTTATTTCTTCATCCAACTGGGTTGGATGTCTCAAAATGAAACTGTTGCGTGGACACAAATAAAGGAACTATATTTTAAAACATAGATTTGCTGAAAATCTAACACACGACAAAATAACAACAATGTGCAGTCCTCAGGAAATCCGAGTTTGCATGCACGCTTCACGCACCATTCGAGTGGTGGTATGTTTCACAGAGCCCCCAGTGGTATGGAGGAGAGTGAGAGAAGTATTCAAGTTCTGAAAACGGTAAAACGGTTTTTTCCCTAAAAGTAAAAAAGTCGGTGTATGTATATACTGAGGAAGGCGCAGACTACGGCGCAGACTTCATGAAGTCCATGAATGGCATTTTCTCTCGTGTTTGTTAAGCGTTTTATACGTCGTGTCGATTAATATCTTGCATAGAATTCAACGTTTAATTTTTTTGCTGTGCATTGACCTGTGCTAACCCTTAACTAGGCTGCACCCAGATTAGATTGGGAAGAGGACATGCTACCAAACTAGCTAAAAATCAGACATTTGCTAAATTAGTAGCATTATCGCTATGAGGTCCATCACTGGTCAAAACAACAAATTTCGTCAGTGTGTCCTCCTCAAACATTCTCATACTCTAGTTTAAACATTTCGCAGAGGGTAATAATTATTTAAAACATTTTTATGTCAATGTACTGGCTGTAGCTGTATCCCTTCTGTCACTACCATTGGATCAAAGATAGTGCCAGCCAGCTGGCTAGCTATCGCATTGGGATGAAGTTATCATTACGCCAGCCAATGCTTGTGTAAGAAATTCATATTAGTTAGCAAAATTCTTTGACATAGCTTTCACTTAATTTTTACTCTTAACTTGTTAATTTGTACACGAGATTTCAGTGTATCTGCAAATAAGTGCTTGTTAACATGCGGCTACAGGCATAGCAAAGAGTAGAGCATTCCAAAGCTGTATTTCCATCTCATGCGATTCTCCTGTTTGGCTTAAAGTGCAGAAGTAAATCACAAGTAACACATTGTTCCAATAACAACTTTATTGGTACCCTGTAGACATTAATATCGTACCAGCCAAGGGGTGGTGAGCCTCAAACATGAAACTTGCTTTTCTTTGTCTGATGTACTCAGGTGGAAGAAGGATTGCTTTCCAGGGACACATGGAGTCCAGACTACTCTGCTCAGCTGCTCATTTGATAGCTGCTTAAAGTAAGCCATTTTGCCGTTCTGCATTCACCCATTTCTGCGTTTCTGATAGCCACTCCTGTCAAAAAAAAGAATGCCACTTTTATTAAAAGGCATTTTATTTAATATTGCTGCCTACATGTTTCGCTGGCTACTAGAGTGTAAGACAATCTATGTAGCCTATCATTATTTATCATTTAATGCTGTGAAACGTTATTATTATTGTTTTTAGGCACCGTGTTTCTTATACTTAGCATATTTTAATTGACAAATTTGCCTTCGGAATTAGACAATATTTATCTGCAAAAGTCACAGTACAAAAGGGCAAGAAAGACCATTAGCATGCTGGTTATATAGAATCTATCCGTAGACTAGGCTAGGTGCTTCCACTGTTTGCGCGCCTAAAGTGAGCTTCCCAGTTCTTTTTATTTCAGGTAGACATGTTGGACTTGTGGGCAGCTTGTACAATGCAACGAATTCCAGGTTCAATTTCTGTTCATTAGAGCTCTGCATAGAATTAAGCACATTTCTGCTAACCCATACCAAACTGCTGGCATGTACTCTCACACTTGTAGCTAAGCCACAATACAGACTGATACAGTTACATTGACACAGTTACAACTAAAAGAAACAAAAAACAGAGATTATCAGAGATATTTTACTCACACATTAGGTGGAAAGTGCAGTCTTATCGGAAAGGATTCATTGTCATAAAGGACTTGACCACAGATGCCATAGGGATTCTCCACACATTGCACAGGAACCTGTCATAAAGCATTTACATATTTATCTAGCCACATGTGAAGGGGCAACAACAGATGGTAGGCAGGTATTTAGAGTCTTTGTCACTGTACCATCAGATATTCTATGAAACCAGCAGAGTCTACCATACGTTTGTCAAACTGGATGATGGAAAACCTGCTGGCATTAAAGTGGAACAAAAGTTGTGTAGTCCAAACCTTTGTTCGTTATTGAACCTGGCCTAACACTGTCATATGCTAAATGATAAGCCAACTGTATTTATATAGCATGTTCATGTAAAAGCTAAACTAAAGTCTACTGTAATCATTTAGTGTTAGCATTTAGGACTAATACTAAATCATCAGTTACAGTACCTCAGTGTAGTGTGCATGTGCTCTCAGTAGGAATGTTCCATTATCACCCTGAGCCACTCCTTCAGATTGCCCTTGGCTCTGGAAAAACAATGCACAAAGTAATTGATAGTGCTTATACATCATTGCAATGTGTACACACATCTGTTCACGCTGTAGGCTTTGCTGAAGATTAGTGATATATAGGAATATGTTTTAGAGGAACAATCTGATGTTCAGTTGAATTTTCCATGAGAGGAGCCATAAAAATGTGTATTAAAATAAATGGTATAACAAAATAATAAATATGCTAACACTAAATTTAATTAAACTGCAAAGTACATTTAACAAAATGTTAACGTGCTGAGAAGATTGGAAAATAAAGAAAAAAAAAAACATTAAAATGGACCAAAGAAGTTAAAAACTGTCATAAGGAAAAGAAAGGAATTAAAGAAATGCTCTGCTAAAAAGAAACGTTATTGGTTCTTTTACAAAGTCTTTGTGGATTGTGAGTCCCTCAAGGTGCCATGAAAAGCACTCCACAGATGTGGAGCAGCCAGACAGAAAGCTATTTCCCCCATGGAGTCTAGTTTTAAGTGTGTCCTTTGAGTGAGTAGAGCGGAGGGAGTTGTAAGGAAGTTGTATCACTGAAGTACAAATCTTTGCATTCATCGCTGAATTTTGTACTACAATATGTCCCAAAAGTCACTACACATTTACATTTTTCCTAAAAAATAGAATATAAATCATATAGTTTTAGCATCAGCAAAGGAGTCATTGCAATTTTACTTGATGCACTTGCCATGGCGTTCCAAGACTTTGAAGACTAGCTGTATTTCTATACATGCGTGCCTCCATTTTGAACTATGTTCAGCCACTAGTGTTGGGGAGGCCAGCGGTTAACGGTGGCTGAAGGTTGTGTTAAATAAGTACCATTCTTACATACACTGTTGCTTCCTGCACTTGTATTACCTCTAATTACAGAAACGGTTAAACCTTTGTTTGTCTAAATTTGTTTGCTCACGGTTGCACAAAGTGCATGTCCATTGTAAGAGTTGTTTAACTTCAGAGCTCTATGGCATTTTTGGCATGGTATTCTTTATGTTCTGCTCATTCTGCTTAAGTCAAACTTGGAATTTTAACCATAACATGTGTTTCATTACTGTACTCGAAAGGGATCATCTGTTGTTTTGGTATTGTTCTTCCTACCACTTCCTACAATTCTGAGTCATCTTTTCAATGTGGTGTTTTGGGTTGAGAGATTAGCTCAATTAGTTCCTCAACCTAAGAAAATAATTTAGATAATATCCCTGTTACATCTGTATTTTAGCACATGTGTAAAAATACCCAGAAAACATGACCTAAGCCTAATTTCTGCAGGAGCTTTTTACATACATAAATACACAATTTGGGTCATACCTCAACGTTATTCCCGATTTCGGTCTCCATTAATAGAAAAGATCAGGTCGCACACAACACCATGTGACACAACGTAATGACACACGTCATGTTTTCGTCATGTCACGTGTCATGTTTGAGCATTTCTTAAGATTCTACGATTATAAAGTGTGGTTTTAGAATAATACTTCACCCTGTAAAAGTCAGACTTGGCTATCTTACATAAATACACATAACTTTACTGTATAAAAGAAATCTTAAGCAACATTTTGTAAACTATTATCAAATCAATATTAAGAGAAGTGTAATATGGTCACTTACCCACTACCTTACGATGATGAGAGTGAACTCCACAGTTATCACATTTGTAGAGCACATCAAAACCGTAGAATGTTTGAAGAATATTTTAGAAGTAGGTTTGAGGAAGAAGGTTTTCAAGCCTATGTCTGTCAGCCCTGCGCCCGACCTAAAGACTTTCTGTTGCTGGTCTGCTGGAGTCTTTTATGATGACAGGATGTTTGCAGACAATACCAGGAACCTTTCTGCAGCAGGTTAATCTAGAAACCTGTGGGTGTGAGCAGCCTGTGGTTCTCTCATAGCTGTCATAGTTTCTCTATTGATTTCTCTCCTAGTTTTGCTATGCCAGAGACGATTGTGTATACCCATTAAATAACAGGTGTGAAACAAACATGAAGAAAGGAAAGGCACATGAAAATGTGTTGCGTACATCACCTCTGACCACAGTACTTTAAATACCTTGACAAATTTTACAAGTAAACCATAAAGTACTTATGAAAAGAAACATATTGTACACATTCAGAGAGTTGTGAGTCATGAGAATCATGAGAATCACTAAACCATGAGAGTGAATGGGTCACACTGGTGGAAGATGCTTAAAAATAATTTCTTTTGGGCACATCGCACCATGTGATATTTCATAATGTTTGAAATTACTACACTGCATAGCCTATATATGGTTAGAATGTAAATGTAAATGTACTTGTCTGACAAGATAAAAAGTAGTTATAAACTTGAAAATCATTAAGTCCACAAAGTAGTTTGTGGAATTATGCTGATGTGTATGTCAGAGATTGTGTCCCTCTCGTGCCCTCTGCTGCAGCTCTGTGTAACTGCAGGATGCTTGCCCTCCCAAACAACCTGGCCCTGTTTTCCCAAAGCATTTTATATTTATATGCACTAGAGATCTTGCATAACATTTCACAAAAGTCTTATAGCTCATAAATGTTGTGAAAACAATCATAGATTGTCTTTAAAATGGCTTCTCGTTGGGGTTACCAGAAGGACATGGCTATCAGGCTGCAGTATAAAGTCAGGTTAGCTTGCCCATAGTTTGCGTTTCAACTTTCAACTAATGTGTATTTTACTCTCAATTACATGGTGGGTGCCATCAATTACCAGTGCCCATTTCAGTGAAAGTTCAGCTTGTAGGTTTGCACATGTGTTGTAGACAGTACAGCATGACGTAATAACTGGTTTCATGAAATCTTGGCTAAGAACAGTATAACCACCCAGCAAGCTGTGTATAGGTCAGTTTATGTTTAATCTGGAGATTGGTATTACATTGCAGTTAGCAGATATTTTATCCAAAGTGACTGACAACAGAGGACACAAATCAAGCTATAGATGTGCAGAGAAGAACAGAGTAAGGAAGAGCATGACAAAAATACAGTGTACAGAGAAAGCAAGAGCAGAGCAAAGTACAGGACAGTGCAGATAAGTGCAGTGCTTATGGTCAAAAAGGTGCTTCAGGTGCTTGAAGGCAGAGATGGATGACTCTACTTTCATAGCAACTGGTAGCTTGTTGCATCATTGAGGGACAATAACAAAGAACCGTTTCGACCAAGATTTCCTTGAGTGAGGGAACAGCACTGGCATAATACTGTACATGTAACTTTCACAGGTGCCTGTGTATTAAAAAATGATTTGACCACAGACGTATGGAGTTATTTAACAAGGTTAGCAGATTTTATAAAACATGTGAATGAAAGTCAGAAAACATGAGACAAAGGAGGTGGGGTATGCTGGAAAGAACTTTAGATTGCTTTTGCAAGATATTCCTTTTATGACAATGATTAGGGACATTTAGCTTGTGTATTAAAAAATGATTTGACCACAGACGTATGGAGTTATTTAACAAGGTTAGCAGATTTTATAAAACATGTGAATGAAAGTCAGAAAACATGAGACAAAGGAGGTGGGGTATGCTGGAAAGAACTTTAGATTGCTTTTGCAAGATATACCTTTATGACAATGATTAGGGACATTTAGTAGCTACACCAAGTCTCAAGCCTACAGCAGGTATTATCCCAGCAGTGCAGTGCGACCACTAGCGGCTGCTGCGGCGCTGTCCTCTTCTGCGTCTCTTCTTGGTCCCTTTCCATCCTCCCCTGCACTTCCTGCCTTTGTCCTCCTCCTCATCTGACCCCATGGGCTGGACAGGGACACTCTCCCCAGCCTGGGAAGGTTGCAATGATACTCCCAAAGGCTTAATCCCTAAAAGGATTAAACACTTGCATGATGTGCCTGGTTTTAAATTACTATATAAAATCATTTATTTATTAAAAATAGTAGTACAGTCATAGGAATTATAATGCTAACAGCTTTAAGGTCGGGGATTCGTTTTCAGCAAACACCAGTACTCACTTTGCAGAACTAGAGCTAAATGAAGTTACATACAAATACAGTTTATAGCAAGGCTTGCAAGTGAGGAACTAATGTCATAGCAACAAATACACTACCGGTCAAAAGTTTTAGAACACCACACTTTTTCCAGTTTTTTACTGAAAATCATTCAGTTTATTGTGTCTTGCACTCTAAAAATGAAAGCACAGAACAAATATGCAATTTAGGTTGAAATAACTGCACTGCAGAATGCTGTAGTAGCCATGTTGGTTCAGGATGCCACTCACTCTGTACAAGTCACCGACCTGGATCCAGCAAAATAGCCCCAGACCATCACAATTCCTCCTCCATTTTTGACAGTTAATTTTATACACTGTGGAACCATCCTCTTGCCTACTTGACGGCGTACAGAGGTCCTGATTTGAAATTTTGATTCATCAGTTCATAATACCTTGTTCCAGGCTTCAGTAGTCCAATGGCTATGTTCCATGGCCCAGGAGAGCCTCTTTGTCCTATTGTGATGTCTTAGCAATGGCTTGCGAATCGTCCTGTCAAACCTGCAGCTCGAAGTCTCCTCTTCACAGTTGAAACTGAAACTTGCTTACTACGGCCATTATTAAGTTGTGCTTGAAGTTGTTGTCCCGTGAGCTGCCTATCACACAAGCTGTTAACTCTTAAAAACATGTTCTCTGATTAAGTTGTGACTTGGGGTCTGCCAGACCACTTCCTGACAGAGTTTCCCCCACTTTCTGAGTGATATTTGATGGCGAAGAAAGCTGTACTCACTGACACCTTGACTTTCTTTGCAATTTCCCTGTAGGAAAAACCAACACTTTTAAGTGTTATGATGGTCTTCTTTCTCTCTCCCAATGTTATTTACCATTTCCTTGCAATTTTTGTGGCATTACACTACTTTCTGCAGTACAATACTGTTCATCTGATGCTCCTGAGGGTCTGGTACCACAGTGTGTGTTTCAACACTGCTTTTATACCAACATTGGGTGTTGTAAGTAATCAAGAAAAGTTGGAAGACCTATAGGAATTAGTAGCGCTATCTGTCAAGGCTGATGTAACCTTCATTGCTGCCGATCAGGTGACCCACTTTGTGTTCCCTGAAAAAGGCCTTTTTGTATAATTCTAAAATGTACACTATTTTTCGATTTTGGGTAACCAAATCTTTTTTTAAGCTCTGGCTGTTCAGTAGGCTACTTTGTACCATTTCAGGGTATTCATTGAACTTTCACTACTTGAATTGCAGTAAATAACTGGAAAAATTAGGGTGTTTTAAAACTTTTGACCAGTAGTCTATGTGTAATTAGACAGTTTTTCTACAATGGCAACTATGGGTCTATGCACATTACAACCACTTGAAACTGTGCCCCTGTAGTCTGGGCAAATGTTTTTCACTAA
Source organism: Setipinna tenuifilis (assembly GCA_030347295.1). NCBI lineage: Eukaryota > Metazoa > Chordata > Actinopteri > Clupeiformes > Engraulidae > Setipinna > Setipinna tenuifilis. The sequence continues at coordinate 22,187,906 of CM059279.1, read as the reverse complement.
AATAAGAGGGGTCTGGCTATATGAGACTGATTGAATTCAGAAGTCTTTTTCAAATATCTCCCAGACTTATTAAATCAGTGAAGAAAAAACTTCAATGAATAATAATAATAATACACTTTTGACAGACATGTGATTTGAATAGCCTACCTTCTCCATCTTTGGAATTTGGGCTTGGGGGAGCCGGGACGCTGTCTGTGGCCCTCGTGGGTGGAGTGTTGACAGGGATGTGTGGCTGGGGAGCCACCTGCATTAATGCTTCTTCCTCACCCTCATTTTCCCTCTCGGTCGTAATCGCTGCAGCATATCAAGTGTAAATGTACACGGAATCATCTATACAAAATCATCATCAGAATTATATTATCACCAATAGCTTCTGAGATCTGATGATGATACTTTTGTTTTTCCTGTGGCTAAACTTACCATCAACATTGGGCTCTGCCACATCCCTGCATGCACTGCAAATACAGTAATTATGAACAGGAAACTAGTCAGTCAGGCTGCTACTATAAAACATGATAACCTAAAGCAGATCATTTACAATTGTGAGAATCCAAAGTTTGCAATATAGGTCACTAACATCCTAAGAAATCGAATATAATTTATCTTTAAGGATTGGTGCCACAACATTATTTTTTGACTCCTCTGCCTGCAGACTATAAGAAACAGAATGTTACCCAATGTTTACTATTTTGCTCATGAAATACTGAAACTTGTCCTCTAAGCAAACCTGATTACTACTAAGAACTAAGACTATAGGTCACTGTAGGTAATATAGGTCACTAACATCCTAAGAAATCAAATATAATTTTTCTTTGAGGGATTGGTACCACAATCTTTTTTGACTCTACAATCACTCCAATGTCAAATAATTCTCATAATAAAGACTATACCATACAAGATGTCACCCAGTTTCACTACTTTTAGCATGAAATTCGTAGTCACCCTGTAAGTAGACCTGATTACTACTAAGAACTAAGACTAAGTAAATCAACTTACGAGATTGGGATGTGAAGTGGAGGACACCTCCTGAGAGGGAAAGATCTGTCCCCAATCACCATGACGGCGTTGAAGCCATACGGATCATCCTCACACTTCTGGGGTGACTGCAGACAGCAGATATGTGATGTATACTTGAACAGCTTAATATTTTACTTTTTAGTCTGTTGATATGGTCAAATGAAATGTAAAAGCTTTACACTAAGGTGTTCTCCATCTCCATCTTGAAGGAAGTGACTTGCATAAAACACCTGCCCTTCGCTACCATGCCTGTGGCTCGTCACGGGGGACTGTAAAAAAGGCAGATTTAGAAGCATCATCAGTTGATCATCATCAGCATTCCGTTTTATTCAAATTAGTGTGGTGCAAAAATGGTGCACCCCACAACAAAAACTACTAAATTTAGTACATTTAGTACTTTGTATGGCCTCCATTATTTTTAATGACAGCTTCACGTCTCCTAGGCATGGAATGCACAAGTTGGCAACATTTGGCAACATCAATCTTTGGGGGCGTAAAGTGCAGTTGGGGTTGGGAGGGAGGATTGGCTTTGGTGGCCGATGATGGGCTGTGTGTGTGGGAGGGAAGGAGTGCTGAGGTGGGGATGGGGAAATGCGTTTGGGGATGAGGTGGCTTGTTGGGGCAGGGGGGGCTCCAGTGATATCCAGTGGCAGGGGCTTGCGTGTGTGTGGGAAATGGGAAGGGGTGGTTTGCTTTAGGTGACACCCTTTTGTAGCCAACTGCCTAATGAACACCTGTGTAATGACTAATTAGACTCAGCTGTGGTTGAATGCTTGTTCAATTACACATTGGGAGCCTAAAATGTAGCTTTGCTCAGAGACCTACAGTGGGGTGTACTCATTTTTGCACCACACAAATTTGACTAAAACTGAAAAATATGTCATCTGAGTTATATTATTAACCTTTGTTTTAAGTCAAAAGTTCAACAGATGCTGTATTAAACTTGTGCACATTTAGGAAATATCATTTGTTTGACATATTGTATAAAATGTCACTTTTCAAAGAGGGGGTGTTCATTTATGCTGGACACTGTATCTCCGAAATAGATATAAAATTATTATATCGTATGTATCAAGTATTTTATGGTCATCTGTTTTTTTTTTAAAGTGGCAGCCGAGTCTCGCCTTGCTTTCGTGTTTAAAACATTCTCCAGTGGCTTTCTTCTTCTCCCTCAGGTAGTAACGTGAGTGAGGGGTAAAAAAAAAAAAAAACGCACGCTCTTGTCACTCACTCACCACCAATCCCGCGCAACATAGGCATGGAAGGGAGGAGGAGGGAACTTAATTTTCTAATTTCTGTTGGGTTGCAGGCAGTAGGCGCGTTCGGGCTGATGTAAACGTTTACATGCGCCTACATGCATTTGCAGTCAGTGATGCATTGTGGGATGAAAATGTTGCATGATGGTTAGACTTTGTGTCAGACTTGCCAGAAAAGCGTGGCGATGTCACAAAACCGTGACAAGATCATATGACCTAAAAATCCACGTGAGTTGATCCAACAATCAAAAAACACCCCTGTTTCAAAGCCCCTACCATCTGTTCGAGTCTGACAGCCTGGTGGAAATTCCACAACATCACTAACACCAAGCACTCACCCTCTAAGCTCACCCCGATTTGGAATAACCCAGATTTCACTTGCAACAAACAAACACTCAATTTCTGCACCTGGAAAGATAAAGGCATTACACACCTACAGCACTTGTTTACAAACAGCAAATTTTCTACATTTGCAGACTTGGTCCAGAAATTTGGCATCACCAACCACCACTTCCTGCAATATCTACAGATTAAATCAACAATCATATCCACTATGAATACCCCAACACCCAATTTAGAATTCACTACACCCGTCCTAAATCTTATTAATATATCATCTTCAAAAAAGTTACTATCCAAAATCTATAAGCTATTGATACAAACTGACACCAGTATGAACCTACCATCTGCCAAATGGGATTTAGACCTCTCTATTTCCACAGATGCCAGTTTCTTGGCTCAAGTCTGCAAAAACACCTTTCTCATGACCAAAAATACAAACTTACAATTAATCCAATACAAAATTATCCACAGAACTCACCTCACGGGACACAAACTGTTTTGCATGGGCTTCTCAACAGACATCTGCCCCCACTGCACCCAAAACTGCCCGGACACCTATATTCACGCACTCTGGCACTGCACCCCCATAAAACAATTCTGGGAGAAGGTAACAGGTCTACTTTCCACTTTCTTTGGCTGCTGCATCCCAACCTCCCCGTCACTCTGTCTGCTTGGAGATACCACATTATCCACACTATCCAACCTGAATCACTTTAATAGCAAAATCCTATTGGTTGCGCTAGCTGTCGCCAAGAAAACTATCCTCATGAACTGGAAATCAAAGAACAAAATTCACATATCCGCCTGGAAAAACCTATTACTAGACCACATTTCATTAGAAACCTCAAATATCCCGTACCTTAACCTGGTCATCACTTTCCAAATTCTTACAGTCATGACTGTCCCTCTCTGCTCGAGACATGGTGAGCCCCCCTCCACCCTTTTCGCCCTTTTTTTTTCTTTTCTTTTCTTCCCATCTAGACCCACACCCCCAAGTATAATCAGTCTCCTCTGTACTGCTCTGGCCTCCAGGGGCCGGGGGGCGGGCTGACTTGTGTGGGGGGTCCTGGCCATGGTGGGGCCGCGGTGGGGCCTCTCCCCCGCTGCCTCTGCTACGGCCCACACCATCCCCTGGATTGGACCGGGCTTACTCTGATCTGTGGGCCTCACTTTTTAATGCTCTACATCAGCCGACTCAGAAAAGTTCACACATTTTCACACAAGAACACAAACACCCCCACTATGTCAGGGCCGAGGTGGGGTGCTCGGTACAGGGGCCTGTAAAAGGGCCCAAATTAGCTTGCACCCCACTTCTTTTAATGCTATACATTTTAGAATAATATGCAATCCCAACTCATAGGAAGGGTGGTGGGGGGGGGCAGGGGGGAGTCTTCCCCCTTTGCTCTACCCCCCCCCCCTCCTCTTTTTAATGCATTTAGACACCACATAAAACACATCATAGGGCCAGTGAGGCTCATGGATTGGTTGGGGCTTGGGCCCCTGTTCTGATCGGGAGGGTGGGGGCTGGGGCCGGGGGTGGGGGTGGTCTGGGTGGCTCTGCAGCGGTCCTTCCTTGTCCTCTCCCCCCGCTGGAGTTCGGCCTGTCCCTTTGATGCGCTGAAGGTTGGAGCGGTCAGAGGAAGTCAACTCCCCTCTTTCCCTCCTTCCCTTGTTTTTCCCTTGTTTCTCCCCTCCCTCCCCGCTTCCTCCTAGAGGGGGCTCATCCAGATCCCCATGCCCCGGACATTTCAGAACATACCCCTTACACGCATGCTAACTACTCAAACATATCCATGCAAACACACATACACACACATATACACTCAAACACACCCCCCCCCCCCCCCCCCCCTCTGTTTGTAACACACTTCTTGGTTTTGTAATTGTATTTGTTTTTTGTAAAAATAAAAGGAAAAAAAAAAAATCCACGTGAGTTAAACACATGTAGACGCATGTAGACAAATCGCTTGCAGTTGCTTCCACACGTCTACAACCGTCTAACTAAAGCCTCCGTGGTGACGCTACTTTGCCCTGGTTGGTTTAAAGTTCATTGACGTCCGGACACGTGTGTTGTGTAGCACTCTGTCACAGAACTTCTTATCTCATATGTACATTATTTTAGTCCAGTTTGAAGACATATCTTTTCTCTCTCTTTTTAGCTTGTTCTGGGGCGTGTATCTGATGCTGTCAAGCTCAATCTTTTATTTATTTATGTATTTGTTAATCTCGTTTTTATTTTATTGCTTTGTGTCAGTAGGCTATACCTATCAATGGTCTTTGGGTTATGGTTTTGCCATGTTATTTTTCATCCTTGTGTTGTGCAGCACTTTGAGACAACTCTGTTGTTTTGTTTAAATGTGCTATTAAAAAAACACTCGACTTGAGTTGAAGTCTCAATGCACCCTACTACAACCGCGCGCCCCCTCCTTGTCCCCCACACACAACACATGACCTGTCCGTCATCTACTACGAAGGTGGTGCAAGCTGAAGACTTGTGTCCGACTTGACCGACGCCTGCCCATGCTGTGAGGCGGAGTTCTTGCTGACGTATGTAAACAGACGCAGACAAACGTAAACAGACGGGATTGTAACCCGAACGTGCCTAGTGACTTAGAAAAGGAGCACATAATAAGCCAACAGAGGTGTGGCAGAACAGAGAGTAAACAGACTACACCCATGCATACGAACATCATGCACACCTGCTAAAACCCCTCCACCAGCCGGGCATATGACCTTAGCTTAGCTCGTTATCCAAAGCCACTTCCAATTCCCAAATCCAAATCCAATCCAAAAGTTAGTGCTTTACTGGTCTCAGTTCTAGGCAGCTCTGTTTTATATTACCCTTCTGTTGTAATTTTGAAGATTGTTTTTGCAGTTTGTGCTTCGAATAAAAAATGATCTTATTTCAGCTCAATTGTGGTTAATCACTATGAAAATACAAAATGTTTTGATGCATACACCTTTGAAGTTAACCAAGAATGGTATATAATCTACAGGGATTGTAGTGAAAACAATTAAAGGTAAAAGTGTTAATGGGGTCCTTTAAAGGAGATTTCAAAACATCGAGATATATATCGTATATCGTAAAATAGAGAAAATGTATTGGAATATTTATTTTTTCCCATATCGCACAGCCCTAATTTCACCACATGAGTGCCTCCGTCTTCAGTCACCAGTGTGGTAGAGGCCAGCATTTGATGGTGGCTGTTGGTTGTCTTAAATAGAAATCATTGTTACAGACACTGTTGCTTCCTTCACTTGTATTATCCCTAATTACAGAAACCATTTAATTCTGTTCACCTAAATTTATTTGCCCACACTGTAAACCCGGATAAGTTAGTAGTACTCAAAATGTTTGATGTAACTGATTACATAATAAAATTTAAGTACACATGCTATCTTTTTAAAGTAAACTAAACTTTAACTTTGTATGTTGGCAAAACTCATTTATTGTGTTATCATTTTCAAAATGTTTAAGTTTTCTTAAATCATAACAAATAATACATATACTTGTAACTTTTAACCTCAATTTCCTAAATTATTTTCAGTCTATAAGACATAATCAAATTAAGTTTAATGCAGGTTTTTTTCGTCCCATGGGTGTTTCAACTTTCAACAATGGGTTGTTCTCACGTCCTGCTACAACGTCCATGACGTCAGACATCACGTCTGAATGACACTAAAAATATATTAGTTATCAAGCAATGTGTACTCAAAAAAAATCAATTCCAGTGCAATTAAAATGTCTGAATTTGCTCAGAAAGCTAATACATTTAATGTTTGGTCAACTAAATACCAGGTTTTAAGTTTTAAATACACAATGTTAATGAGTTGGTAGAACTGTTTGGGTTAACAGTGCAGGGGTGGACAAAGTGAATGTCCATTGTAAGTGTGTTCAGACCTCTATGGCATTTTTGGCTTGTTATGCTTTATGCATGATATGTGGTGACCTTCAGCATGCACAGACGCAACACAAGACCACTTGTCTAAATTCCACAGCATTTCTTCTACTCATTCTGCTTAAGCCAAACCTTGGACTTTCAACCTTAACTTCTGTTTCATTACTGTACTCGAAAGGAATCATCTGTTATTGTTATCCATCTTCCTACCACTTTCTAGAGTTGAGTCTTTTTTTAAGCAGTGCTACACCAATTAGCTCTAATTAGCTCATCGCAACATGAGGAAATAATTTCGACAACATCCCTGTTACGTCTGTATATTAGCACAATGTAAATAGACCCAAAACCATGAAAGACCGAAGCCTATTTTTGCAGAAGTTTTTAACAAAGAAAACTAGGCCTATGCAGTCGTCTTCGACTGCTAAAGGTATATCCCCGAAACGCGATGCTTCAAAGCCCCCAACATTCATACTGTATTTCATTGAATCTACCCTAGAACATTGAAACACCAAATCTGGGACAAATCCATCCAACTGGTCAGAAGTTATGGGCCAAACCAAAATTCAGCCATCTTGAATTCAGCCATCTTGAAAGTGTTGGCCTCCAAATTCGAATAAGTTCATGAACCTACCCTAGAGCATTAACACACCAAATCTGGGAGAAATCCATCCACCCAGTCAGAAGTTATGGGCCAAACAAAAATTCGGCCATCTTGAATTCAGCCATCTTGAAAGTGTTGACCTCCAAACTCGAATCAGTTCATGAACCTGCCCTAGAGCATTCACCCAAAAAATCTGGGACAAATCCAAACATCCGTTCAAAAGTTATCGCGTTAACACGAAAGACCTTACGCGGCGGACGCGGCGGACGCGGCGGCGGCGGCGGCGGCGCACGCAAAACCATTACATCCCCGACGCTCCGCGTTTCGGGGATATAATTACAAAATTTGGATTATACCTTAATGTTGTTCCCGGTTTGGATTTGAAATGCCATGATGTTCCAGAGTGTGATATTGAGAATAATAATAATGTCATATACACCATGCGACACAACATAATAGCGTCTTGCCAAGTCACGTGTCAAGTCACGTGACATGAGTGATGAGTTTAATAAATGTTCAAATATCAAGTGTAATCAAGTAAGCAGAACTTTGTCAACGATCATCAAATCAACATTAAGGGAACTACAATATGGCCACTTACCCACTACTTTACGGTGATGAGAGTGAACTCCCCAGTTTTCATAGTTGTAGAGCACTTCAAGACCATAGAATGTTTGAAGAATATTTTAGAAGTAGGCCTGATGAAGAAGGTTTCCAAGCCTATGTGTGTCAGCCCTGCGTCCGACCTAAAGACTTACTCTTGCTGGTCTGCTGGAGTCTTCTATGATAACAGGATGTTTGCATACCAGGAAACATTCTTGTCCGCAGCAGGTTAATCTGGAAACCTGTGGGTGTGATGGGACACTGTGGTTAAATGTGCCAAGTTTCGTGATCATCGGAGCAAATATATATGCCAAAAGGTTTTTACCAATTGGCACTATAGGCTGCCATAGATTCCCATGGCAAACATTATGCAGGCTATGGCATGGGTAATATGACAACACTTGAGAGTTCTATTCCTTAACATTTCAAATAACAAAAAATGGCAGTTTGTCCAGGTGTAAGTTGCCAATGTTCAGGCAAGTTGCCAATACAACCCAGACCTGCATGACCAAATTTAAATCAAGTTTATAGATTAAGTAGTTAACTTTTAGTCATTTAAGACTTTAGACATGCACCCTGACCTGTTTACAGTAAGATGATGAAATGTATGACAAGATCCCATAGCCTGCCTGACACCATTTTTAAACTGGCCTGTCTCAAACAGTTTAAATAGTTGCCACATGAAAATTACACAGGTCACAGTCAGACTCCAGACGTCTCGGACAAAAGTTTCAACCAAGTTCATGGGTTTAAGCACTTTAGTTTTAATCATTCAAAAACCGAGTGGAGGTTACAGTGAGGGCAGAGCTTATTTACTACTGTACTTTGTTTTTCTTGGGGCTTTACTCTTCTTAATCCAGTTACTATGACGAAAAAAGGTTTGAACTAGGGCTGGGCAAATAATTGAACAAATAATCAAACCGACAATCGGGGATACAGACCATGCAGACCATAACGGACTACAAGCCAATGCCACAGACTGCCGACAGCTCCACCTCCCTGCTAAACAAGCTGAACAAGTTCTTTGCTTGCTTTGAGGCACACAACAGCACTCTGGCACAGAAGACTCCACCCCCTCTCAGTGACCAGGTTCTGACTCTATCCCTGGACAGTGTGAGGAGACTCCTCAGCAGGATCAGTGTACGCAAAGCTCCCGGACCTGACAACATCCCTGATCGTGCACTGAGAGACTGTGCTGCGGAACTCACAGATGTCTTCACAGACATTTTCAACACATCTCTGAGCCAGGCTGTCATTCCCACAGCCTGGCTCAACGACTACCGTCCGGTTGCGCTCACCCCATCCTCATGAAGTGTTTCGAACGTCTAGTCATGCAACACATCAAGACATCTCTCCCCTCCACCCTGGACCCATTTCAATTTGCATAGCGGTCTAACCACTCGACAGATGATGCAATCACAACAGCCCTTCACTCAGCCCTTACACACCTTGACACCAGAGACTGATGTTAGAATGCTGTTCATTGACTTCAGTTCAGCATTCAAGACAATCGTCCCCCAGTAACTCATACTGAAACTAGACAGGCTGCGGATCAACACCTCAATGTGCAACTGGCTGCTGGATTTCCTGACAGGAAGACCGCAGGCAGTACAGGTCGGCAGCAACACCTCCAGCACAGGGGGAACACGGGGGCTCCCCAAGGATGTGTGCTAAGCCCCCTACTCTTCACTCTGCTGACCCACGACTACACACCATTGCACAGCTCCAACCTCTTCAAGTTTGCGGATGATACAACTGTGTTGGGTCACATCAGCAACAACGAGACCCACTACAGGAGCGAGTTGAGCCGCCTGGTCTAGTGGTGCAATGAGAACAACCTCTCCCTTAATGTGGAGAAGACAAAGGAGATTGTCATGGACTTCAGGAGAGCGTACTCACAGCACGCCCCCCTCACCATCAACGGAACTGCTGTGGAGAGAGTAAGCAGCGTCAAGTTCCTGGTCGTGCACATATCTGAGGACTAGTGATGCACGATATTAAAAATGTCAACCGATAACCGATAATTCCCTGCTTCCCATGGCCGATACAGATACCGATACCCGATATGTTCACATTTTCATATTTAATCTTGTTTGTGCAGGATAGAAAACTGATATGTTAGTTGTTCTGACATATCTATAACAAGAAACAACTTTCTGACTCTTCAAATGTTTATTCTTTTCCTTTCATCACAAAATGTGGTCATTTGCTATAGATAAACATGTAGCAAGACAATTCTAACAATCCTAACCTCCCCCCAAACTTGTCATTGTCTACATTATCTTTTCTGTATTGTGGGGGAGGGCATCAGTGGGAGATTCTTCGTAACAAACAGAAGCATCTCTGCTTTCTCACATCCAAGTCGAAACCGTTTTTCATCAACAACATTTGCAGCAGCAGAAAATAAACGTTTACTGTCTACACTTGTGCAAGGAGAGGACAGGTACTTAGACATTTTTACCATCATCATAAGTACAATCACGTTAACTTAAGTGGAGGGCTAATATTGTACTTCTGGACTTGATTCTTTCTCTACTAACTTTGGTTCCAGGCAATCTTACAAGTTAGCATGTCAAGGGAGCTAGCTAGTTGACATGTATATACAAGGCTGCCGTTTAGCTTTGCTTAACCATCTTTCGTTGGGCTATATTTGCATCGAATGGTAAAGATCCATAACTAGATAACGACCCCTCTTACAAAAAATACAAACTCAATGCTACCTTTGTGGGAAATGTTACTGGAAATGTTTCCCCGACATGAACAGAAAACTACACAGGCATGAGTATGGCAACGGCTTGTTATTCAAACAGTGCGGTAAATTTTCTCCTGTGGGACAGAAAGTTACTCGCCGTCGCTTAGTCAGTGACGACATTTTTAGCACAATTTCAGAAAAACTTTTCTTACAAGACAATGACATGACAGATTTCCAATCAAGGCAAATATGTTTTGCAGTGGTTTGTCCGGTGTCCAACGATGCCAACATCAAGGTATGACATGCTTCCTATGTAAAGTTATTCCATGTCAAAGTGACGGTAAAATGAATGGAAGTCTATGGAATGCTAAAGGCACACCGCGTCATGTCTTGTTTTGCCAACTCGGCCTAGATGAAAAAATAAAAGTCGCCACTCGGCTTGAACGCAGTTCCTGCGTTTTCATTTAATTATCGGCTTTTTTATCGGAAAAATATGACCATCGGCCCGATAGAAAATAAGCCCATATCGTGCATCTCTACTGAGGACCTCTCCTGGTCAAAGAACACTGCATCACTGGCCACTAAAGCCCAACAGCTACTCTACTTCCTCCGCAAGCTGAGGAGAGCCAGAGCCCCATCTTCCATCATGAGCATCTTCTACAGAGGTACCATAGAGAGCATCCTCACCAGCTGCATCACTGTGTGGTATGGCACTTGCACTATGTCCTGCTGGAAAAAGCGACACGGGGTAGTGAGAGCAGCTGAGAGGATCGTGGGTGTCTCTCTCCCCTCCCTGCAGGATATATACCACACCCGCAAAACCCTCTGCATTGCGGGTGATCCCACCCACCCATCCAACAGCCTCTTCAGTCTGCTGCCATCAGGAATGAGACTGAGGAGCGTCCGGGCCAGGACCAGCAGACAGAAAGACAGCTTTATTCACCAAGCTGTCAGGATGCTGAACTCTCTCCCTGCCCTGCCCTCCCTCCCCCATCTGATCCCCACACACACCACTTCTCTCCCTTAGTGTAAGTGTTCAAGTCTGGTGAAACTTACCTAAGACACATGTCTCTCTTCCACACCAAAGACACATCTCTCTACTGTGGAGTTCCTTTCCCACTGCTTCACAGAAATTTCAATGCACACTTCTTTTGCACTACAACCAATGACACTGCTGCTTACAGTTATTTTACAATTGCTTAAGCCCATTTTTTCAAAACACTACACACAGTTAATGCAACCATACACTCAATAAACAGAATACACCCGCCCTATTGCAAAATGATATTCTGCTTACAAAACTATACACTTATTTATAAAAATGTGATTTTGTTGCCAAATCATACACACATGATTCATATGATATATTGGTGTTTAAGTGAGTTACACACTGTGGCAACACATGACAAATGCTGTTCACCAAATATATTTCAATAGATTTTTTTTTACTTTTATGTAATGCAAAATCAGTCAATATGCTGAAGTGTTTGCTGGTTGCATGGTTGCATATTGAAAACCATTTCTCCAAAGAACCATATTCACAGCAAACATAGTAAAACACAGTAAAGAGTTGTTGGAGACAAAAAGTTACTCTAAGTATCATCTCTGGCCAGTTTGGTGGCAAGTCTCAATCTAGGGTTTTCAAGGTAGTCAACCAATGTCATTCCAATGTGATCAATTTAGTCTCTGTCTTCTCTGTCTGCTCTCCTCCCATTGTACCTTACAGTGATAGTATTTACCTCTTCCTCTTGTTACATGTCATCTCACTCTAATCTTTACTGTCCCTCTTTCTCTTCCTCTTGCTACAACACTGCCTTACATTTACAGTTTCTTCCAATTGTTTACACACAATTTTGAAAACAGGGCTCTTTTTTTCTAAACTCCTCACACAATTAACCAAACTACACACCCAATTAGCAGAACACAACAGAACACTCAGCAAAATGGAATATTTCAGTCAAAACTACAAACAAGTTGATAAAAACCTTATAATGTTCTCATAACACAAACACATTATTTCAGTGATTCTACACCGTCTACATCTTATACACACTAACACAATAAATTCAAAATACATCTGTAAAAACCCTTTTACATTATATGAATCTTATTTGAGAGCATTAGGATAATTTAGATCACAAAATATTTTGACGAACCTTCTTCATGATTACTATAAGATATACAGAGAAAATGTACAATGAAGCAATGCACACAACTGCTGCAGGCTGAAAAGTATTTTATGTACTTTACCATATGTTCAGTTACATGTCAATCAATAGGGGCAAAGACGAAATTGTAGTTCTTACAACTATAAATTGTAGATACTGTAAATAAAAATCTGTCGACAAATAAAAAGTACATCCTATACACTTACAGTGATGAAGAAAAACTAAAGCAACAATACAACAACACAATACAATACAATAACACTCTAAGCATCTCTACGTCTAGCTGGATCAGGCCACAAGATTTCGTCTACGTCACAGGCTATGTCTTCATTAGGAAGGCACCGTTGGAAGAAACGCCTTGTGTGGCGAATCCATCCTTGCACAGAGGCTGCTTCAATAAGGTCACAGGCCTGGTCCATGGCCTCAATAAGGGGTACACGGTCATATGGCTGAAGGTCGTATACCTTCCACCGCCAAGCAGAAAAAAACTCCTCGATTGGGTTGAGGAAGGTATGGTGGAAGGTATAGGACAGCAAAATTAGGGTGGTCTTGGAACCAATTTTGGACCAGAGCAGATCGGTGAAATCGTCCCAAACGACAATGTACCGCATCTGGTCCTCTTGGTTTAAATCTGTGATCTTGTGGATTCTGTCAAGAAATGCCAGTATTAGATTGGTGTTATAGGGTCCCAGATTAGCATGGCGGTGGAGGACTCCATTTTGGGTAATAGCAGCGCAGAGGGTGATGTTACCCCCTCTCTGCCCAGGGACATTGGTGATTGCCCTGTGTCCAATTACATTTCTCCCTCTTCTTCTTGTCTTTGAGAGGTTAAATCCTGCCTCATCCACATATATAAATTCATGTTGGATAGCCTCTGCATCAATTTGCAAGACTCTCTGAAACACCGTAAAAAACACAGTAATTTTACATGTAAAAAGGTTGTGTGCACACAAACACACACAGAGTACAATGCCACACCATAGTAAGTTTTACTGTAAAATACGTACCTCCACATACACATTACGCAGGTGTTTCACCCTCTCAGAATTTCAGTTAAATGGTACTTTATACAACTGTTTCATGTGTACTTGTTTTTTTTTTTAAGATCCAAGCTAATGTTGACAGAGACACTGCATGAATGTTATTGAAAACTGTGTCATTATTGATTATACTGGCTTGTATCTCTCGGAGCCTGAACAAACAAACAAAACCATGTTCACAATGGCCATCTCTTGTGCCTCAGTGAATAAACGGCCCCTTCCACCTCGGTGCCCTAGACCCGCAATCCTACATTAGACAAAATCATTAGATTGTACTGTATGTAGACAAAAATCACATGTAGTTTACTGTAAAATGTTCCAGGAAAAGATAGTAAAAGTGATGAAACTGTAATACAGTAAGCAGTTTCAATGTACAGTGAGTTAGTTTACCTGTTTTCTTGACGAAATGTTCTAATGACTGATGCCACTGTATGTCTGTTTAGATTTGGCTGGACTCTAAGTCCTGCTTCCCTCATTGTAAGTCCATGTTTTATAACGTGGTCGATGAGTGTTGCCCGGACATCTGCATTTATATTTGGTCCTCTTCTTTGTTCTGGTTCTGGTGCTCTTACTCTCACTTGACCTCTGCCTCTGCCTCTTCCTCTTCCTCTTCCTCTTTCTCTTTCTTTCTCACTCTTCTTCCTCTAGCTCTTTCCATTTTTGTAGATAAAGTGGGTGAGCTCATCTGCTGCCTGAGCATTTATACTTTACCTGAGTGCTGCATTTTCAATTAAGCACTTATGTGTTTCCACACCTGGTGGATGTAATTGGCCACTTTGTTCATTAGTGTAGTCACTGGCAAGCCAGAACTTTGTAATGAGAAGGAAGTCACCTCACAATCTTTATCTGTGTCTAAAGTGTGAAAATGTGTTTTAAGTTTTGAAAATCAGTGTGTGCAGTGTTTTGCAAAAAGTTTGAAGCTGAATTTGTGCTGACTGTTTTGCTACTCTGGACAGGTGTTTTGCTTCTTGAGTGTTAAGATTTGTTAACCATCTGCAAATTTAAATTTTAGTGTGTAAACAATTGGAAAAAACTGTATATTCAAGTCAGAGTAACACCCCTGTTTTCTATTTTACAGTGTTTAAGCATGATTATTGTGTTTTGAATTTTATCCCTTATTGTTTTGGCACATGACAATTGTGTTTAAGCAGTTGGCTGCAAGGGTGTGGTCAATTGGTGGCTAGTGTTTTGAAATGGAAAAAAGGTGACATTACAATAGAATCATGTGTGTAATGCATGTAAGTGTGTCTAATGTTTTGCAAATGACTGTGTGTATTGTTTTGCAAAAAGTGTGAAGCTGAAAATGTGCTTAGAGTGGTGCCTACCTGAGCCGATGTTTTGTTATTTGAGTATTGGGTTTTATTTTAGCGTGTAAGCAAACATAAAAAACTGTAAATGGCACCATTTGAGCTTTATTATACTACACATTGTGTTTTTACTTATTTGTATTATATACAAGCCTATTGTACTTTTTGTTATGTTTATATTATATTTGTCATCATGTCTTCCTGTCTTGTTTATAAGATGTTGAATGTTTACTGTGGGCCTAGGGAGCATTGCAATTTCAAATTCTGCGTGTGCAACCTGTACATATGGTTTTTGACAATAAAACTGACTTTGACTTTGAATTGTAACTGTTAATCAACAATGATCAAGCACATGACTAATTGTCATTGTTTATCATATAGAGATGGATGACCCTGCTCTCATAGCAACTGGCAGCTTGTTCCATAACTAAACTAAACAATAACAGAGAACAGTTTCGACTAAGATCCCCTTGATTGAGGGAACAGCACTGGCATGATACTGTACATGTAACTTTTCCTGGCGCTTATGTATTAAATAATGATTTGACCACAGACGAATTTAAGGAGTTATTTAACAAGGTTAGCAGATTTTACAAAACATGTGACTGAAAGTCAGAAAACATGAGACAAAGGAGGTGGGGTGTGTTGGAAAGACCTTTGGATTGCCTTTGCAAGATGTACATTTTATGACAATGATTAGGGACATTTAGTAGCTACACCAAGTCTCAAGCCTACAGCAGGCATCATCCCAGCAGTGCAGTGTGGTGTTGTGCAAACACTAGCGGCTGTTGTGGCGCTGTCCTCTTCTGCGTCTCTTCTTGGTCCCTTTCCATCCTCCCCTGCGCTTCCTGCCTTTGTCCTCCTCCTCATCTGACCCCATGGGCTGGACAGGGACACTCTCCCCAGCCTGGCAGGGTTGCAATGATACTCCCAAAGGCTTAATCCCTAAAAGAATTAAAGACTTGCATTAGGTGCCTGGTTTTAAATTACTATATAACATCAAGTATTTATTAAAAATAGTAGTACAATAACACTAATTATAATGTTAACATCTTTAAGGTCGGGGGGGATTCGTTTTCAGCAAACACCAGTACTCACTTTACAGAACTAGAGCTAAGTTACATACAAATACAGTTTATAGCAAGGCTTGCAAGTGAGAAAGTAATGCCATAGCAACAAATATGTGTAATTGGACAGTAGTCTTGACAGTTTTTGTACAATGCCAACTATGGGTCTTTGCACATTACAACCACTTGAACAGTGCCTCTGTAGTCTGGCCAAATGTTTTTCACTAAAATGGGGGGTTTGCATACACCCTACGAAATGGGGGTCTGGCTATGGTCTGGCTAATATCTCCCAGACTTATTAAATCAGTAAAGAAAAAAAACTTCAATGAATAATGAGAAAAGTCAGACATGACTTTTGAGAGACATGTGACGGACAGACAGTGATTTGAATAGCCTACCTTCTCCATCTTTGGAATTTGGGCTTGGGGAAATAGGACCCGGAAAGCTGCCTGTGGCCCTCGTGGGTGGAGCCCTGACAGGGATGTGTGGCTGGGGAGCCACCTGCATTAATGCTTCTTCCTCACCCTCATTTTCGCTCTCGGTCGCAATCGCTGCAATATATGAAGTGTAAATGTACATAGAATCATCTATCCAAAATCATTATCATAATTATATTATCACCAATAGCTTCTGAGATCTGATATGATACTTTTGTTTTTCCTGTGGCTAAACTTACCATCAACATTGGGCTCTGCCACGTCCCTCCACGCACTGCAAATACAGTAATTATGAACAGGAAATTAGTCAGTTGGGCCGCTACTGTCAAACATGATAATCTAAAGCAGATAATTCCCAATTGCGAGAACCTGAAGTGTGTAATATAGGTCACTAACATCCTAAGAAATCAAATATAATTTATCTTTAAGGATTGGTGCCACAACATTTTATTTTTGACTCCTGCGCCTGCTGACTCATAACGAAGACTATAACAAACAGAATGTTACCCAATGTTTACTATTTTGTGCATGAAATACTTAAACTCGTCCTCTAAGCAAACCTGATTTTACTACCAAGAACTAAGACTTAGTAAATCAACTTACGAGATTGGGATGTGAAATGGATGACACCTCCTGAGAGGGAAAGATGTGTCCCCAATCACCATGATGGCGTTGAAGGCATACGGATCATCCTCACACTGCTGTGGGGACTGCAGACAACACATATGTGATGCCACAAAGTATACCTGAACAGCTTAATATTTTACTCATTAGTCTGTTGATATGGTCAAAGGAAATGTAAAAGCTTTACACTAAGGTGGTCTCCATTTTGAAGGAAGTGACTTGCATAATACACCTCCTCTTCGCTACCATGTCCCGCCGCGGGAGACTGTAAAAAAAAAAAGCAAATTTAGAAGCATCATGATTAGCACACATGATAATTGCTTACATTCCTTCTTTAAAGGTCAGATTTGTCAGTGAATACATTATACACCTATGGT
Source organism: Setipinna tenuifilis (assembly GCA_030347295.1). Taxonomy (NCBI): domain Eukaryota; kingdom Metazoa; phylum Chordata; class Actinopteri; order Clupeiformes; family Engraulidae; genus Setipinna; species Setipinna tenuifilis. The sequence continues at coordinate 22,170,476 of CM059279.1, read as the reverse complement.
CTTCAATTATTTTTGTCATGTATAACTTGAAGATCAGGTTTTGCACAGTGCTTAGCATCGTTGCCAAATACGGGTAGTAGGCAGTACTGAGGTGATTACTTAACAATACAGTAGTTAGACTCAATTCCCTCAGGTCCCTTTCATAGTTCCTGTTTGGCATTTTGTCAATAGATCATTACACAGAGCATGTGCAATACCCCATTATGTATACTAGCATGTTAAAGCTATTAGACACGTGTGTGTAAGCGTGGGTGTGGAGTCATACAAACAATTTATTCAATGAGTTAGCCATGGAATGTTGCAAAAGATATAATGCTGACAGCATAACATAACTTTCGAAATATTAAGAAATAAAAGAAATGGGAAGTATTACCGTGTCCTCGGTACAATTTGGCCAAGCCATTTTAATTTCAATTTCAATTTCAACAGAGGTATCCGGGCACTATCTAAAAAAAAAAAATCCCGCCACTACTTCCCATGACCTCTGGTCTAAGGAAGTAATCCACCTCGGCAAACAATATTTCCGTTTTGATTTCCGCTTAGTGTGGCGCAAGTGCTTAAGAGCTCTAGGGTTTGTATGAACTGTTTAAACCGTTGTACAGAAACACCAAGGTATTATGCTTGTATTCGCACTAGTGCATATTTGGGTGTGTTCTGTTGGCAAAGTTAAAGAGCCCAGAGCATAATTATAGGATGTTACATTAAGCACAGCTGTCTATTACCAAATTTCACTGTTTCACATACCTGGACAACGTAGCAGTGAAAAGTTCCGTTGGGACAACCTCTGACATATTGTTGCTTTTAATTTGTAATAACAGTAAAGAAATACAAATAGAAATAGAAACGTTTCCCAACAACTTACAGACTGAAAACACATACTGCATACTTGACTAGTGTTGCTAACAGCTGTTGTTATGGTTTGTTGATAGTGTGGTTGTATCCAACAACAGATATATCCACCACAGGAATTGGCTCTTGCTAGTGTGGAGAATGTCACACTGTCAAACTTTTTTAAAGTGTTAATCCCTTTCAACACTGATAAAAATGTTAGTTATGTAGTTAGACGATGAAGATATTCACCTATTAATTGATGAAAAATGAGAAAAAAAAACAGAATTTTAATGCCACATGTAGATAATTAGGAAAAGAGGTTTGTGTCGAATACAGTTACTACCTATGGCATGTAGTTTACATTTTGTTATTATGTACCAGTTTTGTACATAGCAAAACAATTATACACAATTATACACTTAAGAAATGGCGAAAACTGGAAAAAGTCAATTTTTTCTTCTTTTTCTTGCTTTATTATTTTTGTTCCAACACCATGACTGTCAATAAGAACAACATTTTTATACATACAGTAATACAGGTCTGTTTTGTTCCGCAACTAATGCTGATTTACTTGTCATAATGCTTACACACTACTAAGATGTGACTCTAATGGCCTTTTAATGAATTCTGCGATGTCCTCTTTTGCGTTTCTTTTTGCCCTCTTTCTGTCTTCCAGTTTGATGTCCGCCTTTATCCTCTTCCCTGAGTGAATCCATGAGCTGGACGGCCCCACAGGCTTGCCCAGCTTCCACAGATACTTTTAATGACTCCACGCCTAGGAGACAAATGGAAATGTGTAATAGACATAAAGTTCTGCAGCCAGTAAATACCACAACATAAAGCAGCACTAAGAAGTTTCTATTATTGAAATTAGCCCTATAGCTAAGTACATAGGTAACAGCAATGCAAAACAATGTAACAGTAAACTCAAATATGTAAGCAGCAAATTATGTAATTAATGAAAGCAAGAGCATCAGATCGAATTTGCGTGATCAGAAAGTTTATTGAGTTGTTCCTCTTACCATCAGTGCCATTTGGGCTGGGCAGGGCAGCAGCTAGAAGACCAACACGGGCCCTCACAGGTACAAGAGAGCTGGAGAGCTGAGACACTGCACTTGGGACATCCACGTCCTCTCTCTGTAAATTCTGACTCACAGGCCCTGTAGGCAGTAGAAAGCAGAAAAGCACATTTGGTGTTTTTGTATCAACTGTGATGGCACTATAGCTATGTCTCTGAGTTACACTTACCATCATGGTGAGACTCTGGAAAGGTCTGTGTGACTCTGTGATACAGTAGAAGTGGGCAGGAGAAAGGAAAATAGGACAATATTAGCTGCTTCTAGTGTAAACCCTCCCCTCATTTTAAAGGCAGGCCTACTACTTCATGGGAAAAAGTTTTTTGGTCTACTCACTCGGCAGGGACATGATACGGATACGGATACGGATACGGATGAAGCGTTCGGAGGGGGAAAGATCTATGTTCTATCACCATAACTGCATACAGGCCGTACGGGTCGTCCTCACACTGCTGTGGGATCTGTAGATAACAGTCAGATAATATCTATAGTACATCAGGACAGTACACCTACATGCTGGGTACACTGCTTGCTATGATAGCTATAACTTTAAGTATCATTTATGAAAACATACGGTAAGATGTTCTCCATTTTCCAATACAGGGATGCTGGTATGGTCATTCACCGTGTTCAGCCTTCCATGCCTGTGCGTCCCCACTGGGGCCTGCAGTGTTTGAAACGTCACATCAAACAAATGCGAACAAATCCGCAACTCTGGCAGAGTGTACAACAACTCTAAATAATTCAGCACACACAGTGCTGACATATTGTCATAAACATGTTTCAATGTGTTATCTAATCTACTCCAATTTGATGTACAGTTCTGGTTGACTTCCCTACGTGCCTTTGAGCTGACATAATGGCGTTTGTAAGAAATGCTTTTTAGCTGATGCATCAAAGTTTATGACTAGACTGGATTCTATCTATTAGTTCCTGAATAAGTCACTCTTACTTCTCTTTCTGGCTTCGATGTCAGGAAGTTAGCTAAAGATAACCAAGCCCAGTATGTTTACAAACAAGCTAAATGAAGTAGCACGGCATGATTCAGCGTAGCAAGAGCTATGTCAACATTGAATCATCAGACCTAGAAACAAATTTGTAAAAAGGATAAAAGTATAGCATGTGTTCATTTTAGTTAACCCAAACTTTTTGTACTACCTAGGATTCTTTAAAAGTTAGTTAGCACGAATGTTTTGCCATTACCGGTTCACTTGTGATTGGTATCGCCATGCCGAATGCAGATCGTGATAAACCCGGAACTACAAGGGGCATGTCCTCTTTTTTTTACCAATTCCCGCGCTATCTGTCTGAGGCTAAGTAAATTACATGTCTTCAGAAGTCCACACTTTAAAAAAAAAAAAAAATGACCTCGAGATGTTTTCAGGACTGACTTACAGAGATGCACTTGACTCACCAAATTCTGATTCCAGTTTCACCATGCTGTGATGTAGTTTCTGGATAACTGATGAAGAAAGTGCCAGTCCTAACCACTGAAGTTTCCAACCCTGTAAGCTGTACAAACTCTTCACACTTCCAAACAGAGACGGCTGTCTGTACCCTGATGCAGCCAGACTGAGATATATCACACAGTGTCCTTTATAGACGTGGCTGATTCCATCTGACAGTTTGCATAGTTGGGTGTGTTCTGCTTTTGTAGGAGGAAGATCTGATGTTACATCCCATTACACAGTTCCTCATACTTTCAGTGACCTGATCCAAAACCCTGTACAAAACAATTGTTGTGCAACATATTTCAGCAAAGTTGCAAAAGTTTCAGTGAAGTTACAAAAGGATTTCAGTGGCACAAGTCAGTGCTTGGTAAATGTGCACAAAAGTGGGACCCACATTTTGACTCTGCTAATACTCTACTAAAAGACAGGTAGAGCATATCTACCTGTGATGAATTTGTGACCAATGATGAATTTTCCTCTTTTTACCACGTGGGGTGACATTGTGCCTTCTTTTATAGGAAGTGCATAATGCTAGCCACCACCAGTCAGCTGTGCTATGACTGAGCAAAAGTAAATAGTATTCATGACAAGCCAGTGGTTTAATCAGTTCAATCTTTTTAAACACAAGAAGCAATGCCTTATTTCAGTAACTTACTGGGAGCCAGTGCAAGGACCCTAAAATTGGAGTAATGTGGTCAGTTCTTTTTGTTCTTGTAAGAACCTTTGCTGCTGCAAAGAAAATAGCCCTACAGGCAGTTGTGTTTAGCTGTTTCTCACACAGCTACATACAGTGGAGATAACAAGTTTAATGTTTTAACATGGGAGAGTGATTGTTCACTCATTGCAGGTTATAGTTACATAATTGTGTGTGTGTGTGTGAGAACTGTCAGTGAATCGCACTTGAAAGGCATTGTTGCATCAGATGTAGTCATCAGTTTCTTCATAGCATACTTTGGCTTCAGTTTTTGTAAAAGCACTAGGAAGTTATATAAAGATTGTACAACCACATATTTTAACAAGTAAAATGTAGCGAAAAACACAACTTTTCACAAAACAAAAACTTCTCTTTTTCTTTAATTAACCTCCCATATCGACCGTTTTAAAGATTTGTATTATTTGGCTGTCCTCTTTTTCTGTAGCAGAAAGAGCTGATAAACATGCATGTACAATACATTCCTCAGTACTGTTCCTCAGAATAGGACCTAGACCACAGCACCATAGGCCTTCAGTTTGCTGACAGTCTGTTAAAAAGAAGCAGTCAAACACAACTGAGTGTCACTCCAGTACTTCTGTCTTTTCAGTGCTAAAGAATATTTTTTATTGTTTTACTTGCAAGTTGCAAGTTCACTGTTATGTTATTTTAACTTTTGTTTTTTTTTTTTTTACAGATTTTAACTAACCTGTGCTTGGTAAATATGCACTTAACCAAGTTGCCCATTTCTCACTACTTCGACAATAAACAGAGAAAAACAGGTTTTTACTTGAAGTGCACTCTTTTTACCACAGGGTGGTGTCATTGGTCTTCCCTTTCAAGTGACACAAAGGGAAAGCCTGTAAGCTGAACAAATATTTGCCAGCTTCACTGAAACACACACACACACACACACACACACACACACCATACACATGCACGCACACCCACAAACAAGCACACACACAACTACACGAGCTTATTTACATGCCACCTGATCCCCGAGGTAATTGCCCATAGAATTTCTCCGCCGTAAGAGCCTTAATCCTTTTTAATATAGGCTCCATGTGACGTGAAAGTATGTTAGACAAAGGCAAACAAAGGGCCAGCATCTCCAGGAGTCCCCTTAGCCTCGCCCAGTGCCCTTCAGAACAGCCACTGTCCAGCAGAGGAACAGAGAGAAATATGGCTCTTAAAATTAACCCCCTCATCCCTTCCCCACAAACTCCATCTCAGCATGACCTGTCACTCTCACCCCTCATAGAGGAGGGGGTGCAGGGAGTGGGCGGTGGGGTCATGTTAAGAATACTTAAGGGAGAGATTTAGCCCCACCACTGCCAGCTGCCACAAAGCGCGATCTTCAGAAGTTCTATTGATTTCCGCGCAAAGATCCAGCCCAGAACAGATTGAGCAGAATGAGGGAACAATAGTCCTTTGGCTCCCATTGAAATAGACCCTCGAAAGACTGGGCCTCTGGATCTGCCTTACTTTACTAATGTCCTTAAATGGCACGGCGGGAGGAGGACATAGGAGGCTCTAAGTGTCTCTCACCACATCATTCACAGCATTTTAAAGTGGAGGGTGTAGGATGGTGTCAGTGACACTTATGTTTCTACCACTTTCAGTAGCTTTAGATATTCTTCAGCACCAAAAGAAGGTTACTAATTGGTAACTCTTTTTGGCATTAATGTTGAAAATAAATATACACTAAATCACGATAATATATTTTTCGGAAATAAGAAAGGAAGCAATAAAAGACCAGATATAATAGACCAGAATTTTAGTTTTTTTTTTTTTTTCAGAAATACAATTATTTGTCGCTGTTTCTATCTCTGTTTGCACGATACAGTTGTGACTAACTGTGCACAGAAATGAATAACTCAATGTGTAGATGAGCCTGTATGTAAAGGATTACTCCTGTCTCCTGTACTCTGGCGAGCCAGGCCTCACCATCACAGTGAGCTCCCAGTGTTCCTTTCTGTCACTTGCGCTGCTCAAACTAAGGAGTTGGACACATGCATTAGCCATGGCCACTAGTCACAGGGAGAATGGCAGGCACATGCCTAAGAAAGCCTACCAGGCTCACATTAGCCTACACCTCATGTGTGCATACACAATGACAGACACTTTCTTTGTCATACATCCACACATAAACACACACAAACACACATATACACACATACACATACACACATGCACACACACATACATATACAAGTATACATACAACACATAGATGGACATTCGCACACACAAACACACTAAAATATTCAGACTTGTACAAATGTTTATACACACAAATAGACACGTGGTGCGTTGTGTTTCACTGCAGCACACACTGCACCCCTTCTTATACACCGGCCCCCCCCCACCCCCAATTCTGTCCCCGCCCCCAGACAGACTGTACGCAGGCATACTAATGTAAACGCCCGTGGCACGCTGTCCCTCCCATCTTCCGCCTGTCATACCCCAGGGAAGTGTGTCCGGCACACGACATGTTCTACACACACACACACACACACACACACAGAGTCCCCAATCACAGTCCCCTGCACCATCCCCATCCCCCAGCTGCCAGCCCCTTTGCCGGCCTTTGTGTGTAGTGTGAATCAAAAGTCTGATAGCCTCGGGGGGTCTCTTCTCCGTCCGGTGTAGAAGTGTGCCAGATTATTCACCACACTACCCCCCCCCCCCATACACACATACACACACACTCACACACCCCCTTCACCATCACAGTTCTTCCCCACATACACCCTCCCAAATACACCCTCTACCCCCCCTGCCCCTGTGGGCCCTTGGCACACTCCAGCTGCCTGTGTCTGAATACGGAGGGGGCCCCTGTGAGGAGAGAAAGAGCATCTGCTGCAACAGCCTATGGGGAGAGTCCCTCCTGTGTGTGTGTGTGTGTGTGTGTGTGTGTGTGTGCGTGCGTGCGTGTGTGTGTATGTGTGTGTGTGTGTGTGTGTTTAGAGAGGGTGAAGTGATTATTAGTCTACTGTAAATGTTTTTTGTGTGTCTATGTGGGTGTGCTTCTTTCAAAGCTAGCCTTTGTTTAAAAAAAATATCTATGACAGGGGGTGTTTTGGTGATTGGTGGTATTTTTTGCTGTTAATTATGTGCAGGTAAAATAAAGTTACTAGCAGAGGCTACTGTTCTAAAGTCTATACAGGTCCTCCACTGGCTGAAATGATAAGCTCAAACCTCCACTGCCAGTTCTTTGTGGTTCTGTGAAGCTCTGGTCAGCCATTCTCCAAATGTCTGTCTTTGTGAAGTGAGCTATCACACACAGTATCCACATCCAGTATGACAAGACAGAATCCCTACATTATCTGTGGTTTCTGGACCTTGTGTCTTTGTCTTGAGGCATTTTTTAGTTTTTTTTTTTTTAGTTTTTTTTTTGCAACAGCGCCCTCTGTTGTTTCACCCAGAAACTAAACAATAGAAACCTAAATAGAACAAAGAAATATGTACACCTATGTACTATTGAGGACCATTAGGCGCTTATGAGGCCATTGTGCACATCTTAATGGTGAATGTCTTCCAAACGTTTACTTTAACATTATTTTTTCAATTATTATTTGTCAAATTTAATAATTTTCTAAATATATTTCTCACAACCATGTCATTATAAATAACCCCCTGAACCGGTCAAAAGACACGAAAGGGTGCCTTTGTTCCTCTCATCCCATCCAGAGGACAGTTAGTGCCCTCTGGCTTTTGTATTTCTCAACCCCCTCCCCTTCCTGACCCTGGTACACTCTAAAAAATAATGGGGCCAGTAGCGGCTCTTCAGAGCGATGCCGTAGCGTAAAGGGAGCAGTTCTTTGACCTGACGTAGCCCATTAGGGTCTAAGGCTCTGTAGAACCATTTCCAGTGTGAGGTACCTTTCACATGCACGCTAAAAAATAAAAGGTGCTTAGAAGGTGCTTCTTTAAATCTCTGGATGGTTCCATGGAGAGTGAAGGTCCTTCTATGGCCTCGATGAACCGGTACTGGCCCACATTATTTGTAGTAGTGCAGGTCCACTGGCCTCTGGCATATCACATGTCTGAGGTGCCCTTCAGTGGAGTGCTCAGTAAATGATGATGACCGTCGTTATGAGCTTGCTGCTGGATGCAATGCTACCGCATGCTGCACCACCACCACCACCAGCAGCAGGGCCTTGTGTTTGTGTGTGTGTATGTGTGTGTGTGTGTGTCTGTCTTGTGTGCCGGGTGACCTTCATGGCAGAGATAGGGACCCATAAATTGCCTCCATTTTAGCCCATGTCAAGAGCGAAAGAGCAGAGAGGGCAAGGTCTGTAGTGTGTGCCTGTGTGTGTGTGTGTGTGTGTGTTGTGTAGGCATTTGTGGGTCTGTGTCATTTACAGGCAGAGATGTGTGTGTGTGTGTGTGTGTGTGTGTGTGTGTGTTCTGTGATTGAGTGTATGTGCTGCTTTTCTTTATCCAACATCCCACATCACCTTGAAATAATGCGGCTTAGGCATCTGTATTCTGTAAGGCGATGCCTCGGTTCTCCTTCAGAGAATCTGGGTTATGCCAGTTACCTGTTCATTTCTGTCTGTCTTCTGAGTTTTTGTGTTGTGTAACTTTGCATTCTTTCTGAGTGTGTGTTTTGTGGCCCTGTGTGTATGTTTCAGCAAATGTCTGTCTCTTTTGTGTGTGTGTGTGTGTTTGAGTGTGTGTGTTTGAGGGAATTTCTGTGTCTTTTGTGGGTGTGGGTGTCTTGTGGGTGGGTGTGCACAAAACTGAATGCCTGTGTGCATGTGTAAAGAGTGATTCGCCTACCACCCCCCACCCCCCTTGAGTCTTCCCTAAAAATGTATCCCTCAGGATTACAGTTCTAAGTAGGCTTGCATTTGCGGTCCTGACCAATAATGTGCTTTTTACACTCAAGCTAACCCCATTGCATGCACTACATCATCATCCGAGGCCCTACTGCAGGCCTGCACAACCGTTGGAGGAGCACTTTCTGTGGAGGAAGAAACAGATGATGTGTTTACAGTCTTTGCTCCTTAGTCCCTTTCGCCCCTGTCATTCTTGGTCTTTTTCCCCCTCACTCCTCATGTTTGTGGGTACAGGGTTGTACATGTGACCTGTCAGAGGTGATCGCTTGAAGGGGTTAGTGATGGTGGCAGCTTCTGCAGGCTCTTCATCGCTGCTGCTGCTGCTGTTGCTGTGTCTGACTCCATTTGTCACACAGATCTCAGTTGTTATTCAGCTGCTGGTTAACATGTCTGTTGTGAAGGTGGGTTGAGGGATTGGTTTCTTTCTCTATATCTTTTTCTGTTCTCTCTCTCTCACCATCCAAAGACATACATGCTACAAGGAGACTTGACATGTATGCTTCAGATGTCATAGTAGTCATGGGTGCTTAGTTGAAAGGCAACTGGATGCCTTCTTGAAGATTGAAGATGTTTCACCTGTCATCTAAAAGGCTTCTTCCTGAGTTCTGGGAACTGATGCGGGAGTCTCATTTTTCAGATGAAAGTGTCAACGGGAGAGGCATACAAGGTTTCTCCATCATACTCTGGTTTATTGCTTTGGTCACTTTCAAGCACTTCTGCTGGAACCATCTCCAGCTGGACACTTCTACAGCCCTTGGTTTTTCCGCAGACTTTTGCACACTGGTTTTACTCGTTTTATAATAATGACTAACCTTTCATTACCATATAAAGTAGACGAGGGGAAGACCTCTTATTGTCCCAAAAACATCTGGTCCACACATAAATCTTAACGGGTGACACAGAGGGAGCCGTGTGCTAAGCCATGCGGATGAAATGGGGCGCCGTATAACCGTGGAGCGCCATAACTCTACTTGGGAAACAAATACTCCCTGGGGAGCAGTGATGCAGTGCACAGGGGCATCGGTCAATACTTCATTTACAGACACCATGGTGGTAATGGATGTGATGGGGGGTGGGGGGGGGGTCATGACGCTCGCTGCGAAACAAATTGTCTACAAGGTACCGAGGTTAGACCAAGACCCTACCTGGCCAAGTCAACATTGGGAGCGATATCGTAACAGGGTGGGAGTAGGTTGGCAAAAATGAACTGCTGGGCTTTTTAAATCACTGCAGGACATCCTGAACACCCTGCTAAAAGCACTGGGTCATGTGTGACATGAAACACATGGCAAGACGTAGAAAAGCAAAATAATCTATACTGACTTTAGTGGTTAATTTAGACTGAGGAAATCGTTAAAGGTAAATGGCGCCTTTTTACATTACAAAACAGTGTTTTCTCACCTTTTTACGATGGGTAGTTTACCGACTGTTCTGACCTGTTTTTTCAATAGCTTCATTGCGTTATGTTAAATAGTGTGTTAAATACCGGCTTTATTTAGTGAAGCCGTTTCAGTAATGTGGAAAAAGACATGGGCAGGATGAGGCAACTCTTGAAAGATGTTTTAATAGAAAACACAGGCGTCTGTGGGAACACCTCATATCCATGTCACTTAGGATACAGCATTCCTCTCATTCCACACCAAACCACATTAGTGCTCACTCATCACGGATGTACACCAGCATCATCAGGGTCAGAGGTTCACTTACCCAAGAGCAAGCAATCCAATGTGCTGACAAACATAACTACCCTTTGCACGTCCACTGTACCATACCCTACTGGAAGTAGCCATTGATTAGCGTGCCTGCCTAATGACCAAATGTAATTGCCTCGAGATTCCCTAACTTGTTTATCACTTATCCAGTTAGCGCTTATCTAAAGTACCCAGAGTGTGTGTGTCCGCCTGCTCCGTATCTATGAGGGATCAGGGGGTAGGATAATGGGCCCTGAGCTAATCAGGTTAGCCGCCCCGGAGCTTGTGACAGGGGCATTCCATCTGTGACCCAAGAGCGCCTCGGGGCCCTAGAGAGGAAGCAGCTTTTGCCCGACTTGCAGGCGTTCACACAGCCAAGGTGAGAGCACACAGCCATCGGCCATCGGAGCCACAAACACAATCCGGTTTACGCGTTGAAGATGAAGATTTATGATCAGAGCGGTGCAGAGGTTTGTGGGAAAATAAGATGTGCGACGCCGAGCGAGTGAGAGAGAGAGGAGAAGCATGACCTCAATGACCTTCTCTGCCAGAGGATGGTTTGAGTTCTGGCGTGAAGCCCAGCAGTTTAAGGAATGCGGATGATCTGGGTGGACCATGATTGAAGTACGCACATAAAAAAAGGGTCCATTTTCAGCCTGGGACTGTATCCAAAACTCTTGTTTCAGAGGTGATGTTTGTTTTTTTTGTTCCAAATGTTCATTTTCAGGGAAATGTGGCCAGCTTTGTTTTTCTGTTGCAAAAACACTGTCTAGTCTCATATTATCCCCAAGACCTTAACAACTGTCTGTTGGTAAAAGAAGGGGGATCTTCGAGTACTGTCTTGCAAGCTTTAGATGTAATGATGTATGTCACTTGATGATACTAATTAGCACTTAAACAAAGACTCCCCAGTACCCTCAAGGCTTCCTCATGTCAACACTTCCAATTTCATGTAATCATGTTAAGATCTGAGGGCTCACAGTCGTGGCCTTCAGCTAGACAACAATAAAAAAGTAATCAAATCATGATTCTTTCTGAAGCGCTGCCCTCTCCTGACCCCTTGCGAAGGCTCAGACATATTTAAAAGCTCGACCTGAAGTGGTGCTGCAGCAGGATGGAGATGCATACATACACGCACACACACATAACCATGCACACACACACAGACAACCAATCTCACTGTGTGTGTGTGTCTGTCTGTCTGTCTTCCACAGTGTGTGTGTGTTTGATTTGTGTGTTTTTCAGAATTTAGCACAAGAATATTAGAAAAATAAATGTAAAGGGTGTAATGTATTGCTTACTAAGAAGACAGCTGTTCTAGCTGCATGTATGTATGCCTGCTGATTAAGATGTATTTTTATGTGTAAATATTTAATATTTACGTGTAAATAATCGATGTGTATCTGAGCCTAAAGTATATTTGTATAAGTATTTCACTGTGTGTTTGGTTTGTCTACATGTGCATGTTTGTTCTCGCCCCTTTGTGTTGGTGTGTGTGTGTTTCTGTCTGTGTGTGTACATACTGTCTGTATGCATGCATGTCTATATAGGCCATCTGGCTCTCCAAGCTCATGTGTGTGTGAGTCCCGTGAGCGGACTTCCTCTCTCCGACCCCGCCCCCCCCCCCCCCCCCCTCTCCGCACCACCCCTGTGTTTAAGGGCCGCTCAGAAGCCCCCAGGCCCGGCACAGAGGCTCCTCTCTCCAGTGGGGGTCAGAGAGAGAGAGAGCGAGACCCAGGAATGTCAGAGACGCTTCCCACACCGAGCACCACGACACCCGGCCGCCGAGACAAACACGGGAACCCGCTGGGGCCGAAGCGGCCCGGAAATACCACAGAGAGGGGGACTGCCGGGGATGGAGGATGGAGGGTGGGTCAGCACGGAGCGGTGGAGATGTTGATACAGGCGAGAGAGAAAAAGAGAGAGAGAGAGAGAGAGAGAGATAGCGGTGGTCTTAGGGGATTTAGAAGGAGACAGAAAACAAAATGAGTGTGACCGTCCAGCGGAACCATCTAAACATTACACTGAGCCCAAGCCTGACATCACACCTCTCACACGTTTGGTCACATTCACACACACACACACGCACAAGGCTGTATTATTGCCCATGCATTCACACAGCCTACCCGGCTAGACGTTTCTGGGACGAGCAGAGAATATAATAACATTACCAGCACCACCCCACCCCCACCCTCTTTCTCTCACATACACACTCTCACACATACATACACACACACTTTCATACACACATAGCAATAATGTTGGTCATTATGTCACATGTCTGTGCAGGGCCTTTGGACTTGTCCTAACATTCCCCTCTATGGTATCCCTGCTGACACACATACGAACAGACTCATGCATGACAGAACTAAAACACACGTGTGTGCCTACAAAGACTTCAACACACTCACACACACGTCTGCACACACTCTGGCTGTCTGTCTCCCAAACAAAACACACACACAAGCCCTCACATACACACACACACTGTCTGGGCTACTAGGGTGGGTGTGAGATCTCTGTGTGAAGAGCTGCGGTGTTTGCCACACGGAAGAGCGGTCCCTGCCACAACACTGTCACAACACATCAGCCCTGTGTGCACTGATCTGCTGACCTGTACACACATACACTCACAGACACACTAGTTGGACTCATATACACACACAGTCGTACAGACGCATACTGTATGGATGGACATGTTAGAATTTTTGAGTTACATGTGTTTAACATGTCTTTGTGTGTTTGTACAATATTTTACACTTTGAGAATTTCAGACATTGTGTGTTTTTAGTTAAGCGTATGCATACACTCTGTGTTTTGTGAATGTGTTTGGTTAATGTTCAGGTGTTGTGTGTGTGTGTGTGTATATTTGTGTGTTTGCACTCAACAACGTCCTCCGTGGCCTGTCTCCCGAAGCCCCATCATGACTAACCACATTGAACCGGATCCTCAGCTCTCAGTACGGGGCCCACAGACAGACACTCCTGATCTCTCTGAGTGGGGGAGACGAGTGGGATTACTGCAGAAGCGGCCTGAGAAAATAACGAATGATAACAGCCCGAGGGGTCGGCCAGGGTGATGCGGGGGGGGGGGGGTAGGAGAGCTTTAGTGTTATCAGCAGATCAGGCAACCACAGCCTGGGTAGAGATAAGGCCCCGGAATGGCTGGTGGGACTTAGTAGTTAGGTTTTGTATGTGTGTGTTTGTGTGTTTATCTGTGTGTGTGTTATTTAATAATTGTGTGTGTGTATGCCGCATGGACATGCACGTGTGTGTGTCTTTGTCTGTGTGTGTGTGTGCCTCTCAAGAGTATGTTTGTGTATGACTGAATTTATTTATTAATTGTGTGTGTGTGTGTGCGTATGCCGCATGGGCATGCATGTGTGTGTTTGAGCTGTATTGTTGTATAGCTGATGGGTAGAAGAGGTTCATACAGTATAGCTTGATACCAAACTGCAAGATTGATCAAGAACTCTGTTGAGTTTTTGTGTGTGTGCGCATGTGTGTGTTGGAGGTATACACACGTGTTTGCTAACTGTGTAGAGCCTTTTAGATTGACACTCACATTGACACTGGGCTCAACCTGATATCCAAAATGGCGTCCGCTGATCCTAAACTCTCCACTGATGATGACAGAGGCCACACCCATCCCCTGGAGGCTAAGGCTGAGGCAGGTGCGGCGCTAATGGCTAATGTCTTCTGAGAAATGTGCTGAGATCTCTTCTCTCTCTCTCTCTCACACACACACACACACACTTTTTTTACACACACACAGACACACACACACACTCTGTGTGGGAGACTACAGGGGAGACTAGTCTTCCTGTATGGGCCCCCAGCTGTCCCTGCTGGGTGAATGTGGCTTTGAGTGTCTGAGTCATCGAACCTGCTTAGGGGTCAGAGGCTGGAATGCAGTCATAAGATCTTCGCTCACACAGTTGCCCCCCATACAAACACACACACACACACTTTGCATTAGTGCTCACATTTTCACATGAGGGTAGACACATGAGTGTAAAAGTCTCGGTATACATGCACATTTACGTAAAAGTCTACATGTGCACATATATTTACATACACAGTGGGACCACTCAAAGCACACGCGCACACACATGCATTTCAACCCAGTCACTTGCAAAAGGCATAACAGTTAATGTTTCCATACAAAAAAATCAAACCCACATGCACACACACTCACATACATAACCACAAAGCCACGTGTATACCTTAACCACCATTTATAACCACAAGAACTGCACAGTGCTCTCACACACACACACACACACACCAAGTGGCCTTCTCACACCTAAACAGCTGTGAGGCCCAGGGGCCTCCCTCTCACTTTGCCTTCCCACAGGGACCTCCCTCTGGGGTCGCGACCCCTCTGACCCCCCCGCCCTTTCCATCACAGGCGACAGCAGGGTCCGACTGACGACAGTGCTCCAGGGTCTTGCTTTGTAAGCAACGCGTGGCTTAGCAGGGGACTGTGTGTGTGTGTGTGTATGTGTGTGTGTGGCCAGTCGCACAGGAGAGCCTCACTAATGGGGCTGACCGGTGCCCAGGGACAGTGCAGTTCATAAGACTGATGAGACAGCTCCTTAGAAGAAGCTGTGTGTGTGTGTGTGTGTGTGTAAGTCTGTCTGTGTGTGTATGTGTGTAAGGGGGGTGGGTAAGAATATGTTGATCAGTGTGTTAAAGAGAGTGTATGGGTGTGTAAAGGTGTGAATGTGTGTGAACTTTCGGCACCGAGTGTATGTGTGTGACAAAGACAGAAACTAGGAATGTGTGTGCTAAAGAGAGTGTGGGTGTGGATTTTTGTGTGTCATCCTAGTGCATTTGCATGTGCAACACAAAGAGACTGGGAGTAGGTTCAGAGGAAGGAGGGTGTGTGTACATTTTTTGTGTAATTGGGTGAGTGTGGGCATGTATTACAGGAAGAGTATGTGAGAGTGTGTGTATGAACTCATCTCATTTTCTGTTTGTGTGTGTGTGTGTGTTAAACTCAGACTGGAGAAAGATCTTTTACCAGACTGATGCATTAAGCACCAAATGGAGTCGTGTGTTAACAGAGAGCTTTTGCATTGCCAGTCAGCAGTGAGTGAATTAGCCCTGTGGTAGCAGGGGAGAGCATGGATCAATGCCCTGGACACACACGTAACACACACCACCCGACACACCCCGCCGTCTCCGTCTCACACATCTCACTCTCAGGGAGCCGCCACGGCCAATCAGCAACCAGCCACGAGAAGTCACGGCCACAGGCTGACGAGGGTGCTAAAACACACACACACTCAAGCAGAAGAGCCAAGGACATAATGTGATTTGAGAATAATACCAAAAAGGAATGGCCATCCATGTTGGTATTATTCCATAAGCTTGTTCTTGGCATGCGGTTTTTCATTTTTCCATGGAGCATTTTTAAATGAAAATGTTCGACCAAGTAGGCAAGAGCCAATGGGTCAATGTTGTTTGCAATTATGTACAGACAGATGAAGGGTTTCTTGGAGGAGCTTGTAAGAGAGGACTGGTCCGAGTCAAGACATTTTTTTTTTTTTGAGAGGAGTGTGTTCAATTAGGGCGTAATAACGGCCACTTTGCCTCCCTTCGCTAATTAACATGAAGAATCTGGAAGAGCCATCCAGCTCGGCCGAGCGAGTGGTTAGTGTCAGAATGATGGATTAGAGAGACGGATGAGTTAATTAAAGATAGATTTAGGGAGGAGTTGGGGGGGGGGGGGCGGGTGCAGGGAAGCGCACTGCACTTGCCACGTATGTGTGTGTGTGTGTGTACTCCTGAGTGACCATAAAAAAACTGGGTTATGGTTAAAACGTTAAAAAAATTGAACTCCAATCTTGACAAGGCAGACTCAAGTCTAGTCAGCTTAATGTCAATTCTAGGAGCAAGTCCAGAATGGGCCCCTTCGTAGATTTTTTTTGCCAAAAGACATATTTTGATGCCTGATCGAACTTTGCTGCCTTTGCTGGGAGTTCTCTCTCTCTCTCTCTCTCTCTCTCTCTCTCTCTCTCTCTCTCTTTTCCTCTATCTCTCCAGCCCTCCCAGAATTATGCATCTTTTTAGGGAAGTGACGCCACCTTTTTCTTGTCAGCAACTCTAGACACACCACTGGGTGTTACACCACGGGGTGTCTGCTTCTGGACAGGAGGGACGAATTTGTGAACGAGCGAAACAAATCTGCTGTCCCCTCCTGTAATCAGTTGTGAGGAGAAGGAGCTGAGGGGAATTAGACACACAAATACATACACAAACAGACACACACACACACACACATACACACTGTCACACCTACAGAGCATAATGCAAACAGACACACACACACACACACATAAACAACACACACACACATTCAGGCCACAGTAATGCAGAAAACACACACACATTTAAGCTCACACCCACACACGCACACAAGGATTTTAAAATACACAGACACAAATACACACACACACACACACACCTGGTAAGTTGGCATACAGTGACATTATCTTGGCAGGCAGTAGGTGAGCACAGCTACCATTAGCTGAGAGACCTGAAGGAGGTGCCATGTCTCTCCCCATTCTCCGCATCCCTGCCTTCTTTACTTCACTGGACACACACACACACACACTTTTCTGCATAGAGATGGTTTAGTATCTCATCTCACACGAACGCATACACACCCACACACACACACATTCTGCATAGAGATGGTTTAGTATCTCATCTCACACGAACGCATACACACACACACACACACACATTCTGTATAGTGATGGTGTAGTACTGTATCTCATCTCACACACACACACACGCAGCTTTCTGTATATAGATTATTTAGTATCTTATCATACACACACACAGTTTTTGTATAGAGATGGTTTAGTATCTCTCTCAGATACACACACAAAGGGGAAAAACTAGTTGGTGTCTCGTCACACACACACACACACACACACAGCCATAAACACACTCATGCCAGAAAAGGCTGGTAGGTACAATACAAACACTCAGCAGAGCAAATGAGTCCAAATGAGAGTAAATATAAGATGGAGGACATACATCATGTCATGGTATCACAGAAAGATTACCTTAATCAACAGTAATAGTCCAGTTCCTTCTCTCGGTCTCTCTCTCTCCCTCTCTCTCTCTCTCTCTCTCTCTCTGGGTGTGTGTGTGTTGTTGGTTAGTGGGTGTGTTCATGTGTGTGAGAGGGAGAAAGAGACTGTGTTCTCCATGTGGTTCTTATTTTTCAGGCACAAGGGAGACTGCTGTGTGTGTGTGTGTGTGTGTGTGTGTGTGTCAGCTGGGCTAGAGCCACACACGTGAGTGGATGAAAAACACATGTTCCAGCCCAGCTACGTCAGGGCGCTCATAAAAAACTCACATCTTTGTGCGTGTGTGTGTGCACGAGTAAGGACTGGAGAGAGAGAGAGAGAGAATGTGTGAGAGAGAAAAAGTGAGACAGTTTGGAAAACAGACATTTTTTGTGTGTGTGTGACAGACAAAATACTGGAGAATGGGTAAAGCAGTAACAAAGGAAAGTATAAAACAGAATGAACAAAATAATGGGAAAAAAAAAACACAACAAAAAAGTCTGTGTGTATGTGTTTGGGTGTGTATACTGTACTGGGTGTGTATACTGAGACCCTTGTGTGTATGTTTGTGCCTGTGTGGGTGTACGCAGACACTCAAGCTGGTGTGTGTGTGTGTGTGCATGTGCGCATGCATAAACGGCATGGTGTGTGAGTTTATTTCAGTCTGGGTTTACTTATGCATATGTATGTGCCTTTCTTACTCACACACACACACACACACTCCTGGCTGATGCAATCTTGTGTGTGTGTGTGGGCTTCATTCGGCTGACTAGAGGGGACAGTTCCAACTCAGCAGCACATTTGGACAGCAACTGCGCCAGCACAGAGAACCACTTGGTTTCCGTGACAGTAATATAGATGCCCTTCAGACGCCAGACTGCCTCATTCATTTTGTGTGTGCTTGTGTGAGTGAGTGTGTGTGTGTGTATGTATGTTTGTGTGTGTGTGTGTTAGTGGGTGTGTGTGTGTATGTGTGGGTGTGTGTTTGTGTGCCTGTGAGGGTGTGTGTGTGTGAGAGTAGGTGTGCGTGTGTGTATATATATGTGCGTGTATGTGTGTGTTGATGTGTGTATGTGTATGTGTGAGTGGGTGTGGGTGTGTATGTGTGTGTGAGTGTTGATGTGTGTATGTATGTGTGTGTGTGTGTGTGTATGTGTCTGTGTTAGTGGGTGTGTGTGTGTGTATGGGCGGGGGGCATTAATCACCACTATGGGAATGGTTCAGTTTTAAAATAACATGCCAAGGGGAAACCTTGTCCCCATTCATTTTTTACAAAAAAAGAGAGAAAAACCCTGAAACATACCCATAGCATCTCAGTGCAAGTGGTCGTTTTAGAATGGTCGGCTTATAAAAGTTTGTTTTTTTGCACTTATCAGCAACTGGTTCCGCAGTGGAAAACACTGACCGGAGGTGCTTTATTGGACAACTTATACATCTCTGGCATTTCTGCAAACAGTCATCCATCTTTTCCTGCTTGCAAAAACAACCCTCAAGTACAGCAGGCAACATTCATCAACGAAAACGTTTCACATAGCAATGCCTAATATGACCGGCTGAATGAAGTAAGATAATGAGAGTTACAAGAATTATGCGGGGAAAAAAAAAGATATTTTTCCTTTCCAAGAAAAAGCGTGTTATCTTGAAAGATTGCTTCTCTGGCTACCACAGACTAAATAGTTTGTAGTGTATTTCATCCTAAGTGACAATCTGAGTAGTGTATACATTGTTGATTTGGGCATAGGGAGTACTCCACTGATGGGGAGTGGGGCAGTACATGTTAGTTGTAGTCTGTGGTTTTGCAACCTGTCTGGTGAATAGTGTAACAGATGTATGTATGTATTCCGATGTGCCTCAAAATGTGCCCAGTCTTTGACATTTAAAATCCCAAAGTATTTGAAAAATATATGTTTTGATAGGGATGTGTATAATGTAGATGATGTAATGTATGTAATGTAATGTAATGTAATGATAGTGGTTCTGATTGTTAATTGGTTATTGGTCAAGGGTTATTGGCCACTATATCAACTGAGCCAAATGGAAGTGCTAATTTTGCATTCCTGAATAATTCCTAAGTGGCCAAATCACCCTCATTGTCTTATTTGTTGGAGAAGCGTGTACCCTGTGTTGGCCTATCCATGGCTGTTAGATGATTCAGATGATTCCACCAAAACGTTTTGAATGGTTAGCCCCCAAAAAGTGGGCCTGTTGGCCAATGTTTCTTGTACTTGTAGGTAGAAGTATGAAGGTAAGTGGGTCGTCTAATATCGAAATGGGTCTGTTTGCTAACTAGTGACTAACTACGGACAAAATCTGGTGATAAAGTCTGGTGCCCATTCATTCAGAGAGTGTGGTGCTGGTACAAGGTGTCAGCTTTGCCAAGGCGTCACAAGATACTGATACTGACATGTGAAGACCTCCGCATTTGAGTCATCAGGAGTTAGCGCTCCACAAACAGTATAACTGCAGCATGCGCAAGGCGACACACGGTTATGCAACTATTACATAAAAAAAAAGTTTCATGAGTTTTTCATGTGTCTAAATATGTGATGCGATATTGCTGACCAAACATTTGTGAAAAAGGAAAAACTTTTTTGCGTGCGCCTGTGTGTGCATAACCTGTACCATCCATCAACACTGGGTTTGTGTGTGTGTGTGTGTGTGTGTGTGTGTGTGTGTTGGTTCGAGCGCTTAAGCACAGGAGTATAGGGCGAGGAAAGAGAGAGGATAGAGAGATGGAGAAAGGGGAAAAAAGAATAGAGAGAAGAAGAAGGAGGAAGAGAGGGCCACTTGGGAATGGTGTCACAGGCAGATGCTGTTGAGTAGGTGTGTGTATCTGGCCATGTGTGTGCCTATGCCTGTGTGTGTTAGCTTGTGTGTGTGTGTGTGTATGTGTGTGTGTGTTGGGTAGGAGAATGGGGTGGTACAGTAGGTGGTGTGAAATGCTGACAATGTTTTCTTGAAGAAGGATAGTTTAGTGTTCCTCCAGTGAGTAGATTTACTATCTTTTAGGTCAGTCGTGTATGACAGGAGTGTGTGTGTGTGTTTTCGTGAATTTGAACAGGGCATGATGGACAAGTGCAAGTGTGTTGTATTGGAATTTGATGAGTAATGCTGATGTCAGGTTTCTTTTTGTCTACATATAGTGTCGGAATCCACGTGCATGTGTGTGTGTGTGTGTGTGTGCGCATGTGTGTGTGTAAGTTATCACGTAGAGAAAGTGCAGAGTTGAAGTGAGGTCGTCCAGGTCATAGCTAAATGTGATCAGAGGTACTGAATAAAGGAGGTGTGTGGGGGGGGGGGGGGGGGGGGGTTGGTGAGTGAGGGGGCTGGATGGGGGGGAGTAGGGATGAGGCAATGGCTAAAGCTGGCAGCGTGCCCCCCCCCACCCCCCCACCCCCCCTTACCCACCACCGGAGTGGCCACTGGCTCTTATCGCTGGCAGCCAGGCAGAGTGATGGGAGGCTTAAAGGAAGGCCGAAAGCTGACGTACTCCCCCACACACACTTCACCCCCAACCCCCCACTCCATCCTCTGGGGTTAAGCAGGCCCCCACAGAGGGCTAAGGCGAAGGCAGGAGAGGCCACATATATTAGAGGCAGGGACCAGCGCAGCAGACACCGCTGCTTGCTGCTCATCCATTTCACACTTACTCGGGATGCCAGCCAATGGCTAGCAGGGCCTGTGTGTGTGTGTGTGTGTGTGTGTGTCAGTAGTGGTAGCTTTTTATAATGCTTGTCTTGTGTGTTTAGTCTGGCTGGCTGTGGGCTGTAGTTTTACAGCAAGATAATGAATTTACATGAACAGTACTGTAAATAACTCAGCTACTGTAATCACAGACTAAAATGCATAGTCACACATTTGGGACTGAAGTGCAGCAACCTCAAATGCTGAATCCTGTACTGCATGACTGTGCTGGTATGACCATTGAGAGCAGACTGACAGGAACTGAATTCTTGCTGTTTGTGTGTGTGTGTGTGTGTGATGTCAGCCAATGGCTAGCAGGGCCTGTGTGTGTGTGTGTGTGTATGTGTGTGTGTGTGTGTGTGTGTGTGTGTGTGTGTGTGTGTGTGTATGTGTGTCATGTCAGCCAATGGCTGGCAGGGCCTGTGTGTGTGTGTGTGTGTGTGTGTGTGTGTGTGTGTGTGTGTGTGTGTGTGTGTTTATTGTGCTGACTTATGGCAATGCTAATGCAAGACCAGTACATAAACATCCCTCATGCTGCATTCCGGGGGTATAAACAGGAACACTGCACATTGCTTTTCTTAAAAAGGCCTCTTTTTTTCCCCACTAGCAATTCATGCGTACCATAAACAGCACTAATGGTCACAACGGTTAATGGGAACGCACAGGGAAGTACTTGAGTTTAACGTCTCTAAAACCACCTCCATCCCCTATGCAAATCACTCCCGCCGCGACGGGACGCGGCTTACCCCCTACACCATTTAGGGAACACACACACACACACACACACACACACACACACATACACACATACAGACAGACACACACACACACTAAAGCACTCCACCACATGTCTCACTGTAGCATGCAGGGCAGGCAAGTGGAAGGGTCATAAATACTTGAGACTTATGCATTACCCAACTGCCCCCCCCAAACCCTCACACACACACACACACACACACACACACACACACACACATACCTCGCAGCCTGCAGTAATTTGGTGAAATGCAGCAATAGCAGACACACACTTACACACACACACACACACACACACACACACATACACACACCACACCATAGTGCTTCGCTGAGCACAGCAGAGCGAATGGGAGTGGATTTTGGACAGGAGATTGTCAATCCAGAGCCCAGTAAATGATATCACAGTCTGCACTCCGGGAGTATTTTGTTTCACACGCACAGACACACACACACACATACACACACATGCACACGCACACTCACACACACACACACACGCGCACAAACACACACACATACAGATACACACACGCGCACAAACACACACACACACACATCCCTGTAAAAAACTGCATGAACAGGAGGACAGAGAGTAAGGTAGGGCTTGTTGGTGGGGGATTATAAAGTGGTGGGCATGTCATTGGCCTCGCCATAGTTTTCTCACACAAGTGCTAACGTGAGGGCCAAGACAGAGAGAGAGAGAGAGAGAAGGAGAGAGAGAGAGAGCTGAGCTGAGCTGAGCTGAGCCTTAGTCTCTTTTTTTTCTTCTATTATTTGTGTGCTGAGCCACCGCAGCTGTTGCCCCTGTTGAGTATGGGGAGAAAGCAGGCAGCGCCTGCGGTTAGCTGCGCGCTATAATTACACGATAATCCCCCGGACTGAGAAAGAGGCAACGCGATACCGAAGACAGCCCTGGTGAAAGGTGGCAAACATACGGTCCGAAAGAATGACCCCGGCAAAGGTCACAGGGTCACGTTGTCACGGGAGTGTTGGATGTCTGGACGTAACAGGAGATGAGGTACTAAGAGGATATGCAGTGGGCAGTGGTACAGACATTTATGAGGCTGACGATTTGATTAGGGGCGTATTGTTAGGGTGTACTGTGTTTATAGGTTATTCCTATTACTGTTAATGATTTTTAGTTACCTCATGTTCACAAGTTCAACATCCATGTTTGACAGTGCCCAGTCGAGGTAAAGCCCTGTAGTTGACTGCAGTGAGTTCTGACAAGGGTTTTGACTTTACAGTTTGCTTGGGAACTTACTCATATGTAACTAAAATAGAAATGTCACTAAGCACCTTTACCTGACAAAAAACTGAAGCTATATTTAGTTAAAATCCAGTGAATCACTGACTATTAATATTGTCTTTGCAGCTGGCTTGCAAACTTACTCATATGTAACTGAAATAGAAATGTCACTTACCACCTTTACCTGACAAAAAAACTGAAGCTATATTTAGGTAAAATCCCGTGAATCCCTGACTATTGATAGGACACCATAATTTAAATACAAATATCCACCATTTTGTTGTTCTACCACCTTAGTCTTACACTATTGCTTTGTATGTCTCTGTGAGTATACATATGTGTGACTACCACCATTTGTTGTACTGTAGTGTTGGAGTGTTTCATGCTTGAGTTCCTCACTGTAGATTCCTTATTGACATCCACTGGCCTCCCCAGGCCAGACAAAGACAGGCCTCCAGTCTATCGTGCTTGACAGGCCTCTTCGATCCTTTCTTACAGACCTAATGGAGGGAGCGCTAACAGGCTAATGTCTCCATGGCAGCCGGGGCTCGGTTAGATGCCCCCCCCCCCCCCATCACACACACACACACACACACACGCACACACACCCCTCGCCGTGCCCACTGCCTTCCACATGCTGCATGGCACAGTTACACCCCCCTTTCTCTGCCAACCCATTGCCTGCCACCCAGCAATGAGCCCCCAAATTACGCCCAAATTAGTTAACTCCCCGAAATTAATTAATTATGGACGCCTTCCTCATCACAGCCGGTTACGAGGAGGAA
>CM059279.1:22131322-22141322 GCA_030347295.1 Setipinna tenuifilis | reverse complement strand
CATTTTTAAATTGCTCCATCACTGGCCTCATTTTTAATCCATCCACTAGTCTGAAAATGATAGACTAATGTGAACAACAGGCAGAAACATGTCCACTTTGTTACATTTCTATTTACAGAAAGACTACTCGGGACACATCCTCAGAGATGCTTTGAGGGGGAATACAGTAGAGGGGAACTAGATGAAAAACAAGAGCAGGATATTTTATATGAGTATCAACAGAACAGTGCAGAACACCAATGAGAGGTGTGTAAATAGTTTTACACAGAATCATATTTCAATTTTTTATATTTATGTTAAGCAGCTTGACATGTGTTTTAAAGTTTTTAATATCGTGAGGTGAATACCTGTGTATTATTAGTGAGGTAATCAGACCATCACTTCACATGTCTGCAGAGGCTGGCAGGGTCATATTCCAGAACCTTCCAGGAAATAGTTCAGTACTGTGTTGGCTACTATAACTGACAACTGTCAGGTCAGCAGTCTTCCCCATGATTGTGTAGCCTACAGAACTAGACTGAGAGACCATTTAAAGGCCTTTGCAGGTGTTTTGAGTTAATTAGCTGATTAGAGTGTGGCACCGGGTGTCTTCAATATTGAACCCGTCCACAATATTCTAATTTTCAGAGATTTGGGGTTTTCATTAGTTGTCATTTATAATCATCAATGTTAAAAGAAATAAACACTTGAAATATATTGGTCTATGTGAAATGAATGTACACATTACACAAGTTTCACTTTTTGAATGGAATTACTAAAATAAATACACTTTTTCATGATTTCTTTAGGTTTTAAATATCATGAGGGGAATACCTGTGTATTATTAGTGAAGTAATCAGACCATCACCTCACATGTCAGCAGAGGCTGGCAGTGGCACATTCCAGTTTAGTACTGTGTTGGCTACTATAACTGACAACTGTCAGGTCAGCAGTCTTCCCCATGATTGTGTAGCCTAGAGAACTAGACTGAGAGACCATTTAAAGGCATTTGCAGGTGTTTTAAGTTAATTAGCTGATTAGAGTGTGGCACCAGGTGTCTTCAATATTGAACCCTTCCACAATATTCTAATTTTCAGAGATGTGGGGTTTTCATGTGGAGTTTTCATTAGTCATTTATAATCATCAATATTAAGAGAAATAAACTCTTGAAATGTGTCGGTCTGTGTGAAATGAATGTACACATTACACAAGTTTCACTTTTTGAATGGAATTACTAAAATAAATCAACTTTTTCATGATATTCTAATTCTTCAGGTTTTGAATATCGTGAGGTGAATACCTGTGTAATATTAGTGAGGTAATCAGACCATCACCTCACATGTCTGCAGAGGCTGCACTGGCACATTCCAGAACCTTCCCAGGAAGTAGTTTAGCACTGTGGTGGCTAACTCTTATTAAAGACTGAAGGACCCTTTGTTACGTCCACAACATTCCCACACAGAAACTGGCGCAAAGGGGTTGCAAATCTAACCGGAGGATCTAAGTGGAGGCGGAGAGGGAGAGAGACGCACAGGGAACCCACATAACATGTCAACCAGTGAAAGACTTCTCAGAAGCTCATCAAAGCCCACATTCATTCATCCATCCAAACCCCCACCCACCCTAATCAACCCCCTCGCCATCTATCCTGCAGCCCATCAGAGAGACACAGATCTCATCCTGTTTGTCACTCAGCCCTGCTCAGGTAAGCCCCAGACTCGTGAGGAAGGGGGGGTGGGTTGGGGGGGTTGGACGCCGGCCAAGTGCCCTAAGGTACCGTCATGGCTAACTACCAGGCGAAAAAGACCCCCCCCCCCTGCAGAGAGAATGAGGGCAGGAAGGAGAGAGAGAGAGCGAAACAGAGGGAAGAAAAGACAAGAAAGTAAAGTAATATGAGTGAGAGGTGAGAGAGGAGAAAATGCTGATATGTTTGCTGCATTCTTCTTTCTTTCTTTCTTTGTTTCTTTCTTTCTTTTTAGGGTTGGTTGTGTGTATGTGAGAGAGCGTGTGTGTGTGTGTGTGTGTGCAAAGCGGGGCATTGGTGAATTACTGCTGAGGCTGCTGTTTGGCTGGTGTGTTTTTTTTTTCTTCGTCTTTACAGGAGCCCTGGGATATGTGGCCATTATCAAGGGGTAATAAATACTGTGCTGTGTAAAACTGCAGCCGAAGACGGAGAGGAGAGGAAAGGAGGAGAGGAGAGGAGAATAGAGGAGAGGAGAGCTGAGCGGTCGCTTGCTCGCTTGCTACCGCTAAGGGGCTTCGCTCAGCTTCTCTGCGCTTCACTCCTCTTTCTCTCTCTCTCTCTCTTTCTGTATCTCTCTCTCTCTGTATCTCTCTCTCTGTCTCTCTCTCTGCCTCTTTCTCTCTCTCTCTGTCTGTCTCTCTCTCTCTCTGTTGTCTTTTTCTCTCCCCACCCTCTCTTTCTCTCTCCCCCTCTTTCTTTCTCTTTCTCCTCCGGCTACACTGCAGCGGTGCCAGTCTCACATGGACAAGAGATGCAGAATGCAGATAGCGCTGGGATGATAAGGAGAGCTACAGAAACAGGGGGGATATGAGGCGGGGGGGGGGGGGTGCTATGAGGCGAGTGGGTGGTGAGTTGTGGGTAAAAAGGAAAGAGAGAAAAAAAAGAGTTCCCAGGCTTTTGATGGCATGATTGTTTTATTCATGAATAAAGGGGATGGCGACTGTGGCTGTGAGGAGCTCTCACATGGGCAAGGCTCTGTGGGATATGAGTTAAGACAGCAGCAGTGGTCTGCTCTCTCTCTCTCTCACACACACACATACACATATCCACACACACACACACACATACACACTGCTCTGCACACAATACACACTGAAATACACAACATACACACACACACACACACACACACAGCTCTACACACACACACGCAGCTTTACAGACACACTCACGCATACACACACTCACACACAAAGCTGTGCACACAAACACACACATATACACACATTTACATACACATAAAGCTGTGCACACAAAAAAATTAAGACAGGCCCCCCTGAAACACACACAGCACATACACACATACCGAGAGAGAGAGCTCTGCACATGCACACACACACACACACTCACACACACACAGAGCTCTGCAAACACACTCACACATAAATACACACACACACGTCTTGCTCAATTATTCAGCAACTCTGGCTGGTGCTGTTACATAAATGGCGTCAGCAGGATTTTGGGGAACAGGGCAGTGATGTGGCCATCGCCCCCCACCCCCCCCCCCCCGCTGCTCGCAGCACCCCCCTCCCCCCCTGCCCCTCTGGGTCGGCAGCACTGTGCCATGTGACGCAACTCCCCTCCTGCAGCTCCAAGCCTCAAGCACTTCAGTTTAAGCACAAGTAAAGGCTATTGTTCACAGAGTACTAAACACAGTCTTAGTAATAGTCATTAATAGCGTCATTATAGTAGCAATAATGTCAACATTATTTTCATGACATATCATTTTTTATTACATATTTTTATTACATATCTTACTCTTGTTTTATTGTACATTGGGTAATTGTAAAGGCACTTTAGGGAAAATGCATTATTATTATTACATGTTAAACTTATCCAGCCTGCCTGCTTCTTACGCATTATAGACAAGACATCAAGGCAGTTATGTGATGCAGTGTAACCTGACAGAAATTCTCCGAAACAGGATTGTAACAGGAAGCTGACAATGGCTTTGTTCCCCTATATGTATCCCAGTCATCATCAACACCAGCCAGCACGTAACCAGAGCCAGCACTCAGATTTAATCAACGATGCACCGAGTTTGAGAAGCAGAAGAGTAGACGTGAGATGAGAAATTCATAATTAATAGATTTTAATCAAGGCTCACTGAGTGCCAAGGGGCGCAGCAGCAGTGTACGTCCCAGGCTTATTACTGTACAATGGGGTCAATTTACACAAGCTTTATATAGTGCTATGCCATACGCCTCCCCTCCTTGTCTAAAGAGCAACTCTCAGGCTGGTTTAATAACTGAATTTATACCCGAATTGTCATAAAATGTCAACCGAAAAATAAATATCAAGTTTCCATGCATAGCCTGCACAGATCAGGTGTTGTTAGATCACAGAAACATATTTGGCAATATAAAATGGTAAAAAACTACTGCACACTGCTTGATTTTAGTTTTATAGTTTTTTAGGTTTATTAACCACGCATCTTGCATTTATTGTCATCAGGTTCACTCAAGTTTGACTTAACTGGTCAGGCCTTACCCGAGCAAACCTGTTGACCCTGAAGGCGAAACGAGTTGTTCACTTTGAAAAAACCCAAGTGAAAAATAAATATATTTGAATTAGCATTTTTTAAGACCTGCAAACAGAAATTAAGAAAAAAGTATGCCAGTTTTCAGTTAGGCTCCTTGAAATGACCTTTCCCCCAAGAACGTGTCATAGACGTCACAACAGGTCAACATCAGTGCTCGAACCCTGTTCTTATTTGTGAGTTTACCTCGCAGTGTGAGTAGTAGTGAGTTTTTTAACAAGTGACACCAACATGGCTTTCTGAAGCCCATGAAACCCCAAAACACAATATATCTAAGCTTGTAGGGATTCTAAAATGACTAGCATGTCAGATGCTTGTTGCATCAGGGATTATCTGGAGTATTTTTGGATTAATGTAATGTGTACACACACACCCACAATGTTGATCACAGCTTAACCCATGTTGACCTGCAGGGGGCCTGTACAACTGACCAACCAAATAGAGCAGAAAAAACACTTCCCTATGACAGAGGATGTACCACTGAGCCTTCGAGTTGACTTAGGATTAGTGTAGCACAGTGTCACCGCAATGAGTGTGTTGTGTGTGTGTGTGTGTGCTCGCGTGTGTATATATATATATGTGTGTGTGTGTGTGTGTGTGTGTGTGTGTGTGTGTGTGCATTGTATAGGTGGGATTAGTGTCTCTGCACCCTCATCCCCCCCCACCCCCCAACCCCCGTAAGCACACAGAGCCACATTCAATATTTCACCTGCAGATTAGAGAGCGGAGCCTACGAACCCATTACCCTTCACCTGGTGGGACTTTTATTCCTCCTGGGGTGCGTCAAGGCCCCCAGGGCCCCCCAGGGATGGTCTCCTGTGATGGGGGGACTCCAGCGTCATTCACTCGGCCTAATTCCCACCTGACAGATGTTCCCTGTCGGCCTGGGACACGGCTCTTTCATCACACACAGACCCCCTAGAGTAAAAGCAAACCGGTAGCTGATATTTAAATCCAGTGTGGAGTTCAACCCTAGTGCACTTGTGATGCACAGTGTGTGTGTGTGTGTGTGTGTGTGAGAGAGAGAGAGAGAGAGAGAGAGAGTCTGTGTAGGTATGTACAGGTATGTATGTGTGTGTGTGTGTGTGTGTGTTAAACAATGTTATAGTTGGTGGTGACATTTGATATTAAGGTCATGACTTGGTTATGATGTGTAAAAAGTTAGCAAAGTGAACTTCAACAAAGTGGGGGTGATGATATCTGCAAGGGTTTGTGTGAAACAACATATGTTTCCGCACTCACACTTCACGCTCGCCTCAGACTCACCTTCATCATCGCTGTTCTGGCTGATTAAGAGCTCAGGCACTTCCTGTGAGGTTCCTCATATGCAGACAGATGTCTCCTTCGTGGCCTAGGTCCCAATGCTTGTCTCTCTCTCTCTCTCTCTCTCCCTCCTCCCCCCTCTTTTCCCTCTCTCTTTTTCTCTCACTCTTCCGCTCTGATTCTCTCTCTCCCTCTCAGTCTCTCTCTCTGTCTCTTTCTCTCTCTCCCCTCCCTCTTTCTTTCTCTCTCCCCCTCTCTGTCCCTTCCTCCCTCTCTCTTTCTTCCCGCTTCTCTCTATCTCCCCCCCTCCTCTCCCTACCTGTCTTTCTCTCTGTCTTGCTCCAGCAGAACTGTGTCATCAGCAGGGCTCCCCCCCCAGGAGGTCTGCCCCAGGAAGGGTGGCCTGTGTGGGGTGAGAGGTCGGCGCCTGCTGGCCGGAGGGGCAGAGGGGGACGCTGGGCGTTGATGGAGCACTCCATCCATCCATCTGCAGGCCCACGGATCAATCTGCGCTCTGCTGACGGGAGCCAGTGGGTCAGGTTACAACTGTGTGTGTGTGTGTGTGTGTGTGTGTGCGTGTGTGTGTATGTGTGTGTGTCTGTGCAGTAGGAGAACCACAAATACACAGCATACAATGGACACACACATGGACACAAGGGCAAACAAACACATTTACTCACATATGTGCACACACACACACACACACACAAACACAAATTAGTCACAACAGACACACACAAACATTCCAAAATACTGTAGAGTGTTGTTTGTATAACTGCAAAACATTAACTTTTTGGAACACAGAAATACACACATACAGTACACACATACAAGTGTATATTTAGACACCCACACACATTCAACAATACACATGTGGAATGTATCTCTTTAACTGTAAAACACTAAGCTTCAGAGGCTCACAAGCACACACACACACACACACACACACACACACACACAGACCTCCTTTTTCTGTTCTCCAACTGTCCTGCCTCCCTCTGTGATTTCTTACCCTCTCTGCCAGATTTACCAGGCTCGCTCAGTCGGTGGTGCAAGCAGGCCAGCTCTAATGAAGAGGTCAGCGCCTGGACCTGGTTTGTGGCTGTGGTCATAAAGGCAGGTCAAGGCAGGCGTTCATTATGTTTATTAAGGCCTGCTCACCACCTCTCCCACACAGCTCCCACTCCTGAGGGTAAACTACTACTAACCTCCTAAAGTCAAATTGATGGCGATCTTTGGCTCTGGGCTATGGGTAAGGTCATGACATTGAGGCTGCTTAGCCCTGGCGAGAGGCCCTGAGGAGGAGAAGGAAAGTGTTAGCGTTAGCGACCTCACGCTTACTGTGTCATTTGCTAAGAGTTATATAAGTAAAGAAACAGCAGGACAGACTAAAGCTGTGTTTAGACTTAGGTTGTGGAAATTGTGGCCATTTTGATTCAGAATTTGTGAAAAATGTTGATCCAGACTTTTGCTTCAGAGTAGACCATTCACAGTTTATAGATGGATAGATAGATTTACTTAGATAGATTTACTTTATTGATTCCAAGCTGGAAAATTGACTAACAAGCTGGGAAATTGACTATTAGGTGCACAGTCGGGATTTCTCCGGTAGAGATGATTGCACATCAGGATTAAAACAAAATAATTTAGGCAAAAGCTACTGTTTACGTGGAGCATTCTGGGAAAAGCCTAGCCTGGGCCCACCTATACTGCTCGTGACGCTACATTGTATTTCACGTTCAAGTCAGTCAGGCCAACCTGCCTAATTTCGGCTGTTTCTTTGCCCAAAAAAATTGGGCACCAATGAAAAACGAACGCTACGCATTTATTTTCGTAATCAGTAGTCTAATTGGTTGTAGCTCTGTCCAGTAGTACACAGAGGCACTTGCTTCTGCTGCTTCTGAGAACTTGGTTTGCCAGACCAAGTTCTGTCTATGAGCTTGGTGCGGCAGCCAGGCTAGAAAAAGCCTACTGTAAGTCAGACAATTGAAAGCACTGTTTTGTTTACAGCATATTGAAGATGGCAACCAAAGTTCAAAGGAGTGGGGGAAGGTGGTAAAACTGAAAGAGGGCGGGGAGGAAATGACAGGAGGTGTGTAGTCAGAGAGGGGAGGAGGAGGAGGAGGAGGAGGGGGAGGGGGAGAAAGAGGTTCTGTGGAGAGATTCACAACTGCCCTCACCTCCTACCGCTCCCTTCCTCTGTCTTCATCATCTCATCTGTCATCGCAGAGAGGAGCCACTGTAGGGGTCGTGACCCCTCAACTTCGGTTCATCCTCTCTCTCTCTCTCTTTCTTTCTCTCTCTCTCTCTCTTTTTCTCACCTACTCTCTCTCTTACTCTCTTCTCTCTTCTCTCTCTCTCTCTTTCTCTCTCTCTCTCTATAGACCTGCTCCCTGGGGGATATGAATTTACGAGCTTTCAAGGTCGCCGCAGTCTCGCTGGGTGATTCCTCAGAGCGGCCTGACACCCGGCTCGATGGGGTGATCATGGGAGAGATGATGAAGAGAGCGCTGAGGGAGACAAGGAGCGAGAGAAAGAGAGGAAGTGAGAGAGAGAGAAAGAAGGGGGGGGGGGGGGTGTCTGTAGGTATGTCAAATTGAAATAGCCTGTACCACAGGGATGCACACACATCCGGCCTCTGGTGTTGGGAGAAGCCAGGCTTTAGATGCTAAATGTTCTAGCATGTGTTGGGTCTACCTGAGCACTTCAACCATGTTATATATTACACTAATTAGCTCCGCTACCTGGCTGAACAATGGTGTCAATCAGCATAAGCTAGTGTAGTAAATGTACTGTACTGTAGTAAATGGCTGGAACAAATTTGTGAAAGGGACTTGTAGTTTCTGAAGCCTGGCTTCCTAACACTGTCATTGGCTTCTCCTGTGTATGGAGTGTCAATGAGTGCAGTTCAGAGGTGTGATTAGAAGAATCTTTTAGGTAATCCTCCACAAAATTCTTATTCTTATGCCTCTGTGCCTATCCCACTACCCCCCTTGACTTAAATTCGACATTCTGAATCATATTTTTTTTTACTTTCATAATCCTCAGCCTTCTCTGTAACAGTAAGCTGTGCAACATCTGTGACATGACTCCCAACAGCTTTCACGAAGTCTCAATTTAAAAAGAGAGAGTGAAATTTGGGAGGGAGGCTCGATAAATGTGAGAAGGTCAAAGCGTTGTTATATCCATCCCTCGGGTAACTGGAGCAGTCATTACCGTGACCTTCCCGACATGTCATCTGAGCCTGTTTTTGACGATCAATAAATATGCTAATCTGATCTGCGTCTGCAGACATGGGTGAGTGGAGCTGTGATCCTGTGACTGGTGTTAGCACAACACACGTACACTATGCACACAAACGCACATTGTACAAAAGTGAACTCGCACACATACTGTTCGTATGCATGTACAATCCACAGTAACACTTTAATGGTTTCTTTTACATTGTATCTTAATGTAACAACATGCGATTTTATGTACTTGCACTTAACATACCAAATATTAACCCTAATCCTAACCCTTATCTTAAATAATGTTACATTGTAACAAACATTGTTATACTGTACTTCATGATGTAGATACACTACAATAAGGGACAGTAAAATGAAGTGTAACCAAACCCACAATGCACAAGTACATTTTTAGGAAGAAAAAACATCACCCCTCCCTGTTATCTAAGCCAGGATCCAGATGTGGATCATCCAAAAAAAGAGTCTGAATATTGTGATAAGACAATAAGACAGCATACTTATAGATAAGAGGGGTAAGTAAGAACAGCGCAGTCCACAACAAGAACCATATGGTCAGTAAGTTTAAGTTCAAAAAGTTTATGCAAATAGACTTTATGTGCAAAGACAGTGAGATAGTTGGACAGTATACTAATAACATGAGAGGTTAAGTTGGCAACATGCACCATATGTTCAGTAAATTTAGGTTAAAAAAAGTGTGTGCAAATAGACTGTGTGTGTGTGTGTGCAAAAAACAGTCCATCAGTGCAATGTGGAAAATTACAAAAGCCAACGGTGTGCTGGGTGTTGAGTATATTGGACTCATGCCCAAAGTTCCACTTCACCGCCCCCCCCCCCCCCCCCCCCCACCCCCCCTCTTCAAGTCCCCTCTTCAGCCTGTCTGGTCAGCCTGTCCCATGCTCCATGACTGGACTCCTCCAGTGAACATGCTTCTCTGACCAGTAAGTGTGCTGTGGAAAGGATGGCGGTTGTTGGCCATGATTGACAGTGGTTTTTACAGGGTTCTTTTCTCAGCTACTGATGATGTTAGGGACTCCAGCCTAATCCCAAAAACAGAGCCCTAGTTTAGTGCACTTGTTTGTCCAGTTATCCAGTATTCCTCTCCTTTGTGTTTCCTCCTCCAGCACACCAAAGCGTAGGTAGATACACTGGCCATGACAGACTGGTAAAACATCAGGAGGCGTTTGCTGCAGATATTAAAGGACTGCCGCCTTCTCAAGAAAT
>CM059279.1:22113822-22123822 GCA_030347295.1 Setipinna tenuifilis | reverse complement strand
TGTGTGTGCTACACGACCTACCCAACTAACCAACAGCATGGACACAATATAGAGAGGGGAACCCCATTAAACACACTCACCCAAAATAAACACAGTCATGGGAACACACACAAACACACACACACACAACCACACACACACACACACAAACACATGAATATGCTTGGCTTCAGGGCTGTCTGGCTGGGTGTATTCCAGCGTATGTGACTGTGGGGATAATGCACTCCATGTGCTGGAAACTGACACTGATTGGTATGGCAGGGCAGTGTTCCTACCCACACACACACACACACACACACACTCATACACACACACACACACACACACACACACACACACACACACACACACACACACAGAGTCATGCACAGACAAACTATGACACCAACACATACACGCACACACACGGGGGCATGCACACACACACACACACACACACACACACACACAGTCATGCACAGACAAACTATGACACCAACACATACATGCATACACACACACACACACACACACACACACACACACACAAATACCACAAATACACTCACCGAATAAGACCTTAGAGCTACCTGAGGAGACACTTCCATGACAAAGGGGTCCCAAGTGGCTCATCCGTTTAGTGCAAACCAGGAGGTCTCCTCCTACACACATGCTTGCAAACACACACATTCACACACACACGCACACACACAGAAACCCACATGCATATACACACACACCCTAACACAAACCGCTGTGGGGTCTTCTAACCCTTAACGCACCCACCAGCAGAGCACAGTGTTGACTGAATCCACATTAGTTCAGAAGTATTGATAGTCTAGGCAGAATTTCTGAAAAGATGCTTATTTAAGGTCCTGGAGGCAAATTGTGTTAATTTTTGGCATACAACTGATTTAGGGGTATTCAAGGGTGCTGAATCCAAATCTGCTGTATGCCGGGCTCAAAAATGTACCGAAATGCCTCAAACGGGTCAAAATCCAATATGGCCGCCGCCTCCTGATAAAAATCTCACAATCACTTTTCTTTTGAACTAAACAAGGTATACATTTGAATATGGCATGATTTTTTGTGTTTTCATACATGGGGAACCCAATGGTGTACTCAGATTTGAAGAAAATGCTTAACTCATTGGCAGGCAGCCAATTTCAATGCAGGGACCCTTGTATTATCAACGTTTTTTTACATTTTGACTGACTTTTCAAGATCCACAGAAAATAATTTTCAATGTCTTGGTCAACACCAACACTACAAAAACATCACTGGATTGTCTTCTTTCACCTGGAAAAAGAAGTATGTGTTTATCTTTTTCTGTTCTGAAGTTATTGGCCATAGAACATAGGGTGGCGTCACCAAAAACGCCCTGCTTTTTAACCAAAAAGTGGCCTCTTGAGAAAAGCTTCATCTCTCCCTTATGGCATTTTTGCTTGGATGACAAAGGGCCTTTGATAGTGTTAATCTTTGGTATACATCATATTTAGGGGTATTGAAGGGTACTGAATTCAAATATGCTGTATACCAAGGTCAAATATTTCCCATAATGCTTCAAAATGAAGGATCCAATATGGCCGCCATTACCAGACTAAAACCCATTTCATGGCATATCTCTTTGATTAAACAAGATAAACACCTACATATGTTACATATTTTTAGGTATCCATACATGGGGAATGCATTACTCTGCTTAGTTTTTAATATTAGAATCAAAGGAAATGTTAACATGTTAATCTACATGTTTACAACAGTTGGCTTTCAAGTTACGACTGCAATTTTCTCTCAATAGTCTGGTGCAGATATGGCCTGACCTCAAAACCCTTAACAAAAGGTTTCTAAGCAGTTTTGTGCATTATTAGGTGTTAATATTAAAAGTCTACCAAAACCTGACTTCTGGAAAGGCCTTATATTCAAGATGGCCGCCGCCAGGCCTTTAAAACGACTGCAGCCTTAGAATTACCTTGAAATGACCAGGAATAGTGGGGTTTCATACATGTTTTGACCATGTAATATTTTAATTAGTACAGTAGCGTGATAGATAAGTGATAATGAGTGCAATTTGAAGTAAATATATATATTAGGACTGTGTGGTACTGTAAAATTAGTCGAAACAGGGCCGCCACGAGTAGGCTCAGTACCGCTAACCCCTTGTGTGTTCGTTTATTTTGTTTTTTTTTGGCTATTTGTTTTTTTTTTGTCATATTTTTTTGTTTTTTGTGATGCAACTTACAGTATTTACATTTTGATTTGAATGTTATACGGAAAATAAATGCTCAGAGCCTTATGTTTAATTCTGGCAGCTACTGGCAGCCAGTGAAGGTCTCTGAAGAGTGGGGTAACGTGTCCTTTTGGGTTGGTTGAAAACCAGTCACGCTGCAGCGTTCTGGACCATTTGCAATGGTTTGATCGCACAGGCAGGTAGACCGACTAGGAGAGACAGTAATCGAGCCGCGAGGTGATTGACGCCTGTATTAGCAGTTGAGTGGCATATTGGGTCAGGTACGGTCTGATTTTTCTAATATTGTATAATGCATAGCGGCATGATCTCGCTACGGAAGAAATGTGATCAGAGACAGATAGACGGTCGTCTAATATGACACCTAGGTTCCTAGCCACTTTGTTCGGGGCAACCGTGACAGCGCCAATATTCAAGTTGATGTCGTGGCAGATTGACTCATGGGCAGGGATGACCAGGAGTTCGGATTAAGCTGGGGATGGTGATCTCTCATCCAGGAGGATAGGTCCGAGAGACAGGCGGAGATGCGTGTAGAGACTGTGGTGTCGTCTGGTTGGAACGACAGGTACAGCTGTGTGTCGTCGGCATAGCAGTGGTAAGAGAAGCCGTGTGAGCGGATAACATGAGACAGGGAGGTGGTGTAGATAGCAAACAGAAGGGGGCCCAGCACCGACCCCTGGGGAACCCCTGTGGAGAGGGTGTGGGTCGATGACAGATGACCTTGCCAGGCCACATTAAAGGAGCGCCCAGTGAGGTAAGATTTGAGCCAGGAGAGGGCAGTCCCTGCAATGCCCATGTTGGCTAGTGTGGATAGCAGAATGTCGTGGTTGACTGTATCGAAGGCAGCCGATAGGTCCAGAAGGATGAGCACAGATGACTGACCGCGTGATCTGGCTGTTTTGAGGGCTTCCGTGACAGATAATAGAGCCGTCTCAGTGGAGTGGCCGCTCCTGAAGCCAGACTGTTTAGGGTCGAGTAGGTGGTTATGGGCAAGGAAGCTAGTGAGTTGTTTAGCGACCGCCCTCTCAATGGTTTTTGAGAGGAAGGGAAGCAGTGAGACCGGTCGGTAATTTTCGACCTGGGCAGGGTTAAGCGTGGACTTTTTCAGCAGTGGTGTAACTCTGGCCTGTTTGAAGGCAGCAGGAAATACGCCGGAGGATAATGAGGTATTGATCACGGAGGTGATCGGTGGGACTACCGTAGGGGCGATAGCTTGCAGGAGTTTTCTCCACACTCATTCCCAAAAGTGTTGTTGTCTTTGATGCAATGATTGTTCTTAGATTGTAGGACAGAGTCCATCTACTAAGTGCAGTTGCCCTCCTGGTGATGCCCACAAGGCCTCCACTCTTTTTTCCTGTGGCATTCAACCACTCTGTACTTTGGTCTGTTGTCTTTTAAGTGACAAAATCATTGTTTTTCAACATAACTGTAGCTCTGCTCCCCCGTCAGAAGCATTTCTCATGGTTAATTGCCGTGCTGCAGATTCGCACTGATCTCTAAAAAGTTGCTAATGCAGCCGTGCAGACATGTTTTCTAGAGCTTAGGATGGCGTGTGTGAAGCTATGACATCATACGTATGACGTCATCTAGCAACTTTTAAGAGAGCCAGTAGCAACTTACGGTGGGTTTTTTTTTCAGTCAACACTGCACCCTACAGTGCAACAATTGTCCTTATGCAGTCAGTAAAGCCACCGGCAGCTCCAGTTTAGCTAACTAGCTAACATTGCTGTTATACTCCCATAGTACAAACAATTGATTGTAGAGTAAATTAGAGTAAACTTCTCAACATATTATTAAATATATTGTATATGTACTACACCTACTAACCAATCGATGGTGATTATTTGTTTATTTGTCTGTATTACTAAGCCTCCTGTGAGAGATATGCCATGAAATGGGTTTTAGTCTGGTAATGGCGGCCATATTGGATCCTTCATTTTGAGGCATTATGGGAAATATTTGACCTTGGTATACAGCATATTTGAATTCAGCACCCTTCAATACCCCTAAATATGATGTATACCAAAGATTAACACTATCAAAGGCCCTTTGTCATCCAAGTAAAAATGCCATAAGGGAGAGATGAAGCTTTTCTCAAGAGGCCACTTTTTGGTTAAAAAGCAGGGCATTTTGGTGACGCCACCCTATGTTCTATGGCCAATAACTTCAGAACAGAAAAAGATAAACACATACTTCTTTTTCCAGGTGAAAGAAGACAATCCAGTGATGTTTTTGTAGTGTTGGTGTTGACCAAGACATTGAAAATTATTTTCTGTGGATCTTGAAAAGTCAGTCAAAATCTTGGAAAACGTTGATAATACAAGGGTCCCTGCATTGAAATTGGCTGCCTGCCAATGAGTTAAGCATTTTCTTCAAATCTGATCTTAAATCTGAATACACCATTGGGTTCCCCATGTATGAAAACACAAAAAATCATGCCATATTCAAATGTATACCTTGTTTAGTTCAAAAGAAAAGTGATTGTGAGATTTTTATCTGGAGGCGGCGGCCATATTGGATTTTGGCCCGTTTGAGGCATTTCGGTACATTTTTGAGCCCGGCATACAGCAGATTTGGATTCAGCACCCTTGAATACCCCTAAATCAATTGTATGCCAACAATTAACACGATTTGCCTCCAGGGTTCATATTTTTGAAAAACTGACCCTGACTATGATGGAAAAGTCAAAAAGAGCACTGACTTCTTCTCTTACTTTAGATCTGTCAGCATTTTTTCATTCCCTCCCTCCCTCCTGCTCCCTCTCTCTTTCTCTCTTTCTTTGAACTCTTCCTACTTCACACAACTTTCAGTGTGGAGTGTGGAAACTGCTCTCTGGAGATCTACACACAGAGAACACAGTGTCAATATAATATCAAGAGTAAACTCTACTCCTTAAAGGGGTGAACAGAGAGTGAATGTCAAGAATGAAATTTCCTTTGTTAGGAACCAAAGTGTTGTCAATTTTTAAAAAAAATGGCCTCAACGGTTTCCGAATGACTCTGCACAATGGGGCAGTCAGCGTTCATTCGCCCAACGGCTGTCCAAGTGCGGCTTTCAAAGGCGCCACGGATTATGCAGAAAATCACATCAAAAGCTCCCCCCTTTTTTTAACGAGAGCACAAAATAGGCCATGGAAGTCAAATCTGCAAGGCAGAGAAAAAAAAAGAGGTTGGGGGGGAAAAATGGAAACATTAAAAAAAAAAGAATAAAACTCAGCGCCGATAATTGTGGCGCTTTCTTGGCGGCTGAGGCCAGTCCTCGCTCAGAAAAGTGGAATTAGCTGCAATCACAGCACCGCAAATGAAGCGAGAGAGACTCGCTGGGGTCTGGGTCTGCATGTCAGTCAGTCACGGAGAAAGACTGAGGGTCCTGCTATCGTCTGCAGATATTGGTGTGTGTGTGTGTGTGTGTGTTTGCGGGCGTGTGTGTGTGTGTGTGTGTGTGTGTGTGTTTGTGCATGTGCAAAAAAAACATAGATATTGGTTTGTGTGTGTGTGTGTGCACGTGTGTGTGTCTGTGTGTTTGTGCGTGTGCAAAAAAACACAAATACTGGTGCGTGTGTGCGCGCGTGTTGCGTTTGTGCGTGTGTGTGTGCAAAGGAAAGCACAATTGCCAAGCACACACATGGCTGATGCAAATTCCAAACAGGAAAAAGAACGCAAGTCTTCCTGCCCCAGATGCAAAGCTGTGCTGAATTATAAAAGCTGTGAACAATTAAGATGCGTGCAAATTCTTCAGGCACAGACTGATTCTGGATACTGCCACTGATCCCCTTTGTTTATTAAGTATGGCAGTGATTACCGTGTGCCTTTTCCACAATAATGTTTTTGTCTCCATCACAAGTGCACCAAAGACTGATCTGATTGATGATGAGGTCTCCATATCAGACATCAGTGATTATCAGTGCGGTGGTTTAGATTACCCCATTCATTTGTTAGGTGCTGGCTTGTTGGCTGCTTGCTCCACTCGAGCTAAATGGGGGGAATGGGGAAAGTCGGGAGGCAGGCACACTACTGTATACTGTATGGATGGGGGGGCGGCGGGGGGGGGGGCACTGGACTAGTGACGCTGGTTGGCGGGCTTCGTTGTGTGTCTGTCTGTGGTGCTGGCTCCAGGGGACGACTGGCGCCTGCCAACCACAGCCCCAGATGTGAGCCATCTCCCTGGGAACTCGACATACAATGAAGAGGTCCTGCATAGTTGCTCACAGGCACACACACAACTATTGACACACAAACTATGACACTATGACAAACTATGACACCAATGGATACATGCACACGTGCACACACACACACACACACACACACGCACACTCAGGTGCACACACAAACTATGACACTAAAACACACGCGCACACACACACACACACACACACACACACACACTCAGATGCACAAACTATGACCGTAGTACAAAGTAACAAACACACACACTATGACACTAACACAGGCATGCACTCTCTCTCTCACACACACAGACTAAAACAATAACATACATGCACATGTGTTGCCTGCTCAATCAGCACCATACAAAACACACCTTTGTCCTTTTTGGGCACCTTTATTTGCCTCCGTTCAACATGACAAAAGCGAGGTTTTCCATACACCCACACAGCAACGCAACGTTAACCCCACGTAGTTTCTCTCTAGAATAACATCTCGTTCACGTTCGCTTCTTGCAAGTTCATCATTTTTAACTGTAATCTTTAACCTTTTACATGAACAGAAAGCAATGTACAATGAAATAAAAATCACAATGAAATAACAATACCCCATTGCTGAAAACTACTATTAAGAAAATGCGTACACAGATACACACATACACACACACACATGCATGCACACACACACACACACACACACACACACAAATTATGACACTAACACAGAACATGCATCAACACACATACACACAATCACACCAAGATACAACAAACCACAGTTAGACAGAAAATGCACATATACACTGTTATACACTCATACACACACATTAACACACAGACAAACACAATGCATTAACCCATGTCTGCACTCATAAAATACACACATATACACTGAGACATATGTAGACGCTCAGAGACCCTTGCAGACACACAAACACAAACAAAAAGGAAACCACACAACACAAAGAGAGGACCACAAACACCCTGGACACCAACCCACACACATGTGACACTACTCAAGCTCAGAGGAAGTGGCACCAGTACCCCCATAAATCTTTAGACACAGACAAGACAAATACACACACACACATGCACACACATGCACAAACAAACAAAGGCTTGCTGACGTACAAAAGCTTGTTGACAGACACATGCACACTGAACTTCCCATGCCTGTTAGGAGACAATGCGTAGAAAAGCACAACACCTCCATATTATCCACCCCCCCCCCCCTTCCCCCAAGGTCACTATAGTATGAAATAGCTGTCTCTGAAGGATGAAATGTAAACAAGAACTGCGCGTTACAAGCTTCAGCACAAATTATATGCTTTACCAGCCAGAGTATCCTTTCACTAATGTGACAAAGCAAATGACGTGCAATTTCGTCTCAGGTTTTTCTAAGTGATGGCAGATGCCAACAAACATCGGAAGTCCGTCTCACTGTCTCTCTTGCCCTTGTTGTCGCTTTAACCTCTCTCTCTGTCCTGATATGGCAGCGTCTTTCTGTCTTTCTCTCTCTCTCTCTGTCTCTCTCTCTCTCCCTTTCTCTGTCTCTCTCTCTCTGTCCTGATATGCCAGTCTTTCTTTCTTTCTTTCTTTCTTTCTTTCTCTCTCTCTCTCCTTCTCTGATATGCCAACCCCACACGTCACATAGGCCAATCATCTGTCCCCTCGACACATGTAATTAGCGTGTAGGAGGATTCCCACTGCTGCCGTGGGCCCAGCAGACTGATTCAATTAAAGCTCTTTTGTTTTGCCGTGTCGATTCGATTCAGTTACTGACAAGCAGCTGACGATTAGCGCTTTTGTTGTTTGGGAAGCGTGACACAGATGACATTATTTCAGACGTGCTGTCAACTCCACTCAGGGTAAAATTAGCCGCTAATATATTTAGCGGAAATCAAAAACGCCAATTAGCCGCGAGGCTCGTTACACCTGTGGCATGATGGAGTAGAGCAGCTTACCAGAGAGACAAAAAGAAAGCTCTCTTCAGGAAGCAAAAGCCCTGGCTGCAACATGTTTCTTTTCAGGTGAACTCTTTACCTAGATAGTCAGGTAATAAGTGACTAGGTAGTTAGGTAATCAGTAAAATTAGCTGCTCTGACCACCTCAAATGTACCCCATACCTAAATTGCAATGTAGGATTAAGATTTTTTTTCAAGTCAGTTTTTTTTCAAATTACAGAACAACATGTAGCCAGGTAGAACAAATATATAGTGGAGCTTTTTACTTTCTGAGGCCAGGTTTCCCCAGCTATGCAGTGTACTTTATAAACTCTATCTGCTATGATAGCAAAGAGTCTTGACCTTTACAAAGTAAAGAGTGTGATTAGTAATGACTGTTATTGGTGTCAGTCCTACAGTGAGAATGAGAAGACTATGGGGAGGGTTGAGGGGGTTGGGGGGGGGGGGGGGTGACGGCTGTACAAAGACACCCTTTTAGACATGTCTCTGCTCTGACGCGCTGCTGATGTCATCCCAGGGCTCCAGTCTGAACGAGACTATGACAACGAAACTGCAGCGGATCGTTAGGGGTGACACTATGACACGGCCCTGTCTGACACCTTCCTGCAGAGGCGAAGTCTAAAAATGGGAGCGGCAACAGATGTTATTTTTGTGCTCCATTCAGAATAGCCGTGAGGTCAAAACTTTTTGCTTCAGACAAAAGCCTCAGGCTTTCTAGCGGAAGCCTCGAAAAGGGGTCTACGATTGAGAGCAATGACAAACACATTTGTTTGCATCAGCAAACATAAGCTTGTGTGTGTAAGCCATGGTGTGTTCTCCCTTTCTTTTTTTCCCCCCGTCTTCTCGTTTCATCCACAAAAGAACTTAGGAGGACCACAACGCCACAGAATGCAGCACAAAAACGATTGTCTGTGGAACAATAGGTTCCTAAAGTAGTGGGTCAAAGTTAAACATCAAACAGACCAAAAATAAATTACAAAAAAAAAAAAAATCAACAGGGCTGCTCATTCAACAAGGCCCTCTTGTAGGGGGGGTCTCCAGAGAAGAAAGTGGTTTTGGTATGATGTGGCTTCCATTCAAATAAAGTATGCAAATAGCACTAATGTACCAGACTGCGGTTGCGCTGACGTGTTTTTGCTCTTAAAGTAAGACAAGTCCGCATATCCTCCTAGAGTAAGCAAAGAAACCCACCAAAATTCGCTACCGATTTAGTCTCATTGTAAAAAAAAAAAAAAGACGCTAACATCATTTTCGTTCTCAGCTGGCTCCGATGTGAACGCTGATGAAGGTTTAAGGCCTTAGAGGAGCCATTACTGGCATCATTTATGAAGGAGCTAATAGGCTACAGATGCATGCATGTTTAATTAAGCAGAGACGGTTACAGTCAGCACAGAGAGAGACGGAGAGAAAGAGAGAGAGGGAGAGAGAGAGAGAGAGAGAGAGAGCTCCGTGGTGTTGTTGACATGTGCTTAAGGAGGAGGGGGGGAGGCTGGGATGTGTGCCGACTGAGGCAGGTTAAAACGTGTGGAAAGCCAACTCATCACTCATTTAGAGCATCCAATGGGTTCTTTGTGGTCGATGGCGCGATACAGGCGAGGAAATATTATAAGCGACTGAGGCAGCAGGATTCTATTAGTAATGTTG
>CM059279.1:22101322-22108822 GCA_030347295.1 Setipinna tenuifilis | reverse complement strand
CTCAGTGCATCCAGCTTAGCAGATTTGCGGAACAGCCGAAAAAGCCCAAACTCTTTGTTGTCCGCACTTTTGCCAGCACGAAGCATTCAATCAGCCGCTAAAAATAAACCAGCCCTTTCACAAGGCTTACATTTTTGTTTTCCTGACTGCAAGCATACAAAAGGGGCTGTGTGTTGTCTGTATCTTGTCTATACAAGTGTTTGATGCAGTGTGTTTTGCAGCAGGCCCACAAAAGTAGACAAAGGAAGAATGTAAACGGATGTAAACAAGAGATCGACAAACATGCAATTAGTGTTACCAGATGTAAACCTGTACAGCAATCTGGCCCGATGCCCCTGCACAGTCAAAGAGTACTGTAACTGACAGTCAGGACAAAACCATGATGACCATCTTCCTCACGAAAATTGAAACATGCCAACATGAAAACCTCAGAACTTGTTGTGCACTGTGTAGGTAACGAAACAATGTAAGTCACACCACTATATAGTGAGTAAGTGAACATTTCGGACACAGCCTGGGATATTTCCTTACAAGACCCTTCTGTGCTGTTTCTTTATCCCATGCTCTCTCTCTATCTATCTATCCCTCCTCCCCCGCTCCGCTCTTCCTATGTTTTCCCTGTGTCCTCTCTTGCTCTCTTCACCTCTATCTCCCTTTACCTCCTCCTCCTCCTCCCTCTCTTTTGTCTCTGAGCGCCTCTCTTCTCGCCCAGCCTCTCCTTCATCTCTTAATTCAAGCTATAACTCATGGCAGCTCCTGTCCTGTTCTATCCTCCTCTCCTCTCCTCTCCTCTCTTTTCCTCTTTTCTCTCCTCCCGTC
Source organism: Setipinna tenuifilis (assembly GCA_030347295.1). NCBI lineage: Eukaryota > Metazoa > Chordata > Actinopteri > Clupeiformes > Engraulidae > Setipinna > Setipinna tenuifilis. Next base: position 22,108,003 of record CM059279.1, on the reverse strand, counting down.
CTCGCGTCTCCTCCCTCGGTCTGCGCTCAGGGCTACCGAAGACTGCCCCTGCCCTCCGCGACCTCCTGGCTGATTCCTCGGAACGAGGAATTTTTTCCTGGCCAGGGCGAAATAAGCTCTCTGTTCAGAGTGCAGAAAGAGAGAGAGAAAGAGAGAGAATGTGTGAGGCAGAGGGGAGAGAGAGAGAGGGAGAGAGAGAGAGAGGAGAGGAGAGGAGAGAGAGAGAGAGAAAGAAAGAGGGGCCATGAATCATGCTCCCCCTGCCAGAATGAGGCAATGAGAGATTATTTTCCGTGAGTTAGTGTCCACACGTGTGTGTGTGGGTGTGTGTGTGTGTGTATTAGTGTGCATTACAGTGTGTGTTTGTGTGTATGTGTGTGTGTGTGTGTTTGTGTGTGTGCGCATATGTGTGAGTGTTGAGTGTGTGTGTGTGCGTGCGTGCGTGCGTCCGTGCGTCCGTGTGTGCGTGAGTGTTAAGTGTGTGTGTATGGGGGGTGTTATTGGAGAGATACAGTAGCTCAGGCAGCACAGAGGAGGTGAGTATTAGATTTAAAGTTATTTTTAAAGGCGGCAGAGCAATTACCCGGTAACCCTAGACATATGCGAAACTGTGGAGGAGGGCGACCACACCTTAGCCAGCTACATTGCACTGACAATGTAAAGACAGTGTAATATCAAAGCGAATGACACATGTAAAAAAAATCGTTTAGCTATTACTTCCTACTGACAATTAGTCAACATGTATCACTTCCCCTTTGGGCATAATTCAGGCGTCAGTAGGGTCCTGTGTTTGCTGTAGCAGAAATGAGTAGCCTTGGGAAGGTCGTGTCTCATTCTGACGTCATGAGGAGATGGACAATGTGTGAGGCACTGGTTGAATGAGGCAGCGAAACTGGTATTACCATGCTACTGCCATGGGGCAGTAGTGTTCATTGACAGGCAATGAACAGAGAAACAACTAAGAAGCCACAAGTCCTTCTAAAAAAAAATCTGTTCACTTGGCGGCCATCTTGGTGACCCCTTCAGGTAGCTTTTCAAGTTAAGAAAACCAGGACTCTATGTAAATGAATAGGGAAAGATTAGTATGTGCAGTTCCCCAGGACTATGGCATACATATACACACATACAGGTGCTGGTCATATCATTAGAATATCATGAAAAAGTTGATTTACATCAGTAATTCCATTCAAAAAGTGAGAGTTGTATATTATATTCATTCATTACACACAGACTGATATATTTCAAATGTTTATTTCTTAAGTCTTTCTTTAATATCCAAGTCCTGTTGGAAAATGAAATGTGCATCTCCATAGTTGGTCAGCAGCGGGAAGCATGAAGTGCTTTAAAACTTCTTGGTAGACAACTGTGTTGACCTTGGACTTAAGAAAACACAGTGGACCAACACCAGCAGATGACATGGCACCCCAAACCATCACTGACTATGGAAACTCAACCTCAAACAACGTGGATTCTGTGCTTCTCCTTCCTTCGTCCAGACTCTGGGACCTTGATTTCCAAAGGATATGCAAAATTTATTTTCATCAGAGAACATAACTTTGGACCACTCAGCAGCAGTCCAGTCCTTTTTGTCTTTAGCCCAGCCGAGATGCTTCTGACGCTGTGTCTTGTTCAAGAGTGGGTTGAAACAAGGAATGAAACCCATTGTATACATCTGTGCGTGGTGGTTCTAGAAGCACTGACTCCAGCTGCAGTCCAATCTTTGTAAATCTCCCCCACATTTTTGAATGGGTTTTGTTTCACAGTCCTCTCCAGAGTGCGGTTATCCCTATTGCTTGTATACTTTTTTCTACCACATCTTTTCCTTCCCTTGGATTCTCTATTAATGTGCTTGGAAACAGAGCACTGTGCTCTACAGCCAGCCTCTTTAGCAATGACCTTTTGTGTCTTGCCCTCCTTGTGAAAGGTGTCAATAGTCGCCTTTTGGACAACTGGCAGGTCAGCAGTCTTCCCCATGATTGTGTAGCCTACAGAACTAGACTGAGAGACCATTTAATGGCCTTTGCAGGTGTTTTGAATTAATTAGCTAATTAGAGTGTGGCACCAGGTGTCTTCAATATTGAACCTTTCCACAATATTCTAAATTTCTAAGACACTCAATTTGGACTTTTCATTAGTTGTCAGTTATAATCATCAATATTAAAAGAAATAAACACTTGAAATATGTCAGTCTGTGTGAAATGAATGTATACATTACACAAGTTTCATTTTGCATTCTGATATTCTAATTATATGACCAGCACCTGTGTATGTATGTACGTGTGTGTGTATATATATATATGACATACAATTAAAATCACTATGAAAACCTAATTAAAATGCTTAGAAATGTTTGCTGGTTTGCACAGTTTGTTTGCATAGTTTGGCAGATGCTTGACTTTTGCCAGAGAAAGAGAAGGGACATGTGCAAGACAACCACCTTCTTGCCTTCTTAGTTTCCCCATGCATTTCTTCGGACGATTCTTAAAGTAGCCTGTCTTGTCTTAGGAACACGCAATATCAATCATACATGAAGTTATACTGTAGTGGGACATGACATGAATGGGACATTTACATTTACAATTACAATATATCTAGGATCTTTCTCATGGTATTAAATTCGCTAAAAGGTTTACAAGGCTGTTGCCCATTAAATTATGCCCCATGGTGATCATCGCTGATGTGTCCTGGGACTGGCCCACCTACGGGGAAACTCACATGAAAGTCTCTGCTTTGGTCCCACATATTATAATTCAGAGATGAAATAAAGCAGTAAAAGGTATGTGGTTGCAAAAAAAAAAATTAACACATGTAATACTGTTTCAAATTTGTGTCAGATCAGAGCAAATTTTGTAAAAAGTCTTTGCTGTGAGCTGTGAGCTGTCAGTTGAAGGGCTAAAAGAGAGTAAATTCACTTCAGACCTCAGTGGCCATAAGACTGTATCCAGTAATATGTGAAACACAATGGAACCATTGTTTATATACTATCAGCAGCACTGGAGAAATCTCATGACTGTGACAAATACTACCGGCCTCCCTGACTGCCAAAGGGAGACAGAGAGAGTGAGTGAGAGGGTGGAGAGAGAGATAGAGAGACAGAGACAGAGACAGAGAAAGATGTGGGGGGAGAGAGATAGTCGTTTTCCACCACATGCTGTACTGGGACCAGAGATTGGTTTGTTTGGCTCAGGGTGTTGGGCCAGGGTAGATATACCCTGTAGACAGGAGGAGACACATCACATACATAGGCTGTAACAGAGGACCAATGATATCCATATCCTAGGGAAAGTCCTTATACTAGCTTTCACATGAGGTCACATGATAAGCGTGGCATTTGAGTAACCTTTTGAATAGCATTTTAATACATCATGGTTTCTGTGATAACGAGTATGACCTCATGGTAAATGAATGTGTCTTAAACAGAACAGTTTTCTATTCAGTTAATCTTTAATTGATGTAACTGACAAATCCAGACGGTGTGTGATAAAAGCAATGGTTTTGCCCTTTATTGTTAAAACCTAACATGTCTCACACACTAATACTTTGCAACTTGTCCTTTGCCAACATTATGTGTGGGTGAAGGAAATGTTGTGAGAAATAACGCTCTAAAGAATGTTGTGGTCCACAAAACATAATAGGATATTTCAGAATTTGACATTGTTGTAGAGCACAATCTCCTACAGAATGTTCCAGAAATTCTCTTTGCTGAAGGGTTAAAGTAGGCTATACACACCGCACTGATGTCTATCCCTCTGAAACCCAGCTGCCACCCACAGGTGTTCTGTACATCTCATCGATGCAGTGGGATACACTCCCATATAGCAACGGACATTTTTTGTACTATATAGAGGGGAAGAGGCTCAGTGGGTGAAAGTAAGGGGAGAGGTGGGAGTACAATACCAGGGGGACCAATCAGCAGCTTTTGCCAAAAGCCTTCAACTTCATCCCCTGCAGCACAGCTCTTGCTGTGGATCGGTAGATTTAAGTCACAAAGTGCAAAGCACTTAAAGCCCTCAAAAAAGAACACTGTAGAAGCACTGAAAATGTGGCCTATTTAATGGGTCTTTTGTCCAGGCCAAAAGAAAAGTCTGCCTGCAACCTTCAAAAGCTGACAGCTCCAAAGAGAGCCTTTTGTAAGACATGAGTGTTGACTCAGAACCACTTAACTGTTAGCAAACAACGCTACCTAAACGATCTTTATCCCCAAGTCTGTCTCTCTGTCCATACGGGGGTTGCTTGAGGGGTGATCGAGGTAGCTGGGTTTGTTTTGTTTTTTTTTTTTACGAAGCGTGGAAACGCAGAGCTGAGTTAATGACCGGTGTGCCTGGCACAAGGAGCGACCAGAGAAGTTTCTAAATGCGGGTGTTTCCACCGACAGGAGACAGGATGGGAGGAAGGGAGGGAGAGAGGGAGGGAGGGAGGGAGGGGAGAAGGTGAGTCAGTCTGAGCTCATAATGGACACTAAAGACAGCACTAGCCACTCATGAATGCAGGTGGTCACCTTAGTACTCAGCACGTGTCAAGAGACCTGGGGCCCTGTTTTAGGTACTTGCTTAATGGAGTGTGTTAGGCGTGAGGTGAGGGGTGCAGATGTCAGCAGGCTAAAACAGAAAAAAAAGACTTGAGGCACTGCAGCAAAAATGAGACAAAAATATAGAAGTTATATAGCTTTTAAGTATTAGCATTGTGGGGCTACAAGACAAGCATCTAAATGTGGCACTTAAGGATCCATTTTAAATCACATTTCATTGTTGTTAGTTGAATGTCAGCGCGTTTCACAGAGGAAACAGATGAAACAGAGGAAGTGTTAGAGCTCAAAAGCAATCACCCATTCTCTTCCCACTTTCTCCCCTGCTGCCCCCCCCCCCCCCCCCCCCCCCCCCCCACACACACACACACACTCACACACTCACTCATTTCACAGGGATGCATCAGAGGTAATGAGGGACTCATTGATCTGTTTGTTACTGTGTGTGTGTGTGTGTGTGTGTGTGTGTGTGTGTGTGTGTGTGTGTGTGTGTTTGTCACTCTCTGGGTGTGCAGATGGGGTGGGGGGGTTGGTGAATGGAAGCCCAGCCCCCCCTTGCCTCCCCAGGCTCTGGGTCAACACCTCTGGTTCCACTCTGGTAGGCCCACTTCATTGGCCCAATAGAATGGAGTGAATGACCTGTCAGTTCAACTGAACCACACATACACAGACATACACACGCACACAGGCACAGACATACGCACACATACACATGCGCACACACACACACACACACACACACATGCACGCACACACACACATGCGCACACACACACACACACACACACACACACACACACACACACACACACACACATACTAACTGTATGCAGATCACTGATGGATCAATCAATACGACTACAGCTGCCATCTGCCTGCTGGACAATACAATGCCCCACACCTCTCTGTCTGCTCCTAAACCCTCAGTGTAGGCCAGTGTAGGCCATGGTAGTAGTGTATGGGCGATCTGCTGCCCTTTATCATTAGATCGATGCTGTCGTGAAAAAAGGCAATCAGTCAATTATTATTATTATTATTATATTAATGAATTAAAGTTAGCGGACATCGTTTAGCTTGGAGCCTTGCAGTGAAGGGGATAAAATAAAGAAGTAACAGCAGCATATGATGTAATATTGGTGCCGTCTAAATCACTACAACCAGGGACCAGAGTTGGACTGCAGTCTCGTCTTTGTCTTTCCAGCATGTTGTGCTAGTAGATCATTTTTTGTGTGACTTTCATGCAAAGTTTGACATGGTTAGGGGTGGAATGAAAAGAAAAATCACGTCTCGAGGAAACATCTGTTCGTCAAATCAAATACTCTCACGGACCGAAGATGTAGTTACATGTTTTATATTCATGAATACCCCCCTACACACACACACGTACACACACACACACACACACACACACACACACACACACACACACACACACACACCAACACCCCCCCACCCCCACTGCTGGTCTAAAAAACTTCACTTTCAATGAGTTTGGCTCCTGCCCAGGACAAATGATTCTCCCAAAGGGCAACGAAAAAAAGAAAGAAAAAAAACGAGAAAAAAAGCGCACCTGTCAGAGCTCGACCTGGAGCGTGCGGGGGGCCCATCTGGCTGCCTGGCGGAGTGTGGACAGAGCCGTGTGGCAGAGGACAAGTGACACGGCGCTGGGGAGAGAGACAGAGAGAGAGAGAGAGAGAGAGACAGAGAGACAGAGAGAGAAAGTAAGAGACCAAGAGAAAGGGCAAGACAGAGAGAAAGAGGCCAAGGAAAAGAGAGAGAAAGATGAGAGGAGAGAAAGAGAGAGAGACACAAACAAACAGAGAGAGAGAGAAAAGAAGAGACCAAGAGAAAGGGCAAGACAGAGAAAGAAAGAGGCCAAGGAAAAGAGAGAGAAAGATGAGAGGAGAGAAAGAGAGAGAGAGACAAACAAACAGAGAGAGAGAGAAAAGAAGAGACCAAGAGAAAGGGCAAGACAGAGAGAGGTAGAGTCCGAGGAAAAGAGATAGAAAGATAAGAGGAGAGAAAGAGAGTGAGACAGACAGAGAGAAAGGAAGAGGGTGAGAGAAAGGGCAAGACAGAGAGAGGGAGAGACCAAGCAAAAGAGAGAAAGATGAAAAGAGAGACAGACAGACAAACAGAGAGTGAGAGAAAGGAAG
>CM059279.1:22088822-22096322 GCA_030347295.1 Setipinna tenuifilis | reverse complement strand
ACTGAGCAACATAGCCCTGGCTGTGTTCACTGATTGGTAATCTAAAAAAATGTGGTTCCGTCAAGAAATAACCTGCATGTAATGGCATGACGAAGTACTGTAGCATTATACAAAACTGAGGTACTACTGCTAGTCAGGCTTTTTTGCAGCTTATTCTGCACAGTACTGCAATGTTTATCACCCTCAGCTATGCAGAGTAAATACTTATTCTGTCTGTACACTTATCTGCTATGTGAAGCCTTTATTGCCGTCATTGACACTCTCACTGGGGTGTTCCTGGTTGACTTGCATGTCTCCACACACAACCTAAGTATAAATGTAAACAGGAGAGTTGCCAACGGTGACTGTAAATATTTGTGGTAGGCAGGATTCTCATAAAACAGTGTCTGTGAGAGAGAGACAAAGAGAGAGAGAGAGAGAGAAAGAGAAAGAGAAAGAAAGGGAGAGGGACAGAGAGTGGTGGCACGTGAGCGAAACTAACATCACAGAAACTCCAGGGTCATTAAGCACTGTCCACAAACGGTAAACAAACATTTGAGTCATGCAAATGTGTGTGGAAAAACACACAAAAAAAACACATCAGCACAGCAACATTATATCATTGTATTTTATTATTTTAAGGGTAATTTTACAAGCAACCATGAGTTGACATTTTTTTAAAAACACTTTTTTCTTTTTCTTTTTTTTAATCTCCCTCACTCTTTTCTTCTTGAGGGCCAATCGCTTCAAATCAAGCTTAGGCGATGGCTCTTTAAAATAAATACTTTTTTTTTTTTCAAGAGGAAATAATACAGACTGAAACATCTGAGTATCTGAAATCTGTTAAAAGCAGACCAAAGAAAGTGGAGAGAAAAAAAAATAACATGAACATCGAGCTCCATGTCAGCTATGAGAGATGACCCTTCATGGAGGAGGTCATTGATGTCTCTAAGCACCACCACCACCACCTGGCCTTTACCGTCTCTAGAACTTTCCACTTCAAAGACACATTGTATGTATAAAACTCTTGCAAAATACAGTATTTTACAAAAGGAAAGACAAAAAAAAAACAATGAAATCTCAGTTTGTCATAAAATTGTTGTAAAATATTGGCTGGTATCATTGCATGATCAAATTCCTCAGACCTCTCCTTGTCAAGTAAAAAATAAAAGTAAAATAACAATTAAAAAAAAAAAAACACCTCAGGTGCTGCTCTCCTCTTAAAAACACCGCCCACCCACTGCCCCTAAACTGTTAGTATTCACATATATTATATATTTATTTATATTTATAAACAAATTTCTGCCACCAGTCCATCTGTAATCTGATTGGGCGACACAGACAACAACAGTCTTTCATCAGGCTCCCTCCCCCTGCTCCCATTCTAGAATCCTCGAGACTCCTCTGCTATAGTGGTGACCATGGTTACCAGCACCTCACTGCATCAAGTCCCACTGACCCATGGAGTGGAGGGCCACCTTTTCAAAATGCCAGCAAACACTAGCCAGATGAAAACATACATAGAAACAACAAACAAACTAGATCAAATAATAAAAAAAAACAAACAAAACAAGACTGACAACCACATTGAGCTTGCAAGAAAGCTCAAATTCACTGCTCACAGTTTTACGTGTAGATAAAAAAAAAAATTTGGTTCTATTGGATGATGGACAGGTCGTCCACTCCAGAAGAAAAAGAGAGAGCAGGGAAAGAAATTGTAAAGAATAGAAATCAAAAAAAAAAAAGAAAAAAGAAAAGAAGCCCTCAGCAACACCACCATTGCCTTCAACAGTCAGATAGGGGGACTTTAAAAAGAGTTCCAAGTTCACGGTACAGCATGAAAAGGTTTAGGGTTGACAGTCAAGGACAACAAGGGTTGGTTAATCACACATGGGCCAAGAGCGACACTGTGGAACTCTGTGCCGATATGTAAACAAAACTCTGGCTCCATGGCTTTATCTCTGCACTCACGTGTGTAGGTCCTACTTTACACAGGATGATGAATGGTATAGTGTGTGTGTGTGTGTGTGTGTGTGTGTGTGTGTGTGTGTGTACTGTATGTGTGTGCACATGTATATGTGTGTGTGTGTGTGTGTGTGTGTGTTTGTGTGTGTGTGTGTGCGCGTGCATGTGTATGTGTGTGTGTTTGTGTGTGTGTGTGCATGCGTGTCTGTGTGTTCAGATTCCCCCACACTGACTACATTAGCACCTTTGGCCATTGAAGCCCAAAAAAACTTCTTCCAATCTACTAAGGCCCACATAAACAGCTTTCAACTGTAATTCCATCTGCCTTTTAAAACATGGAGTCACCTGGTGGCATGGCATGCCTTATCAGAACTATTAAACAAGTGTATGCCCGGACTCAGATCAAGTGCTACAGATTTCAAGATGCAACGGTGGCGCGAGCAAACAGTAGTGATATAGTTGATACGAGTCTGTAATTAGAGTTCATTCGATCTGTAGTTAGACAAAGACAACACGGTGGGAGTTAGTTTGGCTTTCTAGAACTTTCCATCCAGTGTCATTCCATCTTGCTAGAGTGATGGGACATGGATAGACAAAGAAACTTGTTTACATACTTCACAGTTGCTGTTAGTTTACTTTAAAATGTCCAAAGGGGGGGAGGGACGGAGGGTGGGGTGGGGTGGGGGGAGAAAAACACAAGGTCGTGAGCTGGGCACTGAGCACAAGGGTGAGAGAGAGGAGTGTGTGTACATATAAAAAGGCAAGTGTGTTTTGAGTGTCCCTGTTGAATTCCTAACGTCTTCCAGCCTTTCTTCTTCACAAGCTTCAGGACCTTCTCAGTCCGACCTCAAAAGCTTTAACAAGATGCGTTAACAAACATTCCACTTAAGTGCAAAGACCTTGCTGCTCCCCTTGCCACACTTTGCCTTTTGTTTGTTTGTATGTTTTTTTTCTTGGTTCTTTATTCATATCTGCATCACAGAGACAATAAAAACAACATAAAAAAATCCAAAACAACTCTCTCTAGGCACTATTGATTTTTCCCAAGGCTTTGATGCAGATTGTACAGGAAAAAACAGGTCAAAAAGCAATCCGAGGAAGGATAACGATTTTTAAAAACAAAATATTTCATCGTGATGGTTCTGCAGACCAACCACTTCAAATCTCCTACATTTTTACATAAAAAAATCACTAGCTTTCTCCATCTGGTCGGACGCAACCAACACAGATGACCTCCAAGTCCTTCAGGAGTGCTTCTGAATGGGGGAAGGTAATGTCTATAAAAACAGAATATGCATTTAAGCACATCTACTCCAGTCTTCACCACTTTGAAAAAAAAAACACAAAAGAAATTAAACAGTTTTGTCCATACGACTCTTTTGTTTTTGACTTCACATGACAAATCGTCTCGGTTCTTCTTTGTGGCCCCTTTTTGACAAGTTATCAGCTCAGGTCATGATCTTCTGTGGGATCTCTATGGAGGCTTTGAGGAAGATGGCGTTGTCGCGGATGTAGTTCCGCTTCTTGATCTCCTCGTGCGAGATGAACTTGGGGTACCCGAAGCCCAGCATGCTCTCGTCCATGGAGTCGCGGCTGCCTCCGCCTCCGCTCCCCGCGCCCCCACTGGGCTTCTGGAAGTTCTTCCAGTTGGGGTCAGGGTTGAAGGTCTCGGTGATGTGCTGCGGTTTGGAGAGCGAGGGGTCGCTCTGGTCCAGGATGGAGAAGGTGACCTTGTAAGAGAAGGGCCATTCCAGCAGGTTGTCATACTCGCCGGGCAGCACGCGGATGTAGATGGACAGGTGCGTTCCCTCGCCGCTGCCGTTGCCGTTGAGGAAGGCCGACACCTGGAGCTTGTAGCCGTAGCGGTGCGTGTAGAAGGCCGGGCTGAACAGCTCGTGGTTGTTGCGCAGCTTGGCCTCCTGGAGCTTGCGCGAGTAGTCGCAGAGCTTCCAGATGAGCTGGCCGTCGTGGCTGACCGACAGCTCCTCCACCTCCCTCCGCAGCTCCAGCATCTCCTGCCGCTGCCGCACCACCAGGCTGCACATCATCGTCAGGTGCGACTTGGTGGTCTCCTCCAGGTGACGGCTGATAGCCATCTTGGGACACTGCGAGAGAGAAAGCGAAAAAAATTAGCCTCATGAGCTGCTGCTTCATTATCTTATCAGTGAGATTGGTTAAAGGTCATAAAACTATAGATTTCTGTTGTTGTTGTCACAATGTTACATTCTTACAACTTAATAATGTCGGCCTGTCACCGCCCTGCCAAGTCTCCCAATAAAAAACACACACACACACACACAAAACAATGAATATGCAATCCAAGATGGCTGTGCAGGCACGCTGCGGGGAGTTTGTGGGACTGCAAGCTGGTGAGTGTGTGCATGAAAGCGACAAGGCTCACCATGCCTCCCATCGACAGCAAAATTCAATTAGCTTTTCTGACACAGCTCTAACTTGAATGGAATGGCTTTGAAGCCATTTTAAGTGAAAAATCATTGTGGAACAGAATAATTTAATTTGACTGCTGATTTCCATTTAAGCCGAAGAAAGAAGGTCTCACACAACATGTTAGGGGGCACTCTGTGGGAAAATGGCAGTGTGGGGACAATCTAAGGGAATCTGCAAAACAGAGTAGCGTGTCTGGAGGCACACTACAACTGCAGGCCCACTTCCTTCAACAGATTGTCCAGCAGCCAGAAGTCCAGAAGCCTTGATGAATTGAAACATGGCCGCCTACTCTGTGAAAGATGGACTCAGCAATCCCCCGTTTCCTCCTCCCACACCCCCCTCCCTCTCTCCCGCCTGGTTCTGAGAACAAAGCTTACTGCTCGCTGCTCGAAGCAGGAAACGGCCTGCTTTCGAGATGAGTAAGTTCAAAGCAGACCACACACCCACACTCATGTACACACACACACACACACACACACTCATGTACACACACACACACACACACCCACACACACCCACACTCATGTACACACACATACACACGCAGATCCACATACAGAGACACGCATGCACAACAATCACACACACACACACACTAGATGTCTATATATCCAATTCACATTGACTTAACACGTTTGAAAATAGAACAAAAAACTGCCCTGTCAGATCGGAAGAGAGTGACTCTCATTAAAATGGCCCCCAAAGGCAGATTTCCTGCATTTTTCCCTCACAGACCGTCATTGTTCCAGACAGCAGCTACAGCAGCTGCCTCGCTAATTTGGGAAATATGCTCAGAGTTTAATTCTAGATGCTTAATTACGGACAGAAAAAGGGGAAAGCTGACCAATGGAGCCTGACAGCCCTCACATGATAAGGGAGGAGGAGAGGACAGCAGTTTCTACATCCAGTAGATGGACGTTTACATGCGATTGTGAAGACTATTTTTCCAAACGTAGCATTTTTAACCTAGGGTTCCTTTTTTTTCCTAACCCTAACCCAAACATAATAACTAAGAATCAGAATTTATGTAAGTTTTTTGTAGTGAATTTTTTATAAAGTAATGCATAATCAAATTACAAATATGTTTTTTTTTACCATCCAGGGTTATGACTGCTCACACTGATGCCCACCCACTGGCCAGAGTAGGACATGAGGCTGAAGGACAGGTCAGCAGCCGCACCGCCCCCCCCCCCCCCCCCCCCCCCCCCCTTGCCCTCCCCCCTCATGTCCCCCGTCATAGGGACATGATGCCACTAGCAGGGTGGGCAGCAGGGTGCCTGGCATCTGGGCACTGAGTCACTCACAATGTGTGTGTGTGTGTGTGTGTGTGTGTTTTATTTAGAGGGGCAGTTGGGGGCGTGGGGTGGCGGGGTAAGATGTTTTGCAGCAGTTTGACTCATTCCTGGCCGGACATTCCAGCATTCCGGACATGATTCATTTGCATGAAGACGATCCTTATGGCCTTTGTACACTGGACAGACTCTGTTTTGTTTTTCCACCACACTGAAATGGCATGACTTGCTGTTGGTGTTGCTGTTAACCTGCCACCAATTTCCTTTTTTTTAAACACTTCCTGCTTAACTCTCACTGAAGTGACCAGTGAAGTGAAGTGACTGTAAGTGTTATTTTAGTCTGTGGTGATCATGACTGCCACATTTTGTTGAGAGTGACCAAACTAAACTGCCACTGGAGTGACCAAAGTAAAGTGACTGTAAGTGTTATTTTGACCATGAGTGCCCTTACCCGGTGCTTGCAGCCAGCGTCCTTGAAGGGGCAGAGGACCAGGGCGCTGCCACAGCTCTCCTTCACGTGATTGGCCAGGTCCTCGCGGGCAATGTTGGGCGTGCCACACTGGTTGGGGCATTGCACAGGGAAACGTGGGCAGTGGTACTGGTGGTTCTGTGGAGAGAGAGAGTGGGCATAGGGGCATTAGGGTAGGTATAGACTCACAGACAATGCAGCATCTAACATCACCATGAACAAAAGGGTCCGATTGCTTTTTAAATAACAAGTTTCAGTTTGTTTACGTCTAGCTTACTTTTAAATACATGAAACAGAGCCACACTCATAGGCAAACAAATAATACAACCAGAAGCAATATGAATAGCGATAAAGTGTGTAGTGATCAATGAAATATGTTAACAGTGTAATCAAGTAGAATTTTTTATTCTTTCTTTCTTTTTTTCCATTCTTATAGTCTTTTTTTCTGCAACACAACCATACTGAGAAATCCTTCTTTTACACTGTGAGCCAGTAGTCCAACATCATAGAGGTTAGTTAGAAGACACCGAGAAGGACAGACGTGGCAAAGTGGACAACAGCAGCCCCGGAACATGTGGGTGAGTGTGTGTGAGAACAGAGGTGATGGGGGGTTGGGGGGGGGGGTGTTGCCATGACAGAGGGAATCCCGGTGGCAGTGGTGATGGCGACCTATGAATCAGGAGGACTCCCCAGTGTGGACCCGCGAAAGGGAACTCCTCACAGGAACTCAAAGGCCACAAGCCACTAAGTGTTGGCGACTGTGTGTGTGTGTGTGTGTGTGTCTGTGTGTGTGTGTGTGTGTGTGTGTGTGTGTGTGTGTGTTTGTTAGCGTGCCCCCATGTGTGTGCATGTGCCTGTGAAAGACTGTGTGCCAGTGTGAGTGTGAACGTTAGGGCGTGACAGAGTGTGTCTGTGAGGGCATGCGAGTGAATATATGATTGTGAGAGTTTACAGCATTTTTGTGTTAATGTATGTGTGTGTTAACGTGTGTGTGTGAGAGAGACACAGACAGAGAAAGTGTGAGCGTGTGTGTGTTGTGTGTCTGTATGTATGTGTGGTGTGCATTTGTGTTTGTGTGTGTATGTCAGTGAGTGTGTGCGCGTGTTTGGGCACAGGTGCAGTTTGGGGGCGTGGGGAGTTGGCCATGCCAGCAGCAGTGTGCAGAAGGCAGGCAGGCAGGCTGAGAGGCAAGGGGGGGGGGGGGGGGGGGGGGGGGCGCTGGGCTCATGAGAGTTGCATGGTGATCCTACCCGCCTCTGTCCTCTGCCACCTCACTCACTCTGCCCTCGACCGTCATCACCAACCCACCCACCAACCGCTCTGAGAGAACTCTGACACACACTCTTT
>CM059279.1:22078822-22083822 GCA_030347295.1 Setipinna tenuifilis | reverse complement strand
AGATGCTCCACAGGTACATCAGACTCAAATATATCCCAAAACTACATCAGACTCATTGTGCCTGGGGCCTCTACCTATCTGTGTGGCCTATCTATCTGCTCTTGGCTTTATCTCGCTCCTCGGCCTTGACACAAGCGAGTGGTCTAAGTCTGACCGCGCCGGCTGGTCACGTGTCAACACCAGTGGTCGGTCGATGGATCTGTATCGAGGGCTGGCGGGCTGTTAGCAGGAACAGCACAAGGACTCTTGCCCAAGGTTAAGAGGCCAGTGAGTGGTTCAAGAAGACGACCGACCACCCCCACCCCTCCTACCTCCATCAACAATTGATCAAGAAGCAGGGACAGAGCTGATACACAGCATTCACTGCTATTTTTACATCAAGAACACACCACTAAACACAGATAAGTCATGTATCTACCTTTGTTCTACAATATGGGAAAAAGCTGTCTGGTCATGTGAGGGTCGTAAGAAGTCCCCTACTGACCTTAAAGTGACTTCATACCACTGCTGGCCAAGACAAATCCCCACAATACGTTTTTTCTCTTTTCTCGAGTGTCACGTGTGTATGTGTGAGTTGGAATGAAAGGGGACAATAAATCCTCTACGACCAACCCTCACACACTCTCGCATTGTTCTGCGGGGAAATCTGCGGAAAACCGGCATAAAGACCTTTTAATAACGACGGTCCAGAGGAGATCAGTAAGGTAAGCTGCTCAGAGACCCCTTTCCTGGGTTAGCTCTGTCCTGTCTGGCCTGGCTAACAAACACCCAGGGAGCCTTTTTTTAACAAGCAGCCAGATCGCTCACCTACTACTACTGGGCTGCTGCTTCTTCTGAGGCCCTAAGGGCTGATGGTAGGTGCAGGCTGGGCTCTGCAGTCAGTCTGAGCAGGAGAGGTTTGGAGTTAGGTGCCTGCATGTACTAAGATGCTCCACAGGTACATCAGACTCAAATATATCCCAAAACTACATCAGACTCATTGTGCCTGGGGCCTCTATCTATCTGTGTGGCCTTTAGCGATCTGCTCTTGGCTTTATCTCGCTCCTCAGCCTTGACACAGGCAGGGTGTGTGTGTGTGTATCTGTGTGTGTGTGTGTGTTGTGAGGGGTTATTTTTCCTCTGACAATCTCTGAGAGGCATTGGAGAGGCTAAAGGTGTGTGCCTGTGCCAGTGTGTGCTCATGTGTTTGTGTCTGTGTGCTGTGCATGTGCGTGCATGTGTGTGTGTGTGTGTGGGTGTGTATGTGTGTGGGTGTGTGTGTGTTGTGGGTGAAGGTAATTCCCAGGGTGGTGTGTGTGTGAGAGAGAGCAGGGGGTAATTCACTGGCCTGTGGGTGGGTGGCATTGAGGTTACAGTAAATAATGCTTTGTGACAGGTGTCCTACCACTGCTACTTCTTCAAAGCATGGCCTGTGTGTGTGTGTGTGTGTGTGTGTGTGTGTGTGTGTGTGGGTGTGTGTGGGTATGTGTGTGTGTGTGTGCATGTGTGAAATTCTCACACCTACCTAAGTATGTAATTTGGAGTGTGAATGTGTATATGTCTACACATATTGTGTATGTATTATTATGTATTTGAATGTGCATGTACAGAATATGCATAAATATGTGTGCTTGTACATGTGTGTGCGTGTGTGCATGTATCTGTGTGTGTGTGTGTGTGTGTGTGTGTGTGTGTGTGTGTGTGTGTGTGTGTGTGTGTGTGTGTGTGTGCACGTGTGCTCGAGACTCCTGTGCCAGCATGCCATCGACTCAAGCCCAGTCGCGTGACTCTAGCCTGCCCCACTGTCCAGTCCCCGTGCTGGGATGCATCAGTGGCTTTCTCTGCTGCTGCTGCGGGTCTACCTTGCTCAATGATGCTGAGCCATGTACTACAGCTACATGTACACGCCAGTCAGATCTGATTGTGCGAAAGGCCCCGAGATGTTAAATGGGGCGAGAAATAAACTGGATAAAATAATGTTGAATTCGCATTAGTTTATACATTTTTCACCGATGTCATCACAATTTTTTTTGTCCATTATGTCCACAGGCATTTTTTATTAACAATGGCTTGTTTACATTAACAGATGCCAAGCATTGTGGCTATGCATTCAATAAACTGCACAAGAATCATATCTAATACAGATTGCACACAAGAAAAAATTCTGGGCATGTTTTGCAGCTGTCCGAACACAATACAATAGTGGTTTTGAGGAATAGATAAGGTGTGTTATCTCTCCTCCTATAAGTCCCTGCTATGGACTAGCATACATAAGGCCGTGCTGGGGGGATATAACTGAGGACACTGCATCTAGTAATTGAATAGTATGTTTTTCTGTCATGAGTTGCCGTGACGGCCGGTGATACATTTTTCCGCCTCGCTTATGACTACACCTCTTACGTACACCCTGACACCGATCGGCAACAATGTCTGACAGGGACATTATTCTTCTCCAAACACAAACGGCCATCTATGCTTTGCTTTCTCCTGCGTGTGTAACCTGAATAAACGCACTGAAGAAAGAGAGAGAGAGAAAGAGAGAGTAAGAGAGAGAGAGAGAGACAGATGGGAAGAAACCCAAGCCGAGAAGTTAATTAAAAAGATAAGTTCTTTCCACCAATGAGAAGGGGCACATGACCGGCGACCTCACAGACCAATATGTGCTTTGCCAACAAAAGGCCCAGGATGCAGAGTCACTGATGGGGCTTTCAGTGTGTGCTTTTCTCCTTCGCCCTTTTATCAGATTGACCTCAAGCCTGCCGTGTTTTCTAAACCATGAAAAAGCCCCATTTTAGACTAAAAAAAAAACAAAAATGGCGGCCAGGTCTGTGGGCAAGCTCAGAGGCTTCATATTACTTCCACCCCATCAGCTACCCTTAAAAAGGAAAAAACTTGCTTGCTGTTGAACACACAAAAATAACTTTTTTGGGACTGGGTTTACCACTGACTGCGTGCTACTGCTGCTGCTGCTCAGTGACATTTTACCATATGACTGCTCAGATGAGGAGCAAGTTATCGTTTTGTCAGGTCAGAGAAAAATTAAAAACAAACTAAAAAAGAAAGAAAAGGCAAATGATTCACTCATCGCATCTTCCTTTAAATGCTGCCCTGTCGTCTTCCTGACTTGGAAGTGGATGTGACATTCTGAGGGGGGAGATATGTTAGCCCTGGGGTTGGTTGTTGGTGGAATTAGCTGTTACTGCTAAAGACATTAAGCTAACAAGCTGGCCTGTCAGGCTGGGTCTTCAGTTTTTTAAATGATTTAAAGTCTCACACTGCTTTGACTTGTACAGACCGTGAAGGTGTTCATGCAAAAGACCTACAGAAAAGTCAGTTAAGCCTTGAGGGTGTTTTGGGGAATGAAAAAGAAAAGGACAAATGTTATAAAAAGAAGTTGGCATATTTTGATGGCTGGGTCACAATACCTTGGCATAGTCAAGGGGGAGTTGGTCCTCGGGGCACTTGAAGACGCCCTCACTGCAAAAGAACACAGAAAGAGAAGAAGAAACATTAGTACAAAAAAGACAGTTTGTTTGGGAGCGCTTCCTGGACTCAAAGAAAGTTCAGTTGAGGTGCTCCTTGGATGGGAACAACTGAAGATGCAAAAACTGAAGGATATCCAAGGCACTCTCTTTTAGTGAAAATTAAAAAGCCTTTATTGTGATGGCTTGGTCATGCTAGACATTAAAACGACGTTTTAAGCCATCACCAAGCCATCACAATAAAGGCTTTTTAATTTTCACTAAAAGAGAGTGCCTTGGATATCCTTCAGTTTTTGCAAGAAACATTAGTATTTTGATAATCCAAGAGGAAATGACAGCAAATTAAAACCAATTACTTATGTGCTTACTTCATAGCTTTAAAGGCTCATGGTAACTCCCAAACACTTCTCAGATCTTAGATTTAATGTGCAGCGATGTGAGCTTTACAAGTTATCAAGAAGAGCTTTATTTGAGCCAAGCAGCCAAGAGCAGCAACTCTGCTTTATTCAACTCTGTTCCTGGCTCATAGCTCAGATATAACCTTGTGAAAAATCTCACGATATCATGGCTGTTACGGCAACCACGCAGCCGGTGTGCGCAGCGTTTTTTTTCAAGGACGTTATATTTAATGCTCTCAACCTCTCGAATCTCGCCTCTCTTCAGGAAACTGCGAAGTATGTGGCCTTTATGGCAGTGAGAGTGCCTTTCACAGACACCTGGCCTGCCTTTGGAGAGAACACGCTCTCCTTCAATTCGCCGTCATTCAATCCTGCAGACGGTCTCCCTTTATCTCTGCCATTTCTGGTGTCGTTTTTCTGACAGGCAAAGAACAGCGAAACCAAAATGGAACAAGTGCAACGTCTGCTCTGACGGCCTTAGTCATTGCCTAACACAGGACTCCTCTGCCCTTGGCCGACCTCTTCCCCCAGAAATATCGATCGATCGCTTGTTTGTGTGCCGAATGAGCAAAGGCAAATCTCCCAACTCCTCTGTTGCTTACTTTGTGTGTGTGTGTGTGTGTGTGTGTGTGTGTGTGTGTGTGTGTGTGTGTGTGTGTTTGGGTGGGTGTGTTTTGTTTTGTTTTCCAGCTCCTTCAGAAAGTACAAAAAAACCAAAAACAAAAACAGACTCTACACAACCTTAATCATTGTCATCCTTAAAATTAGCAAATGCATCATGGTACCGTTCAGTGCAGAGCCGTGTGAGGGCCCAAGGGTGCAGTTAATGTTTCTTTACGGTATTCCTGCAGCCAATCAGCCAATCAGAGGCAGCGGTGACATCATGAAATATTCACAGCAGTGAATAATAGAAGCGTTCTGGGCCTAGGTGGGGGTTTGGGGACGGGAAAGAGCAGAAAGATGGAGAGACAGAGTGAATGAGAGAAAGGGAGAGAGAGAGAGAGCGAGACAGAGAGAGAGAGAGAGAGAGAGAAAGAGAGAGGGGGGGGCAAGAGTGAGAAAGTGAAAGAGAGAGAGCGAGAAAGAAGGAGAGTCACAGAGGGGGAGAGAGAGAAGGAGAAAGAGAGGGAAAGAGAGGGAG
>CM059279.1:22063822-22071322 GCA_030347295.1 Setipinna tenuifilis | reverse complement strand
ATACAATACCCCAAAGTGCACACAGAACACAGTTTACACAGTGTATGGATTAAGGTACACAATATGGAGAACTGCAGCAGAGAAGTGCAGTACATATGCGGCTAATCTCACGTCCCGACGTGCACGAACATGTTACTGTGGTAAACAGGACTGCATAGGGTAGAGCAGTGAGCTGGTTAGCAGTAGGCTGCGTGTTGTTGTGACAGTCACCCTCGTCTTTGCTGTACTCTTGTCACCATGCTGACATTTGTTAGCACGAGCCATCTGTGTGCTCTCGGTCTGGGTGACCCGCCGTGCTGAAAGGTTACCAAAATGCTCGGGCACTTTTGAGAAATGTCAGCTTTTATTTAGCGCTGGTTTGCACTGTTGAGGTTTTTTTTTTTTTTTTTTTGACTGAGGATGAAATGTCTCCCAGCATTTTGTATAAATATGAACACAATAGTTTTAGTACTGTGAAGGGAGAAGCGGTAAGTGTGTCTATGTGTGTGTGTTTGTACGTGTGTGTGTGTTGAGTAGGGAAGAAGATGACTCTGCTAGAAGAGTTTCAAAGATAAGCTGTGTGCTGACTACTATCGGTGCTGAAACTGCTGAGGCCTAAACAAGGTCCCCGTTTGCTGAAATATTTATTCCACCTTCACTGAGCATTACGAGCAGAAGAGATACTGAGAGAGAGGGTGTGTATGTGTATGTTATAGGGAGTAGGGGGAGGGGAGGGGAGGGGTTAGCCAGTTAGTCGACTCGACTGTCTTGATTTGCAAAAAACTCAGCAGCCACAGGAGGATCTAGCTGTCTCGCGAGTGGGAGCATGAAGGATATTAGGAAGGAGATGGTGGGTTGGGGGGGTCTGGGGGGTGCGGAGGTGGCAGCTACTGAGTCACTGACTGCTGCTAATGAGAAATGAAACACACACCAAGAACTTTTTGTTTCTCCTACTTTTTATGAGCTCAAAATGCTATACAATAAAACACCATCAAATGCTGTAATGTTACATACAGCCTACTTGGCAGTTAGAGGCCTTAACCAGCCTTAACCAGCACAAGGAGAAGGAGATGTGATGATTGGTGCGGGTGGGGGTGGTGGTGGTGGGGGTGGTGGTGTTTGACGGAGGGGGAAAGAGGGAGGGGGTGGTTTAGGTTCTCGGTGCCATCTGGGGATTGGATGGAAAGATGGAAAATTCCACCATAATCCATCCTTAATCTTGAACAGCGGGAGACATGACAGCTTACCACTCCTTGAGCTCTACGTGACCCCTATCAAACATATTTAATGATTTATTGATTCGTTAATGAATTCATTAATTATTTAATGCCACAAAAAAAGCATCTTGGGAGCCACACATCTTCATCATGGCTGGGAATGGGTTAGCAGTTGGGGTACGGCGTGCACATCCACAAAGGCAGTAATCCAGGTGCTAGACAATAGCAGTAGTAGCAGTAGTAATAAAAGGCAACGTTTCGATCCACCAGTGGGATCTTCCTCAGGCCTGAGGAAGATCCCACTGGTGGATCGAAACGTTGCCTTTTATGAAATGAAATAAAATATTGTTTTTATGGAGCTCATGCCCAGTGTGCAGACCACTCCTTGACACACTGGGAATGGGTTAGCCTCTGCATCCCTATACAGCAGCAGCACTCCCATCCCCTAACCCTGCACTGCACTTCCCTACTGCATGTAGATGACTATCTGTGGAGAGCTTGATTTCCTGCTGATGAGTTACTTGCTTAGTAAAGCGTGTTTGTGTGTGTGTGTGTGTGTGTGTGTGTGTGTGTGTGTGAGAGAGAGAGAGAGAGAGAGAGTGTATGTGTGTGTGGGTGTGTGTGTGTGTTACTGCACGTGCAAGCACATTATACTGTCAAGAATGATACACTCTTGATCTGACTATGTAGCCTCCTCTCAGCTCTGCTGGTGATGTATCACTCTGCCCCCAGAGACAATTTGCTTGGTTGGGTTTTCAACGAGCCCTTATCACACACAGCACTGCACCGCAGGCCCTGTCAGGGAGCTGCGAGAGATCACATACACACACACACACACGCACACACATATAACACACGCTTACACTTTTCACGCCATGCTCCTGTACACCAGATTACAGACTTACACACTGAGACAAAACACACAGATGAGACAATGCACTCCTGAAAATAAAAATGGATTTTTTGTCCGGAGTAAATCCGGCGGCAGGTGATGCCTCGGACAGGACGGCAGGGATTTGGGTCTGCAGATCGCTCTCCGCGGAGCAAGGGCAAGGGTAGCGCCAGGGTGGAGAGGGAGAAATCAATTCCATTTCATTAACTTGTGCTGATCGGAGAGGCCGGGAACGCCATTAATCCTGACATGGAATGGCTTTCAGGGCGAATGACTGCGGAATCCTCCTCCACTGCCACCCCTCCAGGTTCATCCTGCCTTCCAGCCCTCTCTCTCCCTCTGCCTCTTTCTCTTTCTCTCCCTCTCTCTCTCTCTTTCTTGTTCTCTCTCCCACACTCTCTTGCTCCCTCTCGTTCCACCTTGTTCAGAGTCTCACGCTGATGTCCTGTCGTGGAGTTCACACGTTACAAAACCCTGCCAACCTTCCTAACACACACACACACACAGACACACACACACACAGACGCACACACACACGCACAAATGCACACCCGCATACACACACACATGCTCACACACACTTACGCACACACAGGCGTTTGCACACACACACTCACACACATGTAGGCATGCGTGCCAGCTCTATGACGGCAAAGTTGGATGCCTGCCGACCCAAGCCCATATGGCACAGACTTGCTTTAATGGAGGCATAAGGGAGGAAGTGGACCTTTGATCCGGCAGCACTAAAGGGAGCCGATCAAAGAGAATTGCATCACACACACACACACACACACACAGAGTAGAGAGAGAGAAAGAGAAGTGGGGGTTGTGATCTCGTACCTAGGCACCCTTAGAGGCCATGGAGGCAAGCAGAGGTGTGAAACATTCAGGTCACTGCATAAAAAGGCTGGTTGCACCTGCGATAATTGTGGCCTCCAGTTGTACTCAACGAGGCTGGTTCTCAGATGGTGCTTTTAGTGGCTGCCTAGCCACAGAACTTGTGTGTGCTTGATCTGGAGTCTCTCATTAAGTAAGTTTCTTCATTAGTCTCAGCCACAGACACACACACCCACACACACACACACAGGGCCCCACACCATCACAAACAAACGCCCGGATTGCTCCCTGTAATAAAAAGATTAGACGCAAAATGTGAGTAAACACTAAATGGATTTCCTTTCCACACAGGCCCAGCCCTCCATTTTTTTTTTAGGGAGGGAAGGAGGGCGGTGCAGTTTTTAATTACAGATGCTGGCCTCTAAATATAGAGGCACTTGCGCGAGGGCAGATGTCTGGCGGTGGTGGTGTGACCGTTGCCGGTGGAGGAATGCTGCACCGTCGCCACGGTAATCCCAAAGCATTCCACGGCACCACACCGGGGAGAGGGAGGGGGGCAGAGTGGTGGTGGGGGTCCCGGCAGATTTCGCAAAGCTATTAATGGGGGGGGTTATCGCACCGCCAACACATCACAGGGGCTAAGTGTGTGTTTGTGTGTGTGTGTGAGTGTGCGTGTGTGTGTATATATGCTTGTGTGAAGGTTGACACCGCTTAAAATCCCCTTTCGACTTCTAGGAATATGAGCTCGGGGGCGGGTAGGTAGAGGAGCAGGCAAAAGAGGGCATTGTGTCCTTCACCCCCAAAAAGTAACTTAAGACAACAAGGGACTGTTTATATAAAGCCCCTACTCAGCACCTAGCTCCAGCACTTTCGCTAATCGCTAGCACTCACAGCTAGGCTGTCCTAACAGCACAGGTCCCTCCCTGGGGCTGTTTGGCATTTGCGGGGTTAACGCTTTCGGATTAGCGAGAGAGACAGAGAGGTGTGGACCGGCCTCAAGAGGATTACACGGCACTTCTCATCAAACTTCTCATTCAAGAGAAGAGCAGGACTCCAGGAGTGTGTGTGTGTGTGTGTATATGTGAGTGTGGGGTATTACATAAAATTCAGGCAAGTCAGAGCCTGATCTCCACTGCAATGCTAAAGGTTACCTCGATTAATGCTTCCTGCAAACCTATATGCAAATGTTACAGGTTTCTTGCTGTATCTAGATCCTCGCCATCTCATTCTCGGTTTGAAACCATTTCTGAAGATATTAAGCCACTGACTGTGATGGCAGAATGTAATTTAAATAAAAGGTCAAAGCGGGATCTATTGTATGAAAAAAAACAAAGATATGTGGGTGTCTCTAGACAAGTGAATGCCTATCTACGGACCACGTTTCTTCCTAATATCCCCATATCAATGAATAGGATATTGTATGAATAAAGCATGGCCTAAAGCTGAAGCCCTGGGGGGTGTCCTAGCTTGTTTGAAGCTATGAAGCCTGCCAAACCTTGTACTGGGCACATGCAGAGGAAGTAATTGGAAAAAAAAAGAAAATCAGTCAGCCTCACGTCTGTCGCACCCTTAAGTTTAGCCGTGACTGTCGCAGCCAAGACAGGCTCTCTAGCCTCTGCCGACCAAGCCATAGCCATAGGGGAGTCATTAGCAGGGTCATAATCCATTTTAATGAGGCGTTAGATAGCGTCTGAGCTGGGCCTAGGCCGTGACGGGGGGTGGGGGTGGACCGCGCTGGAACGGAGCTAATCTTTTCCAACAATCCACAGGGCCATGTGGAGAAAGCACACATCCTCTGGCATCGCTCCCTCTTTCTCTCCTTTCTCTCCCTCTCTCCCTCTCTCTCTCTCTACCTCCCCTCTTTTTCTTAAACATACACCACCACACCCACTGCAAAGCCTGGAGAAGGCGTAGAAATCTGGGTGGATTTCAAGTTCAAAGTCCGGACTTCCACCCACAGATTTCCGCTTCCCACTATCGCTGAGTGCCTATACTTGACTGTTAAACTGCAGCAGACTTATTGCAGGTGGGGGAGTTATATATACGGTGTGGCATAGAGGCCACACTTTACAACCATTTCAGGTAAAGCGGATCTTTCTTCCTGGGGACTGTTTTATAGATAATGGGGAACTATGACAGCTAGGGAAATTCTTGCTGGAACAACTCGATGATCCACGTGGATTGAAGTGACAGTTATCCTTTCCGGTGCTAAGGTGTTGTCCTAAGAAAACACCAGGATGGAGGAGACTTCCAGTAGAAGTAATGTGATGTGAGTGGTACTGAACACTGAACACCTTGTCAGCAACATACACTTTTTTGATGCAGTGGTGAACACCATTGTGCATCCTCTGCCCACTTATGATCCATTTTGGCGAAACGCATTTTAGAAAACCAAGTCCAACCCGGGCCACCCAACACACATGGGATGCCTTGCACAGGGAGGGGACAGAAAATAGCCACAGAGAAAATCACCAGCAGCATCTTTCCCACTCCAAACCCTCCATAATCTCATGAAGCGCTTTAGGCGCACAATGTCCACAGAAAGAAAGGAGGCGGGTGAAAGAAAAGACAGAAAATGGACAAAGAGGTAGAGGGGGAAAAAACATGTCCACATGTCCGATGGGATCTCCCCCTCCTCATTGGCGTTGATTAGCATGGAGCTAATCCATGGGGCAGGGGGCCGGGGGCTAAACACAGATTACCTCAGTGCTTCTCCCCATGAACTTGTCTCTCCAGGCAGCAGGTGGGGTGGACAGATAATCCTGGTGGGCAATAACATACTGTATTGTGGGGACAGACTTTATTTTATTAGCCTGCATCTGCTACCCTGTGCTCCGCTTGTCTCCATGGATTGGGCGAGGCACGTTTGAGCCCCCAAGTGCAGCTACAGCCATATGAAGTTTGTCTCTTCTACAAGAGCAAGTTTCACATGCATGTCTGTTGTATATTCATTCTGTCATCAAATCTTCAAGAGAGTTCAACAATAACCCCATGTGTCTTATGACCAACATAAATTATTCCACAAATCCACATATTATTCCTGCAAGTCCAAACAATTCTATATTCTCATGCAGTCATCGAATCTAAAAGCCATACCTAAACAATAACCACATTTCTCCTATGAGCAACAGAAATTATTTCAAAACATTAGCCTCAAGCGTATGGTAAAATTTGTGTACATTTTTCCACCATCTGTTGTGAAAACCCCTGTGACTGCACAGAAACCACATAGTCGGAATGACAATTAATGGCCTATATTGAAACATGCAAGGTCTTTTGTGTTGGCCCGTTTTCTCAAGCTCCGTACACATGAAACACGAGAAGCCCTCTGCGTTAACTGTAGGGAGGCTCCTGCCAAAGACACAGTCCTCTTACATTACCTCGGGGCCTTCAGGAGACACTGGCTGCTGGGATGGAATAACTGATCGAAAAACACAGTTCGATTAAGTTCACATCTGACGAGCGGCACAGACACTGTTACATCTCCCCAGTGGTGAGAGGGTTCTTCTTTTGTCTGGACCTGCATCGGATACATCAGCTGGTATTTTGCAACCATTATCCCCATATGCAGTCAAGGAGACTTACTTTGGGCTTATCCCTATGGAGCCACACATAGTAGGAGGAAGGGGGGGGGGGAAATGGGAGGGGGCGGTGAGAGAAAGAAACCCACCTCAGGCTCTCTTTGGGTTTCTTGCTGCATCAGGTGTGGCTACATACATTTTCCGACACCACCCAAGACAAAGACTCTTGGATATGGTTGAATGAGTCCACACATGTTTCACAGACACTCCCTGACAACAACACAGCTGTGAGGGAAAGGGTTAGACCAGACCTGGATTCTCTTTCCTCTATAATCTTCCATCTTTGGCACCCAGGCATGATCATTTCCTCTTAGTAGAGAGTAGGAGAACTTACGCAATGCATTATAAATTCTAAGCTTTATAATCTTTTGGCACCTGCTTAATGGCTTGAGTGTGAATCTATCTGGCCTCCTTGAAATAAATACCAAAGTATTAAGCATCATTTGGAGTGATCACCCGAGGTGCCTATAAGATTATGATTCATAAAATCTTACAGGAGATAGAGGCCACTTCTGCTGCAAAAATGGCGCTGAGGATTTAGAGGTGTGGTAGGGCAGTAAAATTCTGGCGGAAGTTAATGACTGAAAAGTCCTGTTACGTCTGTGTAATTTACCTATGTCTATGTGAGTCACACACACACACACACACACACATTGTGGGCGAAGAGAGGAAAGAGCTCAACCACGCACCATGAGTCACTGGCATCTTCTAAGAGGCAGCAGCACCTCTCTCAAACTTAAACTTAAAAAAAAACTCTTTCAAACTTCTGTTTCGTCTACGCTTTACTTCCTATCAAAGAGATTTGGAAAAAGGCACTCCTGTTCCTTTACCTTCGTGTTTCTTCAGACGTTTTCAAAGTAAAACTATTTTACATAATCCTCCACTGGCGTGCTGTTTTAAAAACATGTCATGTCTCACAGCCTTATTTAAAGTGTAGGTATGCGGTATGCTAAAATGAAATGTACTGAGGAAAAAAAAAACAAGTCACAGCTCA
>CM059279.1:22056322-22058822 GCA_030347295.1 Setipinna tenuifilis | reverse complement strand
AGTCTCTAGAGCTCACTGTTGAACTGTTGAGGCCACATCTCTGAACCAGAAACACGTCCGCAAAACAAGTGCTGGATCTGAAAACCGGCTCCTGCCAAGGCCCTTCGCCTTGAAGCACTACGGTGATGGAGGATAAACAGCTGCCCCCCTCCAGCCCCCCCCCCAGTCTGACAGGGGCTGCAGGGGTTTCTACTGCATCGCCAAATGCTCTGACTAGACCTCTGCGATCCTAGTCAGACTTTTTTGCCAAGATGCCCAAAGCGTTCCTCTTAACATGGCATCCCCTAGTACACAACAACAACGCTCGCATCCTCCAGAAAAAAAATACTCCTGTACTCCTAGTGCATACAAAGACACAGATAGATATAGGAGTGGATGGACAGATATAGGAGAGACAATACTCCCTGAACCTGTCCTTTAACAAGTGGGTCCAGAGTTTAGACAACTGGACTACCTCTGGTGGAGAATAAGGGTAAAACAAACAGGCAAGTTGGAGACAGAGAGGGGGAGATAAAGATGCGTTCTCACGTGTCTTTCGCAATGTGAGGTTGGTCATGAATGACGCATCAACAGTATACAAATTACAGTTATATGCAGTATTTTGTTACGGCGAGGAAACTATTCCAACTATGCAGGTATGCACCTCTTGACATGTGCCTCCAGCATGCTGAGACCAGGGCCCTGAAGCATGTGTTGTGAGTGCTATCCTTAAATTAAAACAATGAGCAATGCCTTCCTGTAAATCTGAACATTTCTGGTTTTTTTAAGTATATTTTTTGCCTTTATTGAGGGCTGGTGGGAAAGATAGACAGGGATTGGCATATGGCATATGGGGATTTGAACCCGGGTCCCTCATGGGCACCTGGCCGATTGTGCTACAGGCCACAGTGAATCCAAATTCCAACACTGCACTGGAATTGACAACCACCACATGTTGCCTTTGCGCTTTAGTGAGTTCTGCAGATGGCAGTCCCCACACAGGACATGATAACATAAGCGATGGGGCATTGATCAGTTTGACGAGTCCCCTCTCAGCTCCAACTCAGCTCCCTCCACAGCTAGCTAGCTGGTGCTGGTGCTGGTGCAACCCAAGAAGTCTGACAAGCTTCGAAGACTGAAAGGCGTTACCTCCGCTTCGTTTTTTCTCCTGATCGACGAGCCCCTCGCTCCCTCCTCACGCCTATCGCTGGAGGCGCCTGGCTCTTCTGAAGGAGTGATGCTCTCACAGTCAGCTGCGAGTTCAATGGGATGGGAGGAGGACAGAAAAGCCACTGTGTCACAGAGGGCTTCCGCTAGGTTCTGCCACGGAATGTTCCAGAATCGTTCAGAGACGGCATTCATCTGCAGACTCGGCTCAGAGGGCCTGCACTGAGTGAATGCAGACACCTGCACAGGAGTGCGTACACACACACACACACACACACACACACACACACACACAGGAACTAAGGAGATGAAGGAGGATGGAGAAGAGGATGGATGCGACACAGACAAAACGATTCAAACACCTCTCTTTCACACACACACACACACACACACACACACACACACACACACACACATACACACCAACAACAAGGACATAGAAGAGGATACAGACAAGGATGCTAACACAGACACACTGATTTAAAACCTCTTTCCACACACACACACACATACACACACACACACACACACACTGATAGAGTGAGTCATTCATCATCTCCTCTATGAATGGCACCATGCCCACAGGGGGAACACGTCGCGCTCACAAAGCTCCAGCTGCCAGGTGGCATCTGCCTGGCCCACGGAGCCGGGCACTGTCACTTCCTGGTGCAGCACACACACACACACACACACACACACACACTCACTCACTCACACAGAGTGCCTAGCTATCTCTTCGTCCGTCTATAGAGGATCTCCATTATGAGCCAGTATCCAGTAAGAGCTCGCCCCCCCCCCCCCCCCCCCCCCCCCCCACCCCAGACAACAGACAAGGGTCGATTCACTGGTCTTTAATGAAGACACACACACAGATGAGCACTCTCTTGTTTAGAGGAGCAGAACAACCAGGGTTGTCTTTATAAGCTTGTACTGCTATCTGGGGGCCTTATCAATCAAGCCCTCTGTCTCTTTTTTCATTCAGCCTAGGGCCTGTACAAAAAAGGGGGATGAACAGAGATGTTGTAGAGAGAGAGGGGGAATTGAGCGAGAAGACAGATTATTTGAAACAAAATGAAGGGTGGAAAAGTGAAGAAGTGAAGGAATAGGAAAACACAACGAAAAAAAAGTAGTAGTAGAGGAAGAAGAAGAAGAAGAAGAAGATTAGAAATTAGAAGATTTGGGGGGAACCCACTAATCATGAGGAGGCATCTCCTGGAACAAAGGCAGCGGTTGATTTGTGGCTGGCACAGGGATACATGGGGCGGGAGAGGGGGAGACGGGGGTGAGGGGTGGCTGAGCCAAATGGGAGAGAGAGAGCGAGAGCCGGGGCACAGAGCACCATGTTGTCACGGGG
>CM059279.1:21890158-22056222 GCA_030347295.1 Setipinna tenuifilis | reverse complement strand
GTAGTAGGGTTTAAGTAGGGTTTTTGCCTCAGTAGTAATCTGTGCAAAAGCCCTCAACTTCATATGATGCTGCTGGCCACACTCAGCTGCAGGGACCAGGTTGTGGAGTGTGTGTGTGTGTGTGTGTGCACGTGTGTGTGTGTGTGTGTGTGTGTGTGTGTGTGTGTATGTGTGTGTGTATGTGTGTGCGTGCGTGTGTGTGTGTGTGTATGTGTGTGTGTATGTGTGTGTGTGTGTGTGTTTAAAGAGAAGAGTGTAACGCAGTAATGAAAAGTGCATGTGCACAGACCATAAAAAGGAGGAGCTGCCGTCTTGACCGCAGAGCAACTGACAAGCTCATCAGAGCCTGTATTTGCGTGCACTATAATCGGCATCACCATTAGTCACACACTGCCACAAAACAGAAAGAACGAAAGAGAGAGACAGGGAGAGGGAACGAGAGAGAGGTAGAGAGAATGAAAGGGAGGAGGGGGGGCAAAAGACAGAGAGAGAAAGAGAGAGACAGAGAGATAAAATAAAGACAGAATGAGAGAGAGAAAGAGAGACATGGAGAGTGACATGCTGTTTTGAAAAAGCAATGTGTGCTTGCTGAAGTTCACGTGCCAATCCCTCTTTTGGCTGGACAGGCTGGCGATGATTAACTTTCTCCAACTCTCAGCTTCACTATTGCCCAGAAACACTGCTGCCAGTCATCGCAATCAGTCGACAGCAACCTCCTTTGTTATGTTGTGCAAGACAAACACTGACTGCAAGGCACACATGCAAGAGCAGCTCCGCGTTAACTAGGGACGCCAACTTTGCATAAAACAACGGTTTTATCAAGATTTCATTCATCACATAGCATAGTACAACGTCATATAGTATAGCACAGTATAGTATAGTATAGTATAGTATAGTATAGTATAGTATAGTATAGGGCATTACAGTAGTAGTAGCAGTAGTATAAGATAGTAATATACAAATTATTATTACCCATGTACATACACACACACACACACACACACACACACACATTGACGCACACAAAGGCTATCATGCCCGGTCATGGACAGGCGGCTCAACACACAGTAACACCTTTGGGTATTTTGTATGGGAACCAGAGTTTAGTGGGTCAGCCTCGGCCTTTAGACGTGACAGCCCGGGCGTGTGAACATCTGCAGCTATATTTGCCTGGAGGTCAAAACACGCCACATAGCTGCCACCGGGCCGCGGCGCTTATCTCCCCCAGCCCAGGGTGTCAACACTGGCCATGTTTGCACCGTATCACTGCCGCAACTGGTGCCATTATTACGGTGGACAGAGACAGACAAAAGCCTGCCCACGACCGACTGACTGCGGAAATGCATGTGCAACGCACACTCGCTCAACATGACACACACGGCCCTACCTATATACACACACACACACACACACACCTGAGAGAGGGCCAACAAACCGGTTTGGCAGCCTCGTGCTAAGTTTAGACTGATGTGACACAGGACTTTCAAAATGAAAGGCATTGGCCTTGATCGCCTGCTGACACTTGTTAAGGTCCCAGTCAGAGAGAGAGAGAGGGAGAGAGGGAGAGGAATTGCCCAAAGGCAAGCTTGTCCCATTGATTCCAAACACTAATGTGACCATTATAATGAGCCCGATCAATGGGCTGTTGTTAAGCATTCAGAGATGGGGTGGAGGTATTGTACAGGCCACGTGTTTGTATGTCTGTTTCTGTGTCTGTGTCTGTGTGTACAGTGACTGAGGCCCAAATTACTCCTGAGGCAAAGGTCCTCTGGTCCCTGGACACACTAGTGCCCTGGTTTCAATAAAGGAATCCCACAGTAATCCCACTTTCACCCCCCCCCCCCCCCCCCCCCTCCAGCTCCCAGTCGACCCCCCCCCCCCACACACACACACACAACCACCCAGCCCTCTCTCTCCCCATCCCCTCTGCCCAGCCAGCCAGCCAGCCACAGCCTCCAGGCAGTAACGACAGACAGGGCCAGAGGTTGGGGCCTCTTCTGCCTGGGTGAGCGATCACATGCGCACACACACAATACACACACACACACTCACATGCACACAAACACAAATGTGCAATTTCTTTTCTCAGTCTCCCCTTTTTCTATTACACACACACACACACACATTTGCACATACACATTTTCTCCCCTCTTTCCACACACACGCACACACAGCAAGGACCACGGAAAGAACATGTGGGCTCTAAATATGACTGTCAGCTCATTGTCTTGAGACCCGAGAGTAATTGTTTGCATGTGTCAGGGCAATGAGCACAGAGACACAGGCAGAAGCCTGCCAAGGATCCCTTTCAAACACTGAATCACAACATGCAGCGTAAACCCCAAGAATGTTAAGAACGAGCGACAAATTAAGATAAAAACACCGTTCAAACTGAAAACCTGTGACCAGAACTGACCGAGCTACAGCGCTCTACATTGGCTCTCACTTTGACAACACGGTGTTAATACAATAGTTGTTTATTACACAGCAGGAATTACACAGCAGGATAGTCAGAGAATATGCTGTATTTTACAAATGGAAAGTTGATATCAAGGATGACTGGAAGAAAAAATGGCTATTGGACGACGAACTGTAATAAAGACGGAGAGCCATATTGATCGTCTTGATTTGACTTGCAGATGTTTATTTTTATTATTAATTTGGATGCACAGCTTTACCCTCTCCTAAGAAAACTGTATGCAGTGTTACTATCTGCTGTAGGCCGGCCGTACATCCTTCACCTTATGTATAAGCAACGATTCCAGTTGTTGAACTTTTTACTCTTGTAGGCTACACTAAATAAACGCTTGCAACAGAATGTCAACACAAGACTATGAATGGTTCCTTACCTTAAGAATTCTTGTAGACAGGTGTCACAAAATCTGTGTCCACACGTAGAAACCTGAACAGGTTCTCGCATCGCCTTGCTACACAGTGGACACTGAAACCGTCTCTTGGGTTTCTCTAGAAACTTGTAATCAAACCCCGGCATTGTTGCTCAGAAAGCAGGAGGATATGCTTATTTTCAAGCCTGTTCTTCTTGACTGCAATAGGCTACCCCACGGTTTCGCTGGGGAGCGATAGGAAAATGTCTACGGTTTACGCTGCCAGAGTCCGTCTCTGTCTCCTATTCAAGTCCATCCGTCGGTGACAAATATTCTTTATCGATTCCTGGACGAATGCGCTGCCTTCACGTCTCTCTCTCTCGTCGCCGCTTTAGGTTGCTCTGTTCATGAAAGGGTTAAGTCGAAAGGGTAACCGTTAAGGATGTTTCTAATCGTATACAAATATGGCAGTGGCCACGACTGACAAATATGCTACCAGGCAGGGTATTCAATACAAAAAAATGCCAAAGCGTTGCAGCGGCTCGGTCCGCTCAGACGACCAGCTGAGGTAACACTGACAGTCTATGTAGACAATGCCAAGCAGTGCATCCCATCTGTTTAGGTAGATCTAACCACGCCTCTTTTGGAGTGGGAGGGGTCATATTTAAATTCCATTGACCGTCTGTTTTCGGATCTCTAGGGCTATTCAATGCCAATAGGCTACACCCTGCGTGGACTTAACCTCCCAACTCTGTATTAAAAATTACATTTGGACAACGAATCGACTGGAAATCCCGACATCAAGAAAGACTTCGAGAATTTGCTGAGTGTAATGCTGTCCTCTTTGTCTCGTCATGATTCGGCTGTTTTGCTTCTTCTTTATGCTTTTCTTTATTTATAGAACATCAAGCTGCTACTTATTATTTCCAGAGAACAGAAGAAGATTGTGGAGCATGATGTATTTCTAGCTTGCAGGTGTCTCGAAATCCACAAACCACCAGATCCAGTAGCCTACATCACACAATGACAATTAACTTGAACCACTAATAAGAAAGAGATCGCCCTCTAGCGGTACATTTCACTTAGGCTACTCAAAAGAAATCTGTCAGACGTCTTTCCTTTTATTCAGATACCTTTTTTCAAATAACATTCCAGTTACTGTAGCATATGAAAAAAATAAACACAAAACTGATTATGTCTTTTTCTGTTGTTTTTTTTATTATTATTATTATTTCATATAAAAACGTCACGGAATCAGGGAGGGGATGCACTGCAACCCCATTGGTATTGCGCAGACATTACATCATCAAAATATGATCGCATCTTCTGCTTGTGACACAACGCCGTGTAGAAGCATAAAGGGATGAGCATGGTGGCTACGTTAGAACTTCTGTTTCGGTTCTTAACACTGCGTCGGAAAGCAGTCTATTACACTTACGATTCAAAGTCATGCTGCCTTTGCCAAGGTTATAAAATTGAGTTGAAATGCCTACATGTATCCCCCATTGTGCCATGATGTGTCATTGGCAAATGTACTGTTCTGTTGCAATAAACGCTCACTCCTCAAAATAAACGAGTCGGTTTTCCAAAATGTTGAAATTTCTCTAGAGGCCGAGGACACACTAAAAATAAATATTTTTCTCCTTCCCTGACCATAAGAGTTAGAATGATTATCTGTTTAAGGTAGCCCCTAAAATAGGAGCATTATAGTACAACACAAAAATCAATTAAAAGCTTAATACTGAATGTCCAATATGACAAATAAATCTGTTCTTTGTTCTTGAATGTCTTCAATAATTCTAACCCATATATGGATATGAACTGTTTGCTGTGTAACACACATAATACTGTCATGATGATAAACACTCTGGATATCTGTGATGTTTCTTTGGTATTAAACTAACAATATGACGAGTTATTTAACCTTGCATGCATTATAATACTGTTATAACTTAAGAATACACTTTGTTCAATATGATATTTAAAGATGTGCGTGCTTATGCTTGAAAGAGAATGGCTTTAACATTCCAAGGAGAAAGAAATAATTATTATAATTAAGGCATAGCTAAAAAGGCACTTGGTGCTTATGAAGCTTTATACTGTAACAAATGTCAGTGCTTGTCCATTCACTTTAAGCTTTAAAGCTTTAAAGGCTCTTAGGAACATGACTAACGTTGCCGGTATTGAAAGGCTGAAAGTTTTGAAACACCCATAATGCAATGTGCACACCGGTCCAGCCTGTTTCTCTCCGTGGAGGCTAAAAGGGCAGCCTTGTTTGTGAGAGACTGTCCATTTCCTCTTTGACAAAAGCCATTATTTACCCTCCCATCATGCTTCCGTTCAAGGAGGGCCCAGCCTTCAGCATACCTGCGTTGTCATTTTTCAGTGCCATCACAGAACAAGGTACCATTAAGTGATCACTTTAGGACCTGAGGTTCACCACTGTTATATTTGATGTGTTTCCTAAATTAGATACGGGCCCAGTACTCAGCATTACCTATATTGTCATTTTTCAGTTCCATCACTGAACATAGTACTATTCACTGAACACTTTGTGGCACATTGTGGCTCCACTCTTGCCATATTTGAAGAGCTCTCCAAAATGCAATTTGACGTGTCCTCCATCTTCACTTGCCCTTCATGCAGCTTTTGTCTTCTGTGCTTGTTGACCTCCCACAGTCATAGAAGGGTCACTTTGGCACCGATTCCTCAAACAGCGCTGGGGAAAGAGAGGACAGGAGAGAATGGACTGAGTGAGGATTGAGGCAACAAACACACAGACACAGACACAGACACAGACACACACACACACACACATCAGATCATCATAATGCTGCACCTGGGTGACATTGCATCATTGCAGGGGCGACCAGCAAACGCTTTTCAATCTTTCAGCGAAAGCATGACGCTTTGAAAATTTCATAATCGCCCAGGCGGTGAATCACACTTCAAAGGGAAGCCCTGCGAAACACCGTGAGGGGGAAAACGTCAGTAAAAGCGGCCACATCTTTCTCAGCTTTAGCTTTTCCTGTCCACATGGTTGTTTGTAGAGTTGAAACTATGCCGGTCTTTAAAACAGATTACAGAAAAAAAAAAAAACTGCAAGTGAAAAAAAAGAAAGAGGGATGAGCTGAACTGGATAAATATTTCACTTAGTTACAGCATTGCCCTCAGCCACACACAGCACTCCGCTCGTTCACGTGTCACCAGTCAAACGGATTACTGTGCCATCCTTTCCTGAGGATTTTTCCCCCTGTAATCTTCCTTTAAACCTGCATCTATTTCAAATGTGGTTGGAATGGGGGGAAGGAGGGCGAGAGGGAGGGAGGGAGGCGGTGGGGGGTCTTAGGCTAGCAGGCCTGACTTTAATCCACCACTCAGTTCAATACATTTACTAT
The DNA here is from genome assembly GCA_030347295.1 of Setipinna tenuifilis. NCBI lineage: Eukaryota > Metazoa > Chordata > Actinopteri > Clupeiformes > Engraulidae > Setipinna > Setipinna tenuifilis. Next base: position 22,049,999 of record CM059279.1, on the reverse strand, counting down.
TTTTATTACAATTATTCACAAAGAGATGATCATGGAACAGTGTTCTCAGTGGTGAGATCTGTGTGTGTATGTGTGTGTGTGTGTGTGTGTAAGAGAGAGAGAAAGAGAGAGAGAGAAACCGTGAGTGAGGTATGTGTGCGTGCATGTTAGAGAGAGAATGAGAGAGAGACAAAGAGAGAGAAAGAAAGAGAGAGAGATTGTGTGTGTATGTGAGTATGTGTGTGTGTGTGTGTGCACCTCTCATCTTTCCCTCAGAGACAGCAGATATGAACATGTAGCCACATCATTTGACACACCATCACCCCAATCCTTTAACCCATATTTAGGCTACATGATCCACGTAAATGACACCTTATTGAACGCCGCATACATTACACAACAAAAGACATTAAGCCACTAATTGCCAGCGTGACACAATGTGACATTTGCTGATAGAAAATCCGCCACTAAATGCATCATCGATCCGCAGCTCCTTTAAATGACGTAGCACTTACTGGAGAGAGAGAGCTGGGGCACAAAGGTATTGGATAGCACGGAGACGGTTTCTGATTGTCAGGGGAGATTAAACTGTACGATGAGCTGCCGTATTCTAAGTCCCACACAGAGACGGCGATAGGTTATCCTCATTAAGCAAGCTACACTTTGGCGAGCAGCGAGCTTAGCAACAGTGGGGGTCACGCAGCCATTTAATTCAGTGTACTCGATTTCTATCTCTCTTTGTCTATCGCTCTCCATTCGTTTTTGTTCTATCGTTCTTTCACTTTTGAATAAAAGCTTACTGCTTCATGCACGGTTCTCTCTGTCTCTGTGTCTCTCACATACACACACACAAACACACAGCCATCCCTCCCACCTTTTCTGCAGTATAACGAGCTAAACGCGACCAGCAAGCTCCTGCTGTTCATTTTTTATTGCCCCGCATCAAATAGAAAGAGCCAGGCGCAGCACACAACACACAGCACACGGCTCACAGGCTTGCCTCATCCCCTCAACTTAATTAGCCTTAGAGTTGCTCTCTCTCAAACCCCCTCAGGGCTGAGGGGGACACAAAAGGCGTCCGCAAGACTGGGAACAGTTGCCTGCCCAAATTGGCCTGAATGGGCGGAGAGCTACAAAGAGTCCCTGACACTAAAAGGGTCAATTACGCACCTCTTTTGTTTGGGGGAGATGTCTCATTTGGAAACGAGCCACTCTTCTGATCCCCCCCAGCACCCCACCCCCCGCCCCATTCCCCCATTTTACAAGGTGACAAACGTCAAATGACTGCAGCTTTGAGAGTCTCCAGCCCCTAACAACGGCCTATTCCCTGTGTTGCCATCGGCCATGTTTTTTCTCTCGCCTTTCTCTATTTTTTCGAGAAGAGATCGAGGTTTCTGATTACCTGCTTGCCTCCCTAAGATACTGCGTTATTATGCAACACAAGGAAGGAAGGCAGAGCAAAAGAATGAGTGAGACATTACGTTTCACTGCCAGGAGGGTGTTGCCATGACAACAAGCCACCGAGGTGACGGCGAATGGATGGGTCTCGTCGAGCTGAACCGCCTTTGGTATCCCAGAATCCTCCTCTTTCCTGCCCAGGCGACCGCGAGCTCCCTTCCCCCAGGTGTACACCTCGCCATCTACAGGGAGAGCGAGGGGAGACAGAGGGGTGCAGACAGAGACACGGAACGAAAGGAAGACAACAGACAACAGAGCAGAACACGCAACAGGGGATGAGCTCAATATGTTTAAATATGGGGATTAACCAGCTCTATATAGTATATAACAGAGATCTTCAACATGCAATCCCTCACCCCCCCCGCCCATCCCCCCCCCCCCAGGTGGTCCTTGGAGTAAATAGAGACCCCCACACCCACAATAACCCCCCCACCCCCTCCACACACCTTCTAAAATAGATGGGGAAAAAATGTGTTCCATAAATATTTGCATCTGCAAATTATTATCATTTAATGGCTTTGCATTCTCTTAACAAAAAGAGAAAAGCGTTAAGGAGTACTGCTACATGTATATCGTATGCAATGTAGTATTTACTATACACTAACAAAAACCACATAATCTTTCTGTGCTTAACACCAACAGAAATAGTCATCCCTCAAACTCGTTCACTCTCTCCATCTCTCTCTGTCTCTCTTAAAACCTCCACTTTTACCAGCTTTTGACACCCTGACGAATTTAGACGTGACAGATATTTTTGGTGTCCAAGCCACACACAACAGCCCCGATGAATGAAGTCTTCACACACACACAATGAGGGTCTTCAGAGGCCGTGACGCTGCTTTATGACCCAGCTGGTGCCTGAGCTGCCCTCTGACCCTTGACCCCTTACGGCACCCTCTACATCATCATTGGAATGTCTGTCCATTGTTGTGGGTAGTAAAAGGGAACTCTCTCTCTCTATTGATTTCCTTCATGCTCTAATACTGCTGGCTCACTGCTGTCTCCATCTTGATATATGGGTGATATAGTGGACAATGAGAAAGCATTATATATCCTCTTTGCTTATTAAGAGGAATTTGAGGGATATCAATCATTTTACACAGTCTACTACTATAGCTTTTTCCTAGCATTCCTGTGAAATGTGTTAAATAAAACATACAGTTCTTTGCATCATACTACATGAAATTCTTAGAATTTGAATTACATTAGTAATTCAGTACGTCAAAATAATACAAGTGTATAAATGTTTAATTCATTTCTAAAGGACACTTTACACAGTTAATAATGAAGCTTCAGTTAAAACTACACACAGTTCCTGTGCTTACTGCTGTTATGGCTAAAACTGTTTCCTATAAAAACAGTCAACCACACTTTCATTCAGAAAACAAAATATAAAGCTTATTATTATTGTGTCACATTTGAGCCTTTTGTTCTTTTTTTCGGTTGTGTTTATAGTTATATTAGAGATAACATGCATACACCAGCACATATTGCGCAAACTCACAAAACAACGTGTGCCCTTTGCGCTATGTCACAGCTCTTTGTCTTACCGGCTCCGATGGCGAGGGTGAAGGCATCTCCGCAGGCCACCCTGGTGATGCTCTGCAGTCTGGGCACCAGGTAGGGTACTCTGCTGCTGCGCCTGGAGCTGCTGCCCAGCTGGCCGTGCTGGTTACTGCCGAAGGTCAGACAGCGGCCCTTCTCTGGTCACACAGAGGGAGACAGAGACAGGACGAGATGGCATGACGGAGGATCTGAAGACTTGTTCAGATGAATCAAACAGAGCAAGGCAAGGCACGGCAAGGCAATTTTATTTCTTTATTTCTACAGTAACTCAATGTGCAGCAACAGCAACATTTCAAAATTCCTGTTTCATCCACAGAAGGCATAATAAAATCCAAAGAAGGCACAATAAAAGTTGCATAAAAGTCAATAAAAAAGACAGATGTGCATTTCATTTACTAAACATGCTTTGGTAAACATTTCTAGTTCCTTAGTTTATATGGTAACTCTGAGTTTAGAATCCATGTATGTACTCTGAAAAGAGGGTTTCTACATGTTTGCACATGTTCTCAATAAACTCCATTCAATTTCAAAAATGTGCAAACATTTGCCTTTGTTTACCAATTTGAATACCACTGGTCTAATTGCTGTTCCTAATTCTGTAGCAGGAAGAGCAGACTTGAGTTCTGTTTGATCTAATTATGACAAATCTGCAAGATTTTGCAATCCGGACGAAACAGACTCAATACAGAGATTTAAAACTAATCGAACACAGGCCTTGCATCCAGCATTCGGACACCAAACAGAACATCCTGAAATACAGCAATACAGACCTTGGGGACTCATGACCACTGGATCATCGCCCAGACTCACCTGTGACCGCGGCAGAATGGGCCGTCCCTATGTCAATGTACACAATCTTCTCCACATTCAGAGGAGCTGATTGGATGGGACAGAAGGTTTGGACTTCTTCCACCTGATCCGAAGGGAGGGGCTCATCTGTTCCACCTATACGGTCTAGCCCAAGCTTGTTGAACCTAAAGGGGAGGTCAGAGAGGGCACACAGTACCTTTAAGCAGGAATCAGTCAGCTACAATATCAAATGACATGGTGTGCCCATGTCTAGCATCCATGGAAGACCACAAGACTGAAGCTCTGATTCTGTTTTTAAACAGGGAGAGAAAAACAAGCTGCTTACAGTTGTGGCGGTTTATACTGTCAGGAAGCCATACCAGGCGCAGGCTGATGTAAAATGAGGTATCTGAATACAATCTGACAGGAAAACAAGGATTCATTCAAAAGACATTACCGTCACTATTAGGAAAGAATTCATGTATAGATCTAAAGATGATGAATCCAAAATTACTCTCCAGGCACAGCAAGAATGAGGGAACAATAGGAAATAAAAATATGTTCCTGCTACATGTTGGTTCAGAACCCAGGACCACATACCAGTTTAGAGGTCGTGTTTCGAAACAATCAGAAAAGAAAAACAGACTATTGGGAAACGGCAGTGACATAGTTTCCAAGTTCTTCTTTACACCAAATGCCCCTTCATCATCAAGATGTGGGTAGTGGTTATTGGGAGTGTAGGAGTGTGTGTGTGTGTGTGTGTGTGTGTGTGTGTGTGTGGGAGGGGTGGTGGTGATGATGGTGTGGTACGGAGTGTCCTACTCTGGGTTAAGTAGGAGGAATGTTTGTCAGCGGGACGTGTGTCACAATCAGGAAGTGAATGCTAATCAGAGAGGAATCTGCCCAGTACCGTCTCCCCTGAGCACAGAACACACTAATGTTCTCCACATCCTGCCAACACTGCAGGAGGATAGGCTTCAGTGCTCAGGGCCTACTGGACAGCCTTTATCCCTCAGAACATCAGAAGAACACATGAGCAACTGATTCATTCGTTGTGTGCACATCTCAATGATTTAGAACAGTGGTTCCCAAACTTTTAACTGCTTTATACCCTCTGAGCCACTCTGTCCTACCCCCAGCTTGCAATGAGTATTTTTTCGCATAATAATTGGTACTAATAATTGGTACAAAATAATGTATTCCTAATTGGGTTGTATAAGGCATAGCGCGAATGTAAGATCTTTTTCCACATATAGTATGTATACTTAATCTTTATGCTAGTAGAAGTTGAGAACTCATTTACAGATTTATTTTGTGTACCCCTAGGGGTACTCCTACCCCAGTTTAATAATCACTGAATAAGAATAACGTGGATTTCATTAATTTAATTAAAAATGTGAAAGCGATAAAGAGGGCAACTAAGGTCAACTGATATGTATGTAGACGCACCCTTCCTCTGTAGAAGGTGAGGTTTGTTTTTTTGATGAGTTGAGGGTTCCATGGCAGTTAGTCATGCATACAGAATGCTGTCAGACTTCACGAGACAACTGCAGAGAGAAAGAATGTCCCTGGCACGCTTCTCCCAATTCACGTTTTTGCACAGTAACACAAGCTTGACACCGATACTGACACACTGCAGAGAGAAAGTGGTTTGTCAAGAAGGCAGAGTCACACATCTCCAGCCAAACCAAACAATGACACTTTTGTGTATGTCAGTCACTGAGATGAACAGCTTGAGTTAAGCCCCAGGGAAACAATGGCAAAGTGAACCAAACAATACTCCCAAACAACAGGGGCACATACTCGTCATTAGTTGATCACAAAAACAAAGTTAACACTAAGGACGGACATAACACTTTGGTAAACACACTCTGAACGTGAGGAAATGGTGATGCGTGCGTGATTTTGGCTGATGACCTTCAAGTGACCCTTCCGATGAGTGTGCAGTACTCACCTGTTGCTCCCGCAGGCCAGGATGTGCTGCTGTGTGCCGATGATCATGGAGCAGTCCACCCCGCACAGCACGTTTTGGGCCTCAAAGTCAGCCGGCACGCTCACCTGCTGCGGGGAATTGTGAGAGTCCTGGTTGCCCAGCCCTAGGCGACCTTCAGCACAGACAGGGTCAAACAGAGCCACACTGTGTGTCATATGGTTGGAAAATTTCTCATGTTTCTTTTTTGTCCCCCCAGAAAACATTACACATCCTAGGGCCAAGTTAGAAAAAAATGTAAACAAAGCAATAACTTGTACTTAAGCAATTATGTCGTTTTTATAAAATAATTAGCTCATCTATCTATTAATGCAAGGAACGTCTGTCTATTTTTTTTTTTGTTCCATGCATAACTCTCTAACCATTCGTGCCACTGAGCTCAAATTTGGTATATGTCTTGCTAATGGCACGAGTAAAGTGCAAAGTTTCATGTTGTTGACAAAAAATGCCAAATGTATCAATTGCCTTTTTGCTGTGTCACTCTGGGCACTGTAGCCACTCCCTCCTCCTCTCACACAACACGGCTGCATCAGTGCACTGTGATTCCCACTCATGCCTGTATGTCTATCTGTCCTGCTGTTTAAATAAAAATAATACAATTTCATTGTTACTGCCTGATCCTATCACCTGCTATCACCCATTTAAACATGTATGTAAGGTATACAAAACACACAGTACCCAGTATCTTCAATGGTATCTGGCAACAATATGACAAAATAAATAAAATAAATTAAATTCTATGGGAAGAAAGTGTTAGTTGTGGGAGGAGGAGGAATCGAAGAGTTCTCATTGGTTTACCGTTATCGCCGCGGCCCCAGGAGAAGACCTCTCCCTCATTGGTCACGGCCAGGATGTGGGAGGCGCCACAGGACACCTGCACCAGCTCATAGCCCAGCAAGGCCTCCACGATCTTAGGCTGCACACACCAGACAAACCCATAGGGGCATGCACACACACACACACACACACACACACACACAATCACATACAGCATTGTCAGAGCACATGTCTTGTTCCCTTTTTGCCTTTCAAGTTACAGGTATAACATTGGTTAACTGCAAACTCCGCAGGAGTCAGCCTGTTGTCGTTCTTCCCTGGAGATCTGCACCAGCTATGACCCCAGCAGGGCCTCCATGATCTTTGGCTGTACATGCTGGACAGACACAAGCAGAGCCACACCAGACGTAGCCCAGTCAGAGGTGGTGAGGTCTCCTGCTTGTCCTGTCCTTGCTATGAGTCCATTTGCTTTTCTTTTTTTCCACTTTTGCTTAAAAGTCACATGAAAACATGCCTTCTATTCCTGGTGCCGCTTTACATTTGGTTAAGAATGACTGGACAAAGCCGTGTTTCTTGTGCAGCATGAAGATTAAAAAATACAACAGGTTGTTCACAATTTCTATCAACTAAATATTGGTAATGTTTACAAATTCTGCATTAACTACACTACTTTAAAAATCCCCACCAATTTAAAGACATTCCAAAAAAATATATGCTATTTGTACCACTAACATGTAGATATGAAATTACACTTTCCAAATCCTGAAGGCCTGGAAGCAAAATATTTAATTCCCATATATTTTTGTTCTCAGAAATGCATACGAACCCCCTGTAGAGAAAAATTGTAAACCTCATTATCAGAAAACCCACTCTATCTTCATAAATGTCACCGCAGCCCATCTGAACCAATTTACCTGTGTCACGTCGTTGAAACTGCCGTGCCCCAGGCATCCGTTGCTGCCACTGCCAAATGTCATGATGATGCCTCGGTCTGCGGAGAGAAAACAAATTAAAGGAGATTAGCCGAGCTCGCTGAAGCATGAGAACGGGGGCTGCAGATGCGGCCATGTGTACGTATACGCATCAGTGTTGTGTCAGTCGACGCAACATAAGCTATTTTTAATCCTAAACAAGGGATTTAGGCGGTAATCTACTCTCTGACTATGATAAACGATGGGAGGGGAAACGGGTGACAGAGAGATGATCAGAGAGGTTATTAGTCTCACATTATTCACAACGGACACCGGTGGAGGAGAGGAGAATGTGTCATGGCAGAAACTGTGTCAAATGAAAGCTTTTCGGGAGATGTTTTTAACTGTGTGCACACTGGAAAGATGTTGACACCTAAAAATCTTTCATTCCCATACCGGGAGTCGAACCCGGGCCGCCTGGGTGAAAACCAGGAATCCTAACCGCTAGACCATATGGGAGTGGCTGCTACCCATGTAAAATTCAGCCCATACATACAGTCAGGTCCCTCCATGTGGCAGTAAGGAGAAATCTAATATTTATACAATTAAATCTGCTTGTGACTAGCAAACGAGGTCAGCGGCTCTGACGTCTGACTTAACAAGCTCCACTGCTGTATCAGTAAGCATGCAGAGGACTGCATTTGACACAGCACTGCCTGAAAAAGGTCTCACGAGCCAGCCAGGAGTCGAACCTAGAATCTTCTGATCCGTAGTCAGACGCGTTATCCATTGCGCCACTGGCCCGGGCAGTGGGCAGTTAAGCTCCCCCCAGGAAGTCTTTGAGTTGCGTAATCAAAGCCAACAAGAGCAGCTGCGAGCTACCCCGAGGCACAGAGCCAGCCTGCTCTACTTCTCTCTGCACTTCCCTCCAAACGTGCTGCATCTGTTTTGTACCGACGTACTCACACGTCACGTTTCCTACATTTTAAGCAGAAAACTCCAGCTGTATTCAAAATCTGCCGTGACCCGGATTCGAACCGGGGTTGCTGCGGCCACAACGCAGAGTACTAACCACTATACGATCACGGCCTGCCACAGTTGGTGACGGCAGCAGGGGCACCTGGGACCCCAGTAACAGTATCTCTGTGGTGTCACGTTCCCAGCCTTTGTCTGGAGTAAGCTCATTTTAAAGATGGTTAAGTAAGAACACATTTCAGTAAAGCTTACAAGGGAAAAATACAGAAACAATAAGAAGTCGGCTTCTTTGTTGTAAAAGTGAAAGTGTTGTAAGAGTCAAAGGTACTTCCTGTTAAGTACTTCCTACTTACACCATATAGTATAAAACAGCAAAGTTCTGCATTACAGTATAATAAAAGTAGTATTATTACAGAATAATAAAAACATCCATGACTATGATTACAGTATAACAAAAGAAACAATGACTACTAATTCCTAAGGCTGTAAATATATAACATAATATAACATAATACAATATAATGTTAAGTAACAATTCATTATATAATATTATATTACACAATAGAGATTTTTGTCGATCTAGATTTTATTAGACAAAGAATTATACATAATTTAAAATTATTTACAATAAAATATAAGAAATATACTATGCAATGTCACTTAACATTACATTATATTATATTATATTATATTATATTAACATTTTATGTATACATCACAGCTTGGTTAAATTTCCCATTTTGATGCATTGTTTGGAATGTGAATGAATCCAACAAGTTCATGGTGAACTTTAAATAAACAGTGAAGATGTGACAGCTTTAGCAAATGATGAATGGGCGGAAGAACACAGAGTAGAAACATATTAAATACATCTGAGATTGATTTTGAGTGTTGTCAGCTGAAATTGGACTTCCAACTAAAGCAATGTCCAAGTTAGCAATTAAAATGTCGAAATTCTAACATGAAAAGATTAACATAATATGAGTGTGGTAACCGTAGTATAAGCGTGATAATGGACTTCACTCACGACCAGGGGTGTAGTGGTAAAATCAGAGGTGGGTAAACTATGAATTTGGTGGTCACGGTGAGGTGGGTGCATGGTGCCACACAAGATGTTTTAAACAGACACGTAAAACATATTTGAACAGTCTGAATGCATTGTAATGGTCTCTAGTGCACATAAAGATGATACAGTGTGATTTTGGAATGTTAGAAATTGTTTTTGGTACCTAAATTCTATTATAGGGTGAATAAACTGTATTGATAGGTGGATAAACTCTGTTGAGAGGTGGATAAACTCTTTTTCTGAAATTTGAGAAGTGAGTAAACTCCGTTTACTTGCGTTTATCCACCACTACATCACTGCTCACGACGTATATATACTGTACATATATCAGAAAGTAAATGCACTTCCGCTTCGTGTCTTGGCCACATTAACACCTTAAACGTCGCGTCATTCATTATCCCTTACTTATGTTATATTATATTAATCATTTTTAATTATTTACAAATTTCTTTGTCTAATAAAGTGTAGTGTCACAAAAATCTCTTTTATCAATCTAGCGCCACCTTCAGTAAGGTGTTTTTATAAAGATTATCCCTTTAACCTACATTGTACTTTGTAGTGCTCTTTTGTTTAGTTTCATGTCCCTTATTGCTACTTGAGCACCCAGGCCAAAGTGTCAGATATCTCACCAGTGAGACAGGCAGTGAAGAGGTCTCCACAGGACACTGATTTGATGGTGACCCCGGACTGGCCTTCCAGGAAGCGTGAGATGAACATGGGCTGCATGTGGTCCACAGCACCAGGCAGGCTTGGTTCACCCAACCCAAGAGAAGGGGCCTGCCACAGGACACAAAAGCATACAGATTTAATGAAATGCCCCCAATTACCAGTACATTAAAAAGACTTGCTTTACAAAACCACATCAAAGGACGGTACTAGCTTTCTAATTACACTAGGTAAAAAGGTTACATGGCATAACTTACACAACAGCCCTTCATGGTTATCCTGCTGTTATTCTGCTGTTAAGGATCTAGTCATATGCTATATCACTGACACACTGTCCTCTTACATTCTTGCACAAGCCCTAGGTCTAAGGTCTTAGATCTGCTAAGGTCGGCCTCCTGATGATTCCAGAGGCACCACCCAAGAGGATCGGAGAAGTAGCCTTCTCATACTATGCCTGAAAGAAATGGAATGCTCTACCCCAAAACATTAAAGAGGTACAATCCGTTAACACCTTTAAGCAGCAACTGAAGACTTACCTGCTCAACCTCGCTTACACTTAACTGTCCCCCTCCCCCTACCAATCCCAACAGAGGGACTCCCCTTCCCAGACACTTTCCCTCAACCAGCCTGGCAAGCAAGCCTCCCTGGGGACTATGGGGGACACTAGCAGAGCTCTCCACAGTGCCCGACTGGGTTCTCTGGCGCCACTGGACTATAACAAAGCGTTCCATGTGTGTCTCTGTCCTGTGTTCCCTTGTCTGTAGAGCACATTGAGCTACATTCATTGTAGGAAATGTGCTTTACAAATGCAGATTATTTTAATAATAGTAATAGCAATACCTATTAGTAGTAGTAGTAGTAGTATAGGGATTATTATAATTATAATTAAAATTATAATTCCTTAAATCTTGTTATAACTACGCAAAATGCATAGTATTTTATTAAGTCTTAAAAATATGCAACATTTCCAGTCACCCAAGGTTTTAGTACCATGCGATATGATGTTTAGACAAAATTACACCAGCTGCTTTCTGATTTGACATGGCCAGGAATCTTATCTGGTCTCGTTTGGCATCATGTTAAGCCAGCCAGACACAGAGGAGGTCTGCGCACAGAATATGCTCCAAAACTTTATTTAATAGAAAAAAACACAATGCAATGTTTCGACCATAGGGTCAGGCCTGACAAAGATCGTACGTGTGGTTGTGTGGTTGCCTTTTCTTTTCTCTATTCAATAAACGTTTGGAACACACACATGCAGATCTCCTTCTTCACTAGCTTGTTGCTTTTGTCTAGCACATGACTTTTGGCTGTGTGCACCCACTCGCTGTTACACACCAGAGAGATAAAGTTAGTCAAGCCCATAGTTACATGTTGATGCCTGCACTGACCTCCCAGGTGAGGAGCCGTCCTGACTTGGTGACCCCCATCTTCTGGGTGCGGCCCAGGGACACCTGCAGGACCTCTGTGTTGAGCATTGGAAGCCGAAGCGGGGAGGAGATGCCACTGCCCCAGGTGTAGACTGACGACTGGGGGAGCGAGTGCAGCATCTTACTAGAGCCAAGGCCCTCTGTTTTGAGAAAGAGAGAAGGCGAGAGAGGCAGAGTGTTAAACAACTAATCAATACTGTGACAGTATATTAGTGACAGGTCTTCATTTACTTACAACACTGCAATCCAAAATGACTTGCGGTATAAATACTGTATACATTCAATCAGAATTTATAATAAAACACTGTGTTTTGGTGCATTGTTGACACAGTGCTCTACTAGTTAAGATCCAAGAACACTCATGATAAAAGGAAAGTGGATAGTCTTTTTCTTCTGACACACGACCATTTATTACATTAGTCTTGTTTGCACGAATACAAAAGCTTTAAAAAAGATTTATCAGTGCGCTCAAGAATTTCTTCTGGTTTTGTCTTTGGTCCTACTAAGAAGAACCTGATTCTGTAGATCACAAGGACTGATGCATTTCTAGCCATTTCTTCCAGGTCAATATCTACATATCTACTTAACTTAAACAAACTGAAAGGAAATGTGGGGTCATCGCTCACCCCGTGTTCGGGTGCCTGCTACACGACCTCCTGGTCTGCCATGAGCGCCTGGCGGAAAAGTAGACAGCGGCTTCTCAATTCTAGTAAGTAAAGTCAGTAAATAAGAAAGTATTTATTATATAGTGCATTGTTATGAAAAGGGTAGAACACAAATGATGAAAAACAGGAAAAACAGAAAACAGATAAAAACAAACAAACAAAAGAAACATTCTGCAGTCAACAACATTAGCATTAGACTATTAGCCTGAAGTGACACACATATAAAAATAAATTCAAAATGTGCTCTCGTTCCCTTTATATTCCCACTATGTAGGGCACTAGACAATATAACTCAAACCCTATATAGTGCACTAAACAGTGAATGAGACATTTTAGACACGGCAACAATGTTGTACTGCACACATTTCCACCACTACGCTTCATACATGGAAATAAGTTGAGCCACAGGGCAAATGCACAAGACTAAAAACAGGAAACAGGGTCAATTAAAAATTTAACTTCAGACATGCTCTCACTGACTTGGTGTAATGGACTATTACTATTTCCCCTCCACAGGCACCCTTAGATGTTGCTGTGGCAACCACACACATGCAGTGGCCATGGAGACGTCCTCCTCACCTGCGCATCTTGACGTTGCCGATGTCCGTGTGGAGGTTGAGCAGCGGGCGGATGCAGATGGGGTGGGCCATGATCTCATTGAGCTGCGGACGCTTAGACGGGTCCAGGTTCAGCATGTTGAGAATGAGCTGCCGGAGCTCAGGGCTGTAGCGGTCCGATATCGGGGCGAAGGTCCCGCTCATGATCTTCAGAACCAAGGCGGGCAGGTTCTGCCGACAGAGAGAGGAAGACACGAGCCATTATGGGTTTTTTATAAGCAGTGTGCTGCTTTGTTAGCCTGGTTAACCAGACTCTTTCACTGCATCTCACTTTGTGCAAAGACTTTGGCTACTCTCCACAGACATATATATGCTCCCTTTAGTAAGTCATGTATGTGAATTTTTAAACTATGGAGCCTGAATTCACCCAATCACTACTTGGATGCAGCTTATATACTCAAACTTAATGATTAAGTTCAGAATCAACACTTTCAGCCCAATAGAGCAACATAGCCCTCCATCTGTTTGCTGCCTGGTAACCCAAAAATAGGCTAAAGTGAAGCTGAGCTTTAGTCATGTTTCCTGACAGAATACTACTGTAGCAAATTACAATATTGAGCAGAGGTACTATGGCAGTGCTAACCTAGTTACTGCTTTGCTATGGGTTGCCAACTACAGCTATGAATGCAGTGAAAGAGCCTGTAATGTTCAAACATGCTAATTTGCAGTGTGCAACCTGGCTTCAGAAGCTACAATCCAGTGCCACATATTTGTCCAACCTACATGACTAAACCAGCTGATTCCAATAAACACAACCCTTCCACCTGGAAGGACAGATAAGAAGTGGCAATACATGCCTAACCTCTTGAGGTCGAAGCAGGTGGCATACAGTATATAATGCTGGATTGCAGCTTATGAAGACAGGTTGCCCATCACTGCTAATGTGAGTTTCATGTTTCGTGGTGCTTTGAAATTCAAATGTCCAGTTGATTAGCCAAATCCATCATGCATGGTAGCGACAGTCAAATGGCACAGAGAGGTTTGAAATTAGAAAGGAAAATGCATTCTTACTGCTGCTTCGAAAGCTCTCTTCAGGCTGGCCAATTCATAAAGTACACAGCCAAGGGCCCAGATGTCGCTCTTTTGATTGTACGGTTTGCCCTCACATAACTCTGGAGAAATGTAACATGGCGTACCAACCACCTGGAGAACAGACAAATGCCATTATCACAACACCAACAACATGTTATCAACTGAAACATATGAACTTTGTTTAAACATTAATAAAACAGATGTGTCTGTTGAAGAAAACATTATATCAATGCTGTTCAACACAAGAGGGTGTGTAACAAAAAACAGGTTCATGTTAAGTCATGGAAATGTCCTTCAGCTTTAAAATAGTGCTCACAGTGTAAGCCTTGCTCTTGCTAACGAGGATTTTGGAGATGCCAAAATCCCCTATTTTGACAATCATCTGGTGCTTGTCCAGCAGTATGTTTTGGGTCTTCAGGTCCCTGTGCAAAATGAGTTTGTTGTGCACGTGATAGAGTGCCAGCAGAATCTGCACAAAGAAGTGCAAGATGGTGTCTTCATCCAGCAGGGAGTTGCAACGTTTCTGTATGTAGTCAGCTAATGTCCCACCTATAACAGAAACAGAAAGAAAAACAACTAAGACATTCAGAAGTTAACTGACACAGCCGTCAAGACACAATGAAGAATTCAGTAAAATAACAGTTTCGATGTCAGCTTAGAGCTTTTAGATGTTCCAAACACTTTCTGCACTGTTACCGAATCAGAGTAGGCTACACCATCTTAACAATTGCACTACAGCCATGAACTAGCTCGACAGTTGTAACTTGCAGAGGGAACTCGACAATGGAGTAACTAAGTTTGACGTCGTTGTTTGTTTGATGATATAATGATTAATATTCTTATCAAAAGCCTTTTATTGTACATTTCCTTGAAAGACTCGACTGGTAAAAGACAGATAAACTAGGCTACCTGGCGCATATTCCATTGCTATCATGAGAGCCTTGTCTTCAAGAAAGTTTTCATAGTACTCTATGATATTAGGGTGGTTGAGTAATTTCAGAACTTGGCACTCGTTCTGCGCAGCAAGACGTTCGTCCCTCGTCATCTGCTCAACAGGAATCTCCTTCAAAATGACAAGGGCCCCATCGCTGCGTCGCCGACATAGGTGCACTATTCTGCACAAGAGGAAAGAAACTGCTTGATGATTTACTGTAGCAAACAATGCCTAACACAGCGAGAAAACGAGTTACTGGAAAAGAGACAGAGTATATTAGAACACATACAGAAATGCCACCCTAATCGGCAACAAAAGTGCCGCAATCCGTGCCGCAAATAATAAAGTAAACCGTATACTTTCATGTTCCATGCATGTGTGGCAACACACATTGTTTGGAGGATATACAGTAAACTGAACTTGAACGTTCCATAAATGCCACGTCTGTCTTTTCCACTTTTACTTACTTTACGTTACCAAATATTTATAGTTTTTTTCTTTCTTGCATGGAAGAAACAAAGTCAATATACGTTGCATGACAGTATAATTTTGTTGTCGGTAAGTTAGGTGGATTTTTAAATTTTAATTACCCAAATGCGCCTCTTCCAACAACTTTTATCTTTTCGTACTTTTCCATCGTCTGGACTTGGTCATGTAAGAAAGTCTCTGCTGTATCTAGGCAACACTTCCTACAGGAAACACAGAGGGACAATTGCAAACGCGAAAAATCTCAGTTTGACTGCAGTCTACATAAAAGACGAAAATGCAGCTCACATACTGCAAGAAGAATCTTCTGTAGAAAAGCAGGTAATTCATCCATTTATTTTTTATTAAATAATTCCACGACAGGCTTGAGTTGTTGCATATAATTTCTCTTCACTGAATATTAATATTGTGCAAAAAATGCCAGTCACAGGGCATACACTTAAACAAGTCTTGTTTTTTTTTTTTAAATGCACATGCACACAAAGACAGACATACACAGACACAGACCAAGACGGACAGACAGGCAGACAGACACACACACACACACACACACACACACACACGTAGAGAAAACAGTTTTTGTGTGTTTTTAAAATCTTCCACAGATGGATGACTTAAAGAAAGGCACACAGACAACTAATGTGTTTTCAATCCACCATAGTTTAATAACTTCCATGTTTGGTGGACTGTGCCTGAAACAAAGAATGTCTAACTGCACAATTCAGAGGCTCATTGGATTAGCAGTAGGCTAAATAAAATTCATATCATTGAAAGTGCTGCCATAGAGGAAAATCCTCTGGTGCCATTCACAACCTATGACAGCAGAGGATGTAGATGTCATGACCTCTCAGATGACATCTCATTATTTGTAAACATAAAGGCCTCAGTCGCTTACCACTGGCAGAGAGCCACACTAATCTCTACACTGATAAATGGACAGCTGGCCAGACTGCGCTGTCCTCCGCTGACTAAAACCATCTATGACTTTTGGTCCTAATGCCCACTGAACTCACAGTGCACTCAGCACTGACGTTGGATAATAATAATAATAATAATAATAATAATAATAATAATAATTATTATTATTATTATTATTATTATTATTATTATTATTATTATTATTATTATTATTACTGTTATTATTATTATTATTATTTAATGATTATACATAGGCTATATTTATGTATAATATATTATATATAATGTATATATATATTATATATATTATAAAAACATAATAATATATGTATTATTACTATTATTGTTATTATTATTAGTAGTAGTAGAAGTATGTGTGTGTGTGTGTTTGTGTCTGTGTGCATGAACGTGTGTGTGCATGTTTTTAGGAGTGTGTGTGGGAGCATGTTGACCTCCAATGCCCTCCTGAGTTTTCCCACTTCCCTCTCCCACGTTGCTTGAGTTATAGAGGGAGGCCGCCGCGGTTTCGCAGGTGAAGCTGTCTAGACAGGCTCATTCACAGACTGTTTTCCCTTTGGGCGAGGATAACTGCTTAGCCACAGAGAGAGAGAGGCTTCTGGATAGTCTCCCTTTAAGCCCCAACAAAGGCCTAACCAAATCACATCATGTCCCTATCATGGAAGTAGGACAGAAATATGAGTCATAAGTGACTTTCTGGGTAGTGCTGAGTTTATCTGAACAGCTCTGCTAAGGGAAGAGACTGCCACACCACATTACAATGCTCCACGGTCCTGATTACATCGGCCTTTATTTCACAGTTGAAAAAGTGCAGAACATCCAGAAAAACTCATGGTGGTAAGGGCGTAACGAATAAAAAAGAGATGTGGGTAGTTAGCAATGCTCTCAAAAACTTGAAAACATGACAAGACCGAGAAAACTCCTCCTGAGATCTGAAGATGATATCAGAGAAAGGAGATGTTTCAATACCGCTGTGTACTTGACAACACTGTTTGTCTGTTCATGACCAATTTCTCCTTCACGCAGAAAATGCATCCCATTGTCATGCCCTGTTTCAAAAGTGAGCGGTGAAGCCCCTAAAGGCAACTTTAAAACACCACAAGAGAAAAAAATAAAACATAAAGGGACATTGATTCTTTGTGTGTGGTGGTGCAGGGCGTGTTGCTATGCACATAGAAGAACACGAGACCACCAGAAGAGCAGCTGAAGAATCCCTTCTTGTCCCTGTTTGTGAGGTTGCCTGAAATGAACCACATAAAGAAAAGACAGACTTTAGCACTGCACACTGATGTAGTGTAATGCAGTGTTGCAGCAGTTCCCAAACTTTTAACTTTTAAATGCTTTGTACCCCCTGAGACACTCTGTCCTACCAATTTTACCCAGCATGCTAGGAGCATTTTTGCATAATCATTGTGCATATTATATGGTACATAATAATGTAGTCCCAATTGGGTTATAAACCTTGAATGTAGGATCTTTTTCCACATATGATATGTATACTTCATGTTTATGCCAGTAAAGACTGAGAACTCATTCACAGATTTATTGTGTGTACCCCCCTAAAGTTGATCCAGGTACCCTAGGGGTACTCGTACCCCAGTTCTGGACAATCACTGGAGCATTTAAAGTTTAAGTCTGCCACACGTTTTTGCAGTTTTAGAATTTGAACACAACAGTCCGATTAATTTTCAGCGCCTGTCTTCACTGTTTCTGAGGCACATGTGCTAATGGGTTTGCATTGCCCGTGGCAGAGTCCATGAGCCATCATGTTTATTTCATCATTTAGAAAGCCAAGACTGTCCACAAACACCAGTATTTTATTAAAAGTACATCACTGAATAGACAGCTAGAAAACCTTAAGAGGCAACAATATGAAATAATAAAAAACTTGTTTATTAAACTACTAAATTATTTAATGTGTCACATTTGTAAGTGATCTCTATTTTGTTGGTTTTCTTAATACAAGCCAATTAAAACAGTCAGTAGAAAATTGGTTTTTAAATTGCAAACAAAGACTGTGGCACGTGGCAACACCAGCAAAGTCAAGGCAGCCAAAAAAAAGTAAGTAACTTTGTAACACAAAAGTTTATGACTCTTTGGCTTGTTTTGTCTGTGGGAGCTGTGCAGGTCTGTAAGTAAGCCTGACTGGTTTCGGCTGTCCCACATACTTCACAGCTTTATCGCCACACTCAGTTTCAGTGTTGTTATGCTTGATTGACAGTTCTGCAACGTGATGCAGCTCACAAAGCTTACAGCGCAGGTCAGGGGATTGAAGCAAGTATGCCACTCAGCTGGTCTTTAAAAATGACAGAGGGAGCAGGTGAAAAATGACAGGTTGGTCAATCAGCTTGCAACACTTTGCAGAGTTTACATCAGAGGATTAGGATGTGCGAACCCATTACACTCTGAAGAAACTGTTTACACTGTGTAGAAAGCTTTCTCTGATTTACACTGAGCGAGAAATGGACAGAAAATGGTTTTACATGGAACATTTTTACATCTTAGGCTGCAACCGTGTCTTAGGATCCTTCTTCCACAATATTATTTTAAAGTTTATAAAAGTAGCCTCCGAAACTTTTATTAAGGTGCTGTTAAAAGTAGCACCTTACTCAGCCAAACCAGATTTTTTTTGGAAGAATCTTACAACATTGACAAGTGACAAGTCATTACACTTCTAAATATTTTTAATTGCACCTTTCTCTGTTAGTGCTACTAATTCCACTCTTACTTTCTCTCTGCGCTTTTTTGACTGACAGCGGTAAACAAAAAGTTGCTCAAAGCACAGTTCAGCTGAGTCAATTAGCATCATGCTGTGACAGTCAGTAAGCCCTACATTGTTGACCCGATACCCCTTCTTCACGGTCGTTCTCACACACTCTCACATGGCCTACAATAATCCTAGATACCTCCAGAGACAGGTGCTTCTGGTGAATACCAACATACCCAGTAGTGCACAGATGACAAAGGCAAAGAATACTTAGTGAATCCAGAGCTGAGCTGATTTTGTTATGAAGACTATGAGGGTATTGCCAAAATATTAGTCTCTATGTGTCAATCATCAATTTTGTTTACATCACAATTTATGCTGACAGGAAACTGTCACATTATATTGCATTACAACATGGTAATGAAAAATATCCTGTATTGCTACATATTGAGAATAAATAACTAACTGTACTAATCTATGGGGTGAGACTCTAAGTACTAAAGATTCAAATTGGGGCTGTTTTCATTCTCTGCTTTGTTTTGTCTGAGCTGTATGAATCATTCTCTTCTTAGAATAAAATCTCAATTACCTACAGGCCCTGAGGGTATGAACCGCAGTGAGTCATGCTGTTGTATGTGTTTCGGTCAGAAGATATCAAACTGTACGGTGTGAGATATTGTGCATTTGTGTGTGTGTGTGTGTGTGTGTGTGTGTGTGTGTGTGTGTGTGTGTGTGTGTGTGTGTGTTTGTGTGTGTGTGTGTGTGTGTGTGTGTGTGTGTGTGTGTGTGTGTGTGTGTGTGTGTGTGTATGTGTGTGTGGAATAGAATAGAATAGAATAGAATAGAATAGAATGCTTTTATTATCATTGTACAACAATAAGACATGCTGCAAGTAAGGTGCTGTTGGTCCTAATATAAACACAAAACAACAAAATCAATACAAAATACAAATACTTTTTTTGCATAGCAATATTTTGCATAGCATAGCATGATGTGTGTGTGTGTGTGTGTGCGTGCGGGTGTGTGCGTGCGTGTGTGTGTGTGTGTTAGGAGAGGCAAAGATTAGTTAGACACAACACTTCACTTCCACTTTCCCATCCCACACACCAGGGGGAGCATTGGCTTACTGTGGTTGCTCATGCCCATATATGGAGCTCACAGGAAGGGAGAAGGGGAGCCTGAGGTGTTTGATAGTAGCTGTGCCATGCACCAGGTAACCAACTCTGCATCTGGGGGGATCTTTTTGGGGATCTTTTGCCTCATAAGTCATCATTAGACCGTTAAAATATATGGCCATTAATGCTGTGTGTCGATCCCCCCTGAACCGAAATACCGCTTGGACTAGTTGGCACCCCTTATGCCATTTCTGCTTACGGCCATTCCTGGTGTACACTCACACACTATTGCTTCAAACACTACTGACTTATCACGTCTTGTACAAACAAACGCACTCAGGTTGGAAACTACACTGTACATGCAGGAGTTTAGCAGTATCCCTGTGTAGCTTTTGTATATTGGAGCAAGCTTCCTAACAGTGTGTGTTAAATCACCACTACATTATTGTTAACGTATACACATGATTTTCAAAAAGAGACTCAACAGACATTCTTGGAGACTAAATTTACTTATTCAGTGTGAAGCCCTCTCACGCTTGAATGAATCCGCACTGCGTTATGCCTTCCCAGCCTGGTTTTCACAAACCCTCCATTGTATACATTAGATTGTCTTCAAAAAAAAAATAAAACAGGACATCTGACTTGAAATTATATATATAGGCCTAATAATGATTCATTTTATAAAATAAAGAATAAAGCAACATATACTTTAGTTTCATTTGTTTGTCTTTCTGGGAGGAAGGAATGAGAGATGAGGAAACATGATCTCATAATTGGTCACCCTGGACAACCTTGCTAAGATTCCATCCTAGATAGAAAAGTTTGGGGGATGTGCTACACCTCTGCCTTCAATGCAATCACAGACTCCTGTAGAGACGAACTCCTTTACACACTGGAAACACTCATTAAGGTATAGCCTAACACCTGCTCTATCTTCTCCAACTAAAGCAACTCGAAAAGGAATGGACACTCTACTCGATAATGAACCTCATAGCCAGAAAAAGCCTTGTACATAAATGTCTAAATCTAAACTTCCCTTCACAACCAAGTCATACAAACCCCAGGAAATGAGAAATGACTCATCGTCAGACAAGAATATGCTGCCTTACTGCTAAATGTAACTCATTATAACCAAGGAGCAAAGATCACCCTCTTCTGGCTGCTGCCAATGTTTATATTTGTGAAATGTCAAATAGTAACTTCGAACCACAGTGCAGGGCCAAGTATGCTTGGTATCATTAAGATTGAGGATACATAAACATATCAAGAAATTACATTTTACTTACAGCATAAAAAATAGCTCATAATAATAGTCTTAGGTTCATGTGTGGTGCTATATATAAGCAGACTGCTTTCAACATTTCTGTCCTTTGCCATCTTTCATTGGCATTCCACTGTGAGGAAATACATCAGTATTATAAAATGGTTTGTGGCAGGCAGAAATGAGCCTTTACATACATAGCAGTGCGTGTGCTGCCATCTTGTGGCTGATACACTCAAAATGATTTGAACCATACTGGTAGCAATTCCATTCAAAAAGTAAAACTTGTATAATTTATACATTAATTTCACTTAGACTGACATATTGCAAGTGTTTATTTCTTTTAATGTTGATGATTATAACTGACAATTAATAAAAAGCCCAAATTGAGTAGCTCATAAAATTAGAATATTGTGGAAAAGTTCAATATTGAAGACACCTGGTGCAGGCTTTTAAATGGTCTCTCAGTCTAGTTCTGTAGGCTACACAATTATGGGGAAGACTGCTGACCTGACCGTTGTCCAAAAGACTACCATTGACACCTTGCACAAGAAGGACAAGACACAAAAGATCATTGCTAAAGAGGCTGGCTGTTCACAGAGCTCTGTGTCCAAGCACAGTAGAGAGAGGCGAACGGAAAGGAAAACATGTGGTAGAAAAAAGCTTATAAGCAATAGGGATAACCACACCCTGGAGCAGATTGTGAAACAAAACCCATTGAAAAATGTGGGGGAGATTCACAAAGACTGGACTGCAGCTGGAGTCAGTGCTTCAACAGCCACCACGCACAAGCGTATGCAAGGCATGGGTTTCAGCTGTCCCATTCCTTGTGTCAAGCCACTCAAACGAGAGACAGCATCAGAAGCATCTTACCAAGTCAACAAGGACTGGTCTGCTGCTGAGTGGTTTGCAGATGCCTTTGCATGTGTTTTGAGTTAATTAGCTGATAAAAGTGTGGCACCAGGTGTCTTCAATATTGAACCTTTCCACAATATTCTAATTTTCTGAGATATTGAACTTAGGATTTTCATTAGTTATCAGTTATAATCATCAAGATTGAAGAAATAAACATTTGAAAGCATCACTCTGTGTGTAATGAATGAATATAATATACAAGTCTCACTTTTGGAATGGAATTACTGATATAAATCAACTTTTTCATGATATTCTAATTATATGACCAGCAAATGTAGTAGCCTTGAATTTATGACCCTGTAGACATTTTTTCCATCCCTAATCATGTCTCACTTACAATAAATTCAGAAATGTAGTCAATTAAACTTTCAGTGAAGGTAGGTGTAGAAACATCTCAAAGATGATCAAGAACAGCGAGAGGCACATGAGCACAGTTAGAAGTGATGTAGCAAAATGATCTTATTTCAATGTGATAATTTTGCAGTTTTATATATTTGCAATGAAAAAACTAAAATACTTTTTCACTGTATCATCATGGGGTATAAAGTGTAAAACAAGACATCAATTGAATTCAGCACAAGCAACATAACAAAACATGACATAACTGTTGACCCCCAAAGATAGCACTTAGGCCAGTTGTTTTGGTTGTCTCTTGTTCCTCTACACATAATAAGAAACCACAGAGCATTTTGACCAGCAGGGGGCAGACGTTTAACATCATCACAGCATTCCTCGCAGTTGACAGAAATACCTGGGAGGACATGAGAATGAATGTGAGAATGGAAAGCACGGGAGTGAGAAACAACTACTAGGTGACTCATTCTCTAATGGACATGAAAGATTTTCAGTAAGCTGGAGAAATTTAATTTCAGGATTGTTTGCACTACAATGCAAGCCACTTCGCTGTGGTATTAGCTGGTCCCTCAGCCTTGCCTGGGCTTGCAATGGATTTCAGAAGTTATTGTGCCTGTGTGTGCCTGTGTGCCTGTGTGTGTGTGTGTGTGTGTGTGTGTGTGTGTGTGTGTGTGTGTGTGTGTGTGTGTGAGAGTCTCATTGCTGTGGCATGCCTCCTGTCTCTCTCACCAATGCTGTTGTTGCTGCTGCTCAATCGGCACTTCCTCTCGACCCCTCCAACATATGGTGGGGGCCAGCGGTGCGCTGTGCCTCTGGAAAGAGGGGGAGGAGGGAAATCTTGTATGTTTATGTGTGGAGTTGCCCTTTCTCTCTCTCTCTGTCTCTCTCTGTCTCTGTCTCTCTCTTCTTCTACCTCTTTCTCTCTGTCTCTCTATTTCTCCTCCTCTCTTTCTCTGTCTCCCTCTCCTTTTTCTGCCTCACTCATTGTGTCTCTCTTTCCCTCACTCCCTCTCACTCTCTCTCTTTCTGTTTGTCGCTCTCTCTCTCTCTGCCTCTTCCTTTTTCGCTCTCTTTAACTGCTGATCTCACTCGCTCAGTTTCCAGTGGAGAGGGAGTGGCATGCCCTGTTCCATAAGTAGGTGTTATATGCAGTTTTAAATATGCCAAACAGTTCTGTTCCCTCCCCTTTCCTGTGCTGTACAGCGCAGAGGACAAACACTTTCTCCCGCTCGCTCGATTACTAAGAGCCACAACAAATCAACAGCCAAACAACTGACTTTTTGCCCCAGGCAGTCACATGACTCCAAGTACACGCTTGCACTACATCACAAGAGCAAACACTGCTGTCTTGACAAAGAAGTACTTCTTCTCATAATTTGATTCATGATAACAAAACAAATTCTTTCATTTTGCCTCCAGGACAGTTTCCATAGTTTTTGTGTCCACTGCATTGTTTTGAATATTTTCTTAAGCTGTTTTGATGCTTCACTTAGTGTTTGAGACATGTGAGATGGAACTGAGCAACTCCTCCCTGACTGTGTGGTTGTCTCCAAACAGACAGGCCACCACCCTCAACAACTCTCTCTCTCTCCCTCTCTCTCCCTCTCTCTCTCTTCCGTTGCTCTCTCACTCTCTCTCTCAATGACTGCCTCCCTCTCCAAGACAAGAACCCTCCCCCTCTGTGGCTTGAGACTGGCTGAACAGCAACACTGACTCACAGAGCAAGAAAGACCGAGTGAGAGTGTGAGAGAGAGAGAGAGCGAGAAAGAGAGAAAGAAAGGGGGAGGCAATGGAGTAACAAACTGTGGAGTGAAATGGGGACCTTCTAGAGAAGCCCTCCATGCTGGAAGTGAACAAGAGAAAGAGGAGAGGAGAGGAGACACAGGGAGAATCAAGAAATAGAGCAGAGTGGAGAGGAGAAGAGAGGAGAGGAGAGCAGAGGAGAGGAGGCGCACCCACCACACAAGCAATTCAGGGGACGAGCAATTCAGGAATCTCCTGCTGAGGGCGAGTGAGCTCGGGGCCCCCCTGGCAGCGTAGCCCATCTCCACGCCCTCGTCTGGACTCTACACACACACACAAACACACATACACATACACATACACATACACATACACATACACACGCATATCACACCTACAAACAAACAACACACTACCTTCAAGAAGAGATTTCAGGAGGTACGAGGGGACTTACAAGAGGTGAGGCATAACAAGGAAAGGTCTGAAAAAGATTGGGAGCAGAACTGGACAGAAAAAAAAAACAGAAGAAAAGAAAGAGAGAAACGGAGCAGGGAAGAGAAACTGAAGTGAAAGGACACAAAAGTACATAAGGAGTAGGAGGGAGGAGGCAGAGAAAGAGAGCAGGAGGAAATTAAGGTAAGGAGCAGAAGGGAGAGAGAGAGGGAACAGAAAAGGAGAAAGAGAGAAGGATGGAGACCCTGCTGCCATGGGTGCAGCAGCACACGGCGCTGACAGTGGTGGGCTTCTCCATGGCCTTCCGAGGCGCCCACCACCTGCTGCGGAACCTGCCCATGCCCAAGGTGGTGGAGAATGACGCCTTCCGCACCTGGAAATGGAGGAACCTGTCGGTGTCGCTGGTCCACTCCATGCTGACCGGCGCCTGGGCCGTGACGTGGTAAGTGGGCTGCACACTGTGGGCTGTGGGCCCTGGGCAGGGGGTGACTGGAGGTGCTATTGTCCATTCATTGTTCTGAGGCTTCACATGATGTTCCAGTAAGGGAGGCTGGTAGCGCCTTGTTTTTTTACACATTCTCTCTCTCTCTCACACACACACACATACACACACATACACACCCACTTTCTCTCTCTCACACACACACACACATACACATTTTCTTGAACATAAATGTGGATGTGCTCTTACACACACATACAAACACGTGCACACACACAGACACATACAGTACATGCATTGATACTCACGTGCACAGACACACACATACACACTCACTAACAATGAGCACAGTAGCGCACAGACAGACGCTCACATGGATAGATGACTTTTGCATGACTTCAAAATTTGACCAATGACCTGAACTGGTCATGAAGGAGTTGATTTCTTGGAACTTTGGGTGGCATATGTCTATCCATCATTGGAATTTCCTATCTTCGCATCTTGACTTGAGCAACAGGTTTTTATGGTAGTACATGAGAGATGTAAAACAAAGACTCACATCAACGCTTTGAGGAACACTGATTCTGATTATAAACAGGTGCCTAGTTAATATTTGTATTACTCGTGTACCTGGGAAGATTTACTTTCGCCCTTGTTCGATGATGGCGCTAAAACATGGTGACATTTCTTTGTAAGATGTCTCTTTAAGGAGTGGCAAACCACTTTAAAACTGCGTATTCTGAAAACTGGAAAAACCTGTGAGCCAGAGAAATGATTAAGCTCCAAGTTGGGGTGTTGTAACAAACCCACACACAGTCATAGAAACAGACACACACATACACTTATACACACTTTTAACACATTCTTAGTTAAAGTTAGTTAGTTAGCTTTAATACATTTTTGGTACAGTGTAGCTTGATGCGAGGACTAAAGAAAAGACACTGACTTCACAAACAGCTGTGGCCACGGATAGTTTAGACTTTACCACAGGGACTGACCACAAAAACCATGACTATGTGATCACTGTAGTAAAGCTTCACTTGACTCTCGATACCAGCAAAAAAAAAAAACAAAGCCCCAATGGTGTAATAAGCTACCTGTTGCCATAAGAACAGGGTCATCCCTCTGTTTTTAAAAACCTCTTGAAAACCATTTTCACAGAGCACCTCTTATCCTAATAAATGTAAATCACTGACCATCTAACCTACACCCATGTGTACTTTCAACTTGTTCTCTCTGCACTCACTCTGTAATCCAATGTTTGCCTGAGCTTAATTGCTTTTTCTGAATTCTGGGTTGCTTTGGATAAAATGTCAGCTAAGTGTAATGTAATGATGTAAAAGACAAACACTAGTGGATGTTGCTGAAGCGAAGGTTAGATAAAATCATTGCTGAGAAATCTAGAAACTACATAATCCTACATAATCAACAAGGCCTACATAATCAACATTAGGTCAGGCAGTTGCAGTTTTAGAAAATGTGGAGCCCCAAGCTGGTCTATCCACACAAGCAGCTTTTACCTTGTTTGGAAATCACAGCCTTGAAATCACAGATGTATTAGTACTTGCATGACTGTACAGAGTAGCCTATGCATGGTTTGTGGACTTCCTGACATGGGGAGAATAAACCACTGTACGTTACATACAAACTCAAATATCAATGACTCATTAAAGCCAGACAGTCAAACAGAGGCCATGGTAACCACCACACAAGAATATAATGGCAGACGTTAACCCAATGAATGCTGTTCTCTATCTGGTAGAAGACATGTTCTGATCACTGATGGCTTTGGGCTGGTTT
This sequence comes from Setipinna tenuifilis, assembly GCA_030347295.1. Lineage (NCBI taxonomy): Eukaryota > Metazoa > Chordata > Actinopteri > Clupeiformes > Engraulidae > Setipinna > Setipinna tenuifilis. The sequence goes on along the minus strand of CM059279.1, from coordinate 22,022,932 downwards.
TACAGTTCAAACTCCCACATCATATACCATGACCACAGAGATAAATCATACTGTAATCAAGTGTGTGGCCAGCAAGAGAAGTCTCTGTGTTCGATGATGTGGTTCATTGTAGCTTATTAGTTTTGGAGAAGATGGATTACTGTAAAAGTGTCCTACTGTTGTAACACAGAGGAGAGACAGGAGCACACTGGTGAATCATGCAGAATACATCAGTGCGCTCAAGTTTCTCCTTGAACTGTGGACAACACTTTCTATGATGCTTGTATTCATAAGACTATGAACACATTCATGAAGGGTTATAAAGCCTTCATAAAGCTTAATAATGGTTAAAATTAGTATTTATCACTATTTATACATTCTCATGACTGTACTCATAGGCAGATAAAGCTATATAACCAAGAACGCACTGTGTTACCTAAAGCTGAAATATGGCTTATGACAGTTTAATGCCTTAGGAGTACAGTCAATAGTATGTATACATAGTTATAAATACATATTTTATAAATGCATTATAAGCCTTTATAAATGCTTTTATAGAGTCTTATGAATACAAGCTTCATAGAAAGTGTTACTGAACTGTGCTGCTGAGAAGCACCTGATGTTGCAGTTCATAAGAATTAATGTGTGGAATGCTTCATCTTCCTGAGGTTTCACTGTTTTTACTTCTCTGTCGCCCCTGCTAGCCTGATCCAGGAGCCTGCGATGCTGCAGAAGATCTACTCATTCTACACACCCATCTCCTACTTGCTCGTCTGTGTGTCCTCAGGTCAGTGACTTTTGGTTTGCTGTTATTCAAAACTGCTCATGTGCCCCCACAGTACTGTCCTAAATGAACAGATTATCTTTATTTGCATGTGGAGTCTTTGAGTGGAGTCAGTTCATGTATCAGAGTGTTACTTGACCTGTAGGTCAGTGGGAAGTTCACAAATTGAATTGAATTGAATGTAATGTCTTACACAATTCGGTGCAGCCTTGTTTTGTTCACTAAGTTTACACAAAAACTCATATACAAAGGCACACACACACACATACACACACACACACACACACACATTCACATTCTGTGTTAAATGTTGAACTCAGTCCTAGTTTAGGAACAAAAGGCAAAGTACAAGGGGAAATTTGATCACACGTTCTTCCCACTCAACCACAGTCAAATTTCCTTAAGTCGATAAGGAGAGACACTCCTCACCCAGACAATCCCAGTGGTGTCATGTGACCTCACAAGAGCTCCCAAACAAACCTCCCCAGGCCTCAACAGAGAGCCAAACCCCCACCCCCACCCCACGACACACAAGTACATATACACTCCCCCCTGCTTTGATCGCGCAACATGGTTGTTATGCAAGTTTCTGCGTAACCTTGCCAGTCAGATGTGTTGAGGGAATTCAGCCCCTTGAGAACAACCAGTAAACAAGCTAGTAGTGATGCTGGGGGACTCACTCCTCTCTCCGTCCTAGTGCGTGGGAATGCTCTAGGCGCTGGTACTGTCTAAGTCACTGCTCGCGACCAATTACCAAATTTGGCATCCACCACCATGCTTCAGGACAGCTCAGACACCCCATCTGATGCTGGCAAGGCACAGATATACGATGTGCTTGTGCCAAATCAGGCCACAGGCACTGCTACCATTTACAGAGTAGGCATGGTGGTAGGTGCTACATGAGTTAATGGCGTCATTTATTAGCTGTTAATGAGCTGTTGGGTCTCCCAATCAACAAATGAGAATACGGCTTTGGCTAGTCCTCTCATGGATAACAGTGCAAAAGAAAAACACTCATATGAGTGCTGTGATGCTAATTGTCTGTCTTTTGCCAGATCCTGTTTAACTCAGCAGCAGTGATGCAATCTAATTTTGGGTTCCATTGCACCTCAGATGTTTTGCTATTTTGAGGCAGATCTGTTTGCTCTTCGGATTCACACATCTGAGTTGGTGTTAACACTTGTTGTAGAACAAATAGTACAACTGTAAGTGGAAATTGATAGAAAAGACTTCAAAAATGTTCACCTCCAAATAAAATGTTGGAGGACATGAGACTCCAAACTACGGAGGCCCTCAAGGGACATTGTGGAGTTATTTTTGTAAAGGTGAGGATTTATTTTTGGATTTGTTTGTGTTCCCACATGAAACTTGAAAACCTTTTGCAAAGGGGGATGCAAAAGTATTGCAATGGAATACAAAATTATTGAGTGGGACCCAGAAGTTAGCTCTTAGAATAATTGCTGATTTCTTAAAATTTCCACTTCAGCCCCTCTGGAGCTCCGCTCTAAACACACTCAGGATAGCGCTCCTGTCTCTGTTAGCAGCGTGTCTTGTTTCAAGGGGCGGCGAAGTAGGGGGGAAAAGTGGCACTGACTTCCGAGGGCCCCAATAACAGTAGGGGCCCTAGCAAGCCAGATGCATGAAAGAATGTAGAAAGGAAAGGGGCCCACATAATCTGCTTGTGTGTGGAGCCCAGAGTTGTGTGCTACGGTGCTACTTGTTCTGTACCTAACCTGTGTGAAGCAGAGGCGGTCGCCTGCCACACATCAATAGCAACTCTCACATTTCTGCATTTTACCCATGTCGCTACGCCAGCACCATAGGCAGGTCTCACGGCTCCCTCTTGACAGGACCTGAGGGGATTCTAGAGGGTGTGAGCACCCTGCTTATAACTCATGATAAACATGGACAGAGATTTTTGCTTTTGCTCATTCAGAAACTATTTTCATTCATGCCGAAGATATTTAAGAACCTTGTTTTTAAGAGTTTTTTAAATAAGTTCTTTGCAACATATAACATGAAGTTTTGGGGAATAATATGGAGAGATAATATTCTCAACATTACTGTCCAGAATAATATCAAAGTCTTCCCAATTTAAGCTGGTGTGCGAAAAACGAATGATTTACTTTTGTTTGTTGGGACAGGCTACTTCGTACAGGATGCGTGTGACATCATCTTCACAGGCCATGCCAAAGGCTCATGGGAGTTCTTGCTTCATCACTTTCTGGTGAGTTGCTTCCCTCAGTATCTACCATATGACTGTACATGTGCGCTGATTTTGTAACTTGTTTGTCATTCCTCAAATTTATCAGATTCAGATGCTCATTCAACTTTAGATCAGTTAAGATGCATCCTTTGAGATGGCCTGTTATATCCCAATATCTGACTTGAATCAGAGACATCTTTGAGTGCCCCTAATGCCCCATTTTTAATTTACGGCAACAGCACACTGACCTTCAGTGACCCTCATGACAAATGGAGACATTTTCAGCAGAGAGAGCACGGGGGCTGCATTCTACATTCATGCGTCCAAATGAATACCACTGTGTGTTGTTTCCATTTGGCGACGGGTGTTGTTGTCACAAGGACTACTTTGTTCGTCAGCCACAGTGGTTACTGGTATACTGGATTGTCCTGCATAGAGCCTGCGAAGGCTAAAAGTAGGATACTTACTTTGTGAGCTTACTACAGCTGTGGGCAGTGTTTCCCCTAGAGTTTTGTTGTAGCAGTGGTGCCGTCAGTTGAGAAACTCAGTTGTTAACCATAAATAATGACTTTTGGCAGCTTCTGAATTAAGAAATAGTCAAAATGACACTTAAGAATAAGCCTTTGGGTGTAGTGCTTACACAGTGTGCAAATGAAAGGCTTTACTCTGATTTTGATTTTACTGATTAGCAACAGTGCTCATCATTTTAGCAGTGGTGGGTCACCACAGCTGAATGCTTATAGGGGGAACACTGCACTGGATTGTCCTGCATAGAACCTCCCAAAGCAGAAGTAGGATACAGTGTTCCCCGTCTGTCGCAGTAGGTACGTTCCGTTCCAAAAAACCCCTGCAATGGGTGAATATCTGCAATGTAGCGAAACCATTTAGGAAACGTTTTATTTTATAGTTTAAGTCTTACAATACCCATCCCACACTCTGTGTATTATTTAATTATTACTCAATTTTAATTGACATATATATGTTACAGTATAGTTATCATAAATTATAATATTGTTCTGACAAACTTTTCTTTAGCATGCACAGGGACAAAAAAATCTGCGATATAGCAGGACCATGAAAGGTGAACCACGATATAGCGAGGGATCATTGTACTGACTCTTTACTGTCTTTACTCCAGCTGTGTGTGTGGCCATGATAGTGGCTGTTCCATACCTCCCCTCACGTCACATGTTTTACTCCGCCCTGACACTACTAGTCATCAGCAGAGTAAGCACACACCCTTACAGTGTGCTTGCAAAGTCAGTGACCAACACTGTTGGAATTTTTTCAGTTATGATAGTAAAACAATTTAACCTAAGTAAAATAACATAATGCAATCCAAGGGTAAAATATCCCAAAGGCAAACATATTAGCAGTGGGGAGTGACTGCCATGTGGGCATTCAATCACTGATTATTAGTAAAACAGTTTGAACCAAAGTGAAATAAAATAATGTAATCTAGGGGTGAAGTCGTTTAAAAACCAAACTTATTAGCAGTGATGACTGCCATGTGGGCATTTACTGGTATTGTTTCGATAAGCATGGAGGTGTACCCTGGCCCCATTTATTTTCATTTCAAGAGGTCTTTCTATTACTGGGGCCTGGCCAGGTGTGTCCGATCTAGCCTTAGTCTTATCGCTAAAATGGTTTGTTCAGTCTTATCTTGGTTTGAAGTCACACTGTGGCGTAGGTGCTGCTACCCTCATCTGATGTGTGGCGTGGAATTTAAAAGCTCATTTATAAGAACATTATCGCAGAGGTGATAACAGAGCCAAGAGTAGTGGGAAAGAGTGCTACAGTGGTCAGCTGATCTGTCCTGTTAGAGGTTTCTTGCTTGACTCTACGTCCACATTACTTAATTTTTACCATTGACAATGGAAACAATTTCTGTCCACGCAGCCCCATTTTTACTTCCATCACTGCCGTTTTCAAGAGGCTGTGTCACTGGCTCCATTTCTAATCCCCAACCATTCCAGTGTCTGAAAATGACAGACTAGTGTAGATGATAGTCAGGAACATGACTACTTTCTAATGTAATACATAGCCTGAGTTACATGGGTTGGAATCCTCTACACTGTAAACCCGGATTGTCAATACAACTCAAAACTTTTGATGTAACTGATTACGTCAATAGTTTTGAGTACATTAACTATATATTTTAATTAAAGTTAATTTAAAAGTTTAAGTACAAAATTCATGTACTTAAACTTTTCAAATTAATTTAATATTTAGTTAATGTACTCAAAACTATTGACGTAATCAGTTACATCAAAAGTTTTGAGTTGTTTGAGTTTGAGTTTTGAGTTAACTTATCCGGGTTTACAGTGTAGGTCTTGGAAGTCTGTTCTAAGGTGTGAAAGACCTGCATGGTGTCTCATTGCTGTGGGGCCACTATCCCCACTGTTGCACAGCAGCATTTGCAGGTGTGGGCGTTGTTCACTTAAAAGAAATGTTGGGTAACTACCATCATGAAGTGCGCCAACTACCATCATTAGCCGAGAGACTGTCATTTTAAACATTCTTCCTCCATGACTACCATAGTGGTTTCTCAGTAACAGTCTAGTTTGGGCAAAGTCAGCATTGCCAGTCTTGATTCACTAGACAAGTGTCAGTTAGCTGACACATTTAAAACCTGTTTTTGTATCTATGTGTACAGCAGGTTTAGATTCATAAAAGGCATTGCAAGACATAGAACTGAGAACAGGCAACAGACCCCTTTCTTAAGACTGCTTTTAGTCACAGGCTAGGTTTTGTGTTAAACACTGAGACAGCTGCTCCTCTCAATGATCAAAAGCCTTTACCTTGTGTCCCTCGCCCGGTTAAGTAAACTCAGGTATTTATAAAGTCACACCCTGTCTTGGACCCATTTACATTTCTTGCATACCTTTCCTGAACATACCTGACACATGACGTGTGCTGAGGACGCATGCCTACACACATTGCAAATTAGGCCAAGGTTTACTGATAACAGTAGAACAGTAGAGTACAATATCATTGCAAGACCCTGATGTTCCTAGGAAAGCTGACCAATCGGTGACCACTTCATTGTTTGTAGATGCTGCTAGAATGCATATACTGTCACTGTGAATAAGTTTAGTGTTCTCAATTCGCTAATTAAGTTTTGTTGATATGAGTATTGTGCATCTTGTGTTGTTTTGTAAGTGTTGGGCGTGCTTGCACAGACCCCTACATGTGTCCACTACAACAGCATGGTACAAGTGGTGGATAGGAGTTGTCTGCACTTATTTTATCCCTGTGGTTCTTCTACTTCCTCCTGACGCTCTCCTGTCTCCCTCTCAGGTACTGTGGTGCTTCCTGTACACCCTGTTCACATGGCACTACGTCGCAGGTGCCGTCATTGCTCTGCTGGTGGAGGTTAACAGCATCACGCTACACTTGCGTCTGCTGCTGAAGCTCGCAAGCGCCCAGTACTCGCCGCTCTACCAGGCCAACAAGGTGCTCAACCTCTTCACCTACGTCTGCTTCCGCCTCAGCGCCCAGTTCTACATCACCTGGTACATCCTGCAGAACTACAGCTGGCTGGACCACGGGGGCTACTTCCTGACCACCATGATCCTCATGAACATCATGATCTTGATCTACTTCTACAGGCTGATACGTGCCGACTTCTTTCCACGCCGGAAAAAGCACATGGAGCAGAATGGTACACACAGCAGCGACAGCTCCACCAGGTTCCTCAATGACTGAGGAGGAAAAGCTATATCGACAATATCTCTGTTTTGTGTGTGTGTGTGTGTGTGTGTGTGTGTGTGTGATGACAGTGGGTGGGGAGCGGGTGTGTTTTTGTGTGTGCTTGGTTTCCCTGGAGGTCCCAAACAATACGTTGCCATGACTCCCTCACACCTTCCGAGCCTTCCACTCATTAATATTAAGCAGAACCCTCTTGATCTGACACAGCCAATCACGTGCAGTATTTCTGACTGAACACCAGGTTACTTCTGCAACGTCTACATAATGTTTGACTACAACCTGCATATTGAAATATCCCTGGACATGCTGGTGGCACAGTAGCGTGAAATAGCGAAGACAACAGCTACCACAGTGCAGACTTTAGGTAGGTTTTCACATCACATGATGCCTCGTACAGGCTGAAACGCTGTTGAATGGTCCACCTACCAACATGCAGAAGACTGGCAGGGTCATATCACACAGGCTGTGATTGACCCACATGTGTTTCTATGCTTGTAGCATTGTTTTTGGACTTGACCAGGACTTTATGTTCATCTGAAATTTGTTAGAGACACTTAATTGTTTTAGTCATCCAGCTGTGTTTTGTTATTTAGCTTGTTTTTTATGTAATGAAGCCATGGCTTGAAACTTAAAAAAAATGAATGTTATTAAATAATCAACAACAGATATAAATGAGATGTGGTGAATGAATTTCTTATCAGACCTTCTGTTGTTGCGCATCACAACCAGCTTTATTTTACCTTACTCCTCTTTATTCCCTAAGAGACATAAGGCTTCCATGATATCTCTCCATCACATGTGGTCCTTGGTAGCATGTTGTGATTCTCCCCAAAATACCAAAACCAGGACGAGTCCAAAACTTTGTTAGCATCTCATATGCAAAGCCAATTTTACATCTCTTACCTGTGTCTGTCAGTTAAGTAGTGTGTTGCAAATCAAACATTAGGACTGTGGCACATGGCAGCAAAGGGATAATGCAGTTAGTGTTGATCGTGAATTTATATCTGTCTTTTCTTTTTTGCCTCAGTAACAACAATTAGCAAAAATCAACTTTGATTTTAAAGCAACACTAAGTAGTTTTTTGCCTTAAAATAATGTTTCCAAAATCATTTCAGTGGTTTATTAACTTTTAGCAGCGTGAAAGGCACTTCTGAATTTGCTTTGCTGCCGTCCATGGGCTATAACTGCACTAGTAAGTTTTGGAGGAGTTGGCCATCTCCCTGTAGTTTGAATGAGATACAATTCCACTTTCAATCTGTAGGGCAACCAAAGACAAAAACTACTTAGTGTTGCTTTAACGAAAATCCAAGAAAACATAAAAATGGTCTTGTTTTGCGAAATAAATAAGGCTATTTTTTTAATCCATTGTTATCAGTAAGCCACTAGCAAGCAATCATGTACATCTGTCACGTTCAAAGTCAAAGTCAGCTTTATTGTCAAAAACCATATGTACAGGTTGCACACACAGAATTTGAAATTGCAATGCTCCCCACAGTGAACATTAAACATCTTAAAAACAAGACAGGAAGGCATGATGGCAAACCTCATGAGCATGAGCTAATGTGTGTTTGTGTGTTAATCCTCACATAATGCCTAATGCATTTACAGTGGTTATTACTCTTAATAGTAACACACCAATGTCTCAGGACACTTTTTACATTTGATTTAAAAAAAATTCCAAGTAAGACATTTTGAAAACAGACCTTTCCAACCTTAACCTTAACCATCTAAATAATGTATTTAACTGTAATTTAAGTAATTACGCTAAGTGAAATGCAGTGGTGCCCAGTTAACAACTGTATGAGAGCCATATTGATTTGTAAAATTGATTTGGTAAATTTAGATAGGCATTAGAACATGAAAAGTAATTGTTTTGTATGAGCTTATGGTTGCTGTGTTTTTATCTTTTTATATTACCCACTGCATGCAAGCTAGTCTTTGCAGGCATTTTATCACTTAAAAACTAATGCTCAATAAGACAGTTAGGTGAGTCTGACACATTTTCATATCTGTTTTGATGAGAATTATATATACCCACCTGTGTGAGCACTAAAGAAACAATTTCAGAGACATTCACAACAATCCTTCACTACATTTAAAGGGGGCATAGAATACTTAGAGTATTGCACCTTATTCTCTGATGTTCAAATACAATGCATTCGACTTTGGCTATTTCTACATTTTACATTTACATCTGAATGAGAGAACAACCATTTGCCATTCACATGAATGTGAGCTCTGTTGCCATGCACAATCTCTCCAATTTAAACAAAGACAAGGTGAAAATGGTTTTCCATTCTATGACCCTTTAAAGAAAAGTTCTCTGTTCCACTATTCTTCCTGACACATACCTTCTATGACATAGTACTTCCTGTTCTTTTAAAGCTTTGATTGCTTTTCACCTGTAACCCACTCTGTCTGAAAAGTAATCGCCAAGTGGCTGTATGTCTGTATGCAAATATCAAATATACCCTCCTTAGTCTGGTGCTGGAGAAAATGCCGCCCACCTCCACTGCTTGCCACCCCCACCGTGGAGGGACCTTTAACATACAGATGAAAGGTTTGCTGTGTCCTGGCAACAGCACAATGCCTCTCCTTTGTAGGGCATAAACGGAAACATGACCATACTAATTATGGTGCCAGCCTAACTGTATGATTAAGTGTAGTTTGATGTTGCTAAGATGGTTTAAAACGGTGGTGGTACTTGAGGTTCGAGATTTAACTATCAGTATCAGTGTAAAGTAGGGTACACCTACTGAAAGTGTGGTGATAATGTGTCCTTGTTTTTTTTTTAAATAGTCAAACTAAATAACCTTTTCCATTTACTAAATCATGTTTATTAGAAGCCCTCTGTTTAATTATATGTTTACTTAAAAACGTTATTATCCATATAGGTGCTAGAGAGTCTGACTGAAATATGTGTTAAAAAATTGTTAAAACTGCCTAAAGACACAGGAAACCACAAGCTGGCAATTAAGACTTTTCTGGCACCATGTAGAAGTGCTGCCACCTATCAGCTCCTTATGCAACACACAGAAAAATGTCCTAAATTACACACATACGACCAAGGCTGTTTAAACCTGACGCTTACATAAACCTGTCTATGGAGTAGCCCTGGGGCTGGAAAAGGAATGCAGTGTCTGTAGTCGTCACACACTGGTTTCGAAACATCAGCAAACTAGGTGGCCAGCATCAGGCGAACTATGTACACTGTACAATTAACAACAAAAGATAGGCAAACTGAATGAAACACAATAGCCTAGCATAACAGCTGTCTTTGACGTTCCCACACTTAAATTCAATAGTCTCCTAGGAATTTCTTCTTAATTCTCAAATCTACAGCTGGACAGTTAACAGCAAAGGATGCCGGGATTAAAATGAAATCCCATGTAGATGGGTGTTGTAGTTTTTTATACCATTTTCTCAGCGGGTAACAGATCAGTAAAGTGAAGTGTATTTTATTATCCCAAAGGCGAAATCCGTATTGGGCTTCAAAATCAGTGCAGCAGACTTACACAGCTCATACATAAATTAAAAAAAAAACAGCAGATTGTTATTTCACAGTAATTGTATGTGTTAGGTGTATTGGGATGAGCTGTATTGACCTATTAATGTAAACATATTTCATTAAGCTCCAAGTCAAGTCAATTTGTTTATATGGGACATTTAACACGAATGTCGTGCTCTACATACAAAATGTAACAGACAGAACAAACTTAGGATGGGATAAGAATTTCCAGCGGCATAACGGGGCCATTGCGTTCCTCTGACGCCAGGGGGACGGGACACTCTCCTGAAGGGGAAAACATTGGAATCTCCTGAAAAAAGTGGAGTTGTGCGTAAAACCCTTTAACTTAATCGAAGTCATCTGTCTGCCGTCCCGTACTCTTCCGTAGGCTAAGGTTTTCGTTTTCCCTGCCAGTCTGCAAAAGAAGCCTTTGGATACTGCCGCGGATATGTTCTGAAGCTACTCGAGGAGTACTTTTAAACATTTTGGGGACGGCACCCTTTCTTCTTCGTTGTTCTTGAGTGGAAGCGAGGAGATTTATCCACGCGGGGAACGGAAAAGATTCATTTTGGTAGCTACGTCATTACTTTTTTTGAGTGTAACGTCTTCCTTTGATGCGTTTTACAGTAACGTAACAGATACATATTGTAACAGTTTAATACAGTTACGGGAGGAAATGTATACATCTTTGTTGTTTTAGGGTTTACCGTTACCAGATGAGTCAGTGTGAAGACATCGATATGTTGTCTTACTCATTCTTTTTAGGTGTTGTTATGGTGGCATTCATTCTGGGATTGCATGGCATGCTCAGCTGTCTCTTTGATTAAGTTTTGAGGTATACGATACAGTGTAATTGTATCTTCTTTGTTCTCCGAATTACTTTTGGGATTAACTATCGTAGGATTAGTTCATCACCGCTTCAAGCTACCAGCTGGCATTGCGTGATCATGCTGTGGTCAACTCTTTCCACATAGCAACAGCACTAACAAAGGGGGGAAAGTTAAACTTAAACACCTACCATGTTTTTAAGAAGCAGAGTGGCCTACATTTTTAAAGACCTCTCTGAAAATAAATTAGCCATTTTGCTTTATTGCAGATGGCTACATTATGCATCACTCTGTCTGTGTCCTGCATAACCTCTCCTCTCCCAGTGCTGCCGACATGAGCGTGCTGCCGCCCGTTCGGAGGGACCGGGTCATTGCCCAGCTGCCTCCGGTAGGCCTTGTGGATTCTCTGACTCTAACACTATATCATGACAATGCATTATTGTTTGTCTAAATTACATAATGTCTGAACAACAGTACAGGTACTCTCTCTATATATTTTCTCTCTCTCTCTCACTCTCTCTCTCTCTCTCTCTCTCTCTCTCTGTCACACACACTCACTCTCAAACACACACAAACACACACACACACAAGGGAGTAAAGACAAGTCAACAGGAACCAGTGACTAGAAATGTACAGTGTGGTTTACAGTGTAGAAAGACAGTGTGTAATTAGACACTGACGAAGTCACAAAGTCTGTGTACACATGTGCACACACACACACAAATGCATGCACACACACACACACACACACACAAAAATAAAGTGTATGTTTGTCAAAATTTAGCTTGATTTTGCCACTGTCTTTCCAGTGTTTCAGCAAAGAGGCTGCGCTGCACACCAAGGAGGAATTTCACCCCAAAGTCAAGACTGCATGCCAGGAACAGAAGACTGGGACAGTGGGGTAAGCTGGAGAGTTATTACCTTCACCCAGACAACGCATCACACAGACACATTTAAAAAAAGGACACACCGTACCAACCTAGATTCTTCCGGGAACCTGTCTTAATTTTGCCTAAAATTAAATCAGCTAATTTGCCACTTTCTTTTTTTTTTCTCTTTTTGTCCAGCAGGTTTAAGATTTCCAAGGTTATTGTGGTGGGTGACTTGGCTGTGGGAAAAACCTGTTTGATTAATAGGTAAGCAAAGATAAGACATTTGAGCTTAATATTTAATGAGGTAAAATGGCAATTGGTTGAAAAGCTATAATGAGTAGCCTGCACAAACCTTTATGATCACAAAGGCGTTTAACCCAAATCTTAAGCCACCTATTTACCTGACCACTTCATGGAAATGTGTGAATGTAGTCTTATCGTCGTTATTCATTACAGGTTTTGTAAGGACACTTTTGACAAGAACTACAAGGCCACCATTGGCGTGGACTTTGAGATGGAGCGCTTTGAGGTGCTTGGTGTGCCCTTCAGCTTACAGCTGTGAGTGTCACTTTTTAATGTTTGAGCCTCAACTCATTAATGAAAAGTTGCTTAAGTTGCTTCTTAACAATGATATTTCCATTCAGAAGTAAAAGCTAATCCATAAGTTATTACCTTCATCAGCAAACTGAATTGTTTTTGTAAAGTTAGATTTTTGTCATTTATATATACATTAAGTTGGTGAGCTCAATGGCGGCTACCAGGTTTCACCACCATTTTGAGACTATAGGCACCTACAGGGGACAACACTCTGAAAATCCAGCTTTTGTGTTTCTTATTGTGATATACAACCTCGCCACTAGACGGTAGAAAATCTTCTACAGGATATTTTTAGGCAGTAACTTCTGTTATTGTGTTACAACAGTGCCCATTACTGCCATTCTCTTTTTCTAATAGCTGGGATACTGCAGGGCAGGAAAGATTTAAATGCATCGCATCTACATACTACAGAGGAGCTCAAGGTAAACAAATGTCATTATATGGCAGTATTGCACTGGGATGAGCCTGAACTCTGCCATACTGATGCAAACATCAATCAGCTCAAGTATTATATATTAGCTCAAATAACTTAAGTGTTTTTTTTAGTGTTGTATGTTTCTTAGAGAAAAACCGTCTGCTAAACACCAGAAACCGTACTAACTTGCTCTTGTTTTTTTTCTCCCAGCGATCATAATTGTGTTTGACCTGACAGATGTGTCATCACTGTCCCACGCCAGGTGAGTCAGTGCTCCCCCTACCCTAAAGTGCATTCCCACCAGAGGTGGACATCACGGGTTCAGAAAGTAAAAGTCCTACTACATATAATGCGTGTTCAGACCAATTCACTGAACCAGCTGATCCTAATTAGTACAACTCTTCTGGCAGGTAGATGAGTTAATTAGTGAGTAAGAGCATGGGCAGCAGGAATTCATGCAGGACTTTTACTTTCTCAAGCCAGTTTGTCCACCTCTGAGTCTCACATACTACTTATACTCTCGTGAGTGCTGTTCAGCATTTGATGTAAACCTCACCTGCCTGTGTCCCACCTCAGACAGTGGCTGGAGGATGCCATGAAGGAGAATGACCCGTCCAGTGTGCTGCTCTTCCTGGTTGGCACGAAGAAAGACCTGAGTGTGTGTGTGGTTTGACATTCCATTCTCTTTTTTAATTACTTATTTGTGGGTTTTCTTTTTTGCATTTAATGGTGAAACAGTGTGAAATAGAGGCAGGCAATGAGAGAGAAAGAAAGGTGAGGTGGGATGGGGAGTCGAACCCTGGTCCCCAGATATATGGTGAGGGTGCCATGGTCAACTACCCCACAAGCAGCCCTCCTGACATTCCATTCTTGAAGTTCAAGGCGACAAGCGATTCTGGCTGTTTTTTTTTTTTTTAAACAACATGGGCTAGGCTTTGCTAGAAATGCTTCTTGTGAAAGGGAGGGTCTACTTGGCAGGAGGCCACAGTCCTCTGACCACGGAGTATGCCGGGTCCGCTGAGTATGCAAACCTCAAAAATGTGTGGTCTTTTGTCTCCTGCAGAATTAGGACCAGCCCATCAACCTTAGAAAACAGACATGTTGCATTTTGTTTTTTGAACATTTTTTATTGTCACTATCAACTAATTAAAGTCACAAGTGACTAATAATTAAACCTCATTGTGCACTACTCCCATACATGATACTTGCAGGCTACTCCAACAGCTAGCAAGTCACTTCAGTTCCTTTTCTATAATACTTGCTGCTCCAGTATGCCTACATGGGGGTGCTTTTCATGAAGGATTTGAAGTGCTGACTTTTCTGATGCATGCCATACACCGTGCCCAATGTGTGAGCCATTGTATGGAAGGTTTTTGTTTTTGTCACTATAACAAGGCTAATGTCTACCTCTGTGTCTGTCCGGTGCAGTCTCCTGGCCAGTATTCTCAGATTGAGGAAGATGCTGTTCGACTCTCAGAGGAGATCAAAGCAGAGTACTGGGCCGTCTCAGCTTTATCAGGTCAGTAATATTATATTATTAGTAATCTTTACTTATATAGCACGTTTCGTACAAAGGATGTAGCTCAAAGTTTTCAACAGTTTGACAGTTAGGCCTCTACCATGACTCATTTAATTATAGGAATAATAGTAATAATAATAGTAACAACAATAATAATATGTTTTTTTTTCTTTTCATACAAAGGTAGTAACCTAGGCTGCTTAACAACAGACGAAAAATGAGCACAAGACAATTTGTGTTGAGGTTAAATGGAGCTGATAAAAGGAGCGTTTGTGTCAGGGGGCTGTACAAGTTCATCCCTAGGTCCTCCTGTAGCAGTGGGGCAAGGGAGAACTCCCTTTTGCATTTGGTCTGAAATGATGTTCACAGGTCGTCTAGCTGCATAGTACCATAAGAACTGGCTAGTGCGTGCATTAGTGGAAATAAATTGTTTTCTGTTTGTGACAACTGATCCCTACATTTAAAGCACTGTCTTGGGCAAGTCCCTTGAGTGTTCTCGTTTTCGGTTAGACCGTGAGATAATAGTAACACAAGACGACATGCACTCACACAGTCATGCACCTTAAAAGATCCTATTGTGAATCTGCGCTTGTTTGGAAATATTAAATCTCTTCAGCTAATTCATGTCACCGGACAACCATGCCAACCCCTCTTGTTTCCTCATGCTTCCAGGAGAGGGCGTAAGGGAGTTTTTCTTCCGTGTTGCATCCCTGACGTTTGAGGCCAATGTCCTTGCCGAGCTGGAGAAGAGCGGATCCCGACGCATCGGGGAGGTTGTCAGTAAGTAATAGCTCTGGTCTTCACAAACGATACCCTTGTTTCGTTTAAAAGCCCAAGCCCAAAAAAGTGTGAGGTAAACTACATTTCATTTAGAGGCACAGTAAGAGCAGATGGGATTGCGTCCAAGGTCACACACATTTGATTTTAAGGCAGGAATGTCCTAAAGTAGTTAATTGGGCATTTTCACACCAACCAGGTTTTTTTAAACCATGTCTTAAGTGTGACATTTGCGGCAGATTTAGAGTGGAATGCAATAGAATGGCTCGAGGCTGGCAGAGGGGAAAAAAAGCCAAAGTGGTCAAACATAGACTTGTACTCATTTGATCTCATTACCTCTCTCATCTCCTGTAGAAATCACCAGCAACTCAAGCAACGCAAAGACCACATCTAAGAAGAAGCACCCCAACTGCTGTCAGTGAAGGAAATCATTCTGGAATGTTCCATCAGCAGCAAAGATTCTAGAATCTTTGGGCAGCAGAGATCACACCAAATCCATACAAATGTATCTGGCTGCACAAAAAAAGGGGGGCAGAGACACAATGGCAAAGAGTGTTTACCTCTCTAAAATATATATCAAAAGATGTTAGGGGCTTTAAAAGACAAGGGTTATTTATTTGATTATTTAGTTTGTTTGTTCAAGAAGTTGGAATGTCAGCTGGCCTGGTCTTGGCCTTGTCTTTTGCCCTACCTGTGCTGAACCTGGAAAATGTTATATGTCTACAGAAGTATTAGCATTTTAAAGTTTGAACATTTTTTATTGACTCATTTTAATATCATAAATGATAATGAATTGGTACTTTGCAGGTGTGCATTCCCCTACAAATAGGTGCTTTGCATTACTTTTTAAAATCCTAGTTAAGTTTGTATGCTGTTTCTTTTGCTGTGTGTACGAACAATTTAAGGTACAAACACAATGAGGGAGATTCTGCAGTGTACTGAAAAGCAATGTAGTTCAAATGATGCACACAAAATGTCTGTGGAGAACCAGGTCAAACTGTATAATACATATGACATGTCCGTACTGAGGAAAGTGGCAATTGTTTACAGCTTGTATTAAGCCAAAAACTGAGAGAGGCAATACTACTAGTGGTGTATCCATAAGTAAATAGGTATTTTACATCAAGTTTAGAATATTTTACAGTCCCTTCATTTTTTTTTTTTTTTGCTTTTTGAAACATTTTACCAAGTCATAGGCAAACCACACAAAACTGCTAAAGAGAATAAAATTTGCCTCAACCAAATTACCATGTTATAAAGTCATTTATTTACAATGGGTTCTTTCTCACAGATTAGAAAACATAACAATAACTAAGGCACATTAGCATCTTGGCACTTCATATTATGTGTATCATTTTTAAGCAGCCAAAAATATCACTATTTTATTATAATCCTTCATTGGACTTTCTGTTTAAACAGATGTGTTTTTCTTAAGATTTCTACAGCTTCTGACGTGACGTGAACTTTTTAGGATGAAAGCACCGCTGGCTTTTTTTACTTATGCATTGAGAAACACTACTTTACATATAGCCCCACCTTGTGGTTGGTTAGAAAAGGTGCAATCTAAACATGAACAAAAAAAAATAAAATCACCCCATCCTCATGTGATTGTTGAAGATACAGTCTCCCTCGTGAGATTGTTATCTTTGGCAGTTTCTGTATCTCTCTGTGTCTTTTCTGGAGCCGACACCAAAACGCTTCCCATGCATTCCTGGTCCACCTCTCTCTCTTTGTCTCCCATTCCCACACGCCCTCCCGGGGCGTTTTCACTGTTTTTTGTGGCCGAAGAGTGTGAAAGATTCCATGTACTGGCTGTCAATCTGAGGCTGCAGCTCCTCTGGGATGCAGTGCGAGTGCTTATAGTTCTGCTTAACCCACCTCCCTCCCTCGCTGTTCTCAATGGCCACCGCGGCAACACCTACGCACAAAAGGAGCTCAATCAGTCAACAATTATTGCCATTTGGTGTTATAACTATTGCCACCATGCACTGTAAACCCGGATTGTCAATACAACTCAAAACTTTTGATGTAACTGATTACGTCAATAGTTTTGAGTACATTAACTATATATTTTAATTAAAGTTAATTTAAAAGTTTAAGTACAAAATTCATGTACTTAAACTTTTAAATTAACTTTAATTAAAATATATAGTTAATGTACTCAAAACTATTGACGTAATCAGTTACATCAAAAGTTTTGAGTTGTATTAACTTATCCGGGTTTACAGTGTGTATTATTACATGTGTATTTATTACATGTTTTATTATCGGGCTGTCACCTCAGCATAGCCAAGGACATTTAACTTTATCGCTCATATAAAAATTACAGAAATTCTTTTGACAAATTAGACCTCTGGAAATTGTCAGACATATTTGGTTTACAGTTTGGCTGACAGTGTTTTCCAGTGGAGAGCTTGGCTAGACTAAGTCTGATCCAGAACACAGATTTCTACACTGTAAACCCGGATAAGTTAATACAACTCAAAACTTTTGATGTAACTGATTACGTCAATAGTTTTGAGTATATTAACTATATATTTTAATTAAATTAACTTAAAAGTTTAAGTACATGAATTTTGTACTTAAAATTTTAAATTAACTTTAATTAAAATATATAGTTAATGTACTCAAAACTATTGACGTAATCAGTTACATCAAAAGTTTTGAGTTGTATTGACAATCCGGGTTTACAGTGTAGTAATGTAAGCCAAAGTCAGACACAGATAAGCAGGGTGTTTTTGTGGCTCTACAGTACAGCGAGTGACCCAGGACTCACCCACCACCGTGGCTCCCTGCTTCTCCACCAGCTGGATGGCTGCCTTCATGGTGCCACCTGTCTCTATCCACTGGTCCACGATGAGCACCCTCAGGCCTGAAACGCACCAGAGCAATGCGATGCCATACAATAGCTGTAAAAACTGTTTTAACACACCACAGGAAGAACGGCAGACTTGTGACTTGATTTAAGATGTGGTGAGATAACCAACAACTATATTCATCAGCGCCTAGCTTACTCAGAGAGGTGGTGCTCTAGTGGCACACCTTCTTTAAAAACTTTCAATACAACCAATCAGAGACTTCTATCCCAAAATCACTGCCAAATTAGAAATCTGCCCATACACTACAGTCCCAATGAATTACACCAAACTCTTGGGAACAACACATCACACAGCATTCTGATAAAAGGTTTATAGGCTTGCTAAATATAGTATATTACAGAGATTATGAGGTGTTGCTTGATGAGTGATGATTTCTTAAGGGACTAACACATAGAATAATTGTGTTGTCATAAAGTATAGTACTTAGCTCTGTTTTGTTTCTTTAGATTAAAGGCAGTGGTGCCCCAACATAAAGTCCTGTAGCTGTTTTAAATCAAAGAGTTCCCATGGTGGAAATAAAAAACACAAACTTTTCAGTGTTCTCATTTGCAAGTAGTAACAGGTTGTCCAGGAATATCGGAAACACGATAACAGAGCTGTGATTATGAAAAAACATATGAGGTCATCATCAAAGATGGGAACATCAACACCCTGGTATGCCTGCGACTTCTTTATGGCTAACTAAATGTTTACTAAACCAAGTAATTTTTATAATTTGGTATTGGTATGGGTATTTTGGTATTGGTGTGGGTATTTCGATCAAAATCCTTCATTGGCGTATATAATTCAAAAAATCATAAAATACAAATGTGGCCTTTGTTAGGGGCCAACCTTGTAATTTGCCCAGGCTTGTTGTGATCAAAATATTGCGATTCAAAGAGATGAACCCACGCAAGGCGACTACTGTGAAGGGTGCTCAGAGCAAGGCAGAGTTGGAATGATAACACATATTTTAGGGCTCAAAGGCGTGCCTTGGTGTCTTTGAATAGGTAATCCCTAACAAAGCACCTAACCGTGAGATATAACACAACCGTAGCATTCTCTGCTTGACTTGAGCATTTTATTTGCATTTTATTGTATATGTGTTTGACTTATTTGCCTATTTGCCTATTTTCTTGGATTCATTAACATCACAGCAAACTTTTCGAAGGATGTGCTGTACTCAAAGCCATTATGTTAGGAACATTCTGATAACGTAGGCCACAGGGCATGCACACACACACACGCCCACACGCACACATACACACACACCCAATACACTCCTCTCATACCAACACACTTAATCATATTACTTTCTCACCCAAACTGTTTACCTATTTTGAGTAGTGTAAATGTGATGTTTTGATATTCTAGGATGTCCCCACTAATGTTGAACAATATTTTGTGTCTTGAGAATTTAAATCATCAGACAAATTATCCAGTCAGAACACATGGCACCGAGGTATGTTCAAGTTTACACACAGGCAAATATTTGCGAACCTTTTTTGTTTGTTTGTAAAGAGTTCTCACTGTCTTTGCAAACAGTCACAGGAGGTTTTCCTCTCTAAACACACTGACACTGACCCATGAGTTACCATTTAAACCAAACAATTCAGAACGTTTACACAAAATCATTCATTCATCAGATCAGAAAAAACACATCCACTGCCCGCCACTGTTTGCTAAAATTGGAGTGCACCTCAGGTTATGCGGAGGCAATACTGTTTATAAAGTTGCCTCATGAAGACAAATATCCCTTTCATGAAGACCTATCCCTTTAAAGCTGATAACATCCAAAACAACTTCCTGACCACATTTGTTGAGCAATATTCCTAAGTATTTGTTGTTCTGGTTCATTTCCATTGATATTGGGAAAACAGTGTTTTTTTTCTTGAGAATTTAAATCATCAGTAGACATCAGTATAATATTAGATTACCTGGAACTATTGTGTTTGCCTGGTAACATTGTTCAGACAGTTTCCCCATGTTAATCACACACCTGTGGCTCTTAGGAAGTTAACTATATAGTTTGTACCATCTGTCAAGTTCAGTCATGACTTTTTGAGTCGCTGCATGAGTAACCGTCAGGCCACCATGCTGATGAGGTGACTGCAGATTCATGCCAGGTCTTGTAGGAAAAAAACAGGTTGGTCTTTGAAAGACCTCACAGTGTATGCTGGGGGAGGAATTGTTTTTAAAACATGGGGGCGGGGTGCAAAGTAAATTCATTCTCTCGCATGTTTTTTTTTTTGTACTTTTAAATAGTATTTATCTCTAAACATGGCATGGGCATTGTTTTTCGTCTTTATTATACACATTGTTATATGTGAATTTACACCTGAAGTCCCTAAGCACCTTTAGGTTGCGTTGTGTTTTTCGTTGGTCACGATAGAAGTCTGGACTCGTTGTTGCTTTTGATCAGGATAGATGAAATGTAAATGAAAGTGAAATAAAGTGATTGTAACAAAACAAAGTTTAGAAGACTAAGAGTCTATCTATCCTCTGGTTCTTACAACACTCTTCCACCTTTACCGCAAAGTGCAGGTAGGCTAAGCTTTCTGTAAGATGTCGTCTCTACGCTGGTTCGATCCGTCTCTCTCGGGACAAGACAACGTGAGGTAGATATACTCAAAACACCAATCTAAACAGTGGAAAATAACTAGAACAGTTTCTATGTCTAGAAGGGCATACCTTGTATGAGCATAGTTCACAGACACTCATAGTGCTCAGTTTAGGATAGAGTCAACATTCTAATAACCCAAATATGTGCATCTACTAGGCCCTGCACCTGCGGTCGTTCATGATATCAGTCAGTCGTGGCTATTCTGCTGACAACAGTCTAGCACAGACTCTTACTACACAGCGAGAAAATCAGGGTACAGTTGAAAGTTATTCATTTCACAGAATACAAAGAAAAGCATGTAACATTCTACAACATAAACATAATGGTATTTTAAGTTTTATACTGAATTCTATTTGATGTATTTGTGCTCCTTTCTGGTTAGGAGTTTTTTTCCTTAACTGAATTATTATTGAATCTAAATTCTGTTCTACATGTCTGCTCTTATAGTTATAGCCTTATAGCCTTATTTGGGGTCCTTGTTACTTGATATGTGTCCTTTACATCTTGTACTCTTTAACACTTAACTTTAACAATCATGTCTTGCTGCTTTATATGCAGAAGTGTTATATGTTGTATAGCGTATATTGTGTCATACATATTGTGTAAGACACTTGTAACCCGAAGATACTTAGCTTTTATTGTGGGTTTGTGCTAGTATGCACATTTATTATGTACCTAGGAAGTTAATGGCCTCCATCCATACACATTACTGTAGATGCGGAGGCACCTCAGAAGCAACAGGACCTGCTTTGAAGGGATATCTTTTATTCCAACCTAACCAAGAGATCACCGTGGCAAATAAAGTGTTCCTATTGACAGGAACAGGAACTGAACTTGTTCACTGAATTGGGGTGTGAAGAATGGCAAGAAGGGGGCTTTTTATTTGGTCACTTCCTCCCTGGCAGGATGTGGTAGCTAAACTGTATAGGCCTGTGACGACAGTAGCTGAGTGAGGTCCAGTGTAACAAGGTTTTCACAGCATGCAAATGGACCCACAGCTTGACATCCAGAGGCCATCCCCTGACCCGTGACAATTAGTAGGATAGTGGCTTGCCCTGCTTTTTCATGATTCTCCTGCTCCACTTTCTACAACATGCAAGTGCTTCAACTACAGTCATCATCAAATGAGTCAGTTAAAAACAATATAAACTACATGGAAATTATTTATCATCGGATGTCATAAGGGGTGTATAACAGTTGGAACAATATGGGCAGCTTGTGTGAACATTCATTAAAAAGGGATCCTGAAATAAGACCTTGCAGCAATTATAGAATTCAGTGCAAAGTCGGTAGCTAAATATAAAAAAGAAGTTCTTTGAGGTTTAGCAGAAAAAAATAAGAAACAAGAGCCATGCAACACAGCTCGGCCAACCTATCTTAATAGTTAAATAGGTACAGGATGGTTAAATGTTGACCCATGTAGGCCCATGTCAGTACTTCAGTCGTTAATGTTTCAACAAGTTTGTCATGGTACCTGGCCTAAGCACATCCAGACGCACTTCCATCAGTTTTTCTCGCCCTGAGTAGTCACTGTAGTCCTGGGTCTGAGTCTCAATACACAGATGTCCTGCTTTACGGATTGCTAGGAAGCCCTTCCCAAGAGTGGTAGCCACAGCAGAGCCTGTTTAGAAATAGCATTGTATGTATGTATATCTATAAACATACATATAAATGAAATAAAAGGTGTGTTTACCAACACTCTTGTGAATTCACATGCACCATCTAAATTAATTGTACACACTAGCTACCTACAGAAACATACCACAAATTTGTAAAACAGATATTTTGTTGTTTTGTCATTTGTATAACTATATGGTTGCTAATGTGTGTGTGTGTGTGTGTGAGAGAGAGAGAGAGAGAGAAAGAGAGAGAGAGAGACAGACAGCAGACAGACAGACACACACACACAGAAAGAGAGACAGACAGAGAGAGAGAGACCAATGCGAGTGTGTTTCTAAATTTAGTGGGTCTCCCAGTGGGTAAAATTTCTTCCTATATCAGTGCGAGCAGTGCTCAAAATAACACCCCAGCATGTGTGTACACACTTCAGCAGAAGCCAAGCGTCGTCGATGTACAGTTTCCCTCCCCAATTTACCTAGAATAAATCCCATAGCATCTATGCCAGCAACAATGTCAATCACGTCATCCTGGAATGGTTTCAGCAGGTCCTGCACACAGTCTGATAATGCCTTTATCGAACAAAGTTGAAGAAACACAGAAAGTAAATTAACTGTAAGGTCTTGTATTTAATGCACTATACTGTTCATTTACTTTAATATAATGCACCACACTGTAGTAGTACTTATCTCCCACGGGCATCTTGAAAAGATGGGATTCACAAGCTGAAAGTGTTATGAAAGGAGACAACATATGCAAGAAATCCCCTGACCATACCTGGGAGTTGCAATACAGCCTTGATGGGTCTAGCCAAGCAAATTTTGGTCCTTTGGTGTTCGGTGCCATAAGAGACACATACCAGCCCTTTCCCCTGTCTTGTGGGACAGCTAAAGCGTCCATTCTGCAAGCTGAATTGCGGAGCACAAGTGGACTGACACGCACACACCAGCAGGCCCCGCTGTCCAAAGCCAAGGGGGGCGTACTCAGTTAACATATCTGAGAACACCCATTGCTGCCCTCTGTGAGTTGTGCAAACAAACGGAACCTGCGACCCGGTCAGGCTATTCTATACGTCTTGTGTTTTTAAGTTTTTTTTTATTTTTTATCTGAGGTGTAAAGTTGCATGATGCATGTTGCATTAAAGAGTTGGACAAGAAACATTCTACATGTTAAACGCCTAATATTCTTCATATTAAACTACTCTTAGACTATGGGAATATCAAGTGTGTTGTATTTCTAAAGAAAAAAGAACCTTTTTTCAATTCCGGCCTTTCACTTTTACATTTCGCAATCATTATTCTGCCCCGCGCACTGACTAAATTTACCAGAATTTTAATAGACAAACAAAATATCAACTTGACAACAAAAGTGGACAACAGTTTCAGTGGGAAGCGGTGTCCTGCTTTCCGGATTGCTAGGAAGCCCTTCCCAAGAGTGGTAGCCACAGCAGAGCCTGTTTAGAAATAGCATTTTATGTATGTATATCTATAAACATACATATAAATAAAACAAGAGGTGTGTTTACTAACACTCTTTTGAATTCACATGCACCATCTAAATTAATTGTATACACTAGCTACCTACAAAAACATGCCACACATGCTGTGATATTTTTTTGTAATTTGTATAACTATATGATTGCTAATGTGTGTGTGTGTGTGTGTGTGTGTGAGAGAGAGAGAGAGAGGGAGAGAGAGAGAGAGAGAGAGAGAGAGAGAGAGAGAGAGACCGACAGACACACAGACACAAATGACAACAAAGCCGCGCTAAAGTCTACAGTCTTCCTACTTGAATAAATCATTCAGAATTTCCCAAGAGAAGAAATTCTACACGACTGTTTTGTTGACCAAATGTGACGATGTGGAAGTCAATAGTAGAGACGTTTTGGGGTTGGTCGTGATGACACATATCCTATTAGACAAGTGACGCGGACATGGGAAGTGACTTTGTCCTGGTCACTTTTTGAAGTCAGGGCTTTTTTGATGGCGTGTGTCCCGGGAGTGCCATGGAATGTAAGCTGGCATTCAGCCGGCGCACTTGCTCCAGATATGGTGGTGCTTTGTGACGCCGCCGTGTTCCAGTCCCGGCTAATTTGTAGCCTATGCGCCGCTGATTCATTAAATAAACTCAAATGTTATCTGACAACCAAAAGAATGGCCACCCGGTCACGGTTTGCACATGTCATTCTATCACAAAGGACCACAGTCGGGTGTGACTGATCCGACTATTTAGTTGGATAAATTGTGTTAACATGAATGGCTGGCAGGCACAACGTTTGGCTATCTTGGCAGAGGTGAAGGTAGCCTAGCCACTAAATTCATAACAAAGGAGTTCAAGTCGCATGTTACCTCTGCTGATTTTGCATCATTTACGCCCGCCTACTTTCAATCCGATCGCCTTCCTTTCGAAGAAGTCTTCTGTGAGCTACTCAATGGCCCATGTGACTGAAAAAACCCTCGCTCTGTGCTGCACAGTGAAGCGCGCGCAGGGATATAGCTATAATCTTGAAGTTCGAACTCGTCTCGTGCCATTCACTCATTCTGCTTGTGTTACATGCCCAACCAACACGGCAGCCAAAATGTACTTTATTACTTTCAGAGAGAAAGTCCTGGACAACTTCACAATAGGGTTCTTGAGATTAAGTCTGTTAAATGCCCACAATGTCTGCAATAATTTGTTTAAACAAGTAGCTTAGAGGCAACCCTCTTTAATCTTAGTGTTGTTAATGCAGCCAAGCCGTGTCACCACATATATTCAGTCAGTGAGATATGAACCACCCAAGGAATGGGAATTGCAGTGCTGACCCTGAACTCTACGGGGTGCTTTTCTCCCCTCAGAAGTGGCCGGTCTTTGAGGTAAGTCTTGCTGACAAGACTTGCTTCAAAACAATTCAAGGCTATCACAATATTTTCATGACAGTCGATGGGATCGAGGTGCCTGAGGAGATAAAAATGATCTTTGTCTTCTCTATAGGTCTTTTCTTCCACAACTCCCCAGTTTACTTCTTTAAACTGGGTCATTTCCCATGCCTTTTGTGGTATTTGAAAGATGCCCAATCTCGTTGGGTCGACAGAATCACCCCATCCCTTGTTACCATGGAAAGCGTGGTAAGAACCTCCTCCTTGCTGCGTCACTGAAGTAAGTCGCCAGTTTCAGTGGGAAGCGGGGAACGTCGAGGTAACTTGCGGTCAACACCCCAGGCAGTTGTAGGCTTATTACAGTCTTTATGTCTTATCGCCACAGTGCATTTGTATACACTACTGAAAATACTGTCGTCCCATTATTATCATTATATTGTCTCAAAAATGCAGATATGGGTATAGTTAAAAAAATATATGTGACCCAGATAGTTGGAAGTGAATGAACAAGGCCACCGCCATCATAAAGACAAATACATCTTTAGGTTACGGATGTATATTTTTTTACTCACTGCCAGAAACTATGTAAATGAAAAAACGTATTTCTTTTATGTCTTCTTTTGTTATTGCAGAGACAGACACATAGCCTATCTGTAATTGGATGCTTCGGTATCGAATGTTGACAGTTGTCCATCCAGGAAAGGGTTAATTAAATGTCAGACCACTCCCATTATCGACCGTCAACTTTATTAATACTAGCCCTGTTAAATGCTCCCAATAAGTCGGCGGCGAGCACTGGCAGGCAGGTCGCGGTGCTGTCTTGGAGCTGGTGGTGCTGAAATTGCAGCCTTCAGCGATGTGGTCGGTGTTTTTCGTTTTCCTGTCTTATTTAGACGGGGAATTCGTTAAGGCTGATTTTCTAAGCAGTTCCCTGGAGGCTGAGAAAGAAAGCAAAGAATTCTTTTACTTACTCAACAATACCCTGTGCGCTAAAAGGTCAAATGTCGGCGAGTACCATCTGCTACAAGTGTCGGACGGAATTGAGGAAGTCCGTTCCGTCCACGATGCCACCGGCAAACTAGTTGATTGCGCGTTGACCACAGACCCAATACAAGTGAAATCTTTCATGTATTTATGCAACCTGGGACTGCGAGGCCAGGTCACTGTCCCCGTCGCTTTGAATCCCAGTTTCACGAACATTACTGACGTGAAATTAAAGTGCCTCCAGTTGAAATCCGAGCGCGCATCAGCTGATACAAGTGAACTGCAAACAAGTGAAGCACGTGAAAGTCGCAAAAAGGTTGATGCTTCAGTCCTGCGCCGGTCAAAGCGTGGCTTTACCTACCCAGGAACTTTATGGTGCGGAGCCGGTAATAATGCTGATCATTACGACCAACTTGGTAAGTATAACGCTCGGCTTATCCTGTATAAAAATGTAGTCGTAGTAAGTGTAACTTATCTTTCAATGGAAAACATAATGAAATAAGTAAAGTAACTCCTGAAGCTGTTGAAAGTACTGCTGAGTTTGCCTGCGATCTGTCTTCAAAAGTTCAGTTGGCTGAAAGGATGCGTTCGCACTTGGTCATTTTCAGGGGAATTTGCTGAGACCGACAAATGCTGCCGCGTGCATGACCACTGTCCCCACGTCATTCATGCCTTCTCCTCCAATTATGGATACACCAACTTTAAATGGCATTCAATTAGCCATTGCGACTGTGATAACTCGTGAGTTCAACAAACACACACAACACACAAAACGGCAGCATGAGTGGATGCATAGAATTTGTGTGTGGTGAATTAGAGTACATTCCACAGTGAGTGATACCACCTAATCTGTTTAAAACCTGTCATTCACAGCCAAATGAATGCTGTAACACCGTTCAGTGTTAACCAATCTGTTTGAATAATGCCTATTTTGGTGTTTTAGTGTTTTGTATTTTTCTTTCTTTTTTAAATGTCTTAATTTGTTGCTGAAATTAAGTCAAATTTCTGTTTTGCAGAATGAAGGCATGCCTCCGAAATGTGAATGACACTTCCTCCAGAGTGGTTGGACAGGCATTCTTCAATGTCATTGAGGTGCCTTGTTTTGAATTCTCTTATGAAGAGCAGTGTGTTGACAGACACTGGTATGGCGTGTAAGTATATCAGCGTGAACTCTCACTATGTCCTCATAAGTGTTTACAGTCTTGCAAAAGCAAATGCATATTGTCTGTGCCCATCCATCATCTCATTCTGTGCTATCCTCTCTCATTTCCACTTTGTAGGTGTAAACGATATGACAAGGTGCCAGTGGCTGTGATTAAACAGTCTATACCATATGATTTCGGTGGCATTGATGTAATTGACGAGCTGCCCTTACCGCCTCTTGAAAAGACGGCATCGAGTCAGGAGCCAAGCTCAGAGGCAGGGGAGACTGCAGAGGGTGCTGGCACCACGCAGTCCACCGCCTCGGCCTCTGGCTCACAGACCACCACTCCTGAGGCACCCTCGCTCACCAACGTGGTGACTGCAGCTGAGGACTTCATCAAGGTGCTGGCCACCGTCTCCTCCTCACAGAGCTCCTCGCCAGACACGGCTAAGGAGGAGGCGCAGGGTTCGGAGAAGAAGCGTAAGAAAAACGCCGGTGGCAAGAAGAGGAAAAACAAGAGGAGGAGAGGGAGGGGGAAAGGAAGGAAGAGAAAGCTGAACGTGGAGATGGTGGTCAAAACGAACGAGGGTGCCGTAGGCGCTCCGTCTTGCCACATTGTGGAGGAGGTCACAAGCAGGACAAACATCATCGAAGACCCAGCAAGAGGCAGACAGGCGGAGGCGAACGTGGACAACTTCATGAGAAGCGAGATGAGCCAGGAGGCGAGAGAGGAGCTGACCAACGCCATGATGAGAGACGACCCTCAGCGGTCTGCCAGTGTGACGCCGTCAAGCACACCTCAGGAGTCAGAAGAACGAGAGATGCAGGATAAAAAGGAGAGTAAGTTGAGCAGCATGTCTTCCACCACAACACCTCCCACCACTCCCAGTGTCACCCTAAGCATTGTGAAAACCAGGGACAGTGAGGTGAGCACATTTTCTACCACAAAACCTCCCACTCCGACCGTGACTGTAAGCATTCTCAAAACCAAGACCCGCAGAGAGAGAGTGAGGCAAGGGCATGTTATGCAGAGACCTACCCTACGAGCCCGCACAGGTTTGAACACTCACAAACCTCATGAGGACACAGGAGAAGATCAGTTGATTACAGTGTCTATCAGAGATGGCGGGGAAGCCACTGTTGTTGAAAGCGGGGCTGAGGCTGGTGGACGGCTAAGTTCAAGCATGCTGGGAAACGCAAACGAGAAGGGGCCCATTGCAACGACAGCAGGGGCACCCACCATTACCATCAGTTCTCTCCGAGCAGAAAGACGGAGGTCAAAGGAGAGAGGGGGAAGAAAGAGAGCAGGAAAAGCTACACCTCCCTCTGAGCCTCATCAGGCCGACAGTGAAGAGGAGCCTGCCAGTGAGACTCCTCTTGTTTCAGCCACTGAAGCGAGCACACTGGGGTATCACGTTGTGCCCGCACGATTGGACTACCTGAGTGTGGCGAGACTGGTCCCTCCCACGATCAGAAGCCGCACAGACACTTTGCGGAAGGGCAAGCGGCAAAGGTTAAAAGAGTCCAGGGAAAGGAGAAGACTAAGTCGTGTTTTTCAGCATTGCATTTAACCCGACTCCAACAAGCGTTGATCCTGGCCTCCACGTAGCAGAAAAAGCTGACTATGACATGACTGCCACCACCACCACCACCACCCCCAGCCCGACTGGCACCACACTACCTCCTCTCCAGGCTGGCACTAGTACTCTGGTCCAGCTTGGGGCCCTCATCAAGGACACAAGCACACAGGATGCCCCACTCCTGCTGCAGACAGGACACCCTCCAAGCGGAACACAGAAACCAAAATGGAAGAAGCAGGAGAGGCGTGAGGGGAAGAAGAGGAAAAAGACCATGTTTGTTTAAATCTTGACCACTATTCTGTAGCTACACGTAGGGCCTTGAATACGGCCAATTTTTTTTTTTTTTCGTCTTGGTTACCCTAAAATGAACAACAGTATGTGGATGTTATACATGGTTATCTTTTACATTTGTGGATTTAGTTTTGTAAAATCTGTCACTCGTTTTTATGAAGCGCATGAAGCAATTTGTGGAAAGAAAAATCTACTGTAGTGTGTTTAAAGGGTTTAATAAAGTATTGAAGCATGGTTGCTTTTCGTCGCTGTGATATAAAGGTAACAGGTGCCCAAGTATTTATTAAGGTGCCCTCAATAAGGACTCCCACTCACCAATATGAGCAATGCAGCAAAATAATCAACCCGCCACCCCTTTGAGTCATTTGATGTATGTTACTGCATCTTAATTACTTGATCTCCTTATTGGCTGCCTGCTAATTCACTTCCTGCTAACAAAGGAAAGCACTGCTGCACATACAGCATATCTGTTTCAAGTATTCGCAGCATGCTAGAATCTGGTGTTCGGTGGGGAGACTTTGGCCCAACCTCTTAACAGGTCCCTCTCTGTTTCTTGCTCTGTCTCTGTCTCTCTCTCTCTCTCTTTCTCTCTCTCTCTTTCTCTCTCTCTCTCTCTCTCTCTCTCCATCCCTCATTGAGGCTACTTAAGGAATCGAGTAGAAAAAGGTCACATTCTTGACTAGGGGATAATCTGCACCCAGCAAGCTTAAAGACACCCGGCACAGCAGCCAAAAATCTCCTCAGCTGATGCTCACATGTTCTCTCAGGCAAAGCCAGGCAGGCACCCTGCACAGGGTAAGATCGCCATAAAGGGCTCTAACATCGGCCACTGGCACTTCATAAAAGGCAATAGGTTACAGAGAGAATATAAATAGGCAGAGGTGAATCCCAGACAGTCCGAGCGGTGTCAACGGGTCCACAGTGGAGTCTTCCCACCAGCTTCCCAACACCAAACATCTGAGTCAAAAACTCAGCAGGTCAAGCAGGTCATTCCTTTAACACAAGGTAGTGGGAATAAAAAATCAGAATTCAAATCTATTGTGAGTTTCCAATGAACACTTAACAAACAGAATTCCTCTGCACAGCCAGGTGGCCTATTCCTTGTGACTACATGCTGGGGAGGGGGGGCTTCAGGGCAGGTCACTACTGCACACTGTAAAAAAGGTTTTACTGAGCAAAAGTACAGCAGCAACCACTGTAAGTAAGCAGAGACCACTGGCTTACACTGTATGCATGGAAGTGTGGCAAGCCAGCTCAGCACTAGACGTGTTAAATGATGAGGACATTTTTGCTTCAATCACCATGTAATTTTCCCAGACCCTGGTGACAATGCTACCATTCAGAGGTGCTCCTGGTAGGTCACGGGCAGTAGGGCTTTACAACCGCAGCGGCCCCATTGGCATTCCAAACAAAGCGTAACATGTTCGCAAAATCACCTCCAAGACTTTCTCTTATTCTATAGGACGAATGGAGCGCTGGGAGGTGGGGCAGAGATGTTTCCGTTTTAACACGAGCCAAGGCAGTCACCACCAACACCATACCTGAAAGGCTCACAAGAGGCCATTGGGTTGCTTGCAAAGCCTGGTTATGGTACAGGGATTACAGTTAGTTACTGTAGAGTTTTGGAAGCATGAGGATTAGGAAATATGTGAGATTAAAAGAACCTAAGCACCCTTCTGTGTTAAGTACACTGATACAGTGTGCCACACTGAAGCACACAGCTAAAACATACAGTACAGTGTCGGCGGTGCAACAGTACAATATGTTTAAGATTTCACATTCAGCCAAATGCCTTCATGAGACCCATTTACAAATCAGCAGTCGGGGGGTGCAGTGGCACAGTTGGCTAGGTGCCCATACCATATCATAGCTAAGTCCAGCCCGAGGTCATTTCCTGATCCCAGCCCATATTTCTCTCTACCAATGATTTCCTGCCAGTCTCTTCCACCTGTGCAAGCATAAATGGCTTTTATTTGAAATGACAAAAAAATTAACAATTGTTCTTTTAATTGTGGTTGGGGCTAGGACAACTATGTCAATAGAGTGCTGCTTTGAACTACTCGTGTGTGTGTGTGTGTGTGTGTGTGTGGGGGGGGGGGGGGGGGTCAGTTGTGAGCAAGTAGCCGATGCAAGGGCCTTTTGTATGGGCCCCTGACCCCAGCGCTGAGGCCTCAGTGAAATCCTCACGTTTCTCTTTGGCACTGTTCCCAGATACAGACAATGAGCACTTCATGTTTGCCTCCACTGCCCCGACACAGTTTTTTTTTTTTTTTTTTTGCTGTGGTTTGTGTGAACATGACCAGTTTCTCCAATGAAGCGGTTTTTCATCAGTGTCAGTGAACCAAAGGAAGACGATCTGAGCCAAAGACGAATTTGAGAATTTCTTGTTCTGTGGAAATGCACAACAGCTAGACAAGTAGAAGCAGTCGTGCACACAGTGCTCAGACTTCAGTTCAGCATGGCAAACTGTAGATAGTGTTGGAATGGAATGGAATGGAAAAAACATGTCTCAGCTTGATAAAAAGACAGATATTTTAGGTTGTGTTTATGACATCATCACTGTAATTTTGTCAACAAAGTAATGCGGTGTGATTCAAGTATTGTTCTTGACAAAGGGAATATGCACAGAAATGTACAAAAGGTCACATATACTGTACACTGTCAGAGCCTAGTGTGATTACCTAGTTTAGACATCTCCATCTAGTGGTGATGTAATTAATTACATTGCCACATTAGTATTTCTAGTTCAGGCTGTACTGTACTGGGGCTGGTCATATAATTAGAATATCATGAAAAAGTTGATTTACATCAGTAACTCCATTGAAAAATTGAGACTTGTATATTATATTCATTTATTACACACAGACTGACATTTCAAATGGAAATTTCTTTAATTTTAATTATCATAACTGACAACTACTGAAAATCCCAGTAGTTTCAGTTTCAGTATCTCAGAAAATTATAATATTACTTAAGGCCGATACAAAAAAAAAAGACTTATGGAAATGTTGGTCAACTCAAAAGTATGAACATGAAAACTATGAGCATGTACAGCACTCAATACTTAGTTAGGGCTTCTTTGCCTGAATTACTGCAGCAATGCGGCACCGCGTTATGACAACCCAGGTTGCTCTGATAGTGGCCTTTAGGTCTTCTGCATTGTTCAGTCTGGCGCAGAGTTGTATAAAGTAGAAGTAGAAGTACTGTTTTGGATGTAATTACAACACTGGTAGTATGGTATTATGCAGTTGCAACTGCGTAGTACCATACTACTTGTGTTGTAATTACATCCAAAACAGTACTTCTACTTCTACTTTATACAACTCTGGTCTGGCGTATTGCATCTTCCTCTTTACAATACCCTACAGATTTTCTATGGGGTTAAGGTCAGGCGAGTTTGCTGGCCAATTCAGAACAGGGATACCATCGTTCCTATACCAGGTACTGGTAGCTTTGGCAATTTGGCAATTTTTAAATGGGTTTTATTTCACAATCATCTCCAGGTTATCCCTATTGCTTGTACACTTTTTTTCTACCACATCTTTTTCTTCCCTTCACTTCTTTATTAATATGCTTTGACACAGATCTCTGTGAATAGGCAGCCTCTTTAGCAATGACCTTTTGTGTCTTGCCCTCCTTGTGCAAGGTATCAGTGGTTGTCTTTTGGACAACTGTCAGGTCAGCAGTCTTCCCCATTAATTAGCTGATTAGAGTGTGGCACCAGGGGTCTTCAATATTGAACCAATTCAGGTTTTTATTAGTTGTTCACCTATAATATTAAAAGAAATAAACACTTGAACATATGTCAGTCTGTGTGCAATGAATGTATACAGTACACAGGTTTCAATTTCTGAATGGAATTACTGAAGTAAATCAACTTTTTCATGATATTCTAATTATATGACCAGCACCTGTATGTTTGTCTTAACTATAGAACTCTGCAATATTGGGAAACCAGTTCGGTTTCTGATTTTTTTTAAAAAAGTGTATGTTCGTATACTAGCCAATGGCATCAAGGAGCTTCTCATTTTTTAAGTAACTGTGCATTCACCAACTCATGTTAAACAAACCCACTGGCAGACTTCAAAATATGGAATGATGTCAACAAGCAAACTGATGTAAGTTTACAAGACCCGACTTGCTTCATGTTCAGTGGGTGTGAAAGCTGTGAAATGTGAATGAGTCTTCGGGAGTTATCTTACGCTCCATCTATGCTCAGTGCTTACAAAACACACACACACACACACACACACACACACACACACACACACACACACACACACACACACACACACACACACACACACAAATTGACATGCAGGCTAGCTGACAAGATGCAATGAGTTTTTATTATTTATTATTTGTGTTACACATTTCATATCATGACAGAAAGTTGTAGTGATGACTGAAAAAAAAAAAAACCTTGCATTTCTTTACCACCATCAGTGTGTATGTACTGTGTGTCTGTATGTTTTTCTTTGTCTGTGTAACTAACTTGCAGGTGAACACAATAGAAAAGAAATACATGTAGAAAATCAGAGCAGTTAGCAGCTAATGTCAAGGGAGGTAAATCAGTGATTAGTGGTTTAACATCTGGCTTGCATTCTACCAGGGGAAAAAAATTGCCAATTCAAGTATTTCACAGCCAAATGCAACTACATGGATGATAATGTTGTAAGACTAGGGGAACATCAGCCTGAAAGCTATTTGATCCCAATAATGATACAAAAACCTACATGAGGCCATTTTAATTTGCACTCCTGACTTGAGGTATACATCAAATGAGGTATCAGTCAGTCAGTTTTTGTAAAGAAAGCAGACCAAATATGCCAGTGGTGTTTTATCTTGCCTTCAGTTCCTGGAATGAGAGTTTACAGTTTGTGAGGGAGGAAGATTTCATCTTTAAATCAGCGGGTCTGGCATGATTTTTATTTTTTTGATCATCCTGGCTAATTATCAATACTTATTATAATATCTTAAAAAACAATATTTTCCCACTTACAAGTGAGATTTATAACATGTACCATCAGGTGAAAAATAAATCGGAAGCCTACATCATTACTCCAAAGCCCAATTCTTAAAAATGGTGGCCCTCTCTCCCCCATTCCTACATATCCCTATATCATCTGTATGTTATCAGGCTTGCACCCGTAGGCACCCATCACCCAAGGTCTTTAAAAACGCTCTCCCAGATCTCTTTGAGGGGATGAACTCTCCAGGTGAGCAGATTTAGACACGCTAGATCCCTCCAGCAGATCTTCACGCGGCACATAGCCTGACTACGTGAGGTTAGGACACCTGTTCAACTGGCCTCATCAGAATGTCACCAATCTAGGTGTGAGAAGAGACAGAGGTCAACACGATTAATTCAGTGCAGAGCCTGTTAAAAAAATGTGTTAGATGTCTGTATATTTTGTATAGATTTTTTTCCACATAGGTATGGGTAACATACAGCTTACAGTTAAGTCTCCTTAACATGGTATAAAGGAGAGATCTCACTCTAGCAGAGAGCACCACACTTGCCATCACCTGTGTGTAGGGGCCTGAGAACCTGCCCTTCCTTACCTGTACATGAGGGGGGGCACTTAGGGCATACACCACTGCACTGGCGATGTCACCGGCCTCCAAGCACTACAGCCAATAAGAGACTGGTATTAAAGTAAGCATAAGCACTAGAGCCAATAAAGGAGCAGTGTTAAAGTGCACATGAGCACTACATCCAATAGAAGTAAACATTTCACATAATTAAAAAATAATAGCCAACAAAAATTACTTTTTAAGTTAAATGGATAAGTCACACACCTTAATGCTTGCGTATGTTGCAGCAGCTTTTTCTGGGTCATCACTATGAAGTCGGAAGGCAAATTCTGTTTCCACTAACCCAGGTGATATGGCCTGCCAGGGGAGACAGTTGTGCATAAATAAACATGACATTAACAACTTCAGTCATCCCAACATTAAACAAAGCCAAGCCATGTTTATAATGTCTATTTAGTACATCTGTGTTTTTTCAGTGTATTCTATGTCCATATACATAATGTGCATTCCGTAAGTTTTAGTTTATTATGGGCCCATTTTTTGTTACGTGTCCAAAATGGCCATTTCTCCCCACTAGTTCTTACAGTGGCTCTTGATGTGGGTTTTGGCCTCACGGAGCTCCTGCCTAAGCCCCTCAGTGAGTGCAGGTCACGGCGTACTTGGTGGCACTGTAGAAATGAACGCTAGCACTGGGAACTATCCTGTGTCCACTCATACTGCAGGAGAAGAAAACACATATAGAAGAGAATAAAGATATGTAGATATTCCTTTGCCTGCTGCTGTTAAAAAAAAAACACTCTATGCTTTGATTAAGTTTTGGCAATACAATACTAGCTACTGCAAGAAATGTCTGATGCCATTTGCTGTTTCACCTGCTGAGAAGTAAGGGCACACCTACCTGTTGATGTTAATGATGTGACCATCATCCACATTTCTTTCCTTCATGGACTGGTAGGCCTCACGTGTGCAGATTGACAATGCAAGGACATTGACCTGAAGTATTGCAGATGCGACAATAAAAACACTTGTTGTCAAAAGACAGACATTTGTTAAAAAAAAAAAAAAAACAATGCAAGTCCAGACACTGACATTGTCTGGGTTGCAAACAAGTGCCAGACAGCAAAAGTGGCTTACATCCATCATGGTCCTCCAGCATTCAGTTTTGCCACTCAGCAGTGGTTCGGAGTGAGCTAGACCCGCATTGTTGATACACACGTCAACGCCCTGGTGCAAGGTCTTAATGGCAGAGAACATGGACAGGATCTCCTCCTCATTGGACAGGTCGCATTTGTAGGGAATAAGACTGCCACTCAAGCCAGCACTCTGACATTCTGCAGCCAGTTTCTAATAAGCAGGGAAATGAGTTAAGCCATTACTTTCACTGGTGTAAGTGGGAAGTAAAGGTTAATTTGGTAATAGGATAATTTGTCAGTGTCATTCAGTTGTCAGTGGCTTGTCAAACCACCCATAAAGAAATCTTCAATGAAGCAATACCCTTTCTGGCCTGTGAGTAACAAAGTTGAACATCCCAAGACTACTGGAAGCTCACCTCTCTCCACCTCACTTACTAAAATCGAACACTACATGAACGCCTGAGGCTCTGACTGAGATCCTCGTAAGGACTGAGTCATAACAAAGTCATGTTTCATTTTAACAGTAAGTCCCGTCTCACCATATTTTTTGCCAAAACCATCATTAAGGTTGGCCTAAACCCAACAGTTATTTAAGACATCCGGCTTTGTGTCCCCAAATATGAAAAATCAGTTCACTCGTTAGCTTACACTGCTACTGTGGGTAACTAGCAACATTACTAGGGAGTTTCCTCATAGGCAGTATGGGCGTCCTTGCTAGCACTGATAGGCAGATATGCTAGCAATACAGTGCCTGCAACTCTGTCATTCGAACTACAACAAGCGACTTTGCGAGCTAGTTATTTCTTTTGCAATGTAATGGAGCATAGGAATTATAGAGTACATGTTTTCACATTAGCTGTTTAATTTTCCAAATGCCGTGTGATTTGTTCAGAGTTATGTATACACTTACGTAACAATTTCAGCTAAGCAATAACTTTGTAAGGCCATGCAAAAAAGCTAGCTAGCCAAGTTTTCAGTTAGCTGGTGTCAGGTAGCTAGTTAAATTACTATTGACTACGGTACAAAAACAATCAATAAGCCGATGTGACCGCCATCGGACTGCTCAGCATTGCATCGAATCTGTATCCTGGTCAGGCTGTTCCGTTTCAAAGGAACTTTGTGATGTTGCATACTTGGCTAACAGGCCAGTGTGCTAGTGGCGCTGTGCACAAACTTTGTGGATTGTATGGCATGACAGCTAGCTAGCTACGATACTGACTTCGCTAGCTAGCTACCTACTTGTGCTAAGTAACCCACCTCTATCTTTTCCACGTTCCTGGCGCAGCCGACCACCTTCATTCCATGTCGGACAAGAGCTTTCGCGATGGCCGCTCCAATTCCAACGGAGGCTCCAGTCACGAGAGCTACTCTTCCTTTCCACCGTTCCATTTAGGCCAAAAAGTCAACAGTCTACAATTTAACTTGACAGGGACCTGTTCGCGATGGTCACGCCAGTGTGAGACTTGGTGCGTGTTTTAGTAAATAATTGTCAAAACGCTGCACGCCCACAAGCACTGTTATCATATGACGCCCCATAAAGTAACATTCCATCTTCTGAGCATTATTAAACTGCACAGCCAATATTTTATAATCGTGTCTACAAACAGTGATAACGATCAAAGTGTTTCCTATTTACACTAGGTCGATCTGACAAGCAGTTTTTCAGGCATGCTATTATTAGGCTGTTTATAGGCCTACGTCTAAACCAAAAAAAAAAAGATCAAGTGTGCATAGTGCAACATAATACAGCCGTCCTCTTGCTCTTTCATTCATTAGTCTGCATCAAAGGCGGCCGTCACAGGAAACTTTTTTTTAATGTAAGCTTAACCTCTGACACCTGGTAAGTAGCATATCTATTCGAGTCAGGTGAAGGCTGAATCTATTCTTGAGAGTTATCTTTTAGGCTTGTAGGCTATTGTTCCTGACAAGTGCCTTGCCTATTAGATAAGATTGTGAGATTATTTTATATTGCAAGATATGTTCAGGAGATGAAAGGATTGATTCATGGCAAAACATTAGAATAGTGGGCCTCAAAGAGTATAACAACAGGTAACATTTTCTTTAAGGTTTTAAGACATTTATTGGTTTTTAAAACAATAGAAAAACGTTAGGCTTAATAAGACAGCCCTAATTAAAACGTAACCCAATTGACTTAAATCTTAATTACAAATAAATAGATTAATTTAAATACAAGCAATTGTACTCTAAATAAATTAATCTGAGACATGTAATTTATGTACAGAATATTCAATAACCCAACTTCAGTCTGACAGATTTAGAGCAACAACTGGTAGAACTGAGCAAAGCAGAAGCACACTGTTGACCCACACTGCCACAGCAGAGGAACGATAGACCTCGCGGCCGTTTAGAGGCTGCACCGGACGGAAGGTGCCGGTCATCTTTTGTCCATCTGCAAAACCCAGCTGGGAAAATGCAGACAGCTGAAAATCACAGAAGCAAAAGGTTGAATAGGACTCCAAGCACTCACAACCTTTGGCTAAAACAAACCAGCAACCAATTAATGAATATTTCTCTTTAAGACACTGTATGTCTTCCCTTTACCTGCAGTGGATAATATCATAAAACTGGCAGCTAATCATTGCAGTGGTTATATATATCTCCCATCACCAGCCTCAATGATTATCATCCTGTGGCCCTCACGCCGGTAATCATAAAGTGCTTTGAGAGTCTGATTCTCCTGCATATCAAAGACTACCTCCCCCCAGACTTCAACTCCAACCAATTCACATATCGCATGAACAGATCCACCAGAGAACACCATCGCTGTAGCTCTCCACTTTGTACTGAGCCACCTGGAGCAGCAGCAGAACTGTCCGGATGCTCTTTGTAGATTACAGCTCAGCCTTCAACATAATCATTCACGATATTCTCGTCAGCAAACTGGACACTCTCGGCCTCCCCCCTCTCACATATGCCTTGGCCCCCACCTCTCCTCCACTCAAACGCTGAGAACTGGATGCCCAGAGTGCTGTGTGCTGAGCCCCCTCCTGTACTGTCTCTACATCCACGCCTGCAGTCCAGCCAATAACAGCAATCTCACTGTAGAACTGCTACTGCCAGGCTGCCAACTTTAAGACCTCCTCTCTGTAAGCTGCCTTGTCTCTCTTTGAGATGGGTTCATTAAACGTTTCATCAGAAACAACTGGTGTTACACACAAACTGTTAGAGACAAGAAAGATACAGTACAGTGTACTGTACACACACACACTAAAGATATACATGGTAAAAAAATATGATACCTGTTGTTTACTAAGTGGAATGGTGTCTTCAAACACCGTCCAAACCACCGCCTCATCACACTGCGGCGTGGTCAAGGAGCCTTGGTAGCGATAGTAGACGTTCAGGTTGCTGTGGGATGGGATGAGCATGTCCAGAGACAAATCATACAGGGTGGTGTTTGTGCCTGCATGACAAGAGTGCAAAGGGAGTTTGGAGAAACTGTTAAAGTAGGCTATGGTCAGAAAGCATTATTTGTAGGCCTTCTGTACATTTTTTTAAGTTATACATCTGTTGTAGGAAACCAGGAGTAGCTCCATTACACTCAACAACGTTTAACTCACTTTCGAAAGTTAAAGTCACTTTTAGGAGCCTGTACTGATATGGCTTAGTTATCTTAACCTTTAAAAAAACCTTCCAAAGTGTAAGGGCTTTAAGCCTTCGTCAGGGAGTTATGAATTTACTGCATTGTATATGAGAATCACAAAGTGTACCAGTGC
The DNA here is from genome assembly GCA_030347295.1 of Setipinna tenuifilis. Classification (NCBI taxonomy): domain Eukaryota; kingdom Metazoa; phylum Chordata; class Actinopteri; order Clupeiformes; family Engraulidae; genus Setipinna; species Setipinna tenuifilis. Next base: position 21,983,374 of record CM059279.1, on the reverse strand, counting down.
ATCAACACAGATGCAGTCCCCGCATTGTAATCAGTACCCAAGGTAGGCAAGGCACTGAAGTCACGGGGCATCATAAAGGGCAATGTGACACTGACACAGGGCATATCTGAGAACTCTGGATGACATACCTGCCTGTGTGATGTTTTTCAGGGCGTTTATAACTGATTCATATTTTCTGTTTGAACTTCCTGATTCCTAGAAGGAAAAGGTTGTTATGCATCTTCAGGGAACAAAATTGGCTGTAAATATTACAGTGACATGTGTTCTTATAGTCCCCCATCAGCAAATATGCATGGATTTTATGCTTCATTCGCTTATACAGTATCCACACAAGCACAGACATTATCATAGACTCTTCCACTTGTCACCTGGTAAAAGAATCCAAGAACTGCAACTCCAGACTTGTCCTTCAGGGCCTCGCCTAATGAATTATACTGTTGTTTGATATGAACAATATGCATCTGCACAGATAAAGCACAATAACCAGCTGACCATAGCAACAAATAAGGAAAGAATACAAGAATGTAATTTTTTACCATTTATTAAATGTCATTTCTATAAGCCAATTTCTTGCATCTAGTATACCTAGCAGCTACTTTCAGAGAAACAGCTTTAACATGTAAATGTAATATATCAAATATAACCAAAACCTAAATATCTAAACACGTTAGATGAACTCACTAATATTTTACATTTTTAAAATTTTATTAGTATTATCATCATCATAATCATCGTCATCATCACCATCATCATCATCATCATCATTATTATTGTTATACCTCCATAGGATACTGCTCTCCATCAATGGTGTGTTCTGATCCAGGTCCTCCATCGGCACCCCAGTGAAAATGAAGCTGTATTGCCTTATAAGTGGACTCCAAGTTGCCCCCCTGAATCTTTGCACTGTCTGGCAGGTTCACTTGAACTATATGTAGACAAAAACTTACTTATGAGGTTTTCATTAAAAAAAACACAGACAGACAGACACATAGATAGATAGATAGATAGATAGATAGATAGATAGATAGATAGATAGATAGATAGACAGATAGACAGACAGACAGACAGACAGACAGACAGACAGACAGATAGTTAACATTTAACTGTGACTTGCCAGAATGGCCATTGTTGATGATGTCACTGTGAAAGGCATGCTGGTAGTCAATATAGCTGAGAGGCTGAAGGCGCTCGTCTGTACGTGTTTTCTTGGTGACTATGTTGATTGGAGACTGGGCTTTTCCTCCACAAGTAGCTGTTAGCTCAGGCCATTTTAAAGGACCTATAAAGAATATATGGAAAGACCTTTGGTATGGGTTTTTAGGGTAGGAAGTGGAAAAACACTAAGAAAGTGAATATTTCCTTCTTACCTCGACATGGCTTGTCACATGTAACTTGAGATTGGTAGCACCATTCTGGAAGAGACCTCAGTTTTATGACCATAAGTCAGGAACCTGTTTATTACTCTATTATTCTTTCCAGCCCTGTCCTTTTCTGGGTTATCAAAGTCTAACCTCTGTGTTATCTTTTCATCTTAGATTAGAGCTTTGTTACAAAGTCACACTTTTGGGAATTAGATAGTTTGAACAGTTGGAAATCATATACCCATATTTTGTCATTTCATGTTTATTCTGCTGAGGCATCACAAGCATTGGGTTAAAGGGGAGACGGCAGAAAATGTCTAGGAAACTTCTATAGCAGACAATGACAAGAATGGTCTTGTGACTATTTCGGTTAGAATTAATATTCTTCAAAGTTATATTTTAAGCCTAGCTCAAATGTTTCTGGACCAGTTCTCTATTTCACATAGCAAATTTAGAGGAAACAACTGCAAAATTAAACTATACAAGTTAATCTGCCATTGCATGAAATAAACTCTCTTCGGCCATTATGAATACATACTTTACTATACATACTTTACTTAGTACATACTTTACTACTAGTATACTAGTACTAAAATAGTATATTTAGGATTTAAGCTATGTAGTATAATAGCTTAAACAACACCCTTGCCAGTCTTTATGTGTGTTGATCTGATCTGCCTCTTTGTTCTCATAATTTTAAAACACAACACATTGCAAAGATTTGAGGTGTTGTTTCATACACACCTGTTCTTAACATTTGTCTGGTTAGGCTGATCAAGCATCTTTAGATTCATTTACATACACACTACTTTTGTATTTCTATCATCTTGTTTACATAAACATTTTAATCATGTTTGTGTATCAATTGATTCTTTTAAGAAATTCACAGTCTACCTACCAGCACCTAAGGATGTTTTCAGTAAAGCAAATGCAAGCACAAAACAAAATAATGTATGCATCCTCATATTGCCACGATGCTGGACGATTCTCTAAGTTCAAAGCCTATACTGACAACCAGGTCACCTGCTGTCCTGCCTGGGGCTGCATATATGTATTTCTTCATGAGGCCAACTCCTCCCTCCTTATGTCTGATAAGCAGTTAAGGTGTGTGTACAAAGGGATGATCAACAAGTTGATGCCCTTATACTTATCAATTCTAATACTGGCAATAGATGCAGGGTTGGGACAAGGACAGAGTTCAAAGTTTTTTTTTTGTGTAGCCTTACTGCAATTTTTATGTCTTATGCCTCGATTTATGACTGAGGCGTTTACACTACGGCTGATGAATAACTGGAATAATTCCATAATTTAGTTTACAGGAGTCACCAAACCGTAAAGCAAAGGTGATGGGCATGACTGAACTAGGGGAGGTCATTAACCTTTAACGGCATGAGTTGAACATTCTATAAATGAATGCATTCTACAAAAATGTCTGATTCTAAAGTCTTTAGAAGGCCTTAAACTGTGTAAACATCAGAAAAGCCGCTAACCCAGATGGCATCTCTGGACGTGCGTTACAATCATTCACTGATCAGCTCTCCACTTCACTAGCGATGAGGGTTTTTGAGAGACTAATTTAAAAAATCATCTTTTTCTCTATCCCCAGACTCACTGATCCACTTCAGTTTGCCTACCGACAAAATAGGCCTACAGAGGATACAATTTCTCATGTCCTTCAAACCACCTTGAGGCATATTGACAATGGAAAAGGGAATTATGTGAGGCTATTGTTTATTGGACTCCAAGCTTGAAGACCTTGAACTGAGTGCACTAGATCCTTGTCTTCCACACCAACAGACCCCAGGTGGTCAGAATGGGCCAGTTTGCCTGCAGTGTCATCACTTTGAGTACAGGACCTCCCCAGGGTTGTGTCTTGAGTCTCCTACTGTAGTCATGATATAATTACGACTGTGTGGCCTCTCAAAGTTCTACTTCCATCATCAGGTTTGCCGATGACACTGAAAACCTCCTGTGCCTCAATTCCAACAATGACGAGACTACAATTCCAACAATGACGAGACTACAATTTTTTTTTTTTTTTGCACCTAGAAAATAAAAGTAAAAAAGAAGACTCCCGTGCTGCACCAAACCTCTCCCTTTTTATTCTCTCCAACTGAATGTTAGCAAAATGAAATAAGTAGTTGTGGACTTCAGAAAGAGACAGCAGACTTATTCCCCAGTCATTCTCAACGGAGCCCAGGTAAAGTGAGTTAGTAGTTAGTTAGTAGTAAATATCTGAAAGTGCACATCTCTGAGGACTTGACCTGTGCTACTAACACCCAATCTCAGGTTAAAAAGGCCACGCAACAGATATACCATCTTAGACAACTGCAGAAATTTAACATCAAATGTTTCATACTGGGGGTACAGAGAGCATACTGACTGAGTGTATTACAGTGGGGTGTGCCAGCAGTTCTGCACTAGATTGCAAGGCACTGCAGCGAGTGGTGTGTTCTGCTGAGCATATCTCTGGAACTGTTCTACCCTATCTACACAACATTTACACAAAGGACCACACACACTGATAAATGTTATTAGCAGATATCAGCAAGCCAGAGTATATCTCTCCCTCTCCCCATTGAAAACGCCCTTCCATGCAGTTATTTATTAAGAGAACCCACTCCCAGGGAAGTCCATTTTTGTACTGTACATATATACTGTACATATATATTGACTGAATATATGATGCCTTATTATATGCCTCTGTGAAGCTATATTTCATATACAATCTTTAGAGCCTGTTGGCAGGTTTACGTGAGAGCACTGACAATCTTGTCATATAACAAGATTTTCTGGCATTTTAAATCTTACAGAAATATACCTAGCAAGAGCATGTGAGCGGTAAACATAAGATCAGATGTGCAAGGACAAAAGGACACGAGTAGTGGTGTGTAAAAGTGTACCCAAGACCTTTGGAAATGTGGAAATATGGAGAAATAAAGTCACAAAAAGATTGCCAATCATTTCATCTATATTTTAGCCGTTGCTTAGTTACCCTGTTGAGCGTTATTGCTCAATAGAAGCAAGCCATTGCTCAGCTAATGAGAGTTTATGTAATCTTAATGATGATTATTTGTATCATTAGCACACATGGGAAATTTATTAATTTAGGTCAGGACATGACTCGGCAGAAATAGCCTTCGTCATTCAACTTGGCTGCAAAGCAAAAATATTTGTTACTTAGCAATGCTTGACCCTATAACTTGTTTGATAATCTGATAATCTGATATCTAAATCTGATAAAGACACTGTTCAGATTGGGGAAGTCTCTTTTATATATGCCGTCAATGGATGTCTCAATGACAAGGGTGAAAAAATTGTTTTGTGCTAAAATTGTTGTTGACAAAGATGTTTTGGGGAGGTCTCTGACATGGAGATGAGAGAAGATCATCTATGGTGCTTCTCAATGCTCTGTGCTGGAGCTATTACATAAATTAATCTGAAAACGGTCTGTGTATCATACTGAGTGTAAGTTCATCCATTTCCTGAAACTGAATAATAATAATAATAATAAATAGATTTCCTCTTTCACTATTCCTTGTCCTTTGTCCATTTCCCTATTGTTTTGTGCTCGTGCTAGTGTAGCTGGCGCTCTGAGCCTACTAGACATTCCAGAACTGTGCTGCCTGCTGTTACAAGTCCTTTACTTCTTATCGGAGCCACATGGTGGCAGCAGTGAGAGGCAGTGACTGCAGCACAGCATTACAAAATGGCTAGTGCAGAGGAAATGTAAGTGATGCCACTTTAAATAGTAAAATGGCTCCATATTTTAGTGTGATCATCTAGTGCTGAGAATTTATTGCTGGATATTTTTGCTCTCATCACTTTGCCTCTCTTTTCACACTTGTCTACAGCCTATGTTTACCTCACTGTTTTGGAAATAACTTTGACCTTAAAATGGGGCCTAAAATGGGAATTCAATTTTTTTTTAATAATTATTTTATGAACATTGTGAGTCAGTATTGCCTTCATGACAGAACATATCTACTATGAGGTTCCCTTATGTGTTGAAGTTAACGGACAGGATTTTTCTTTTTTAATGAAAATGTATGACTTATGTTTTATTAGTGCCACACCCAAATGGCCCGATAACTGCTTCACACTTCTCTAGGGACTAATTAAATTAACTTTAATTCACTTCTTGTTTGTCTAATACCCACTGATTTCACGTCCGGCTCATGGTGTGGGGTAAACTATCTATATCATCCCTAAGCACTTATTTATAGAGCAAATCCCATGTGGACCAGGAATAGACTGGTGATGTAAGTCTGTATGTAACCCTGGGAGCTGACTAGAGGACTGGCCTCTTCCTGCCTCGTCATGCTCTGCTGTTAGACTGGTGAAATAGCTACCCCATTGCATACAGGCAAATATGTGAAATTGATAATCACCCACCCCCCTCTCTTTTTTACTCACTATCTGTGAATATCTCTCTTTCTGGCAAAAAAATGTCACTGTTTGTAACTGTTAAGGCCCACAGGAAATGGCGCAAAACTCCACTTACAACTCTACTTACGGTACAACTCTACTCACAGCAGAGACCCTGGTTATTATGAATTCAAATGAAATGTATATATTTTTTGAACATCTTAAAGCGTTAGGCGTCAGTGGTCCCAGTGTTCATTTTTAGAAAGTAGCACTTCACTTTTTACTTTTGCTTGAGCACCCCTCCCATCCCCCACTTCCTCTTTGATGCGCTCTGCTCGGCTCTGAGGTTTGGGTTGTCTAGACAACGGAGAGCACATCGTGCTCCAATCCACGCTCCACATTCACGCTGTGGCTTCAGTGTCGCACCTTTTTTGTGCATCACATTTACGAGCACAGAACAAAAAATGACCACAAACTGTGGGTTAAAACCTTTTCATGCATTTGTTCTTGTCAGCAAAAAATGCAGACTATCTGTTCAACAAAATTTCCAATTTTAATGATGTTACAATGATGTATGTTTTCCATCATTATCACGTAGCATTTAGTTCTCTGTAGCCATGTCTCCCACATGGCTTTTGATAACCTTACTCATCTCTACATTTTTCATTCAAATGTTTGTAACCAACTTGAGCACTGTTTCTCTGCTGTACATTGTGGCAAAGGACTAAACAGTACGGAACAAATCTCCTTTTTTTCTCTGATGAGTACACACCAGCAGGCCTGAGACTTGCCTTTATCTATGGATAACATCATCACTTCTGTTAACCCCTCTAACATAAGTGATTCTAGACTCCATTGGGGGCCACAAGCAAAAGCAAAAACACACCACTTTTATTAAAAACTGTATTGCCATTGCTGCAGTTTAAAAGCGGTCAGTCTCCTCAGGCCCTGTCAGTGGCCTACCTGAGGGCCCAGAGCAGTCGCATGTGTTGCCTGTTGACTAAGGTAAGGTAAGGTAAGGTAAGGTGACTTTATTGATACCCAGAAGGGTAGATTTGGTTGCAGGTAAAAGAGTACAAGCTTACAACAGCACACAAAACACACTAACTACGCCTCTGCCTACCAGAGGGACACTGGGAACCCCTCTGACTTGGCGGTCAGTGGTTGGTCAACCGATGAAAGTTGAACTGATTCCTGGAAGTGCATTGGCTCCATAGCTGGCCATTGCCTAATGGGAGTTGTTCAACTCTCAGGTCATCCTTCCTCAAACACGAGGCTCCTCTCCTCTCACCTCGCTGCTCTGTGAAGACCACTTTTTTAAGCACTTCCTTTCACTTCCTTTCCTTGGCTCAAAAAAGAGCAAAAGGCATATAACTATCCATTCATTAGTTCTGACTTGTACTACAACAGCAAACGTGATACTATGTGTATGCACATCTTTCAAAGGTCTGGGTAATGCACAGTGTAATTTAACTTATTTAACGCATGGTCTTTGTCACACATATATGTAGTTGGGGCAGGCATGAGAAGCAGGCATAAAGCTTTAGTAACTAAGCATTATGTTTTTTCCTATTATTATTTTTCATGTCAACCAGCAGAAATGAGTGTCTCTGTGAGATCATTAGAGTGAATATGTTCACTTCCTTGGTTGTGGAACTTACAAGCACAGATAACATTTTTTCTCTGTAGGGGGGGTTGTGCATTGCGACGGTGAACTATACGTATAGAAGAGTGAAACAGTTTGCAAAGGTCAAAACATGCAACTTCTTGGTTTCGTGATTTCTAAAACACCTTTTTATCGGTTCCTGGTATGCCCTTAAAAGGTAACAGAGGTCTCCTTTTTGCAGTTTCTATTCAAATCGAGAGCACGCAGGGGCCCAATGGGCGCTGCTTTTGCACCTCTGACAGCCAGATCAAGACTGTTGAGCCTCTTCCTGTGGTTAGCTGCTAGTGTGTTAAAAGCAAGGCAAACTCTCGCTTCAGCCCTCAGTTTCTTCCGGGACCCAGGCGAGGACGATGATGGTAAGAAGAACAGATGTGGTTTTTTTGTCAGTTGTAATGCTTTTGTTAAATCAAATGTTTAGTTACAAAACGTATTATTGTACTACTAAGCATGTATACACCATATGTGACCTATGTGCTCCTGCAGGGTAAATTTCAGAAAGTTATGTTAAAAAATAGACTAAAGTTTTAAAAATAATATTATCTGTGCAATAACTACTTTGTAATGAATTGAGTTTTTCAATTGAGGAGAATGAGGGTAAGTCATTGTCAAATCCTTACAGCTTATAGCAGATTTCAACCTTTGACCAAAAAAAAAAGTCTTCCGCATTAATGCTACTGTTTGAACCAGAAAGGAACTTGCGAATTCTTTTCCTTTCCTCTGAAGTGTTGCTGTGTAATGTGTTTTCTAGCTTTACTAGTCATCTTGATGTTTTGATATTAAACTACTTTGTCCAGATAGTTGCAATTTGTTCATAATATGATAGATATCGACATAGCCAACTACATGCACTATAACACCCCAGACTTCAAGACTTGAAACAGGAAGAAGCTTCTGAGAGTGGCGCGTTGGACACACAAAAGAAAGATGGACGACAGAAGTACAGTGTAGTCAACCATAAAGTAGAAAGCACTATTAAACTATACTACACAGTGTAGTGTTTCCTACTTTATGGATGACTGCACTGTTGGCTACAATGACAAGTGATGGAACAATCTTTCAGCTAACACAAGACACAATTATGTACCATGTGTATTGCTTTTTTCTTCCTGTCCTGTAACCCTAGTGGAAGAATGACACACGCATGTGAAATATTTGGACTATATGTGTTTATTTTGATTTTAAAATACATGTACAGTGCACAAATAGATATATGTTATATAATTGCAATTCCTGATATAGTCCTTGAACTGGTATGGTTCATTACATTGCACATGTATTTTGTTGTGAAATGCTTTCATGCATATGTATGGAATTCAAGTACAACAATAAAAGGTTTTTGAATGTTCATTTATCCTTGTTTTGTTAAACTGAACTCTTTAACTCTTTTAGAATTGAAAAAAACAAGGTTAAACTAATGCTAATACCTTCATTTCATTAGAACAAAATACACATAAGGCACTGTGATTTATCATTGCATATCAATTACATTAAAAAAAAAGGCTGACAGTTTTTTTTTCATCCATCCTCCTCTTTGTCTCTCTATCTTTCTACATCTCTGTCTTACTTGCTCTTCCTCGCTCACTCTCTTTCTCTTTCTCTTGCGCTCTCTCTCTCGCTCTCCCTCTTGAAGTTCTACTGATGACAGGACTGAGAAGAGCTTTATAGATTTTTAAGGCTTTAGCTCACTGTCCACGGTTATTTAGCAGCAAAATTAAAAATTAAAACATATAAAAGTATATATATATATATATATATATATATATATATATATATATATATATATATAAAAGTAGAATTATATACCAATGTTAATGCAAACAAGAAGTACTACGAAAACATTCTAAAAGGAAAACAGTATTGGTGTTACTCAAACCATACACCTTAGCAGGAATTTATAAAATCAAACATAGCAGCATAAGACTGATAAACACAACTTGTGCAACTGTTTCTTGAGGAAATACACCTGTACTTGGTTCACTTTGATTGAAGCCATCTTTAGTTAATTCCAGGGTAAAGACTCCACATAATTTGATGGTATAAGTCCGCGATATCCGTGGAGATCACCCTAAGTGCATGAAAACTAGTATTGGCATTGGCATTTCATGAGAGTGTATTTTACTCTGAGGTTTGTTTTTTTAACGATTAAGTAAAGCAAAAGATTTGTGTTGACCTACTTACAAAATAGAAGCCATCACTATCCATGTCACCAAAAACATAGATGATGTCTCCGGCTTTAAATGGGAGCTCGTCCTAAATAAACAAAAGAAAATCGAATTGCCTTTGTCAGTGTGCAGTGCATCAGCCATAGCGGTTGTGTAACATTTGTATGTATATGTTTAATATAAGAATATGTAATAGTCAATTACTGTTTTAATTGCTAATGGAATTTGTATGGGACTTTTATGTCTTTCATTGTATTTGGGCTTAATAAGTAATATCTTCTACATGTTCAAAGGCTAGTCATTCTTTTGTAGTTTTGTGTACTTATAGGCATTGCTTTAATAGTTCCATCTGTCAGATTGTGTGTGTGTGTGTGTGTGTGTGTGTGTGTGTGTGTGTGTGTGTGTGTGTGTGTGTGTGTGTGTGTGTGTGTGTGTGTGTGTTTGTGTGCGTACGTGTGTGTGCGTGCTTGTGTGTCTGTGAAGCAATCACCTCTATGTCTACGTTGGGAGAGCTTTCCCAGGGATCATAATCAAAGATGGCTACCATCCTTTGCACCTTCACATCATCTGGCACAGAGGAGGAGGCCTCACTGGTAGCTGTGCCTGCAACCACACACACACACAGTCATGATAAGTGCATGCATACACACACGCGCACCCACCTACACGGACACACAACATAACACACATGCAGGCGCATACAAACGTGCATACACACACACAAAAAATCATGTAAACCCATGCATACACACACATTCACACACAACACAACACACATGCAGGCGCGTACACACACACACACACACAAACACACACGCACATACAGATGGATATGCACACATAAGTGCACACATACAGCATGCACATGGACAAACACACATATAAGGCACACACACACACACACACACACACACACACACACACATGCACAAACATGCACAAACATCAGACATGTCCTCATGTAACAAGAACAGTGAGAACAACAGGAAGATTTCACCACATCTCTGACTCTGTGTTGCCACCAAGTGGCTTGGTGCACTAACTTGAACAAACAAAAACAAGAAACACACAGAGACAGACGGAGACAGAGAAAAGGGATAGCAACAAAAAGAAGAACAGAAAGAGAGAGAGAGCTGGAGAAAAACAGACACTTTCATGTTCCTCTTTTACTTTAGACGCCTAAAATGGCGGATTACCTCGAGACTCAGGCGGGCTGAAGGCCTCAGGAAGGAAGCCCTGTTGAAACAGTTCGAGTTTGAGGTCGCCGTCATACACAGGGATCTCTGACACCATATTGCTGGGAATGTACCCAAAACGACCTGCACACTCTCCGTGGTAGAAACCATCTGCGTCTTTGTCACCATATACCTATCCATTAGAGACGTTCAGATTTCAGTTTCTTTTATCACAATATGTGCAAATGATGAATGTATTAATGATAGAGAATTACATTGTTAACGCTGTGATAAGGGTTTATCAGACACAAGAAGCAACCTAATTATAACCGGTTATGGACTTACTTATATTATTTACATAAGTATAATCTAGTTTATGAATACTTTCTAACAGGGCATAAATAAATAAAGTTTCATCAATCTACAATGTAAGATGTGTAGTTTGAAGTATACTGATTAACATAACACCTCACCTTTTTAATGTAATTGCTAAATACTTCTATTGTAAATACTTCTTTTTATTACGCAATGTTTATCCATAACCAATTGCATTTTTGTTCATGTAAAGTCAAATGTATCAATGTAATTACTCCTCTGTAGTTTGACTTATTCTTACTTTACTCGTCTATTTATCTAATGTCTTTCAGATAATTGCTAGGAAATAGCCAGAAGAGGAAAACCATAATCATCTTAAAAAACCTGTTAGCTAAAAATAAGTGTTCACTGTAAAAAGTGTAACATGCTTTCAACAAACACATTACCACATAATAAATAATAAAAATTCTGAAAGTGAGCATAGTGGTATCTTCATACCTCTTAGCACACTGTCTGTTTTCTCACCTTAATGACTTGTCCTCGCTCAAAGGCAGCTCCTCCGCTGCATTCGGGTTTGGGGACATTAGCGAGGGGTTGTACGGGAAGAGGGCCACGAAGAGGCGGACGTCCGGGTCATACAGCTCCCTCTCTTTCTCCCAGCGAATGACGTCCTCAGGGTCGGCAACCCGAATGCCATCCGAGTAGAGATACACATCCAGCCCGATCATGCCCCAGAGATGACGTCCTGGTATCTTCTTCCTGTATGTATGCCTGTGTTTGTTTGTGTATGTTGTTGTTTGTGTTTGTTTTTGTGTGTGTTTGTGTCTGGCAAGTTGCACTCCCTTGTAATGTTCCCGGCAGACAGGTAGGTCGGTGATGTAAGAACAACATGATATCTCTGTCGCCTGGCCACTTCCAACGAGTTAACGAAGGTAATCCTTTCCCAACCCTAGAGTGTAATCCTCTTCTGACAGCATGGATGAGCGTTCCTTCCAAGTTTGCCAGTCAGACATGAGACAGACACTTTTGGTGGGGGTCGGCATGCAGTGATGATGATGACGACGATGATGATGATGATGATGATGAACGGTGATAATAAATAATGTTAAGATGTCCTGCAACTCCTGTGTTTTGATGGAAAGACAAGAAGGCAGAATGAGGTTGTGAGAGAGATACCTCCAACAACAGCAACAATATATTGCATTGATACAGTGCTTTTGAATGCACCCAAACCACTATAGTATAAAGTGAAGCTGAACGTCACTAACCACCGCCAACGTGTAGCGCCAGGCGGCCCAGGGTGATGCATGGCAGTCATTATGTCACGGCTGGTCACGGTGGGCTCACCACTCAGCAGCTTGAAGTGAGGTGTGAGGGAATGAATGAATGAATGAATGAATGAATGAATGAGCCAATTACATGGAGGGTATGACCGGAGCTTGACTGGAGGGTCAGACCAAGTGAGTCAGTTTGGGGACACTAGGAACACTAAGAAGGCAGTTTGAGAGCAAAGAGAAGAGAAAGCAGAGATCTTTTTTAACACAACAAGGGATTGGTCAACAAAAACATGGCAGAGAGAAAAAGAGAGCTGGAGGTACAGAAGGGGCGAGAAAAAAGAAAGAAAGAAAGAAAAAAGAAACAAACAAACAAACACACAAACAAAAAGGGGGTTCCTTGTAGATATGCAGTCTGTATGGTCCTCCATAATTACTATTATGTAATTTCTATGCCATAAATTCACCCAACAAGCACACAGTTCCCTGAAGCAGCTTGTTTTCAACAAATTAACGGACAGGCAAGAGGCAAGCAGAGGGAGGAAGAGGGAGCGGCAGCCAAAGAGGGGCGTCCTACATGGAAGCTCACCGAGACAGAAATAATGACATGACGTCCAAGTTGTCCTAATCCAGCTTTGAGCGGTACGAGGCTAATTAGCTGAGTCGTCTTTTCCAGAACTGTGCCAAATAGACCTACTTGTGAAACCAACTCGCCTCAGACTGAACCCTGTAACCACTCCCTCTTAAAGAAGCTCTTACACCTGGAAAACACATAACACTTTGTATGCCTTTGCCTACTCAAGACTGTGATGTGTATTTCCTGTGCTGCAGATGGTGGCATAGTCATGAGTATTGTGATAAATAAGGGCCCTTCTTTTCCAAGCCTTACATATTCACCTGACTCCTGTTCCACCAGACCTTGAACGGAAGCTTGACATGATCTGTGGAGGACTGAGGTAAGACCATCTCTTTTGGTGCCATCCACTTTTGTGTGAACAAGACACCTTGTCATTATGCCATACTGCATTTGAGATCATAATATATTTGAAAGCATACTTCACACTAGCACTTTGTCCATTTGATTATATATTTTATTGACATGGCAGGCAGCCGGTCCGATTCAGCTTTTTTTTGTTAATTATAGGCTTACGTATGTGAAAATGGATTTTGCAGTTGGCAGTGAAACAACAAGGTAGGCTATAGCCTTAAGGGTTTTTTGACAACCTTGTAGATTTGTGTTAATCTCCCAGAAGTGAAATAAAAACCACCCAAACCTTCTCAGATTTCTTGTATTTATTTTGTATTTGTGACTTCTTACTTAACACTTTGATTATTATTCACTAACCATTACTTTTCCACTATTTCTCACCAGTAAGTCATTTATAAACATACTTATACACATCTGTCCCTGATGTTGGTTATCAGTCTGTATTTCTTTGTCTTTATGCTATCTGCTATGTATCTCTCTGCCTGCTGCCTTTCTGTCTGTCTATCTTCTTTGTCTGCTTTAACATTTGTAGATATGCTTATAAATGATTTACTGATGAGAAATAGTGTAAAAGCAATGGTTACGTAGTTATGAACAATGTGTTAAGTAAGAGTTAATAAATGCTTATTAGGAAATAGGCCTACAGTTGCCTTTTTTTTCTTATACAAGAGCTAGATTCTCCTTCAATATCAAGGCCATGCAAAGCTGCCCCTTCATGCACCACACACAGAGCGGGGTCCCGAAACCAGACACCACATGTCCCCCATGCAAGACCTCTGGGCCCCCATACATGGATTGTTACATCACTAGCCAGGCACCCACCTTTTTAGAGTGATGACGTAGCCTCGTAGAGGCGTGAGGAGGGGGGCTAGGGTGTCCCGTCGGCACGAGCGCAGATAGCAGGCAACAGCTGCAGCGAGATCCTCGTTCAATTTCACCGCGTTGCATATAGCATTTTCCACGATTTCATCTCAGAACATAGATAAGCTACATCCCAATAACCGGTCAAAATGGTTGATCGCGAGCAGCTGGTTCAAAAAGCCAGGCTTGCCGAACAAGCTGAAAGATACGATGATATGGCAGCTGCCATGAAATCGGTGAGTCTTTCCTTTACTAATTATCATTCATTATAATTTCATTTACAGTACGCAGTGCCATACATTCTGAAACATTCAAAGAGTCGTCATATATTTGTCATACTATGAATTTGAAACGTGCCATTCATTGCATGGGTACCAATTTGATGACTGCTACAGAGGGGGCTTTGGAGGCTATTGAATGACATTTTTCGTAAGGAATCTTCCAGGAATTAATTTTAGCATGACATGATGTGTAAATAGTCAAATGAGGAAATTCAGTGAAACGATATTGTGGAGGAAAGCCTTGAGAGCAGAAGAACCACGAGTAGGCTAGACCGTCTGGACCTTGGGCGGTGCCTCCCGTGTCTTACATTACAATGTAATGAATGAGACGACGGGAAAATGTCAGACATATTGTAGGGACACACAGTGATTTTAACATTTTTATGTTTGTTTGTCATTGAGTTTACAAATCTAAGCTTTGTCATTTTCAAAGTTGCTTAGTCATTCGTTAATGCAACCTAACGGACATTTTCAACTGAACGCTGAGAGGTAGCCGTTGGGATGTGGAGCCATGCAATCAAGATTCTACGATATTGTTCATGTTCTAACATCTGAGTCATCCATCACCATAGTACTTAATTGCATCATACAATTCAAATAGTTATAACCCAGTGAGCTCTATTTTTAGACACTGTGCAAAATGAAAAGGGCTTACATTGTTCTCATTCTTTCTATCATTTGCTGGGCTATCCCTGCACTGAAATGGAAGCTATTTGAGGATTTTCTCCAAACAAACGTAGGAGGCAGCAGAATTCCTTCCCGAATGTTCCATCGTTGTCATATTGCAGCAAAGACTGGTACAGATTCGATATTGCTCTTTCTAACCCTCGTACGGGGCTTATTCTTCGCTGGACTTTTTTTTCCCCAGAAAAGCTACCATCTGATTTTTTTTGGAGACAGCTGCAGACATTTTTGTGTCGCATTGTGTGCGTGTGTGTGTTTTCCAGTGTGTGTGGGTGCGTGTGTGAGAGACACCATCAGAGAGAATATATGTGCTCAGTGGGCTATGCCATGTTAACTGCCCAAATGTTAGTTCATCTTAAACTGTTTTTGATGGGATCAGAAAAATACAGGCTACCAGACCAATCATTGGCAGTGATTAAGAGGCCTTAAAGGCCCCTGCCAGTGTTCTCTATTGGTTTCTACCATTTTTGCCTATTTTAAAGAAGTGGATTTGGCTACTAGCTGTAGGCAGCTTTAAATGGTGTAGGTTTTTGTTGCTCTGGGCAGCAAAATATTCCACTCCATATTCCAATATTTCTTCACAGGGGGTGTATTGTTCCATCTGGAGAGTTTCAGAGGCAGGCAAAGAGGGTGGCACCCAGAAAATGTGTTTGTGGGATTCCTCTCCGCGGCCCCTTTCTGATTTCTGCTTTGTCAGTGCAGTCACCTCGCCTTCCAGGGAGGGCCAGGAGGTTGGGGCTGGCTAGGAGTGTGGGTGGGGGTGGGGGTGGGGATGAGAGGGTTGATGGAGAGGTGCACACCAACACACCATTTGCAACACCACAATCAGAAGCAAAAGTCCCCCCAAATGACATTGCCACTCATGAACTGTGCCATGTCAAAAGCCATGTCACCCAGCTCTTTTAATACTTTCTTTTTTGAATAGGACAGTGTTGGGTGGTTTATTTGCTTATTTGTCAGTAGTGCTTTAGAGAAGATATCCCAAGCCCAACTGGATGCGAGGAAAGACTGAAAT
Source organism: Setipinna tenuifilis (assembly GCA_030347295.1). Classification (NCBI taxonomy): domain Eukaryota; kingdom Metazoa; phylum Chordata; class Actinopteri; order Clupeiformes; family Engraulidae; genus Setipinna; species Setipinna tenuifilis. The sequence continues at coordinate 21,967,224 of CM059279.1, read as the reverse complement.
ATACTGTTATCTTTGCTCTTTAGCATCTACAACTAATCCCAAGCTCAGGTGTTTAAAACCATATGCCTTGTTTCATGTCTGCCCTATAACCAATCATTTGTTAGGTAAATGCTCTTAAAATTTCAGTCAGGGAAGAAATAAAGACTGCTTTGGCTCGGAGCCCAGTCTTAAGTACAACGCTCTCAGGAGACAAACCCCTGTGTACTCAATGAGTATGTAATGGCAGACGATTTCCGGTCAATTCCAGTGTTGCAATTCATCAAGGTTAGTGCAATGTAGTAGGGCCCAGATAAACGCAAGGAGAGACCCACCCAGTTCAGGAAGGCTCTTGTTAACCTGTCGTGTTTGAACTCATATCATAGCATCAGCTGCTGTCATGTTGACATCCATAATGGTCGTGTTAGCCACCATAATGGTCGAGTTACCCACCATAATGGTTGAGTTACCTTCTTTCAAGACAGGTTCGCCACCCACCGTATGGGCAACGACGCATTCTCCTGTGGAATTTGGGAAGTGAAGCCGTGGCACTTTACGGATTTTATGCCCCGTCACTTTTGACAGCCATGAGCAGTGACGTCATCGTCCCAGGCTCAGTTTGATCTGGAAATAGACTGAGTGACACAGTTACTCTAGAGACTGTATCTCCATCTGACTCACGAGAAACACCAAAAGCTCCACTCCCTCCCAGTAGTGAAATGCTATAAGCTATTTGATTCCCTTCTTGTGCCAGTATTTCAACTAATCGTTTTCCTTGATATTTATGCCCTGTTTGATGTGTTTATCACTGTTGTTTCTATGAGTCTTATTTTGTGGGCGTTAATGTGAAAGTGAAGGCTGCAGTTGCCTTGGTTTCAAACTCAGGGCTTCACTATACACACAGTCGATGTGGAAATCAATTGTAATTTGGAAAAATGTGGCTCCAATCATCATCACAGCAGGCAAAATGGTGTTTGTAAATGATCATTTCTTTGTACATATTTATTCAGAGGAATTGATTGTGTGAAACAGTGTTCGCTGTGTTATGTATGTAAAAATGACCCCAATACAAATCAAGGAGCTGTAAATCTCCTGTGACTTTGACCAAGCGTGAATATGCCAAATGTCTACCGAATCTGGATCTTGTCCAGAGTAGGCAAACCCCTGAGACTTGCAACCTAACCTAGCCCTCCCCCAACTCCCACCCTCTGTTTGGAGTGGACACAGTCATTGACACAGATAGGCATGTTGAAGGAGTGTAGAATGTCATTCATAGCTCCATGGTGTAGCTGTCTTTCTCAGTTTGGAGAACAAACTGTGATCTAAGCAGCCGTGTTTGGGAGGGCATGGCCCAGAGGGTTTGGGCAGGCAGGACTCAGAAGTGTGTGTTTTTTGGAGGCCCACCAGCACGGGGTGCCACACGAACAGACAGGTGAAAAGGTCGGTGTGTGCCTGACAGAAGGTCACCGCAACACGTGATCGCTGCCCGCCGCGGCCGCCATCGTCTTGGCTTTCACCGCAGCTGCCCTGGAGTGCTCGTGGGAACATTTAACCCCACACAGCCCCCCCACCCTCCCCGCACCCTCCACACACACACTCACCCAACCCCAACCTGCCGCTACTCTCCATGGCTGTCCGACCCTCTCATTCCCAGCTCTCAGAGCTGAGCAGATTGCATTTGTGTCTCATCTACTGTAGAAGCAGCTGTGTTGCTGGCAGAGCTACAGTTTGGGAACTAGTGTGCTGCCATAGCACTCGCATCGCCATGGAAACTGGGAGTTGCGTATCACCGCGTTCCATTAGCTGTTGCTCTTTGTTACCCGTTTTCCTCTCTGCTGCTGCCGAAATGCAACTGAGCAGAATTTCAGTATCGGTCGGGAAAGAAGGCAGGGGAAATAGGCTGGCCTACTTCCCATTCGATTGCGGTTAGAGGTGCTCTCCGGTCATGGTGAATCATGCAGAAGGAGAGGCACCACCTTTTGCGCCTTGTTTCAAACTCCAAAATGCAGCCTTTTTTGTGATTTTGACCGACTTGGCTCATTATTCAAGTTTGCTATGCTTTAATACTGATAATGCTTTGTAATTCACCAATTGTCGGAATATCTTTAAATGTGATTGTGTTTGTTCATCTATTTTGGTACAAAACGTTGAGGTCATATGCTCTTAAGGCAGTGACCGTTGACATATGGACAGAAGGCCTCCGCATGTTTTTGCAGTTGGATCTTTTGGTGGAAATAAACCATGATGGACTCAGGATGCTTTGCTGTTCTGTGCATGACTGTAGAGTGAGATCACAGGGAGCTGATAGCTGATGTGCTCACAGCTGTTTCAGATATCTTATAACAAGCGTATCCTCACAGTGCCTGTTGGCTAATGGTGATGACGCTATGCTTGGGAAAATGATGTGTGATGCGTTTCAGATAACATTTCAGATTGATTTTTAGGTCAGATAAGGATGAGAGGTGTTCTTTAATGAGAAGTGATGGGCTAACTTGTTGAGGAGGTCTTCTAAACTGTGACGACATCATTTTTTTTTTGATAACTGTTTATTTGACGTATATAACTATGTTATGATTTGATTATATTTCCACATATCTTAAATTGTGGATTGTTTATGCTTTGTAAGTTAGGTGAGTATATTTTGTATATAATTTGGTATTAATAGTGTTGTAATTTGCTTTGAAAAAAAGTGTCTGCCAAATACTATAACTGTAACTGTAATTGTAACTGGCATTGCATGTGCTCCTTGTGTCTTTCAGGTGACAGAGCTGAATGAGGCCCTGTCGAACGAGGAGCGGAACCTGCTGTCGGTGGCCTACAAGAACGTGGTGGGCGCCCGGCGCTCATCCTGGCGCGTCATCTCCAGCATCGAGCAGAAGACCTCGGCCGACGGTAACGAGAAGAAGATTGAGATGGTGCGCGCCTACCGCGAGAAGATCGAGAAGGAGCTGGAGGCCGTGTGCCAGGACGTGCTGAACTTGCTGGACAACTTCCTGATCAAGAACTGCAGCGAGACCCAGCACGAGAGCAAGGTGTTCTACCTGAAGATGAAGGGTGACTACTACCGCTACCTGGCCGAGGTGGCCACGGGCGAGAAGCGTGCCACCGTGGTGGAGTCTTCGGAGAAGGCCTACAACGAGGCGCACGAGATCAGCAAGGAGCACATGCAGCCTACCCACCCCATCCGGCTGGGCCTGGCGCTCAACTACTCCGTCTTCTACTACGAGATCCAGAACGCACCCGAGCAGGCCTGCCACCTGGCCAAGACCGCCTTCGACGACGCCATCGCCGAGCTTGACACCCTCAACGAAGACTCCTACAAAGACTCGACCCTCATCATGCAGCTGCTGCGAGACAACCTTACTCTGTGGACCAGTGATCAGCAAGATGATGAGGGTGGGGAGGGCAACAACTAAAAAAAAATCGAGGGCACGTCACTCTCTTTTCTGGGGAAAAGAAGGAAATTGAAAAAAAAAATGTTTTGTTGACATCGACGACATTAAAAAGATAAATAATATGGCTGGTGGAACTCTTGGTGGCAGCAGCTTTTGAGCCAATGGTTTCCACGGCAGCGGCAGTTCTTTATTTTTCCACAAGTTAAAAGAAAAAAAAATCGAGGCGAAGGGGGAGGGGGGTGGTGGTCGGTGGGTTGAAGTCTTAGTTTGAATATATATAGAAATATATCTATATGAATATATAGTTGAGTGGGTCTCCCTCTTCTTGATTATCTTTTGACGTTTGCCAAAACCACTGAAAATGACACTGAGTCAAGGGTGGTGGTTGTTGGATGGGAGTGGCAGCCTTAGACTGGCTAATGGGCTGATATAGTTCAACCGGAAGCTGCTTAGTAATTTTTTTGGGGTAGTAGACATGCATTTGAAAGAGGTCTGATGTTTTAAAAAATATCACAAAAAATAAACACTTGAATGCGACAGTTTAAAAAAGAAAAAAAAGTGTTGTCAGTGGTTCCAGTAATACATCCGGGCAATTCAAGAATATCAGGTATAATGAGAAGGATTTCAAAATTTTAAATTCCACATATTTATTTATTCCAATATTCTCAGACATGGTATATGATACGGTCAATTGGTACTACATACTACTGTTTATCTCTAATCGGTGGATGTGCCATGTTCAGCCAAATTCAGTTATACTTTGCGTTTGTATGTTTTGTTTAATAGAGTTGATAAACCTGAGAAGAATGACTGGGCCTTTTGCGTTGTTCGAGATATTCCCTTTCGAGAATTCCCCTGTAGATCTCTGAATGTCGTTACTGGACCCACTGACTGCTTTGAAGGTCGAGGTACAACTGGTGGAGACTTAACTGTTAACAATAGAAAATAGGAAAAAAATATAGCAGCTTCAAGAGTTTGTGGTTTACTTCTGTGTTTAATTTATTTTTGCACTTGCCTACTAAACTGTTTTGTCCGTGTAAGATAATTACAACAATATTATCAATGATTCAATATTGTGCATGCTGGTGATGTATTTATAAAATAGCTTGACTTTTAACTTATACCTTGGGTGTTACGTATTCATATGGTTAAGAAGTAAATGGGCTTCAATTTGATTATTTATAATTTATAATACTTTTTAATGATTTAATTTTGTTTTTAATTTGCTATACCAAAATTGTGATTGTTAACAATAAATCAATCTGTTACGAGCGTTGCTGTTGTGACATGGAACATGTTTTTCTTTTTTCCTTTTGTTTAACTAAAAATTTGAGGGGAAAATCGACAAACAAACCAGGGATTTAACCTTATTCACTGGTGTTTGTGGTGGTAAAAAAAAATTTAATGACGTTGTTTAAACAATCTTTGGTTCTAAGAAAAGTATACGAGTGTTTTTCCTGTCATGTTATGCAATGAAACATGTACGGTTTAAACGATCGTGAAGTGTGTCTGTAAGCAACTAACACCATGGACCATAATTTATTTCCTGGCAGTATACACTTATCTTTTTTTTCTTTGTAATTTTTGTTTGTTTGTTTGTTTGTTTTTTAACCTTATAGCTGTCTCCTGAGTGACAAATATCTTGAATGTGAGTCATTATGTAGCAGTTGCACACAAGCCTAAGTAATGATAAATATGAAATAAAAAAGAATTTGACAAGGTTACAAATGCAATCCCTGGTTCCCACTGGTTCTGTCTATTGTTCTGCTGTTGTTCTGCAAATTAGCAAAAGAAAGAACAGAAAAAGAAAAAAAAAACTATTTAATTACTAAAGCAAGCCAGATGAGGTATCTACTATCGGAATGCTGTTCTTTTGATCTTGTTTGTTTTGTTTTGGTTTTTTTCTGTTTTGTTATTGTAACATTTCTTATTTTGTAAAACTCTTGTGTTTTTCTTCATTTGTGTGCCTGACATTCGATTTTCTTTGATTTCAGCCTTATGAGGTGTATGCACCATGTCACAGAACACATTCTGTTGTGTTTGTTTTTATTTTTGTGTTTCTTTTTGGTTTTGTCAGTTTGATCATTGGTTTCTTATGGATGGGTAGCCAATTGGATAACTGAATATTCAGTGAGGATTATGCAAAAGCTGACAATGAGCTACTGAGCTACTGTTTCGTTCTGTTGTGTTTTTATTTCATTCATTCATGACTGCATCGTTTCACACAGTGGGGCTTCGGCCGTGATGTCAGCATAAGCCTGACGAATTGTTCTCTGTGTCAAGATTTTTGTTGTTTTCTGTTTTTAGCACATTGGCAACACTGAGAACAGTCAGTCATTATACAAGTGTACACATAGCTACTAAATACTGACTCAAACAAGAGCACCTCATCATTAGCATGGCTGGGCTGGCGATAGGCACACAGTTTGAATTGTAGTGTTCCGCACATATTCAATAAATACCTCAGGTCTTGTCTGTCAAATGTTGTCTGTCAGCAGTAGTGCTTGTGTTGGTACTGGTCACCAGTCTTGCGGTGCACATGAAGTGACCAGTTTCTCAGAAGGTACAGGCTTTCACAAAATGGGCCTATACACATTAATGTGTGTAAAGCTTTGTTCCATAAGATTGCACTAGGAAAGGCATGTCGAGCAGAGTTATCACAGTTTATGAAAGACCTTAAGTGCATTATTTAGTAATAGTAGTTAGGGAACAGTAACTCAGGTCCCAAAGGAGACAGAAGGTCTTTAGATTAATGCTGGCTTCAAAAAAAGGAGTATGGCTTTATGTACCGACATTAAATGATTTTCAAAATGACCCTTATACCAATATTGAACTGAAGTTGAAGAGACTGTCTTCATTTGTGTTTCACCTGATACAGAAAATAAGTATTGTCATCTGTCCTAAACATCACCAGTCATGCGTTGATAAGAGTATATAGTAAGAGTCTCTGCCAGACTCAAACCCAGAGAGCTGAATGAAGTAGGCCAGACTGTCTAACCTGCCCATTCAGGTTGCGAATAACTGCATCTTTTTGCAATTCTTGCTAATAGCTGCTCATATTTAAACTCCACTGATCTAACCGTGGAAATAGCTGAATTCATTAGCCAATCTGCATGGTGGCAGAAGTGTTAACAGTGAAGTGAAAGAAAGTGAAACTGACTACCTAGGGCCCTGGCACATCAGATGCATGAGAAATATGGAACGAAAGAAGGCCCACAGAGGCTGCTGGAGCATATAGGCCCAGAGTTAAATGCTACAGCCCTCCATAGTGGACTTTTTTTTTCTCCCATGCCAAAAGTTCCACATAATTACAGGTGCTCTATGGATGTCTCCCCAGAGGTGCATCCTATGGGAAGGTGAACGTCTGTGCTGCATTAAGGAGTGGAAGAACAACCTGTCTGTCAGGAGAAGAAACTGTCAGGAGTCATGGAGCTTTAATATGACAGGAATTCAGTCGATACAATGGCTGTGTACTCGTGTAGTGCAGTTAAGGGGCAAATGCATGTCATTGAGGTTATCATCTTTCGATAAAAATGAGGAGTGCAAGAGCAACCTGTCTGCAAGGGTGTAGCCTGTCTGCAAGGTGGGGAGATTAGTATTTATTAATAATAACAGAGACCAAAATTGTGTTCTTTCATAGTGTCTCAGCTGTCACAACTCATGGATGTCTAATATGACAGGAATCTACTCGGTGCCATGGCTGTGTACTTACGTAGCACAGCGAGGCGGGGAAACACATGTCACTGAGGTCATAATCTCTCACTAAGGTTACTAGCGGCTAATGTCTTAAAGACTACAGCGAGACCCTTCACCGATGCACAGCACTGCACTGCACTGACTGCACTGGCCTTGCAAGTTTGCCGACGGAAGCTAGGGAACAGGTGTGGAGTCGGATAGAAATAGAATCCTCTTTCTGGAGCGGTCTGTATCTCCTCTCAATAATTCATTTTGGTTGCATCAGGCTGGAAGAAAAATCATGAAGCTGCTGGCATGCAGGCTTTATGAAACACAGCCGCTGCCAGCTCCCAGTTAACAAATCCAAAAATCGGAGGCCATTTTGATAAATAGGTTATTCTGATAAACAGGTTATTTTGTCATGGCAATTTTAGCTCAGTGATGTTCAAACAATTGCCTGCAATGGCTGTTATTTCACTAAAGGAACAAGTCTTAAATAGGTTTTCATTAAGGTGTAATTACAGAAATGTAAGGGGAAAAACCAAAAGAAAAGCATAGCTAAGATAATATTTTAAAAGCAACCAGCAACACTCTGCATGGATTAAATATATCCTGATGGAGCCTTTAATACACCTGAGCCAGTAGGAATTCACATGTAAAGAGTTCTGATGCAAAAACAATTTCCTTTTTTTAATGATTATTTTAAAATGTTTGCATTCATGCACTACCAATCCAGCTGCAGTTGGCCTGTTGTGATGTTATCTATTTTTACTTAATTAAAATAACGTATCTGCAGCGTGATTGATGTTGCCTGCAATGCATTATATAGAAAACAGGGTTTATATGAAAAACTTCTGTGATTTTGCATAGGACCTTTTCATGCACTTACAGTAAATAGGCTACAGTCTCGCTTGAAAAACATGGATACTCCAAGGTAATCCTCACTGGGCTCGCAGCATGATTTTGACCGAGAACACTGACATAAATAACCCATAATGCCGTGCCAAACATCTCAGTAGAAGAGGATGCTGCATGCTGCCTCGTCATGAATTCCCACAGAGTCTGTGAGTCTAGCTACGCTCCCTGTGATTGGTCAATTTTCTCTGAGACCACTAGCTCCCCCATCCCAGATGCCCTCTCTCCTCTGATCCAGGCCATAGATGTAGTAGGGGAGAGCGGGGCACAAAGTAACGGTTTTTGCTTTTGGGCTGATATCACAAGATATACTGCAGTACCACAATTTCTTTTTTTACTAGTGGACGGAAATAAACAGAAATTGACTTGTGCGTCTGGATAAAATGTCCGTGTTTCAACTTGCCCCGCGTTACTTTGTGCCCCGCGCTCCCCTATGTATGCAACTCAGAATGTAAAATCAGCATCATGACTTTTCCTTTTTTATGTGCAGATCGGAGAAGTTTTTTTTGTCCTGCTCTTGTTGTCCCACCATCTTGAGGCGGCAGTGTCCACCGCCACTGCCTCCTTGTTTTCCCTCTGGACCGGAGCGTGCTCAGTGAGCGTCTGAAGCTTGCTGCACCTTCTGGCTACACTTCCTTGCCTTGCTCATCCTCTCTGGCAATGCATCCTGCTGCAATGCAGCGAATAGGAATAGAAAGATAGACACAAAGATACAGTAAAACACACACATACACACTCACACACACACACACACAAAGAAGAAGAAGAAGAAAACGAAGAAGGAGAAGATAAAGGAGAAGACAAAAGAAGGAGAATCTCAGAAATCAGAAAGCTGCCACTATTGTGTCACTGAAAAAAAAACACACCACCTTCCCACTGGCCTAAAGTTGACATATGCTCTTAATCTCATAGTGTTGGTGACCCTAATAATCCAGGTGGGCCTGCTAATCCCGCAGCCGTGTGTAATTCATTGACGTGGGGACATGTTGACATGGGGAGGCGTTTCATTATGTAATCCAATTCATAGCACCGCCAGAGTTGACAGCCTGATTGCGCCGTGGGCTCCTATGTGTGCTGATGCCAGACTGGTGCTGCTGTTCATCTCTGCTCAGTGTGTCTGCTGCGCGTCTACTCTGTGTCTACGCTAAGGCAGGGAGGCAAGGGGGCTGACAAAGCACCAGTACCTGGCAGTGTGTGAGGCGAGTGTGGTGGTGAGTGAGTGAATCAATGCACCCAGCTGTGTGATACTGTGTTAGCATCTCTAGGTTATCTCTCTTTCTCTCTCCTCCTTATGTCATCATCTCTCTCTCTCTCTCTGTCTCTCTCTTTTTCCCTCCCTCTGTCTCCTTTTCTCCCTCCCTATCTTCCCTGTCTTTCTGCCTCTCTCTTCCTCTCTTCACACAAACAGTCCAGTATGGCTCAACCGATCAATTATTCATGCACATCTGTTTATTTTATATGGGGGGTGGGAGCTTGCTTTGGCAGGCAGGCTGAGGTGGCCAACTGTTGGACGGCCCCAGTGCACAGGCAGCAGCCAGTGCCTCATCCAGCCACCCGTGTACTACGCAGCACCACTGCGAGGAGCATGCCTGCACTTCCAGTGGCTCTGCCAGCCGGCCAATGGCGGCACAGCTTGGCTGCTCCGACAGCCAATAGAGGGCTTGTTGCTAGGGCTGTGGGAAACATCACCACCCCCACCTCTACCACAAACCACCCCACTCCCCAACCACCCACCTTACACACTCTCACTTACACTCACACTCTCACTCTCTCACACACACACACGTACACACACATACAAACACACACACACACACACACACACACACACACACACACACACACACACACACATACACACACTCGCTTCTCAGCTCAGTGTAGACACCTACAGAAAACCTGCAAGGAGAAGCGTGCGCATTTGATTTTCATTAGAATTCAGCAGCCTGTCTCTCTCTCCTGCAAGACACTTTGGTGCAAGACAATCCTCTGAGGACAAGGGAATCAGTCAGGGCTTTTAGCCCTCTATTACCTAACTGATTCTAGGGCAAAGCCTTCACCATTAGCTACATGATTTTATCCAGGTGTATCACTGTAAAAACATATGGTTAGCAATTATTTGAAACATTTCATACCTAAAATAGTAGTAGTAGTAGTAGTAGTCGTAGTGGTAGTAGTAGTAGTAGTAGTAGTTGTTGTTTATTTGTCCCAAGTAGGGCAATTGCTTTTGCAGTGGTAGCACATGTATACACACACGCACACACATTTCCACAAACATTCCAAAGCATAAAAGGTTAAGAGAACAAATACAGTAGATAAATAGAATAAAAATACATAGAAATAAAAACAAATCAGGGGATTAGAGGTTACCTCTGTTTACAGGATTTGTTCAGTAAATGCATCTTAATGTCGTGTTTCTCTCCAGTGAAAACATTTTGAATATGTGTGAAGGATTTGCGAAAAAAAAATACATTGTCTAAAATAAATGAAAAATGTCATTTTGTATCCTGTCCTGCTCTACATCTCCTCTGCAGAGGTTTGCAGAGATTGGATGACTGTTATTACATTAACCTTTCATTCTGAAAGTGGGCAAATCTGTCCTTGTCTCTGTCGCTGCTGTGCTGTCCTCTGTCTCCCTGAATGCGGGCGCCGTAGGGGGTGACTGGCACTGATGTAGCCTACCTCCCTTTCCTGTGATGGCCATCAAAGTATCACCACGCTCTGATCAGAGGGAGCAGGAGAAGGACAAGCCAACAAACAGTTAATCCGCCGACCTCCAGGTTTCCATTAAGAGAGCAGGGGACCTTGAACAGATAAGGTTAAATGAAGAAGACAGATAGGTGTGTCAGCTCTTGGGGATTAAGAAGAGGCACCATTCTTCTTTTCTCCTATCTGATGTTTCTTTTGGTCAATCTTTTTTTTCCTCACTATTTATTTATGCTGCTGTGGCTGTCTTATATAGCCTGGTGTTTTATAGTCACTGAAGCGTTTCCATTGTGTGGTGCACATCCTACACACGGGAAGACCATGGCCACCCCTTATGGTGTTAAGAGCAGCAGTTCCAGTTATTACCACTAGGGGGCAAGATACAGTAGTACCTTCTGTAATTTTACAAATAGTACAATGACACAGTGATTTTCATGTGCCATTAGCCACTGGATGTAAATTATGATTTTCATTTACATGAGCTATTCTAAATAAATAAATAAATAAATAAGGGTATTTCTAGAATCTTTGTAAAGTAAAGTGTTTAATTGTGCATTTCAATGTAAGCGTTTTCTGTGTAAGTCTGCCAAATTGCAATTATATTCCATCAGGTCACTTTCCATGTGGAATTAGATCCTTAAATATTTAGTCGCACCAGCTGCACCAGTTGTCCAAAAGTCTTAGTCTCACATGAATAATGAACACACGTTATGTAATCCTCCAACATAAAAAGCACATAAGAAGACAAAAATACTGAAAGAACTGTCAAAGTTGCTCCTAAGAATACAGCAGACCTCCTATAAATAGCCTGAGCCAGGCAGACTCACAGTGGCTTCAGGATGGTCCCCTGGGCATCATTTTGATAAGCAGTCCCAATCTACCACTTAGTTGTCTAGAGGATCAACACTTTATTGCATAACAGTGACCCAGATAAATATATAGTGCCCCAACACAACTATTTAATGGACAGTTAACACAATACACTGCCTTTCATACCAGCTATGCTGGTCTCTTGTACTAGATTATTGCCAGTATTAAGGTGTTTGTAATGTTCACGCCCCAAGAAATACCAACAAATGCCAGCAGTTGGCTCACTGTGGACCCTTAGCTCGTCTGTGTTTCTTTTTGTTTGATGGTAGCTAGCTGAAAAAAAGTTACCTTTATCAGTTTCTGTTTATTCTCCATTTCTGTGTGGGCAGTGTAGAGCTGGCAGTTGGTTTTATTTATCTGTTGTAGTTGAGAACTAGCCTGGTCAAAACCAGCCCCTCGTACTACACTTCATTTCGTACAGACGGTCTGGCTGTATTGAGAAATGTTTTTCCTCCTGGAGGTGTAGATTCTGCTGAAGTATAAAACGATTGAACACCTTTACCTAATCGCTAACATCTCGCTATAAGAATGCCTACGCACTACAATTCAAATGTATCTCACAAAGTCGACGCCATCGCTCACAAACACCTTCTGTTCGCTGAATGGTCCAGAAAGATGCTTCCATGTCAGTGGAAGCAAACCCAGACTACAGCTGTAGGGAGATGATAATCGAGTGGAAGTGTGTAGGCAGGCTTTAGCCAGGCTAGTTAAGAACCAGGTGTAGACACTGAGCTTTGCCAACTGAGGCAAAGAATTTTGAAAGCTAAGTAAGGGTTAAATGTTAATCAATCACATAGGCCTGGCAACTAACAAGACTTATGGCAGGTTTTTGATTTGTTTGTGTGAAGTAATGAATTTCAGAATCTACACAAATGAATTCGAAAGTCATGACTGGCTTGTTCAATAAGGGAACATGAGTTCTTCATGTAGGTTTAATCTCATATTTAATTACATGGACAGAAATAGACTAGGGAAGGACAGCTAAATGCTTTAAAACAGGAGTTACAGCTGAATGTGAATTCAGGGAAAGTAGAATTGGCTGAACTTTCCCAACATGCTTTTGTTTTTTGTTTAATTTAGGCTAGTTTTTACTCTGTGCAGGCTGTTATGTTGCCTTTAGTGACAAGGCTTTTTTTCTTCTCTTATCGAAATATTTGTATATCACTTACCATTCAATGTCTTTTTACCCCAACATTGCCAATGCAAAAAAATCAATACTCAGAATTTCCAAAAGACGTTTTTTATTACTTTGCCATATGCAATACGTAGCTTTTCAGTACAGATACTCATGTTTTCATTTCACAGTTCATTTCACTTGTGATGTGGTTGACAAACTTGTTGCATACATTTCATTCACATGTGAGTCTCACTATGTGCTTGTATAGCCTACTGGTCACAAACCTGGTAGTAAAGCTGTTATTACAGCAAAGTACAGAAAGAACCACAGCAAATGTCATGGTAAAGAGATTTCTTACTTTGAGAAACTGACATCACATAACAGAGTACAAAAATAAGGACCCAGAAGATGGGGATGGATAACCATTTGTAGGGCAGATGTCTGCAGCTGAATCGTGGGACTGATGGATGATTCGTCTCCGGTGTGCTTGCTGCTGAGGGTCTTGTTTACTTCTTAATCTTGGAGACAGGGATGGACACCTCGCCGGCTTGCAGGGCAGGCTTAGGAAGGGGGGCCTCCACAGTCAGCACGCCCTCAGGTGACAGAGAGGAGGTGACCTTCTCAGAGTCAACAGTAGGGGGCAGACTGCAACGAGGAGAGAGAGAGAGGAAAATAGAGAGCGAGAGAAAGAAAGCAATGGAGAGAAAGAGTGAGAGAGAGAGATTTACAAACTCCTCAGGCAATATCTTGCATAAATGCTTATTCACCATACGGTGCACTATATAGTGAATCAACCAATGCAACTGACTATATAGTGGACTATAATAGTGAATGAGTATATGCTTTAGACAGTGCTACAGTGGTTGCTAAGAAGTGCAATAGGCAGTGGACAGTTTTAAAAGAGAGTATGCACTCACGTGTATTTCCTGGTGAAGCTCCTGGTAACAAATCCATGCTCATCCCTTCTCTCCTCATGTTGACCTAAAGAAAGAAAAAAGTTCAGGACTTATGGCCATGCTTGTTATCTGCCGAAGTACTTTTTAGCATACAGACTTAATTAGACCATTAAGCATTTAAAGTAAATTGAACTACATTGTACAGCAGAATATTATGAATGTAGAGCCGTATCTGGTTCACTTCCTCATACTCTTCCATTTAACTCAAACTTTTTCACTTAACCAAATAAACAAGTTGAAAAACAGTTTAAAAAAAAAAAAAGTTTTACTTATATTTTCATTTTATTTCATTTCCCCAACATGTAAAAAACAGTCTAAGACTTTCAAGTAGTTTTGCTGACTCCCTAGAGCACCTTCCCCCTTTTCTCTCCCGTGAACTAGCCAGGCAACCATCCATCCATCCAGCACTCACCGATGATCTCGACCATCCCGTCCTTGGTTCTGACCACCAGCTCTTCGGGGGAGAACTGGTTGACGTCCAGGCAGACCCTCCAGGCGTCGCGTGTCTGCCTCATCTCCGACATGCCGCTGCTCATCTGGCGGGCCATGACGCGGGCCATGGGGCCGCGGGAGAAGAAGCCGTTGTCGTACATGGAGCCGGGGGGCCTCATGTAGCCGGGCCAGTTGGAGTGGGTCCACTGGCCGAACTCGTCGGGGAAGAAGGGCATGCCGAAGGACTGGTCGAAGAGGCGGCTGCCCTGCTGCCAGTCGCGGAAGGGGTCCCAGGTGGGGTTCTGCATCATGTTGACCTGCAGGCGTCTCTCAGACATCGGTGAGGGGAGAAGAGGCAGCAAGCGGAGGCTGGCTGGAAGATGCTGCTGGAGGGTACCTCTCTCACTCGGGTCAGTGAAAGCGAAGGTGGAGAGCAGCTCGTTGGGTGAGGGCTTTATAAACCCCCTGATCAGCCCCCCACCCCCACCCCTCTCTGCCCCCCACACCCCCACCCCCATGTCCCAACCATCATCATCACCTGCCCCCCATCCCCAAATTCAGACACCCTTCTGTCTCCCCCTATAGAGATATTTATAGGATGAGTTTTGAGTGTCTAAACCCACTAGTCCATTAGTGAGGAATTTGTACAAAATGTCCACGTACTCATGACACAGCTGCCTGACAATGGTAATCTTCTTCCACCCTATACTGCCAGCTTATGGAGGCATGCCCTGCCCCACAACCCCTCAGCACGCCACATCACTCACCCACCCACCCACACACCCACACCCAATGCCACCACCAACACACACACATACACACACACAAACACACACACACCCAACCCCCAACCCACCCACCCCCCCACACACCACACCACACACACATACATACACCCATCCACCTACACACACTATACACACACACACACACATCCAATGCCACCACAATTCCAAACTGTCTCCAGTTGCCACGGTCGCCCAGACTTGCCCTGCTCAGCAGAACAGGAGGTCCCCCAACACTGCCATAGCCATAGCCACTGCCACTTCATCCCTCATTCTGGTAGCTCCCTTCTACAGAAGGAACCCTTGCTGACTCAGGTTCATGGGATGTCTTTGGCTAGATTTGCACTATTTTGGAGGATACTGGTGCTGAAAGACAAGGGCTGCATTTAGTACACTACTTAGTGCAGAGTGTTAATTGAGTGCGTAACGTATAAAACAATCCTGTGGGATTTTACTATCATGAAGAGAGGTACTGTACGTCGAGGAACAGTGAGCTATGTCACACACAGTAATTGGGTGACGGAAGGATACTGGGACAAATGGACTAGGACAGTCCTACGAACAGTTTCATTTATAGATTAAAGACATATAGATTATAGATTTATAGACAGATTAAATGTTCGAGTTTGTACATTTGCATGGCGAGACTCTGAGTGCAACTTCAGTATGGCCATGTGGGATGAAAAAAAACTCAAACTGATTAAAATACTTTGTGCATTAAAAGCACTGTTCATTTCGACAGCCAGCAGCCAAAGCACATATACCTTTTCAGTTTTATGCACAGTATATAAACACCTACATTAAAACCAGGGTATACTATGTACACATAGTATACTCTCCATGTAGAAACAGACGTATGCGCAAAGATGGACAATAGAAAATGCAAGAAATGGGAGGGAGTGTATTAACGACAGAGAGAACCCCCTACTTTGCTGACTGTGCATGTGTGCGTGCAGGCATCCACTCTGTGTGATTAAAAGGCACCTTGGTGACGGGTGATATTCTTAGCACATATGAAGAGTGGCATAGAACACACAGGCACTTCACACATGTCCGTCCACAAGAGATAACCCGGCGGCCATGGAAATAATCAAATAAAGGCTAGGGTGACATGGGCCAAAGCTGGAGGGCTCCTTTAAAACGTAATCGGAGAGATAAACTGTACCCATGGAATACATGACAGTAGCACTAAACATTAGCTGTAATCTCTCTGCCTCTCTCTCTCTCTCTCTCTCTCTCTCTCTTTTACTCTCTCCTTCCACTCTTCTCTCTCTCTCTCTCTCTCTCTCTCTCTCTCTCTCCCTTCACTCTCTCCTTCCACTCTCTCTGTCCATCTCTCTCTCCCTCTTTCTCTCCCTCTCTCATGGGTGCAACATGCTGAGTGCCCACATAGTAGCGGCTTAAATAGCATGCCAACGGACATATAGCTCATAGCTACGGCACGGCGTAAACAGAGAAATCAGGAGCTACAGTCTTAAGGACTGGGATATGGTCAGTCCCAAAAAGATCAGGTGGACCTCTCGCACACAAAAATATACCTTTTGCTGACATGCAATGGACAGATAACTCATTGGTCATGTCAAATGTGACAGCTTCCTACAGTTTCAAAAAGCGATTGAAGAAGAGAGAATAATAAAATATTTGGATATTTCAAAGAGGTCAGTGGACTGATTAGTGATGTGTAAGGGAACACTCTGGAAATAATTATCACCCCTCCGGTCACTGTAGCGTGCTGCTGACACATCAAAAACTGCTCCCGCAAAAACAACTGGGTCAGTCCCTGTGCAAGTATCTGTACGTGTACTGCATCATAAAACTCCTCATAACATCCAGAACATTACATCTATGGCAATATATCTATAAAGAGGAATTTCTGCTTGCCTTCTAGTCAAATTGATGGTGGCTGGCTTGGATTCAAATCAGGTGGAATCCCATCTCAATGAGGACTTGATAGTATATGTGAAAGTCTCTCTCTCTTTCTTTCTCTCTCTATCTATCTATCTCTCTCTCTCCCTCTCTCTGTCTTTCTCTCTCTCTCTCACACACACACACACAGTCTGTAAAATGTCTATACATAGACACACACATACACACACACAAGTCATATAGTCATTTTGTTCCACAATTTACCCCATGTTACTCTCCCCACAGGATGTGGCAGCCTCTAAGAACTAGATATCTTCAGCTGTGGTGTAAGTGGTCAACTGTAAGTCAAATGCTGAAAAGTTTTGACATTTTGCCAAGACAAACATGTCTGTGTTGACAAACCCATCGAAAGGCTGACATGGACATACTGTACAGTATTTCCCAGTGCATTATAGTTGTGGCTGTGTGTCTTTTGTAGAAAAGGAATTGTTTTTGTTTCACTGGTCTCATCTATCTGTAGAAGAGTTTTTTTCCTAGCTGTTCAACGCAATTACAAGTCTGAACAGATCTTAAAGCAGTTTCAAATCTCGTTTTTAGCAACAAATATCAGATGTCTTTAATTCAATATCTCAGTTTTTGCCATAAATGTTCATTACTGCAAACTTAGAGACACAGTCAGGCAATAATGATTGAAGTTGAATGAAGGCTTTATTGTTTTTAATACTGCACCATGGGAATGATGGCTCCATCATCATCTCTGACTGATATGATCAGACAGGTCTTGGCTTAGTATCACAGTTTTCATAGCAGATTAAACACCGGCATGCCGATAATGAATCTGCCCAGTCACACATACAGTATAGCATGCCCGCCTGGTCTGGGCACTTGAGGGTGCCCACGCGGAGACAGATATGTCTCTCACGAAGAGCACTGAAGACTATTAATCACTCCATGACTTTGCAGGCACACACTATGATACTAAACAGACGTCTGGCACAAACTCAGAGCACATTCCTGCCAGCCTTCACATACAGCCCATACCTTTCAGTCAGACATGTTAGAGTGATTGTCATTGATTCAGAAATAGGGTAAAAACTGCACACTCCAATCTGTGGTTAATTCAGCACACCTGTGCAGGTAATCAGTGCAGCTAGGCATTATGGGAAATCCCCCCAAAAATACCAGAAGGCCTACATTCATATTTTGAAACACGTTTTATTTTAAACATATTTTTAAAAATATATATAGAAATCAAGAAACAAACAAAGAAAAAAAAATGTATATAAATCAAAAGGATACAAAATATTTTGTGCTACTGCCGTACAGTCAATCACATGTTATATAGATCACAAAAAAATGGACATATCAAAATCCTCATTAAATCCCAATGGTTGTAGAGCATTCAAAGTGTAGATCCAAAAAAGTTCTCGTTGGCATAGTTTCGTATCTCCTCTATATCACCCCTTCTATGTTATTTAATGTGCTCTATCCCCTGAAACCAAAGGGAAGAGATGGGGTGGGCGAGATTCATCCATATTCATTCATTCATTCATTCATTCATTCATTCATTCCAGCGTGATTGTCATTAAAATCTACCTTAAAGATTTACGAGATTTGTATACAATGCTGACTCCTTCAGAGGGGAGATCCTATTTCTTTGTCATACTGTAGATTGGGATTTATCTTCTTTGACACAGGTAAGAAACACTAGTGTTTGTCAGTTCCATTAATGAGAGAACTGAATAAACTGAATGAACAAATCACACAATCTTTTTTTAACTGTAGACAAAGCCTACGGTCATGAACAACATCTGCAGGGCACCTGATGAAAAAAATGCTCTGTCCAGTTGCTCCCAAGCACATGTGCATACACAAGCTTAAACTACATTCCTGCATACATTCAGCATAACAAAGGCATGAAATTCACAAGAAACAAAAGCAATAAAGCACACTGACAGTCAGATTAAGACTTGGGACAAAATGTGAAGCATGACCCTGAGTCATCCAAAGCTAAACAGCTGCTGTAGCCACAGTAACTTAAACTACAGCCTGGGCCGGCTGTTGTAGGGTACTTTTGCTGCTTCTTTTGTCCACAGATGAAAGAGAAGCAGCACACTGGAACCTTGGCTGGGTTGCAAATAGAAACGTGTGGTCCTACCTATAGGAGCTATACAGGGAGACGCGAGGAGAGATGAACTGGGCAGCTAAGCCACTGGCCTCTCAGATGCACAGGGACATGAAGAGGGCGATGCAGAGAAACATGAAGAGGGCAGACTGTGCTGACCGTTGTGAAAAAATTGTGTCCTACGGTCATTCTCTTTCAATCAACTGTAATGTGTAAGTATGAAAAAAGGAGACATTTTCATTGTGTGTACGATAGCCAAGTGAAGGACAACACACTGTTGCCCTGTTGCATGGCAACTGTTTCTTAGCAACTGTTGCTTAGGAGCACACTCTCTGCTACCTAAGTAATATACTACTTCTGGCTTTTCAACACATGCAGAAAACACATGCCTTAATTGTATCTGAAGTGACTCCAGTTAAGGAACTGTCTTGTGATGAATGTGCGGAACACCCTCCATAAAAATTATATTATAAAGCCTTGGGATATTCAACAAGCAACTCAAATTAGTGAGATTTTAAGTTTCAGAATAAAAGATCTGTTATACCCCCTCTGCATCTCTGTCTTTTTGCCATCTGAAATGGCAATTTTATGCACCCCGAACATCTGCTGCACACGACACATGACTGCATGTCACACTGATCCATCCCATGAGAGTGGACATGACAACCCTGGGATCCCCATCATGTGTCAAGTGTCATGTTGACTGCAGGTGCTGACAGGACCATGATGAGTTACTAGAGCAGTTCAGATACAGCACATCTCTTTAGCCTGCGTTCAAGCTTTTCCATGCGACTGACATGTATTGTTAATTTTAGGTACAGCATACACTAGGGTGACCATATATCTGAGATATTTTTCTAAATAAAAAGGGACATTGCCATTTCTGCAGCCAGTAATTAAATGGTTTAGCTAAAACATGGGGGACAAAGTATGTTTTCGCATGTTTAACTGGGGACAGACCACTAGAAAACAGGGACATCTGGTCACCCTACTATAAACAGTTTTTAACAGAACTTCTGTTTTTTACACACCTCACTTTGCAAACTCTATGTTAGTATAATGTACATTATACTGCATACGGTTTGGTACAACCCAATATTATGAAGAATGAACAGGTGGGACACTGGAATGGTAGGTGCCTCTACAGTTGGTCACTGTAGTCATCACTGTAATGGTCATTAATGCTTAAAACATTTAGTTATTATATTGGTATTATAATGTGATGTTCGACTTACTTCCCAAAGCATAGGCCAAGCCCATTGGGAGAATATGTTACATTAAGTACAGTAAATGGATGTGGGTTGGGGCAGAGGAAAGGAAGAAGAACCCTTAAGCAACCAACTGCTGCTCACATTATGCATGGCAATGCTTCTTTTTTGGAATATGTAATTGTTCAAATGAGATTGCAATCTTAACGCTAGGCAATCTGCTTTTTTTGGCTAGAACTCTCACAAAGGAGTTGTTTTTACACCCATTAGATGTCATTTATAAAAGCATATATGCTGTCTACATATGATATAAGTTTTTAGGACGTAGTTTCACAAAGTTGTTAGCACTTACAATAGATTATTACTGAAGTGAAGGAAGTTGGAACATCATACTAGCAGTTTGTAACACAGTGCACACCTATTGCCCTTTGAGGAGTACAGTCACATGGGTGCGATTAGAACATTTGCAAAATCGAGAGTTTCGACTATGATGTAACAATTTTTACCATAAAGCTCTATCCTTCCTCAAAGGGTTTACAGTTAATGCAGAATTCATCCATATCAGTGCACTGAATGCATATGAATAAAAACACATACAGGAACAAACCAGACCTCGTGTGGCACATACTGTACTACAAGGGACAGTCTGAGATAAAGCGAAACATTTTCCATTCAAAATCAGAGCACTCCTGCAGGCTACGAC
The DNA here is from genome assembly GCA_030347295.1 of Setipinna tenuifilis. NCBI lineage: Eukaryota > Metazoa > Chordata > Actinopteri > Clupeiformes > Engraulidae > Setipinna > Setipinna tenuifilis. Next base: position 21,946,495 of record CM059279.1, on the reverse strand, counting down.
AGCGCTTATAGATAAATGTCCCAACTGTACTCAATCAGGATCAACACATCTATTATTATCCCGGCCTCTCTGCTGCATGGCATGTATGATGCTGGTGTGTCCAGACACATGCTTTCAACATATGCAGTGCACACATGTGCCAGCCTGCAAGCACACAAGCCTCTGGGCACTGGTCCACCGTGCCTTTTAGCCCCTAAACCAGGCTTTAATTCCTCTCATGTTCCATTTATTTATGGCCCATACAGCTTCACCCATGGCACAGGCCTGTGGGGAGGGAGGGTAAAATGTGGGTGTGTGTGTGGGCAGGGGGCTTTTTTAATATAGGGGAACATTTTGTACAAATGTTTTTTTTTTTCTTTTCGTCTTTGTTTTACTGTGCACCCACCACAGTTGTCTTATAGGCAGTGTGACACACATGCTTGGTGGCGCCATCTGTGGCCAAGCAAGGAAACAGCACCAACAGGATGTAGTGGACAGTAAGTGATTACTTTTTAATCAATGTCTCAGGGACTGTTTGTTTGTCTTGAATTAAAGAGGACTAGATGAGCTGAAAAAGGGTTTTAAAATACAGCCCAATAAGTACCTACAATAAAGAAAAGTATGCTCAACTGACTTATATCAGTTATCTTGATGTGCACAGAGAATACAAAGAAGGGGTTGAAATGCATTTATTTAAAAAAAAAAAAAATGTATTTTATTTATAAGATGTTATAAAGTATGACATGACAGACCAATTTGACCACAGGGTTGGAGCCAAGTGTGTTACAAGTGCTGTACTTCAGTGTTGCTAATCCACTTAAACGCATAAATCCAATTACAATGTGCATGTTTGATTAATTGCAATAAGATGTAAGTGTATTTACTTCTCATTACTTTTGTTAGTAATGCTGTAAAACTAAAGTCATTAGAGTGCAACACAATTAACTATTAGATTTTATATAGGCTACAGTCCAGGCTAACAGCATAGTAGGCTATTTACAATAAAACAGTATCTAACATGGTGTACTACAATACACCACAATGTGTAGTAAATAAAGTATGAATATAGTATCTGCTCCAGAATGCTATATGTTCTATTGAGTTATGCTGTACTATATTACCATGGTTAGTGTTTCACTATAATATTTACTATAGTATACCATGATGTAAAGTGCCTTACTATAGCATTTACTATAGTACCCTACAACGTGTAGTAGCCTACTATAGTATAGTAAAGACAAGGTGGACAAAGTGGCTTAAGATGGTAAAAGTCCTGCCTTATATTCCTTCTGCCTGTGCTCCTTACACAGGCGAGTTCACTAATTAGCTCATTTACCTAGCTGGAGAGGTGTGCTAATTAGAATCAGCTGGTTCAGTGAATTGGCTGAAACAAATATGTGGCAGGACTTTTACTTTCTGATGTTTGCCTCTGGTAAATGCCACACTATACAGGTGCTGGTCATATAATTAGAATATCATAAAAAGTTGCTTTCAGTAATTCCATTTAAAAAAGTGAAACTTCACGCAGGCTGACATATTTCATCGGTTTATTTATTTTAATATTGATGATTATAACTGAACACAAATGAAAACCCCAAATTGAGTATCTCAGAAAAATAGAATATTGTGGAAAGGTTCAATATTGAAGACACCTGGTGCAACATTCTAATCAGCTAATTAATTCAAAACACCTGCAAAGGCCTTTAAATGGTCTCTCAGTCTAGTTCTGTAGGCTATACAATCATGGGGAAGACTGCTGACCTGACAATTGTCCAAAAGACAACCATTGACACCTTGCAGAGAAGAGGATTGTGAAACAAAAGCCATTCAAAAATGTGGGGGAGATTCACAAAGACTGAACTACAGCTGGAGTCAGTGCTTCAAGAACCACCACACACAGACATATACAAGACATGGATTTCAGCTATTGCATTCCTTGTGTCAAGCCACTCTTGAACAAGAGACAGCACCAGAAGCGTGCTAAAGACAAAAAGGACTGGACTGCTGCTGAATGGTCCAAGGTTATGTTCTCTGATGAAAGTAAATTTTGCATGTCCTTTAGAAATTAAGGTCCCAGTGTCTGGAGGAAGAGAGAAGAGCCACAGCATCAAGTGTGAAGTTTCCACAGTCAGTGATGGTTTGGGGTGTCATGTCATTTGCTGGTGTTGGTCCACTGTGTTTCCTTAAGTCCAAGGTCAACACAGCCGTCTACCACCTGCTGCTGACCATGTATGGAGATGCAGATTTCATTTTCCAACAGGACTTGGCACCTGCCAAAGCTACCACTACCTGGTTCAAAGACTATGGTATTCCTGTCTTTTTAATTGGCCAACAAACCCACCTCACCTGAACTCCATAAAAAATATGGGGGGTATTATGAAGAGGAAGATGCAATATGCCAGACCCAACACTGCAGAAGAGCTGAAGACCACTCTCGTAACACCTGAGCAGTGCCAAAGACTGATCGACTCCATGCCACACTGCATTGCTGCAGTAATGTAGGCAAAAGGTGCCCCAACTAAGTTGAGTGCTGTATATGCCCATACTTTTCATGTTCATACTTTTCAGTTGGCCAACATTTCTGGAAATATTTTTTTGTATTGGTCTTAAGTAATATTCTAATTTTCTGAGATGCCTAACTTGGGCTTTTCATAAGTTTTCCAGTTATAATCATCAAAATTAAAGAAATAAACATGTGAAATATATTGCTCTGTGTGTAATGAATGACTACAAAATACAAGTCTCACTTTTTGAATGGAATTACTGATATAAATCAACTTTTTCATGATATTCTAATTATATGACCAGCAAATGTAGGCTATTATAGTATACTTCAGTAAATGCTGTAGTAAATAGTATTTTTCCCCTGGGTTTAAGCATCACGATCAAATTATTGTAATAGCATAAGGCCCTATGAAGGACACATAAACACTCTTTCATCCCAGGAGGTGCCCTGGTTATGCAACCCTGTTGGTGTTGTCCAGACTGAACCACTAACAATAGCACTACACTGTCAAACGACGCCAGATAATGACATCATGCTTTTACTGGTCCCAGTTGTGCTGTTGTCTGTATTCAAGGTTTTACAGGCCTTTAGTTAGCTGACTAAGTTAGACCAGAACGTGCTAATGATGAAAACATATTCACAAAATTGAACTTGCTGTGAAGGACTGCTTGGTTGGCCTCCATCTGCCGTAATATGTCCTGGACAGAGTTTGATGTTAACCTTTGACATATTGGGCTAGAGTACCTTAATCATGTCGTGGAGCATTCATGAGCAAACATGTCAATGTCATTAAAAGTCTGTGAAGGCATGCAAAGCTCAAATAGTGCATTACAGCAATATTACATGAATCACCTGATGTGGTGACCTTTGACCCTGCTACTTCAACCTAATGACCCTCAAGCCTGTGTAGCAATTAATTATACCAGGTTTGATGAAGCTCTTTTAACCTGCTTGATGCAAACACTGACAGACCCACACACACGGACACATGGGTGGGAGGGGGTGAGCCTGTTCAGCCAGCTCAATCAGAAGGCTACCTTTGTTTGCCTGTTTAAGTAATAATGGTAACCAATTTGTTTTAGGCCCACCTGATTTTTCTGGGCCTACCCATTTCATGATTTATAGTAGTAGAGTAGGGTAGAGTAAAGTAAAGAAACTTTATTTATCCTGAAGAAAATGAAGGTGTCCAGTATCATATATACATCATACATACATACACATAGGGCACACAGACATATGACATCCACATACACATACTGCAGGAGGTATGAAGGAAGACAAGAATTGAGTAAGCATACACTGTCCATCATTCTGTACAGTCACTGGATATGCTACACATTAAACAATAACCAAAACCAACGCATATGAGACAACACTTTAAAGATGCTATATGTACGACTGTGGCCAAAACTGGTACTGCAGTCAAGTTCAAAATATTGTTAAGTGTTGTTCCACCTCTGGAGGCAAGAGGCAAACCACAACATGAAAACATCACTAGAACATTAAGGCTGTAAAATAAATTTTAAAAAAGCAAATATTCTAGCAGTCATATTGTAAAATCAATATTTTGATTTAAAGGGGAACTTTCATCGTTATTTTTATTCATATTTCTGTGTCGCCACTATGGTTGAATGCATTGTGCGTCATTTTTGTGAAAAATTATGTCCTAGATCTCTTGTTTGACACTGTTTTCTGTAAGCTATAACAGGTCTAGTGGTTGAACGACTGGCTTTTCTGGTGTGCCTCGTGAATATCCATGACGTGTCAATAAGGCACTTCTGATTGGGCAAATTCGCTGTCTTTTGCTCACCTAGCTTCTGTCCACCAATCCTTTGGGATGTGGGCTTGCCATACATGGCTCTGGGCGGGGCTTACGACCTAGTGACGTAGATAGGTTTAGCATGCTCTGATCCGCTCATTTTGGTTAGCTCGACCCTTCAATGACCAGTAAAACTATGAGGGTCGAATTTCACGTCTTGGAATGCTGCGTGCATATACTGCTTGTTGTGACCCACCACATTGTAAATAGAGCTACTAAAAGTGTTTTTTGACGGAAGGACCCCTTTAACATATTCTCTGGTGACATAATATTTCCAGGACAACTTTTTGATTACTTGTTAAGTGTGCTTGAAAAGAGTTGTCCCACTGTTTATTATTATTATTATTCTTATGATTTTTCAATGTTCATCCAGATTTTGTTTCCACTACTAGTCCTCAGGCTTTCGAGATAGAGACACCGTTCCAAGTCTAACACAATGGTGTCTCTATCTTAGGCTTTCAAGATACAGACACCATTCCAACTCTAAAACGACTGGGCCTGTTTGGACATGGTACACCACCTTTGGATTTACCGTACCTCTTGTCGTTCATCCGTTATTGTTGTTTTCCTGCAACATTTTGCCCTTACTGAAATGAATGGTGGAATGTTCGAGCTGATCATGTCACAATACACTGCTCCACTGTAACAGCCAGAGTGAGCTCTGCCCCTACTCTAACCTACACTCATTTTTTGAATGATTAAAACTGAACTGCTTAAACCTAGAAATTTACTTGAAACTTTGTCAGAGGGGTCTGGCATCTGACTGTGACCTGTGTTATTTTCATGTGGCAAATGGTGTCAGACAGTCTATGGGATTTTGCCATACATTTCATCATCTTACTGTAAACAGGTCAGGGTGCATGTTTGAATTTTTAAATATTCAAAACTGAACCACTTAACCTATAAACTTGATTTAAACTTTGTCATGAATTGTATTTGCAGCTATAAGATTTGACGGTTTAGAAATGAGGCAGCAAATATTGTGGCAGTTACACCTGGACCAACTGACATTTTTTTAAATTTGGAATGTTAAGAAATAGAACTCTCAAGTGTTGTCATAATACCAGTGCCAATGGCCTGCATAATGTTCTGCCACGGGAGTCTATTGCAGCTTATACTGCCAATTGGTAAAAACTTTTGACCCACACTCTAACCTCCACTTGTTTTTTGAATGATTAAAACTGAACTGCTTAAACCTATAAACTTGGTTGAAACCTTGTCAGATGGGTCTGGGACCTGACTGTGACCTGTATTATTTTAATGTGGCAACTATTTAAACTGTTAGAGACAGGACAGTTTAAAAATGGTGTCAGACAGTCTATCGGATTTTGTCATACATTTCATTACCTTACTGTAAACAGGCCAGGGTACAAATATTGTGGCGGTTACACCTGGACCAACTGCCATTTTTAAAATTTCGAACGTTAAGGAATAGAACTCTCAAGTGTTGTCATAATAGCAATGCCATGGCCTTCATAATGTTCTGCTATAACTTCTGCCAGGGTCTATTGCAGCCTATAGTGTCAATTGATAAAAACGTTTAGAAATGGCATACATATTTGTTCCTATGATCACAAAACTTGCCACATTTAAGCACACTTATAGCATTTTCTGCGGGAATGCAGTCTAGTTGTAAATGTTGTCTATCACCTAGGTAAGGGCACATACGTCATTCTCCAGACAGGCCAGTGGAGTTACACCAGACTTTATCGCCATCTTCTGGTGAATATGTGGAAAGCAGAAGGAAAGGCAAAATTAATGGCATTATTCAGACTAACAGCCTACTGTATGTCTTCCGACGTTAAAAGGGAGATTTTGCAGCCCAATAAGAATTCATAGAGAATGCTCTTTTTGGGTCTCAGATTATAATAGCCGCACCAATAAAACAACCCCAAGCCACATGGACAAAGGAAGGCGCTTTACATTTTAGTCCACGTATAAGGGAAATGTGGTGGCAGTCCAGAGGGATATTCCAAAAAGTTAAGCTAAGTTAACTCAGAATCAGTCGTAAACCTCCTAACGTCATTTGGGTTTATTTTCCTAGCAAATACGTGCCGCACGCACACATGTCACTGTTTGCAATTACCAGCAGATGGCAGATTGAGACTGTGGGGCAGAGATGATGCGGAGAGAACTAAAAAGTGGAAGTTCGTGATTACTCGCCGAAAATTAAACAGAAAATGGGGGAAAGAACAATGTCATGTAGGCTAGATCTCATCAGGAACGTTGCTATTTGGGTAACTGGAATAAGTGTTCGCATAGCTCCTCTTGTTCGCTTGTTAACGTGTTCGTCGGGTAAATTCATGCTTAATATTTAATACAGGATTAACAATTAAGCAGGTGGTAGATAGACTACCAGATAACGCCCGAAGATTGCCGCCAAATGCAATACAGCAAACGTAGGCAATCTGCACAGTGGAAAATCCACTGTCTCCATCTAGGTTATCGCGAGCGTTGGTGGTATAGTGGTTAGCATAGCTGCCTTCCAAGCAGTTGACCCGGGTTCGATTCCCGGCCAACGCAGCAACCTTTTCGTTCAATCGAAAGTAGCCAATTACAGATTGATACAAATGTATTCGTTTTCCTACTCATACAGTGTGCGTTACATTGTATCCAGAGGCGGTAACCATGTAAATGCACTCAAGCATTGGACTTAAATACGCTCTTCAATTTTACTTCACTTGAATGTCTGTTTCTGGTGGAAACTTGTGACTTTTACTTATATATTTTAAAGATAAATATTTAGTTTTTTTTACTTCGCTACATTTTAAAGGTAGGGCACCACACATGTACCACACATCTACATAGATTTTGATAGCTACTCGTTAAAAGAACCACCTCAATTTTTTCCATCTGATTCAGATTTGTGAATAGAATAAGTAACAGTATTGTGATGTTTTATCAAAGGTTTTAAAGGAGCAGTAGGCTATTCATTTTAATGCAGAGCTTCCCCTACAGTCAATGCTACGGAACATCCTTCTCAACAATACATGTGGATTAGTCTACTAGCCAAGGATAGAATCCAGCAATGATAACTTTTAAAGAACAATGTTGACCGCCATTCTCCCTATTAGAACTTCCTTTGGGAGAAGAGGTTTAAACCTTCCTAACTTCAAACCTTATTATAATGTCTAGTAGCACACTTGGCACTTTAAATTGTATTAATAACATTCCATTATTTCCTGAGTCAAGTCGCAGGGTCTAGTTGGTATTATTGGTAACTACCTACTACTAAGCTTTTCTTTATGCCCTTGCAAAATTCTAGCAAATAACATAAAAATGTGAAACAATGATGTTGGAATTGTATTGCCAATAAAGAACTTTATAAAGGTCAGGTAAAGTTGTCACAACTAACTAAAGGACATTTAGGGTATTCTATTTCAGTATGTTTGTGGTCTCCATATTATCAACAAAATAAGCATTGTGTTACAACATAACACATAAAAGGAAAAATAAGGCTACTTGTACTGTTTAATACTTAATTAAAAAAACAGTTTACATTCACACTTCCAATTTAATTAGTACAGTTAAATAACTTTCACTGTAGCTGAGTAATATTTGGTTATCTATACTTTGACTTAAAAAAAGGAACTTATGGTACTCTGAAAAATTCCTCCCAGCATCTGTTGTAGTTAACCTCCACTAGTGTGGGGGCGCTAGTAAAAACTCTCGATCTGCGCCAGTCTTGTTTTGTGGTCTTTTGGTGGTACTTTGTCTTGCTGCGGAAACCGAAACGTGCTCTGGAAGTGACTGTGGATAAAGCGCGGGCGCTACTAGGGTCAGTTAGAAATTGGTTGTATTGGTTTTAAACAGGGAGATTTGTTCGTTTTGTGGCGAAACTGTTGTGTTTACGTGCATTGTAATCTTTCAGTGGGTATTAGTATGGCTTCTGGCGGAAACACAGGGCCGGTGGTTGGTGACGTCGAAGAGGATGCTTCTCAGCTTATCTTCCCCAAAGGTATGGCAGTCATCTAGTTATCGAGCTACATATAAATGTATGTAGTGCCTAATATGTCATATAAGTATGTCTGTACTTTTACCAGCAAGGTTTATATTGTGCATCTTTCTTTCATAGAATTTGAGAATGCAGAGACACTACTTAATTCAGAGGTCCATATGCTGTTGGAACATCGCAAGCAACAGAATGAAAGTGCAGAGGACGAGCAAGAACTTTCTGAAGTTTTCATGAAGACTCTCAACTACACTGCGCGATTCAGTCGATATAAAAACAGAGAAACCATAGCCAGCGTCCGGAGGTTAGTGGTTGAACTCAACATATTTTATATTACCATACTAAAAGTGTTACCTAATGAATATGAACAACATTGCATACAGTATGCCATACTGTTGAAAACATGCATATGGTAGGTTGATGCAAAGCTTCTGTTTCTGTAAAGTTTCTGTCACTTTCTGTTGACCACATACTGCAGTTTTACCATACTTCAGCAAAGATATAAAATATTCTGTAAACACTGCAATTTATTGTGTTTAATTTCTTCAGCGCCGCATAACTAAAGATACATTATTGATTTATTACTTACTCACAGCTTGCTATTGCAAAAGAAGCTGCACAAATTTGAGCTGGCGTGCCTAGCCAATCTGTGTCCTGAACCTGCTGAGGAGGCAAAAGCCCTGATTCCCAGGTAGGTTAAGTGCCTCTGAAGTAGATTACTAGATGACTGGTGGTATGGATCTGAACACCCTAAGCAATGATCTGTAGGCTATTAGATTTGCCACCACCAAAACTGAAGCAGCAAAATTTGGGGTCTGCCAAAACCTTTGGTCATGTTTGTATATCAGGACTGTATGAATATTTGAATCACATGCACTGTTTTACCTGCGCTTAAACAAATTGCCCCCCACTGCTTGTGAACTGGGTTTTGTACCACAGTGGTTTCATTTCAGTGTAGTACATAGTGTTTTATGTCTAGTGTAATGGTGTGCTGCTTCAGAGTCACAAGAGATCTTAGATCTTTAGATTTGAGGTTGGCTTAAGTTCCATTTGCCTTCCTTACTTGGTTTTTGACCGGCGCTATTTGACATAGTGGGACACCAGTCAAGTTATGTCCAGTTCTCAAAATTTACCACCAGTTAATGTACAGATATAAAATCAGTGTTGTGTTTGCGATTAAACTGGAGGAAGGCAACCTCAGAGCATAGTTTCTCTAGCCAGGCTAGCCTTGCCGTGGTACCTCCTTAGCTTAGTGGTGTATATGACTACAGTATTTAGTCAGGAAATTCTCCTAAGGGTTCGATTTTCCTTGTCCAAATGTTTTGGCTACAAATTGGCAAACAGAGGAAGGGCTATGTTACTCAGTGAAGGGCTAAAAAGTGATGACATTGAACTTGACTGTTAAGGCATGCCCAATTGTTTTAAACCTGACAGAAAACATCTGCCCACCAGGAAGTGCAGTATTCTGCTGACACAGCTTATTAAGGATGACAGCCCATAGAGGTCAAGTAAAATTCATTTGAGACACACTGCACGGTCAAAGATTTTTTTTTTTTAAAGGATTTCTGTTGAGAATACTGTTGACACACACAATGCAAAAAGATAAAACTTTTTTTTTTTTTTTAAGAGTAACATCTGGCAACAATGACTAAAAACAATGGGGTTGTAGTCAGGGAGTGTATCTTGTGGTTGTGGCCTTCTGGGGGGAAAAAAAAAAAATGGGCAAGAATGAAGTTGGAACACCATGCATGAGTGCAAACCTCATAATGTAGTTGTGCCACTCAGAGAATGTGGCCTGATGAATGAACTAAAAATGTGTGCACTACGGTGAATTACTTTAAAATCGCTAGCCGTGATTTTGGACCATGGGCCGTGCAGCAGAAATATTGTAGTGTGCGAGTCACATCTCAAGCAGCTGGCAAAGTTGTTGATTTGACTAAGAAACCACAAATATTCCAAGAATGTCTGTATGCCTCACTTATCAGGGCAGTTTGAGGTTTTATATGATAGTGTGGTTTTAGACACTTTCAAGCCAAGGTCTTTTTAGTCAACTTGCTTGTGCTTGGCTTCCAATCCATAGTTGCTTTTTAAAGAAAAAAAAACGTCATTAATCTTTTTGGGAGGTTCGCTTCATGCAACAGCGCCCAAGGAGCAGTGTGTGGAGACGGCTCCATGTTCAGGCTACCTCAGTGGCACTTCTGGGATGTCACAGGTCTGGGTACCAGGTCTGTTACTTAACTGCCAGGCCACCACTGCCCCAAAGTTAAAGGTTGTGAGTTTGAACCAGAAGCCAGACTGCGTGGGACGATGTCTCTTTTGGCAGTGGTGGCCTGGTGGCTAAGTAAGAATCCACCAGCTGCCAGGGGTGCCACTGAGGTACCCTCGAGCAAAGAACATGCTGTTCCCAGGCGCCAGCTATGGCTGTGCCCTGCTCATGTGTGTGATGGGTTAAACAGGGTTCCCACAGATCATGAATTTCTGGAAAATCATGGATTTTCAATATAGTCTTTTCCAGACATGAAAAGCCAGGATTATTTTGTGCACAAGGTCAGGGAATGTCAAGAGATTTTAGTAATTGTATGTATTTGTGCCCAAAATGTAATGTTTTCTTAAGCGGTGTTAACCTTTGTCATGCCTTGCTTGAGTTGTTGTCTGTTTTTTTCCAAGCCCATAATGTCTTTACTGCTCTAAAAGAGCCATTGTTTTTCGGCTTAGAATCCAAATGGTATGTTGTACGTTTTTTTTATACAGAACTGATTATTAAAATTCATCTTTTTGTTCAGGGAAAGTCATGCAAAAGTCAGGGAATTAAGTGTAACTTACAGTGGGAACCCTGGTGAAATGCAGGGATCAGTTGTCATTGTGCACACTGTGTGCTTGTATAACCACAATGACAAAATGGAAATCAATTTCACTTTTGTTTTGAACTAATGTCTCATTTTTTTCTTTTTTCAGTCTCGAAGGTCGCTTTGAAGACGAGGAGCTGCAGCAGATTCTGGATGACATTCACGTCAAAATGAGTTTCCAGTATTAGGCCCCTCGTGTCCCTTGCTCTATATAATTCTTATACCATAAGGGTGCAGTGCCAACACAACAACCACCATAGACTCTGTGAGAGTAATGGGGCATAATCAAGAGAATGGACTGGTTTGGACACAGAATACTCCTTAGGTCTTAGACTGACCTTGTGTAAATATATTCTTTGCTCAGATGTTGAGGATTTCAGGCTACCTGCTAATCAAAACAGTGAGAGGTTTGTGTTTTTGTGCTTTTAGTAAGATTTTGTTTTGTGTGATTGTTTCTGTAGGTTATTAAAAAAACACTTCACATTGAAAGTGCGATTTAATCATTAACATATTGTCTGAAGTTTAGTTCCACGTTCAGTCATGCGTTGAGACAATACTCAGGTCCCCCATTCGCATCTATTGCCTCCGGTAAAACTCCGAGGGAGGTGGCAGCCATCCTGACGGAGTTCTTCCCGTAAAGCTTCCGCTCGTACTCCAGAAGCTGTCGCCAGAAGCCAGCATTGGGCCGGATGAAGGGCCTAACCTCCAACACCCAGCGGTAAGCCTGGAATAGGGTAGCTCCCTTGAATTTCATCAGGTACGCCATGACCAGAGAAGCGGAGCGACTCCTGCCAGCGGAGCAGTGCACCAGGGTGCTCCCGGTCTGGTTGTTGTGGATGTGTTCAGCCACTGTGTCAAAGTGTTCGAGCAGTGAGGCATGGGGTTGATCCGGGACAGCCACACGTATACATTCCACTTCAGGGTAGTTGGGGCATATGTGTTCAACTGTGGCGTTTACAATGAGAGTGATACGCCGGTAGGTGACTGCTGCGTGGTTTAACGCAGTGTCCACGCCACTGAGATACAAGGTGGGGGTGATCTGAGAGACGGCCATCTCGCACCCGCTGCTTTACATAATAAAAGTAATTATTTTTTAGAAAGCTGGATTTTTTTGTTCGAGCAGGCAGTTTAAACAGTAAGTTAAGCCTCGTTTAAAATTCTACACAACGGTAAGACATCAGCACAGTCACAGCCTTTTTTCAAAGGAATTTTCATATGTTGCAGTAAGAAAATGTATAAAGCAGTGGGAACATACCTTAAAGCTGTATCAGGAGTGGTTCAGGTCAGGAGTTGCCAACATGGTCATGTATCACAGGACTACAAACCATATTCAGAAGTCACCTGGAAGATAAAACATAGGGAAAATATGTTTTACATTGATTTTATTTAGATTTTATGTAAAGTAATTTTATTCGGTATCCAATTATCCCAATAGGGAATGAATTAAAATAAGTTGTTCTGGTCCCTCCAAAAAAAGGGCAATAAAACAATCCGACCACTTTAATGCGGCCTAAGCTGCTGCTGTTAGATAACACAACGCTACGTCATTATTGTCCTGTGGGTCTGATTCGAGAAAGAAGTAAGACATTGTTCCATAGACAAGAGTAGAGCAAACCTGTACTATGGACCCAAACGATAGCATTGGCGTTGTAATTCCTTCCTTAAATCAATTCGCGGACGTTTTCCCTGGCCTGTAATACATCCTGCAGGTTATCTTATTCCTATTATTAAATGTCCGCCGACATGATGTTTTCAGTGTGTTTACTTTTGTTGCCATGCTAGACGGCGTTATGGAAATTCCTGGGCTGGGCATGTTGGAGACATGTCTGTCTATTAGGAGGAAGCAACTACAAAAAAATAGTACAGTTCGGCAGTGACGTACGAAAAGTCATGTGGCAATGAGTCACTTGCGCTCAAACAAAATTGTCGTTTCATTGCGCTTTTTTGTCAGCCATCTGCTGTTCTGACAGGGAGGTTCGTATCAGGTAAGTTTGCGCATATATTTTCAATGTAGGCAACCATAAGCTACAGTCTATGTGTTACTTTAATCGTACTTTCGCTTTCATTTCTTGTAACAGGGTGTAACATATTTCCCAAACGATTGTTTAAAATGACAAAAGCAGTATTATTAACCATTCATGGAAAGTAAAAAATGTTTCACCGTTCCAAAGTGATAAGCCAATCGTGACGGCAAAATCAGATTTACTGTTAAACAGGAACAAATAAAGTCATTTATTCTTAAAAAAAGGTCTTCCCATTCGTTTATTTTCTTTCATGTAAAGGACTCTAAATAGATATAACAATGTATTAAGCTATTTCGTGTCTGGTAGGCTATTATTAATCTGGACCTTGCACCATGTTCGCAGCTGTCAAAACCACACAAATGAAGAACTGAAAACAGCTTTTGGTCGACTGTACTTACTCGACTTAGTCATAGGATGGCGCCAAAGACGCAACTAGTTAAACAGGCTTTCTCCAGCATGTGTTTCAAATACATTTGCAGTCATTCAGTGACAATTAGTTGATGATTGATGACATAGCCAGACTAGAGTAATTTAATGTAATTATTTAGATTGTGGACTCCTCGCTCTGTTTAGTACATAAAGTTCAAAATGAACATGAATTAAAATGCATAGACGTTTATTAATGAAGAAAAAAAAAAGAGACATAGGCTACTGCTTTAAGTGTATAATGTCTTCATGGCAGACCACAGTGACTTTGGACATCAAGCCTACATTTACATAACAACAGACCCTGTCAGTATTAAAGTAGCCTACAACAACACTGCAGGACAAATAAAAACAAACAAATGTAAACACAAATAGGCCGCACACCTGTACATATGTTAGAGGGAGCTTAAATAGAAGGCATGCGCTAAGCATTAGACATGGCTCACCAGAGATAGCCTTAGAGTGATACACTGTCCTTTCGGTGTAGCCACAACGCGTTGCCACAAACGTGCAGTGCCGTCCTTGCCGCGATATTTATAGCGTCACACACATGGCCGTTCACAAGTTTCCCTGGATGGACGCAGTGAGGTGTGAGCATGTGTGTGTGTGTGTGTGTGTGAGAGAGAGTCCTGATCCTAGACAGAGACGCTCCCTCACACGCCCTGAGACTAATCTCTCACTTACACACACACACACACACACACACACACACACACGCACACACACACACAAATACACACGCACACACACACAAATACACACACAGTCAGCCAGTAGGCGAGTGTGGAGTTGCTTTGCAGCTGCCAAGGAGTTTGATTCAGATTTACAGGGTGCAAGCTGTTGAACATGGCAGATGAGTATCTGCTGAAACAGATAGCTGACATGGAATGGAGGCAAAGTCACTGTGACTGCCTCCATTCCATGTTAGCTATCTGTTTGAATTTTACAGTAGTCTGTGAACTGCACATTTAAAATGCAAATAGCAGATGAGGTACATGACTATTACTCAGGATCTCATCATCCCTCTGTCTATTTAGATAAAATGTACTCTTAGCCATTAATCAGTAAGGCACGGGCCAACAGGTCTAAGAGTGATAGTGAAGCAGTGATAAGCGAATGAGATCAATCAACTCTGTCATCATCACAGCTGAGCAATTAGTCAAGTCAGGAGTCAGTCTCCAAGTTGACTGACAGAGGAATCTTTATCTGTAACCCATATCTACTTTTACTCACCGTTGACCTCTAGGCTGGTTGGGTCGACTCAAATGTCTGAGTCAGCAAAGGCCAGGCGTGCAACAGTGGCAGCCCTTCACACACACACACACACACACACACACACACTCAGGCAGGCAGGCAGTGTAGAGGCTGCCCCTCTGTCATGTGAGCCGTGAACTTAGGGAAACAGCCAAGATAGAGCTTCTTATTTATGACCCCTCCCTCCTACACACACACACACAGACGTACCCCCCCCCCCCCCCCCCCCCCCCCCACAGCTCCCTGCTGTGCCACCTGCTGTGTAACACTGACTGGAACGGGGGATGCAGAGAGAGAGGTGGCTATAGGGAGGGGCACAACTGTAAGAAGCTCACCAGCTCCACTGCTAAAAGGATTATCCACTCAGGAGCAGAAAGACAGCGAAAGGGACAGAAAGATGATGAGGGTGGAGTCACAATGACAGAGATAGAGAGAGGGACTAACAGGGTTGTGCAGGAGGGGGGGATTGAATGAGGAGGATCGTTTAAATTAATCCCTGTTGGACAGACGTCAGAAACTGTAGTTTAGGCCTTATTCACACCTGTGCTGCCTCCTTGCAACTCAGCATTGCTCAAACCAAAACAAATCTGCATCACAAGCTGTTTATATCAGAGACTGCAGCGCACAGCCTGAAACCTGGCACTGAATTACATGTCACAAAGAGGGTCTTGCAGAAAACTAATTGTATGATTACTGATTGCTGACCAATGCTTCTTAAAGTGTTTTGAGACCATTGCTATGATGATACCGCATTATAAAAACCAGTAAGTTGAGTTGAATTTGGGTAACAGGAATATTGGTGTGTGTGACTGTATGCGACTGTATGAGGGCTTAGTAATGTATAGTTTTAACAACAAATGTTTTGTTTTCATTCACAGATTGTCCCACATCAAAGAAGAGACTAACTTAAGAAATGTCTTCCACAAATACAGATGGAAATGTCCATGTCCCAAGCAGTGCTCCACCAAAGAGCCTTAAAGTGCAGAAGGTCAACAATACAACTGTTGTAACGTCAGGTCAAAGCTCTGTTGCAGGGAAGGGGGCCCAGAGGTCTAGGTCAGCTCCTGTAAGAGTTAGTGAGCCACATAATGAAAAAACAGCCCCAAAGGAGTCAAGCAGCAAAGTCTTCACCAAGCCTGCTAGAAAGTATACTCCAAATACTCCCCGTCCTTTGTCAACCAGATCGCCAAGGACAGCAACACGGGTGGCACAGCCCCTCAACAAAAGCACGCAGAACTGTGGGGACACTGAGACATCTAAGCCCAAGCCTGAGGCTGTGCCCCTGGGTGTTGGAGTGAAGGTGGACGGGGGCACCGTCCAGGCTGTGGAAGTCCAAACTCGCGGCCAGAGGGAGAATCCAAAATGGTTCTCCTGGCGTCAGAACCGCATCACCGCCTCCACTGCTCACCGGGTCTCGCATAGCCGCTTCGTTAACGGCCAGAGCAGGACGCCTCCCGAGTCGTACGTCACCGCCATCTTGGGAGAAGGTCAGAACATCAAGACCAGGGCCATGACCTGGGGCATTGAGCATGAGGCTGAGGTGGTGCAGATCTATCAGAAGCTGAAGAGCAAATCTCTGGGCCGTGCTGTGAGGGTGCAGGACTGCGGTCTCTTCATCGATCCCCAGCATGCCTGGCTGGCGGCCAGTCCCGATGGCATTGTGGTGGACAAGCAGACCGGGGAGAGGCTTCTCTGCCTGGAGGTCAAGTGTCCATACAAGCACCGCGAGAACACAGTGAGAGACGCCTGCCTCCAAGACTCAGCCTTCTGTCTGGAGTTGGACGACGGGGATGACCAGGACTATCGACTCAAGACCAAGCACAGCTACTACACCCAGGTGCAGTGCCAGATGGCCGTGACCGGCATACAAAAGGCTGACCTGGTAGTGTACACCCTGCGCGAGACGGCAGTTGTGCCTGTGACCTTCGACCCTGACTTCTGGAATGACACCATGCCAAAGTTGGAGAAGTTCTACAGGGAAGCGGTGCTTCCACGTGTGAGAGAGAAAGGACAAATCGTCCCCTCAGTGCTGCCCGAGGAGTGAAGTCTTGTATTTTTTTGCTTTGCATGAAGCCTTGCCAAGCTTGCACTTTAGTATGGAGGGATATGGAGTTTACTGAGCTAATAACTGTCTGTTGTGCTCTATCTAGAAAGAGACACTGCTGACTACAACAATGATAAGCCTCTGAGCATAGTGGAGGTATTCGTGTGTGATCAATGTGGTATGTCCCAGTTACCTCAAACTGGAAATACCAATATTAAACCAAACATAATCCAAAGTGGATTACTAATTGACATTATATCAGGATAGAAATAGATTCACTGATACTGAATAATTTCTAGTTTGAACAAGATCCTGATGCACTTTTAACTGCCTTTCAACTGTTACATTTATTTAGGAGATGGTGGTCTGAAGGTAGCAGTTGTAGTGCTGACAGAAGTCTGGGGGACATTTGCAAAAAATGCAAATATGACGTACAGAGTTCCTAATAAGGAAATCTGTGGGACTTTTTGCTATCAAAAGTTTGATAGTTGTTAGTAGAATGGTTAACTTTTGAACATTGGGGCTGTACTGGGTGCACTGAATGCACTTTAACTAGGTAAAGGGCTACATTTTAAGGAAGTTGAGTTCTGTTTCATAGTATGGAACAGCATCATGTTCAACTAAAAAAAAAAAAAATCAGTGCCTCATTGCTTAGATATTTTTTGAAAAGTAAACCAATGGTGGAATTAGCACCTAGGTTATGGATTTGTTTACAACTTGCTTTCGGAATAAAAAAAAACTTCTAAATACATATATTTGTCTTTATTTCTTATCTTAGCAGAAAGTATGAAACACACTCAAATTTGATATCTGCCTTTATTACTGAAAGAGCCAACTTATATATATATATTTATATACTCATACTCTAGAAAACAGAGCAATATTTACAACTTGTTTTGTAGAGTCTTCTGCCTTATATTCTCATAGCAAGATTTCCTCTGATCATAAACACCATAAACAACATAAACACGTCAACTGAGAAGCCTAGAAAAAAAGGCCTTTGTGCTGCCTTTAACAACATTTCAACCAAGTTGCATTTATAAACAAACAGGAAAAAGTACAATCTATGGATATTTAATACCATTTTCTCTGTGACACACCGCAAGGGTCAAAGTTCATGGTGACTGAAGGGGAGAGAGTGTCGAGGGGGGGGTAGCCCTTGGGAGCGTGTTCTCCGTGTTGGTGTGATGTCAGGGGTCAGACGGAAGGAGTGACTTTAGACAGGATGTGTGTGACCGTTAAGGTATGAGTAATAACAAGGGTGAACTGCCTCGGAGTGTCCTCGTGAGATCCACAACATGAAACAGTCTTCCCTTTTGCAACATAATTTTCCACGCCCATTCCACAACTGACACCTTCGCCTTTGTCTTTCGCATTGTCATTAGTCCGACTGCCCCATGACAGACTGTCCGAAAGCACTACCACCTTGTCAATGTCCACCCTTTTTCTCATCAAAGTCCAAAAATTGAGAAAAAAATGTCATGTGTCAAGTGTTTGAGATTGTCAGGTCTGAAAAAAATGAACAGCCACACCTATAAAAAGTCACTGCTGCAGGTGCCAATGAGTGGACGTTTTTTTTTTTTTAGTCGCTGAAGCGTTTTCGGGGTACAGTGCGTGCCCTGTTGGACCTTCGGATGTTTTGTTTGGAGTCGCGGCAGGGCTGGCACACAAAGATGTCGGGGACGTGGGTGCGACGGATCTTGGCGCAGGACAGGTGCACCCAGGTGCCACACTCGTTGCACTCGATCATGGGGCGTCCGGCGAAAGGCTTCATGCAGAAACACGTGATCAGGTCCCACGAGTCATCCTCTGATAAAGACAGGCAGAAGAAAAAAACGGCCATAAGAACACAGATCATGCATTAATCCTCAGTATAATGATTGGGAAAATAACACAAAATACATAATTTATCTTCTCATACATGTCAAAATGGCATAAAGTAAGGTGCTGAGCTACATGAAGTAATAAGGTGTTATTACCTTCTGCTTTGCCACGCTCTGTAGAAGCACGCTCTGTAGAAGCATCCTCTGTGCCGCAAGCTACAATATAAAAAATGGCAATGGTTAGGTGCAACTGAGTGGCAAGCGCAGACATAAAGTAAGAGCAACACCATATCTGCAGAACAAACTATCAGAGACAGACAGTCTCTCTCACTCCAAATACACATACACATGCGCACACACACACACACACCTGAGCTTGCAGTGGTGTTTCCTTCTCCGGCGCGGGTATCTTGTTCAGTGTCACTGGCGGCCCTGTCCGGGGTGCTGTCCGTGTGGTACCCCGTCTCCTGGTCCTCGGGCAACCGGCTGCCCAGGCGCCTCTCGATCAGCAGCTGCAGGATGTCGGTGCCCCCCGAGCCGGCCTCGCTGCCGCCTTCCCAGTCGTCGCTCTCCTCCTCCCTGGACGATGCCTCTCCCTGGCTCCCCTCGGCTCTCTGCTGTGTAGTCTCGGGCAGACGGGGCTCTCTCTCACTAACTTTTTCCGTGCTGTTGCCACTGCTCAATCGGGTCAGATCTACCGGCTCCTCCTCCTTCACTTCCTGCTCGTCGCTTCCTCTTTTCACGTCGTCAGCGCCAAGGCTGCTCTCCATCTCCTCCCTCTCTTCTTTGAGTGGAGTGCTGCTGGTGCTGAAATCAGGCCCTGCATACATCACGTTGCTGTGAGTCAGTGAAGATGCCTCACTCGTGGGCTCTGGTGTGGGCAGAGGGGGCAGCATCTTCAGTGCTCCCACAGGCTCCAACCACGGTGTCACTGCTGGGGAAGAAGCCTCCACTCGGCCACTGTGGTGGCTGGGATGGTGATGAGGTTTTTCCAGCCTTCTTGGACTTGGGGGATTTCTTGGTGGTGGCGGCGCCATCCTCGCTCCTGCGTTTGGGCTTGACCTCGCTTGGAGAGGTGCTCTTCTTGTCCAGCTTCCTTTTCTTGGCTTTTTCTTTGCCGCTGCCTTTCTTGCTCTGTGGCAGAGTGTCACTGCTGTGGATGGGGCTACAAGTGGCATTGTCCTTGGAATCGTTGCTGTTACACCACCATTCCTGTAGGAGGACAAGGAACTAACTGTTGTTAATTTATCAAAACAATCCCAATTTTACAAATCATGCACTGGTCTGAATTCTTCCATGAAGAAGGTTTCACACTTCACATTATGATGCTAATATGTTGGTGGTAGATTGTTAAGTAGGCCTAATGTTTTGGCTGATCAATGATCTCATAATCCTGAATTGATCTTCAATTAATATTTATGCTACTAATAAAGACCATACTGCCTACATGCAACTAAACCATATTACAGAGTTTGTGTTTGTACAGTTAACTTATAACAAGCATAGACCCTCGAACAAAGGCAGGATAAATGTTTACTAAATTAAACAGGTATATAAATAAGTGTAACGCTAATGTTAGTACTATTTTGTAGGGCACAGTAAGAGCATTTAACACACTACCGACGATTTCTTTTTTGTAGGCTCAAGTTTACGTACCTCTGAAGGATATGGGATGTATCCTGCATAGGCCAACACAAAAGTGCAGAACTGGTTAAAGTCTTCCACCGTGCGTTTTCTCTTTTTCTGTGGAAACACAAACCAGTTTTGATTAACCTGTTTTCCGGACCGTCGGTAGCTAGAGATTTGGCCAAGGCAGGTAATACAACACGTAAACCGTCTCAGGGCATGTCCCAAATAACCAGTTCCCGTTTTCTCCGCCACGACGTTTAGCGGGCTCGTGAAGCCATTGTCTACAATCGTCACAGAAGGGAAGCGCGGGAGGCGCTGTCAGATCTTGCACTTTACTCGACAACACCGTGGGGAAATTGAGCCCGTTATATAATAGGCAAATCCGACATGCGAGCACATCGTTACAGTCACATATGACAAATGTCTCATGTCGATGAGCTTTTCCCAAAATGTCGCTACAGTAACATATCTAGATGTAAAATGAAATCATGTTTCACTTCGAACAACATGGCAAAACTGGGTCTTTCGACTTCCCACATCCAACCAGATTTTCTATCATGGGCCACGGTCCCACAAGACGAAGGGAGCTAGTTCATTATATCTGTCATCTGAGACACACATCTTTCTTTTATGTTGTCTATTATCCGACATTTAACATTTAACTGTTATATCAGACTCAAGAGCCTCCGAGCGAGGGCACAGACGACTGGCCGATGCGCTCATCGTTCAACAAATTCAGTAAACGGGTTAAATTGCGACACAAAAGAAGCGACGTTGTTAAAGTCTCCATTAAAAACCTGGCCAGACTGGCACAGCCGACTCGTACCGTCAAATGAAATTATGCTTATCTGGTGAAGCAGACAAGCGTCGATGGTCATCCCTCTTCATGAACTTTGGCGATTCCACGATTGTACTAGGAAGCCGAGAGAACATAACACTTGATTTCGACGCTCTGTTCCTTAAAACATGCAAGGTACATGTCGCCGATGTGGGCTCAATATGTTTAAGTGTGTGTACAGCACTACCGGTACTTTTACGCCGTCCTTTGGAATAGGCAAGAAAAAACTGCAACACTGTAGCTTGCCTAGCAGACGTTAAGTCGGTGGAGCTTCAAAGTGGAAGTGATTTACTTGGTTACTGTATCGCCAAAGAGGAAATCATTCCAGAGTGAGAGAGATGTTACTAAAACTGAAAAAGGAAACGCTTGTAGCAGAGAATTGGTAATTTAAAAGAAGCATTTATCAAAGCCCAACTTCTCGGCGTTTACAGTAAAGTGCATTTCATACTGACATGACCGTGTCATTCGGGTTTTGAATCATTTGACCCAAGAGAATGGTTTGCTCGGTCTTTTCCCTAGATGAACTACTAAAAGCATAACAACACATATATCAAAACTCTCTTTCTCTGACATCTTAAACACAATTCCGTCTATTATCTAAAGATGGCGACGGTGGCACTTGGTGGTAACCTGTCGTTACTGGGGCGGTCACCGGAGAATGACAAATAGTTAAATAGCTAGTAAATAGAGGGTGTACCAAATGTGTTTTCAGGGCTGTAATCGCTGACAGCAGCCTATGGCGAAATCGTCCGATAAAATGTCGTGTAAGACTTAGGACCAGTCAAGAAACAAAAGTCGACCCGTTACATGGCACGAACAAGAACACAATTAACGTTAGCTAAATTCCTGTTAACACTGGCCATCAGGTCCCTCGATGCACCAAGGCTGAAATAAGTTAGCAATGTGTGCCCTAGTGAGACCAAAGCGACCCATCAACCCATGTAACAGGGGAATTGTAATGTATTACCAAGGTACGGTCAGCTTCTGGTGGTCGACAACGTTTGTGATGCATCATATATGCTTTATTTCGATGTATGAAAAGAACACTGAGTACAAGTCCGAGACCGCGCGAACACACACAGACACGTACACACACACACCACAGTACACACCGCTAGCATACACACAAACAGTTTTGGCTCCATATCAGATCACAAATTAACCCTCGCCATTTTAAGAATAGTCATTAAAGTAACTTTACCTGAGTTAACATGGTTGTGCAAACGGGCTTGTTACTGGAAAACTGATAAGAAATATCACTCTTCGTTGTCACTCGTTTGCGTCGAGGTTATCCTCAATCGACGATTAGGGCAGGTCCTCGTTCGAACCAGCTATGTCTGCTGCATGAATGACAAGCCAGAACCGAGATGCTTCGTACACAAACTATCGAAATGTAAGATTTGGAGAAACAATTTTGAAGAAAGTGTATTATGTTCTATTGTCCTTCAGTAAAAAGCACGAAACGCAATCCCCAAAGACTTCGTGCCTCGTTCAACGACTGTCTTCACCATTGTCCAGTCCCGTCCAGTGATCTCTGCCGCGTTTCACTTGACAACAGAAATACCAAAAAGCGACTGAAAACGTCCGATGCCGACAAACTTTCCAGGAACAACCGTTAATTATGATATTCTGTCCACATTCCCACAATGTCAGCAACTCTCCAAAGCAAACTATTAGAACAATGACGAGTCCTTCTCTCCAGTAACGTTACTTTGTAAAGTCTAAACCTAAACGTATAAAGCCGGACACCAGTCAGTTTGGACCTGACAACAGTTATCCACTATCTCGCCGTTTGTCACAATAGTCTACACCAAACAACTGCGACGAACCGTCCCGTAGAAAGGGTTAAAGCGGCAAAAAGTACACTACTAGCTGAGGGACTCACGAAATGATCACATTCTATCACTGACATCACTCCGTCGAGCTTTATGGAACAGTTCAAGTTTATAGAGGGGTGAGTATACAACAGTGGAGTTTCTATTTACAAATAACTGGATTTAAACTTGCGTCTTTGTATTATAATTTGTCATCAAGAAGTAGAATTACATAGCACAATATCAATAGACATACAATTTAAAACACAAACGCGTGTAAGGCAAATCTAATTTTACAACACCCCTAAACTCGAGTGATGTCAAAGGGTCCATCAGCTGGCGTAATAGCTCAATATTAAACTGAATAGACTGAAGTAACGACATCGCTTAAAGCACATCGATACTGCGACGTTGAATTAGACATCTGCAGTAAAGCTTTTATATTTTCAGCTACGCATCGTATAGATTGTTAAGGTCCTCCTGTTTTATCAACAACTGACTGGGACTCCCATCTTCCACGAGATGGTTCCTTTTTTAGGTTCCAAGTTGTCTGTCATCTGTACGTTTGCACTTGCGTGGTGTCAGAATTCGGTTTTACTGTCATGTTATGTGTGTACACATACATTACGGCGTCCAAGTTGTTGAGGCTTAAGCAGCAAAAGTCAGGCAAATCTAGGTTTCGATTGTAGTCCAGCTGCTACGTCACTTGACTGTAGCCTACAACAGCTGAAGGTGCTGACTATTCAGCTAAGGAGTAAATGGCCCATGTTTAAGCGGAAGCCAGCAAATATCTTAGGATGACACGACATGCAGTAAACCAAGCCTTTACCGGGCAGGTAAGCACATTAATCGAGGCTGCATTGCAAATTCCAGGCTTGAGATAACATTCAACTCACAATGCAACTTCTGAATGCACGAAGCAAGACTATCTCGTATGGTAAACAATCGGCGCTACATCTTTAGTTATCAAGGTGTCCCCTATACAACCCCCAACAGATAGTAAAATAATTATGAGGACATAAAGTAACTCGGATTATTCCAGCTATATGTGAAAACTAAAATAAGCTCTTTGAAATAGCATGGTGCATTTTCTCAGCACAATCAGTGTAAATTCTGTCGCCCACCTCTCCACTGCTCGCTGGTTGGGTCGTGCATGTTTAGCCTTTGTATAGACAGGGCAAGTTCGCTGTGTTAACCTATTTGAAATTGTAACATTTGCTGTGTTGTATAGAATGGACTGTGTTA
Organism: Setipinna tenuifilis; assembly: GCA_030347295.1. NCBI lineage: Eukaryota > Metazoa > Chordata > Actinopteri > Clupeiformes > Engraulidae > Setipinna > Setipinna tenuifilis. The sequence goes on along the minus strand of CM059279.1, from coordinate 21,922,296 downwards.
TTGACGGTTGACAAAATAAAATAAAAACAACAGGTTGGACTTGGTTGATGGATATGATTTTATTAGCACTGACTTGAGTGTTTAAAACACCTATTTATAAGTTAAGTACATAATTGAAACATGGGAAACATCTGGCTTTATTCTGATAATATTTTGTCACAAGTATTTATAAGTATGTACTTATATACTTTATAAGGGTTACCCCATAGGGTACTGAAAAATGACTGTAATTTAGTCCTAAATCTGAAGGGGGGGGGGTCCCTCATCTTACTTGTGGTGGCTCTCCCATTCCCCTCCCAAACCCCACACTCCATCGTTACAAACATAACAAGGCGCTGAACAAGGATGAAGCATTAAAACAAGTGAGCCTTTCAAAACAAGATTTTAACAAGCTGATACCGTGGGCTTCAAGTGGCTCTGACAATGAAGGGCAATCAAAACACTGCTGCCTGCTGGTGCCCTTCACCGAGATGGCATCATGGCTTAAGCAAGGATGGCCAAACCCATGGTAGAGGGAGGCTGTGTGTTGTCGCACAAGCTTGATCTTGACACGAACCAAAAACCAGGCTGGGGATGGAAAAAAAAAAAAAAAAAAAAAAAACCTGGAAAGATAGCCATGTAGGTGCACTGCTGCAGCGATCCACCTTGTGGATGGATCCCTTGGGGTGCGCCTTGGCAGTTGGACAAACAAACATCAGGGTCTGGGTAGGTCTGTACTCGATTGGCAGTTTAGCGTGTCTGATGTATGTGTGGAGTCTTGTTTTAGTTGGCATGTCAGGCGATGGGTGTTTTTTGGCGGTTGACAGTGGCTATCGTCAGCAGCGGACTGGTTGGCTGGCTGGCGACGCGAGGCCTCACAGGTAGCCCTCCTTGCGGAACTGTTCGTGCAGGATGTCCCTGTACTCGTCGAAACCGCCGTCGATGCGTCTCACCTTGCCCCCCTCACACACCCACAGCTCTTTACACACCTCCCGGATCAGACGCTCGTCGTGGGAGACTAGCACCACACCACCCTGTGAGAGGGAGTAAAAGAGAGAGGGAGACAGAGATGTAGAGGGAGAGAAAGAGGGAGGCAGAGAGAGATGGAGAATGAGAGACAGAGAGAGACAGGCAGAAAAAGAGGGAGTGTAAAGGGGAAGGGTGGAATGAACAATGTGAGATAGATCCACCAAATCAAGTCATGTTATATAGGTACCGGTAGATCAATACGGCCTCATTGCCACACAAAGTTGGTGGTAATTGTTGTTAAGGTAGCTCAGTCCAAGGAGAAATAACAATGAAAACTCACTCATTAAACAAATTTACACCAACACACAAAACAAAACAGAAGTTGTGGATTAAGGTACATTGTTATGTCAGCAAATCTCAAAAAGTACTGACTTTGAATTTGTTGAGCGCTTTTCCCAGAGCCTCTATGGTTTCCATATCCAGGTGATTCGTCGGCTCATCAAGTATGTAGAAGTTTGGACTGATGAAAAGAGAGGGTAGCACAAATAGTGGGTTAAACACAACTGCGGTGTAGAAGTAAGCCAACAACAATACAAACATCCATCTCCAGCTATGCCTACACCTAACTTGGTGGACCAGAGTTTCACTCCATTAAAAGTCTGGACACTGTCAATAGGCATACTTTAACTTTACAGTGGGTGGGCACTTTGTTTGAACTGTAAACCTATTGCTTCTGTCTTTAATTTATGTTTTGTGATTGGTTGCTAAAAAATGTAGTTGAGGGGAATTGAAACCTTAGGCAAGTCCCCTGACATAATACCATAGCAAAATACAATATTGAGTGGAGGCACTACAGTGGCGTTAGCCTAGCTAGCCTACGTCCACAAACATAGCGACAGCACGTGGAGAGCCTTACCAAGGCATCGTCATCTGGGCGAAGGCCACCCGACTCTTCTGCCCTCCTGAAAGGCTGGCGACAGGCCGTGTGGCGAGCTCTCCGGTTATTCCGTACCGACCCAGCTGATGCCGGTACTCTTCCTCATTCCGACCTACAATGGCCAAAGTCAGAAAAGGAGGGAGAGAAAACGGAAAGGAAATGACAGCTCAAGGTCAGTGGTGGTCTATAAGCGGATAATTAACTGGGACATGTTGTGTGCAAAAAAAAAAAAACGAGCGAGTTGCATGATATGAATCACATTTACATAGCAATGGTGCATGATGAAGTGGCTTTATATGTTTTGTTTTTTTTTGTGTGTGCGTGCAAAGGTGTACTGTAGGTTTGCTTGTTACCAGGGAATTTGTTGAGCAGCAGTTCCACTGAGCAAACATTCAAGTCTAGCTGGTCCACGTGGTGCTGACTAAAGTAGCCAATCTTTAAGTTTCTTTGCATGGAACAAAAAAAGAACAGGTACAAAATGAATACACACAATTCGCACAGCCTGCTTGTGGCCTTACATCTGCTAATTTTTCCCTAGACTCAGGTTTACGCCTCTTTCTGTTAGTGTTTGAGCACATACAAATGAGCTTCCTGACCGACATAACACAGCAGAGTAGTTTATTAAGACCACACAAAAATTACTTTGTTTCACTCCTGTAAAGTCTACAGAAATCACCAGCAAAAAATAGGTATTTAATGATGAAACTGAAATCCCAAAAAATTGTCCTCCCTGTGCGAGAAGGGCCACCACATCATTTGGTGTTGTTACAGCTGTTGGATTGTAAAGCAACTGGACATTTTTTCAGTCCTGTTGCCTTACAACGCTCAACATCTATGACTACCATGACCTGGATGAATGAGAAGCTACACAGACGTATAAGTGCAAACTCAGCCTTACCGGTGAGAGTGTCTGACTCCACTGACTGGCGTTAGTTCACCCATCAGCAGCTTCAGGGCCGTCGTCTTTCCGGCTCCATTCTCTCCAACCTACCACACAAGCAAATTCATTCAGATATTTTACACACATATGTTCCGGAGTTACATAATTTAGCTGCAATTCTTGTGTACTTCTTCAATCACTTTCTGTGAAGAACAGTCACTTCCATCTGTTCCCCTGTGGTTGTAAACTGAGATTTAATGACAGGGAAAATGCCTAAATGTCATTTAAGTAACTTGTAAACTAGAAAAACTTGTTAACCCAAATGTTAAATATCATATGTGATTTAAAATCAGAGATGCCAGGTTCCCTCACTTTTAACTTGACAGGTGGAAACCTGAGACAATCGGCGCTCGATTTCTGACGTCAACTCTGAACATGTCCCAACATGCAGTAAAAAGTTCATTTATAATTCACACTACACCAACAAAGTAAATAAACACTACTCTTGGGATGCAGTGCACTGAAGGCAAATCTCTCTGTATTTAAGGGTCGTCGGACATATTATTTACTTCACCTGTGTCACCCACCCTGTAAGTCAGTATCGAGCATAGATTGTTTTGCGCAGTAGTGAATATAGGTTACACTAAAGAGAACTGTCAGGAAGCGTGATGGCAGGTACATACGATGCAGATGCGTGACTCCAGGTCTGCAGACACACAGAGGCCATTGAAGAGCTTTTGGTCTGCTGAGTAGTAGAACTCCACCTCATCCAGCTGAAGAATAGGAGGAGACAGCTTCTCAAAGTTATCTGGAAACCTGAGAATATGCAGGAACATGTTAAGTTTTTTTTTTTTTTTTTTAAGCAAGTTTGACAACTAATGTGTGGATATTCAGACATGACAGTTGTCCATTGCAATTGTGAAGAGTCCTCACCGTAACATAACTTCGGTCTCTTTCTCTATAGGTTTAAGTTCAGGCCTATAAATCAGAATGCAGAGAGACAGGCTGTTAGAACACAAACAAAAGATAAAAGCAGCTGCACTTACTTCCCCTCGTAAGACATCAGGCTGGAGAGGTTTAAGCCCTCCTCAGGGCCAGGCTCTAGGTCAACAATTAAACACTAACAGTGAAACTAGCCAACAGTGAAACAGGGGCAGCCTGTGGTCGAGAGGAGAGGGAAGACACTTGCTACGCCCAATAAGGAGGGGCACAAGAGCTTGTCATACACTGTAAAAAGTGCTGCTTTGAGGTGACTTAAAACATAAAGTGGAAGAATTGACCTTTTACATTTTTTATAATGCACATTGGCATTGTGAAAGCTAAACCAATGTAAAAACATCAATGCAACATGTTTACTTCATTTTTTAAGTTGGTTCTAGAATTCACTATTTACAGTGTACCCCTATGTGAGTCAGTAAGAGGGGATAGCTGAGCTCTTGCTCCCCCCCTATGTGTGTTTTAGTGAGAGCTCCGTCCTGACATGATTCACACTGCTGAGACAGCAAGCTTAGATTGGAGGAGTTCTCGAAACCGCTCTGGCACAGGCATGCAGCATCACTGCCAAATCAGGGCCAGATGTGATGTGAAGAAAGGTATTCATAAAATCTGTCAGTTAAAATGTGTTAAATCTGGCTGAAGAAAAATGGCAGCTAGGTTGGCTAGTTTTGTCCCCAGTCCAGGGGATGAACTCACAGTCTCTCCAGCAGCTTCAGTTTGCTCTGCACCTGCGCTGCTCTGTTTGCGTTGTAGCGGAATCTGTCGATGAACACCTGTGTGAAAACAGAGACAGAGAGAGGTGTGTGTGAGAGAGAGAGAAGTGTGTGTGTGTCAGAGAGAGGTGTGAGAGAGAAGTGTGTGTGTGAGAGAGAGAAAGAGTGTGTGTGTGTGGGAGAGACAGAGCGAGAAAGAAGTGTGACAGAAAAGTGTGTGTGTGTGTGTGTATGAGAGAGAGAGTGAGAGAGTGTGTGTGTGTGTGTGTGTGAGAGAGAGAGCGAGCGAGAGAGAGATGTTCGAGAGAAAAGGAAGAGAATGTGTGTGTGTGTGTGTGTGTGAGAGAGAGAGAGAGACAGAGAGACAGAGAGACAGAGAGAGAGAAAGAGAGTGTTAGGCTGCAGGAAATCTGTCTGAGTGGCGTGTTTAACCAGCCGAGCATGCAAGCATAATGTCAAAGCAAATTCTTAGACAACGTGACAGGTCTACTCTGCCTGTCTAGTTATCGATTTCAGGCCGTTGCTCTGGGCAACACAAAGCAAAACAGAGGAGGAAAAGCTAGCAGATGAAGGTATCGTTGACTTTTTTATCATATCATTTCTGTTTCTACAGACTTCAGAGTTTTACTGGCAGCTTTAGGACAAAAAAAAGGTTAGTTGGAACTTGTCTGAACTCTTGGCTTGAGTATATATGTGGGAGTGTCCTTCACAACCACAGTGTTTCTGGTTAATAATTGATCTCACTGATTCAAGCTGAGTTTACCTGTATGTGTTCTCTGCACTGGAATTAAGTTTACCTGTATGTGGTCTCTGTACCAGCGGGTCAGGATTTGGCTGGTTAGCTTTAACTGATTAGCAAGGCACTAAGTTGTCGCCCTTTTCCATTTTGCATCATATCCAAATTGCATCACATCCGCCCCTGTTTTTCCCCCCCATGTTGATTGGTGGGTGCTCCACTCTCAGCTCATGCAGAAGGGCGTCCCCAAACTACATCACTATCCATTTTCAAACATCCAATGTCCTTACTGGACATAGCTCTCTGCTCTACTTCATGTCAATCAGTAACGTAGCACTTAATTGGCTAGGTAAAAATGGGAGCCCCGTGAAACTCCATTTTGACAAGGCGTTCAATTTTGGCTGAATTTACTAGCCTAGCATTTCCCATTGAAATGAATGGGGGTGCAACTTCCTCATTTCGTCCAGTTAATATAATACCTCCATGCTCTGTACTGAAGGGTGAGTTTACCTGTATGTGCTCTCTGTACTGCAGCTGAGCCTCGTACTCCCTCTGTTGGTTCTTCAGCCGGTCCTCCTTGGTCTTGATGAAGTTCTCGTAATCGCCCCGGTAGCTGTCCAGCCGCTGCGTGTGCAGGTGGATGATGTCTGTGACCACGGCGTTGAGGAAGTTGCGGTCGTGAGACACTACCAGGATCGTGGATTGCCACGTCTGCGAGGGGGGTTGAGAAAGAAAGAAAGACATGTTTCCACAGTGTAAGTGGTTGTCACTTTGACTTAAAATTCAAAAGGTCTCCTGGTCGAAACAAACTGGATGGAACCAGCCTGTGAGTGGGGCAGCTGTGGCCCAGTGGCTAAGGAGTTGACCTTAGGAAGGGGAGGTCAGAGGTTTGATTCCTGTAGAACCAGTAGGAAAAATTTGTTTGGGGTGGGGGGCGTGATAAACCTCCACCTCCACCACCATCCCTTAAGGAAAGCATCTAACCACGTACTTCAGGGGGAATCTCCTTGTATATTATTCACTGTAGGTCACTCTGTAGTGTCAGTTAGATGTAAGGTAATGTAAAAGAGAATCAGGTTATGTAAGTGCATTCTGTACATTTTTATTTAATTAAAATTATTTAAATTTAAATTCATTAAAATCTACAATACCTGTAAGTAGTTCTCCAACCAAAGAATGGCTCTGACATCCAACATGTTGGTCGGCTCTGTAAACAGTACACACAGAAGGGTTTTTTTTTTTTGTTGTTGGACTGAACCGAGTGGTCAGCTGTAAATATTTGACCAATCAAACCACTGGTTATTTGTTCAACTCACCATCAAGTAATAGCAAGTCCGGCCTAAAAAGAGTCGGGGAAAAAAAACATTAATATTAACCAACTCACCACACTTTTCGAGCATGATCATGATTACTGTTTATGAGGAAAGTCACAGGGTTAAAATTACAGTGTAATATGAGTTTTGGGTTTTGCTTAAGGGGATGAGCTGACCTGGCGAACAGAGCTCTTGCCAGCGCTAACCTCATCCTCCAGCCTCCAGAGAACTCCCTGTGCACAGACAGAAAAAATGTTTACAGTCACACACACAGACACAGACAGACAGACAGACAGACAGACAGACAGACAGACAGACACACACACACACACACACACACACACACACACACACACACACACACACACACACACACACACACACACACACGCACACACACGTGCACACACCAGAAATATCAGCTTACTTGGTTGTCTGCTGTTGCATTTTTGGAGTAAATCCTAGACCTGCCAGAATAACCGAGGCTCTAGACAGAAAAGAGAGGGAGAGAGAGAGAGAGACAATTGGATTTATTTTGGGAAAAATAGTCGCACACAATACACACATCTTACATACTATGCCCTAGCGTTCAAAATGACATAAATGACATTGAATATAGTGTTCAGTGTTGTATAAAATGTATAAAAGCCAAATGCCTGGCTTTGGGTGATGTTGCCAGCAAAAAACCCTTCCACCTTCAGTTGGTAGACACATACACAACTGGAAAAGTTGCCAATGCACCATCTGATGTGAAATAACAGAAATATAACATATTCTTCAATCTTTACAGGGTATCATTAAGTGTGAAGCAATTCAACTTTATATGCTACTGCTATCAATACGCGTTTAGGATTTCTAATTTATGCTTAGGTGATTTTTGTGTAACCCAACACCATAAAACTCAGTTTCCAACCAAAAAAAGGCCTAGCGGACCATTTTAACAGCTCTGGACGCTGAATAAAACATGGTGCGGTTTCTGCATTGGAGCGGGATTGTAAAAGTGGTACCGTGCAGGGGCCTTATCCGCTTCGATCTCTTCCAGACGGACGTAGATCTCCGAGAGACGTACACTCTCCATTCCCTCCGCCCTGGACGAAAACAAAGAGGAGGAGGATAATGAGAGGAGACATCTTGTGTATATACATTTTGTTTGTTTGCTCTTGGAAGACTATGGTTCAAATGCTGGTGAAATACTCTCATTGTCCAATAAATAATGAATTACCAAAAAGACACAGGACAAGCAACTTCTTTAAGAGACAGTATACATCTGAACTACATACAACATAAATTATAAATTAAAACCTGACACTAACATTTATTAGTTTCTTACTATGCATACTATGCAGCTCCAAACCTTTCCGTATATTATGAAATAAAACATGCTAGGCTTGTGTAGGTTTTATGATTAAAAAGGTGTGCTTATGGGATCTAGTGCTAACTGATATGAAATCTATGCCTCATGCTTCCACAAAACAGAAACAAACAGGTGCACTACACAGCAAAGTCTGACCGGATGGTGGTTTTAACTGAACATATCTATTGGTCTGGTATCTGGCGCCCTCTTGTGTTCAAACAAATATATTTCGACAGCAAAAGGCACTGTTCTTTCTACACAAATATCAACATGAGGGCAACTATAAAGAAACCGCAAAACCTATTAGCTGCAAAGAAGCTCTTTGTGAAAATGAGGGCTTTTTTGGGTAGTCTATTTAAAGAAACTAATAGCTATTCTGCCAGACTGGCACACAAGATGTCCTTGTTTCTTGCTTTAAAAAAAAAAAAAGTATTTTCCTCAGACATCAAATGCAAAAGTTCTATATAGGCTGCGATAGACTGAGGGCTAGAATTTTACCATAAGCAAATATGGTAGAAATAGGCATATGTACAATGTTGCGACATTGACAGAAACACTTCAGAGAAAAAGTTAAAAGCACAACCACAGGCATTAAAAAGGGCATAGTTACATTGAAAATAACTTATGGCCTATTTAGTCACTTTTGTGTCTCTACACCAGTGCACCTTCATTATCTAGAAAGAAAACCTCTTTTCTGCATTCTTTTTTTACAGGCACTGATTACACAAATTCCAATATCATGATTTAAACCTGGCAGCCTGGCTTGCCACATTCCAAAACGTCCACATGACTAACACAAAAAAACTGTGTAAATCACTTTCTACCCTTCAACCCTGGAACAAAAAATGCCAGCTGATTGCTCAGTTGGGCTGTGTGCAGGGATACAGCGAGGAGGGATAAAGTTAGGTTGACTTACGTACTTGTGAAACAATAATAATAAATTCTATTTTATTTTACTCTGTGACTCACGTTCCGTTGGCGATGCGCGCGTTGAGCGTCCGCTCCTCGTGCAGCAGGCCCTCCCGCACCGTGTCGCTCTCGAGGACGCTCTGGAGCGCCCCCGTGTCGTCACCCGCCACCTCCTGCTCCACGTGCAGGATGGAGATGTGGGGGGGCACGCGCAGGTTGCGGCTGGCCAGCATCTTCAGCAGCGTGGTCTTGCCCAGACCGTTACGCCCCACCAGCCCGTAGCGCCGACCCGCGGCCAGCGACAGTTCTGCTCCCTGGAGCAGCGACCTGTGAGGCAGAGCCAATCAGATAACTGGATAAAGACACATTCGCCACAAGGAGCCAATCAAATCACATGTACATGGTACATGTGATCCACAACACGTTTGCTCAAATCAAAGTCAAGTTATTGCTTAGACGTCAGAAGAATGTGCCCATATAAAGACCAGACAGAAACAGAACACAGTGGACAGACACACAGACCTTGAATTATTACAGTAACAAATTCACTCATTCCTAAAAAACAATAAACCTTGAATTATTCTATCATGTTGCAAGCAGTCTTCCACACCATCACTGAGGTGACAAAATCATTAGTGCAATAAAACACATTCCCAAATCAGGTAAGAGACAAACAGCAAGCAATAGGGTTTTGTAAAATACCAACTGTGTGAGGTGGAATACACTACTTAATGGCTAAGGCAAATATTAAAAGGACAACTTGCACTTTCCACTCTTGGACCTAGAACAAAAAGGTCAGCTCACCTTTCCCCAAACGACACATCAAAGTTTTCAATGCGAATGTCATAGCTGCGATTCTTGCCGGACATGTCGACACGACTGTCCTTCTTGCTGCTTGCCTGACTGGCAGAAGCCTCCTCCAGCACCCTAAAACCAAAATGGCCACACACAGCGGTCAGGGACACTGTACAGCACAACACTGCCAACAACGGACATTCAGAGCCCACATCCGGAAAAGGACTAATTGATTTCTATTGCCTTTTCAACATGTCTTTTTTTTCCCCCAAGAAGGGTAACAGAAAACAGAGCAGTCCCTGAACTCAATAGTGGGAGGGTGGCCTCTGACCCTCTACTCACACAGTGCTGGGCGGTTTCAGAGAGTCCTTCTCATTCCTCTTCTCGTGTTTGGCCTTCAGTTTGGCCTCGGCCTTTTCCAGCTTTTTTGCATCCACTGTCTGCAAGGACAAGAGATTGAGGGAAACACCAAGAAATCAAACAGCATTAGTATGTTCAATATACAGTCCTTAAAAACAGAAGCAGGGTACCATTTATGACCAACCTTAGGTACTAAGGCAGACTGAAATATAGGAATAAAGGACCATTAACACAAAGAACTGTTATGACAACAGTAACTATGACGTGTTTTAATAAATCATTCTGTTAGTGGATGGCAGAGTTCAGACCTCAACTGTAACGACAACAACTAGGCTCAACACTTTTATTGGGATTACTTTCAGACCAATTTAAGGCTGTTAGAATTCACAAGACATGACACTTCATCACACTCACAACAAGAATCTTGTCATTTAAAAGATGTTCTTTGGTGTGGACGCTCATGTCAATAAAGTTACGTAGTAGTTATTGTATAATAAAGTCATATAGTTAACAGCATTATAGTTACAAGTTTTGGTATGAATAAACCTTAATTTCCTGCAAAAACAGATATTTAACCTACCGTGCTCTGAGCACGCTTTGTCATCCAGATACCTTGGACATCACTGGTAGCAGAGACAGCTGAAAAAAAGAGAGAGAAACATTTTTAATGAAACAATTAATTTAATGAATATCCACAAAGAGCCATGGGTCATGCATGCTGTCAAACCATGGGTAAATACAACAATTAGCAACATTTTAAAATGGGGCGAAGCTCATGTAAATGAAAGTTTAATTACAAGTACACTTAAAATAAACTAACCACAAAGACAGCCCCCTGCAGATACTACATTTAATTTATTCCACAGCACCCAAGGTCAGCTTACGAATTAAGTAAACATATACAAACAACAGTAACAAAAAATGAGCATAGCAGCATTTGAGAAGACCTTTATGCCTGATTCACCCGAATTTGCCCATTGAAGTCTGATGGCTGGCTTCTCATCTAGTTTACATGGTTTGACATCATCTGCTACCATACTGAATTGTGGTACCGATTTTGTGCTTGTAATGTGTTGCATTAGGTTGAACATTTCTCGACTTTTAAAAGACCCAACGCAGGTGCCAGCCAATCAGATCACGCTATGAGAAAGAAGCAACAGAACTCTTCACTGATTCAACATGGTGGACTTGATATGTCAAACTCACATTTTGTGAATCTTTTTTTTTTTTGCTTCTGATGAGAAGTGAACACTGTAGCTTAATCTTAAAAGCCCTTTACTATAACAAAACAATGCATCATAGAGGTGGTTTGCAACTCGCCTGCCAGCCAACCAATGTTAGCAATTCAGCTTGCTGGGAACGATAAACAGCAATTCATCATTTCTGTCAGGCATGCCTACCATCATACTTTGGTGAACGCAAGTGTGTAAATCAAGCGTTACTCCAATTGTGGCAAAGCCTGAGGTTTGGTGGAGCAAATGATCCTGCTTTAGATTACCACAGTGATCAAGAGTCAAGTGAAGTGAAGTGAAGTGCCTTGCTGGGGTGCACAATGGTGGCATATCCTGAGACTGAACTTACAGCCATTGTGTTTCATTAGCTTGCCCTTATCACTAACCACCACCCTAATTATTCTGGGCGCAAGATGTTTTGAGGCAATAAATATAAAAGGGGATAAGCTTTTTTTTTTTTTTTTACATTTCTTTAGATTCTTTAGTTCTGCAGATGTAAACATTGTGCATAATTACAAAACCCCACAGGAGGAAACTGTTCAACGTAAAAAGATTGTTCCTTCTTTTCACTGCTTTTATACATTTCTGACTTTTTCTAAAGTCTTTTATGTGGTACAAGGTGATATCATCTTGTACCACAGTCCCAATGTGGAAAAATACTACTTAAAAAAACAACACAGAGGACTTGGGGAAGCTGCAATTCAATAAAGCAGAATTGAGTGAGTGAGCTGACCAGTGATGATGTCTTCCCAGGTAAGGGGCCAAATAACAAAGGAAGACCATATTAGGAAGACCTAAAAATTAGCTTAAAATTATGGACAGTGAAAATAAGCATCCAAGTCCCCTTTTAACAATTATCATCACCACTGTCCCAAGTTTTTCATTTCTGTGCAGGCATGAAGAAAGCAAGGCACTGACAGTAAAATAAATGGGAGATACTGGCTCAGACATAACTACTGAGTTTATTGTGGCTTCATCAGGTGTTCAGATGTACTAACCATGCTCTGTGGAGATCTGAGACAACTGGACCGGAGCATCCAGGAGCACTTGCTTCTGGGCAGAGTGGCAGTTATTCCTATGAGGAAGGACAACACAATAACATGATCGTTTTACAAAATGATATTACTGTTTACTTTTAAAGGTGCATTTAATGGGTATATAAAAATACTTCTGGTCAACTTGAGCTCAAGTCTTAGCTCTTCAACAAGCATGTCCACTCAAAACAACTGCACTGTCTTACCTCTACAGATGGGGAAACAATGGGTTTGTGTGACCTGGCTGTCGGCCTGGCTTAACATAACAATTAATGAGATCAGATGAAACTTGTTGGTGGCTTCATTGGTACAGTAAAAATGACAGCCGTCAAATCGGAAACATGTTGGCTTGAGTTTTCTCTACATGGCGGGGTTTTAGTAGCATGTGAAACGGTGATGTTCGGATAAGATTGTGCCAGCTGCTTTCCGATTTGATGGCTGTCATTTTTACTCTAGCCATGTAGCTGTGGATGAATATGTCCTCATTAGACCCCATGTTGAACCAGCCACATCAAACGAACCCACTGGCTCAGACTAAGCCAGTCACTATTACATCCAATCAATATGTTGTATCACAAGTATGGGAGGACTGGTGTAATTTGACAGTCTGTTGAATCCAAATATAAACCACCTTTTTTAGAACTGTATGCTTAGACTTTAAATCTACATACTACTCTTCCCTACAAAATATTCAGACATTATTTAATTTGTTGATAAGGAACACAAAGACCAACCACCTGCTATTTACTAAGTAGATACACAATGTCTGCTTTCTACATGCTTACAGATGTCATTTTAGGGCAACATACATGCTGATATGGTGCATTTGAGCCAATTAATAAGCCAATTAGAAGGACTCACAGCTTGAGTGTGTTGAACATTTGCAAACAGATGTCACGGATATCGTCTTCATTCTTGCAGTCGGCCGACACCTCCTGTAACACTCCTCCAATGGCGTCAAAAACCTCCTCTCCATCCTCAAAGTCTGCACCTCCGCTGTCGAGTACACCTGAAAAACATAGTGGAAATATAGATGTGTAAAGACCATTTACTTCCACAAATAGCAGTCAAGGCCATTCTATTCAGATATACAGACAGTATCAAAGTTAGTCCTGTCATCATGCCACATTCACTGATTAGTCAACTGCAGGACATACCATTCAATACTATGCAGCCACTCCAAGAATTGACATAATAAATTTCAGAATTATGCCAGGACTATCTTTAAAAAATAAAATGTTATCATTGATAAGCGGGGCCAACAGAAGTTTCACAGACCCATAATGAAGTACCAGAAATAGTTAACTTGTCCTAACAGAAAAGCTAGTGCCGTCAGATGAGGGCACTCTGGTCCTACATTAAACAATCCAGCTTCCCAGTGTAGTTAGTGGTATTGTTCAGCTTGGTAATTGAGAACATAATGAACATATAAAAGTATAATGAATTCTGTTTCAGCCCGTTCTTGGAAGGACATTCAATATCATGACCACCAAAACCAAGTCCAGGTGTGATGCAGTGTTGCGCAAAAGGTGCCTTGTCAGTAAGACAGATAAAAACTAACAGCTTATTCTGGGCCAAATCTAGGTGTAATGAATTAGACTGCCTCTAAGTCAATCTTTTGAATAACTGAATGATGAATAGTGCCAATGCTTCTCGACTGACTGCCCACAGACCGCTAGCAATCCAAGCTAACGCTGCCCGACAGTCTCACTGGCTATAACAGGTCTCATCCTGTGACTCGTCAAGGAAATGGATGCCATTGACCTTGTGTGAAGACTTTGTGACCCAAAAACTCAAGAAGTCTTTCTACATCAATCTAAGCCACTCACCAGTGATATAATCGAAGACTTCAGTGTCGATTTCGGGAAACTCGCTCTTCAGGATATCCACGTATGTCGCCATGATAGACCGGCCCCGTCGACAAGGACCGCGCATGTGCTCACATGGTACGAAGAACAACCGTGTTGAAAGCATTGTGGGAAATGAAGTCATATCTGAAAGAATGCAAAGCACAGTTGGGGCTTGAACCACAGAGGGAAAAAAATGATAGCGGTAGACTATTAAGTTTTTATGTACAGTTACATTCGGCAAGTATTTAAATAACATATAGTTTGATAAATCTTATGTTGTTCAAAAAGGAGTTTAAATGAGCAATTGTTTTAAACGGATTTAGGGTGGATTCGCGGGTGTTGTAGTTTTTATTTTTATCTATGACGACAGAAACAACTAAACTAGTTGGTCACAGCTGTTTCCCTAAAAGGGAGGGGGTGTAACTGACATGTCCAACAACAGAGTTGACCTATAATGTCAAAGGGCCTTCTTGGCCTTCTAAAACAAATGCTGGAAACCTATTAAATATCACCTGTAACCTAAATGGCTGAGGTAAAATAATGAAAAAATCCTTTAATGGCTTTACAAAACCATACAGTTGTTCAGATAGCCTATTAATTAAAGATCACTAGTTTATTTGTAATATACATGTACATTTGTAACATTTGTGTCACAAAGCAGTTTTCCGTCAAACGTATGTTGTTATGAAAAACAATAATAGCCTATTACAGTGTCTCCACAACATACTCAACAGGTTTGCAAACTTTAAACTGTAGTGTGCCCCCTGAGACTCTGTGTACTACTGAGTACCCCTTGTTCCACAAATATTTTTGCATAATTAAAGACAATGTAAACCCATATGGTAATTAATGCTGTAGTGGTAACTGGACTATATTGGGGATAGTATGAACATCTTTTTGTCCTGTGCCTGAACTTTATCTTTATGCTATAGTGAGATTTATTTTGTGTACCCTTTAGAATTGATCCGAGTATCTACAGGGGTTCAAACACATTTACACATTTGGCACTGTATCATTAAAAATAAAACCCATACATTTAATGATGATGATGATCATGATGATGATCATGATTGTAGAAATAGTTGTTAATAATAATACCACCACTACCAACATCAGCAACAACAACAAATTGAAATGAATTTAAACATGAAAACAATTACATGTGCTCCTGAGCTAAAGTTGATTTTGGATTTTTTAGGTTTTGAGACAGGTGTCAGCTATAGGTGTCAGCATAACATACTGTATTCATTAGAAATTCTCTGTGACTGACCAGTGTTTTGTTGTCGTTGTACTGCCCTTTGTGCGCAGGCTCAATGCCCACAGTAGCCTCTCCCATGTCTGCATCTTCATGCTGCCCCTAGCAGCTGCGCTTGCGTGCAGCCAAACCTAACGTCTGACGGACAGACAGATTCAGTGGGAGTTAGCTGTGTAATGGCGGCCACGGTGTTGCTGTCTGCGGAGAACACCGTACCCACTTTTGCGGTCGGCAGTCCCGGAGCAGCAGGGGCCTCCGGTAATGGATTAGGGGCAGCTTGCCCCGCATCTTGGAACCGTTCACTGGACCGGGCGTTAGACGAAGCAGCGGCTACTGGTTGCCTGAATCTCAGTGGCAGGAAACTGAAAGAGTTCCCGAGGAGCGCCGCCAACCACGACCTCACAGACACTACTCGGGCCGGTAGGTTGCTATCTAAGCTCTTAGCTGGTATTCGGGGACCCGAGGAAAATCAGAAATTGTGTGATAATCAAGTAGTAGTATATTATTTGTTGTAACCCATAACGTCCACATAGTACAATGTTGGAGGATACTGGTCGCCGTGCTGAGCTAACAGGCAAAGCTAGATGGATCGGCAAAGATTTGCCAGAACACTGACCAACGGTATCCTAGCGTGCTAAAGACCACTAAATCAGCTAGCCAGGATAGTCTGCGAAGTTAGCAGTCTGGCTAGAAGTATTAGCTGGTAAACACGGGGGTGTGGAAGGGAAAAACTGTACAAATTCTACGAATAAATTTCTTATGTTAGATAAATTTACAATTATATTTTAGTTATACACACCAGTCGCAAATTAAACAATAGGTTAATGTCATAAAATAATAAGTAACTGTTATCCAACTTAGACTAAACTTTGTCCATTTTATCCAAGTGACGTTTGTCCACTGCATTTAGCCCGCTAACATTTAGCGCGCTAGTGTTTCTTATGTTTTTATCAACGTAGTCTGTCAAATCGTCTGTATTGGGAGGAAATCTAATATTGTTGTCGGATAACTTCTTTCACACTGTAACCTTTGCCTCAAATAAAAAAAACACTTATTTACCAGACAAATATTCATCCAGTGTTAGTTTTGGAAATAAATTTAAATCTACCAAAGTTGTCTCATATCAACTGAAGCCCCAATCACGGCTGTACAGTTCACATTGGAAGCTACATTACAACAGCACATACATGTAAAGTACAATTTGTTGTACTAACTGGATTTCGATATAAGATGAAGGCGCTCGTTGGAATGTATGTAGATAATTTCACCATCAAAACAATGCTGACAACAGTGGTTATGGACTCTTTGAACTGTTATCATGTCAAGCGTGAGACTCGACGGGATGCCAGAGCCTGTTGTTACTTCCACTAAATTAGAGTTTATGTGAAGGCAAACGGGTTTTTGTGGTGAGCGGGAATCATCATAACGGTCTTGTGAATAGTCATGGTAAAATAACGGTAGGAAGAACAGTGCAACAGTTTTATTTTAGAGTTCAATACTTGTCTTTATATTTCACAGAGCAGGGAAGAGCAGTGCAGTGCAGATGTTGAGTAACGATGGCAAGCTAAAAGGCTGGCATCTGACACTATGTTCCACATTCCTGCTGTATGCTCTAGTCCAGACTGTCATCTAGTGCCACTACACACACACACACACACACACACACACACACACACACACACAGACTATGTGTTTGCTCTTCCTGTTTGGCCGTCTCATTCCTTTGTAGGATATTTCAGGCATGTCAACTTTTTTCCCCCTCTCCCGCTCCTGCTCTTTCTGTCCCAGCGGAGAGTTTTACCGAAGGCATTCTCTTGCGCTCTCTCTCTCTCTCTCTCTCTCTCTCTCTGTCCTCTCCCTCTTTCTCCTCGCATGGGAATTATAGCTCTCTGGTGCAGTCTGGGTTTAAGGGTTCTGGCAAACTGATCTTCAGTCAGGGCAGTGGTGTTACTCTTCTGTGCCCCAGCAGTATCCAAATGAATGTGGGCAAGCATTGATTGTCTGAGAGGTTTGACCCTAGTGGGTCAACAACACTGTCTCACATAAGGGTGACAGACATGGGGGGTGTGTGGGCTTCTGAGTCAGAGAGAAGGGGATAGAGAGGGGGGGACAAGAGGAGGCAGTGTGGCCAACTTAACAACACATCGCTCCCACCTTAACTAAGTTGTCTCAATAGAATACTAAAATTAGACTTGGGCTTGGGTTGTCTTCCATTCATGCCAGCTAAAAAAACTTAAAACAAAGATAATGCAAAGGACAAATACAAAATATTTTTTCAGCGATGTGTCTCCCAACCATAACCACCAATTTGGCTAACAAATTCCCTGTTGTAAACAGTGGAAGGAGGTGGTAAAAACTGTTGTTATGAATGGGGCCTAGAGACTCCCAGTATAAAAAGACTGCCTGGACATCAGACAGGTGTGTGCTGCTGATGTAAATGACAGCAGATGACTGTAAAACCTGTACTATCTAGTTCAAACGCAGTGTACTGGTCTACTAGAGTAGGCAGGGGGAATTAAACCAGTAAAGTGTGTTTGTGTGAGAAAAGGAACTAAAGAGGAGAAAAAAGAGGGAGAGAGAGGAAGGGGAAGAGAAGAGAGAGGAACAGAGGAGGGAAAAGAGGGAGGGAGAGTAAGCGTGATCTTCCTCCTTGCGCACAGGGACACCCTTGTGTTTTGATGTCTGGTGCGTGTCACATGAAGCGACTGATTAATCCCATCAATTCTGGGCCAAACAACAGAGGTAGAATAGTAGGGAGTGCAGCTGTGTACAGAAGGCGAAATTACATCAGGTCTGTGAGGACATGAAATCCTCAGTAAATAAAAAAACCCAAAAACAAATAGTTATGAAAGCAGAGTATCTGCAATATATCTTGATGGTATGATCACAGGCTTCTTTGTAAGGATTTGTTCAGGATTTTATTGCGAGCTGCATTTTGAACGCTTCCTCTTTTTGTTGTTTGCGCCAGAGCTTGTCTGTTCTTATTATGTGTTTTTTATGTGTTTGTGAGCAGGAATGACTCACATCCACCCCTGGAATCTCTGCCACGGGGGATATCAGAAAAGCCGTTTTTTTTTTTTTGGCGTAAGGCGATAGGGTATCCTATCCCAGTGTGTGAGTGTGGTGCTCTTGCCTTGGGCGCCTCTGTGATCACTCTTGTCTGTGTGCATTGAGGAATTGGAGCGCATGCTCATTGGTGTGGGGTGTGTGTGCCTGTGTGTGTGGAGGCCCGCTCAGTGCAGTGTTCTCCCCTCGTTGCTCTGGGGCAGCTCCAACGTTCGCTGCCAGAGCTGCTCACAAAAGAAAGCAAAGGGACAGAGACAGGAAGTAGGGAGGGCATCTCGGGCAGAAGAAAGGAGAGGAGGGAGGCCAAGCTGGCTCTCTGGCTCGCTAGCTGCTATGGAGTCAGCCTATATAATTCCTAGGGCTGGAATTGGGAAAGGCCAACTCTGTCCCTACTAGTGCTAGGCGTACCTCTGTGGCTCTCTAGCTGCTGTGGAGTCAGCCTCTGTAATTCCTAAAGGCCGGAATGGGGCAGGCCAGCTTTGTCCCTACTAGTTCTGGGTCTGTCCTGTCTCCTACCCAGGGCTAGATCAGCCGTGCAGAGACCTGCAAACGGCAGCTTTGTTTACCCACGAGCAGGCTGACGCCTGGGGCAGGCCCAGGTTGTTTATCACAGGGAGGAGCTCGCAGGAGGAATTACACAATTACCCGATTAGGGAGAAACGAGAAAGGAGCCAAGAGATGGCCACAAAGAGAGGAGATATAGATGGAGATAGATGGAGACAGAATGAGAGACACACAGACAGAGATGGGGTGAGAACGTGAGTGAGAAAGAAAGCCATAGAGAAAAAAGACACCAGAAAGAGTGGCAAGATAAGTGGATATGAAATGAGAGAGAAAGAAATGGGGCAGAGAGGGGTTAGGGGTAAGGAGAGGAGAAGGAACTTTATTCATCGCCCAGTAAAGTCTCTTGTGTCCCTGTGCTGGAGTAGGGCCACCAAAAACACAGCTCTGGTGTCCTGACATGGACTCTAATTTGTCCTCCTGACAGCTCATGCTGTTCTGCTGGAACTGTGCTTATCAGCCCAGCCTTTGTCTGTCCAGTAATCACTGATGCGTTCTTCTCACTAAGGGACAATTTAACATTTTAGCCTGTGTGAGACCCCTCACTCGCCCAGGCCACTGTCTAGCGTGACCCAGTGACCTGTATCTCAGTAATGAAATAATACCAGTGCTGACTCATGGAGCCGAGTAAAACTACCGACAGGCAGAAGAAGGCCAGGTGGTGCTGAAGACAAAAAAGATACATTTGACTTTTGTCAGCCTGGATGAACAGAAACCTGACTTTTGTCAGAGCACGGTGTATGATAAGGCCAGAATTAGATTGTTGAAAAGAGAGACCATCTCAAAGCGCAAGCGAGTAAGTAAGATGGCAGAAGAGTGTATCTGTGTTTAGGTGGTTGTCATGGTTAATGTAAGTGGCAGAGACAGGCCAGGGTGCTGCTGAAATGATAGGGAAAGCTAGGGCTGGATGCTGTGGAGAAACAAGCTAGGCACAAAGCACTAGTGGAACTGAGGTAAACTTGTGCATTGTTGTTGCTTAAAGGTGTCATTGCACTGTTTTGTCATTCATTTTGTGATGGTCTTTCTAGTAGTAATGAATGCTCTGTGAGCTGGTTTTGGTTTCAGACTGTTCTAATTTGGTGGAGGAGGTGGGATGGTGAGAAGCACAGGATTTTGGCTATGCTAGTTACCATCATTCAAAGCCCATTCGGTCACGGCATACAAAATAGAAGATCTAAACATTCTACTTGTTTGCATTTTGCTACATGAATGTGTGCTGCAACAAGACTGCAACAAGATTTTTTATTACAATTATGGTATGGCTTTTTCTAATTCACAAAAGTATGTCACTTATTATGCCCTTTTCTTATTCCCTGTTATGCCCTCTATTTTCTTTCATTGACTGATGGAGGCGGTGGGGTTAGAAGAACATTTTCACGTGCAGCATGCATATTGCAGCATGCAGAGTGACCTCTCGTATTTCAAAAAAAGCAAGTAGCCTACTAAATGGTTTCTCTGGAAATGACACCTTCAAAGATGACCCAGGGACCAAACACTGCACTGCTGTTTTATTCCCTCTACACTGTGCCACGACAAATGTAAACCCTCTAGCTTGTAACACATCTGATGTAAAGCTCTTCCCAGGGGGAAAACTTAACAGCATACATTTTTGTGCAGTTATTACGGTGATTGATATTTTGTCCAATATGTATCGGGGTCTGTTGTAGCCTGTTAAACTAGCTTGTCTTGTTGTAAGATCATACTGTGAGTTGTCAATTAAGCTCATTTCCCCTGCCACAGTGGTAGTGCCAGTACACAGTCTGAAACTGGTTCTGCTTGTTTTGACTGAAAAGTGACAGGTGCTGACACCAAAAAAAACTGGCACCAGCATGGCTCTCTGTACTTGCTGGTCCCAAAGTCAGAACCACAATGTCACAGCGCTTGGTTCTGAAACCTTTGGAAATGCGTGCCAATGCGGGACCAGAACTAGCTCAACATTAGCACCTGCATCATAACGACCCTAGTGCGAAAGAGGTATTTGTGTTCCCCTCCCTCTGTAAGATGTAGTTATTGTGCGAGTGCGGAGAGGATGATGGACTGCTCCCGTGTCTCATTATATGCTAACCACCATTGTGGGGGAAGATGTGGAAAAAAAAAAACAACCATGCGTGCACTTGCAGCTGCTGTCATTGCCTCAGTAATGAGAGAATGCAGACATCGACACACACACACACACACACAACCTCCCAAACAGCAGCTTTTTTTTTTCTTTTTCGTTTTGGTTTGGCTGTATGTTAGCATTCAGTGGCCCGAAAGGGTACAGAACCTCCAGTACGACAACAACACAGGAAGTATACAATGTGCTTTCTATCTGAAGGAGTTTCTGAGTAGCATGTTCAATGTGTTTGTCTGGATTTTTTAAAAATGGAAAATGCAGGCTATGGTTGTCTTTGGATGTATGCAAGCTAAACCGAAATGTCAAGGCAATGTGGGTTGCTATATTAGGGGATGTCTTTTACTGTGGGCAGGTTATAGTGATTCTCAGTGTTAATCAAGTAACAGTGGGAGACTGCTAACAAGTCCAGAGATGAGTTGTGTTGTAGGCGGTTTAAGGGAAAAGAGAAAAAAAAATAGTGAGGCCATTTTCAAACATACTAATGAATAGAGAGAGACACTGAAGAACATGACACGCTCAAACGTGGTCTAATGGAGGATGACTGCATGGCTCATAAAAACGCATACATTCAGGCACGAACATGCAAGAAGTTCTCCCGGCTCCAGCGTAAACAAATGACATTTACATCACGCATTACACACACTCGCTCGTCTCGCACACAAGCACCCAAGACTGCATCCCAAGGAGACTGATTATATAAGCCAGTTCCAGAGATCTGATTATATTGTAACTGAACCTCGGCCTTGTTTGTGTGTGTTGTGTGTGAATCACGTAAGACTAAGTGTGTGTGTGTGTGGGTGTGTGTGTGTCAGTGTGTGTTACACAGAGGGGGATCCCAGAGTAGGAAGCAGACGTTGCTGAGCACAGAACTTCCTGTATCCCAAAACCCGGATTCAGGCCACAGCTGCACGGATATATATAGTCTCTGGCAACCAGGGAAATACATTAGTGGGCACACTAACACCTCTGAATTGTACAGTCCCAACATCCAACAAAACAATGGGACACCGAGTACTGCAATAGAGGACATGCGATCATCGACAGGTGGTTCTCCTCCTTTGGCACTCCAATCAAAACCCTATTACCGCTATTGGAGAATAATAGTCTATGCAGGATGCTGTAAAAAAGTTGAGAATCAAACAAAGTTATGTTTCCTTGGAAAAATGCAATAGGCCTGCCTGAAAACACATTGTTAGTTCTTTGACCCGTCTGTTGTACGGATGAGCGAGACTATTTGTTGGGTCTGTTGCAACACATATGCGCGCACACACACACACACACACACACACACACACACACACACACACACACACACACAACCACAGACACAGACGCACACTGACTCCCTCTGACACCGCCGCTTAAAGGGAGCACAGCCAGTAATACCAGCGAAGTAGAACACTCCTCAGTAATATCCTGCGTATTTTTGTTTTGACTCGGGAGGCACGCTCACCCCGTGTCAGACTCCCACACTCTCCGCAGTGCTAAGCGCTCTTGGAACGGCTGTCTGGAGAATTGCTCCAAAGTGCATATAATTTGACTATTTTGGGAAGCAGAAGGGAATCGGGCATTCAGAGAGTGGAGCGGCTGCGATTCCCGTGGTAGATAATGGCGAGGGAGCACAGCAGTCCCACTAAAGATCAAAGGCCCCCGGAGCACCACCAGGGTTCGGGAACGTTCCCTTCGGAGAGGGAACGTAAATAAAGGCCCGCTCTTGTGTCGTTACCCCCCCACCACACATGTAGACACACACACACACACACACACACACACACACATACTGACACACCTGTGACACTACAGTCACCCCCTTTGGGTGCTTTCTGGGCCCTGGTTACTCCTGACCTTCACAGAGACAGAGATACATGAGGCTCAAGACGTGAAGGAGTCAGCTAGAAACCGAAAGGTTGCTAGTTCAGTTCCAGCATTACCTGACTGGGGGTGTGGTATACTACAAACCAGGTTTAATTTACCCAGTAGCTGTAAGCCATTAAGTCCATGGCTTTGCTGTCTTAACTAAACAAATGCCGACATGATCTTCTTTTATCAGGTTTACAGTTACCTTAAGGTTAAATAATCCAGCTTTGTCACTTCACCACATTTGCCAGTGAACCCCATACTGTTCTCAAAGTGCTGGCTGGTGACTTGCATGGCAGCCATTGGTGTGGGAGTGTAAATGGGTGAATGCGAAGCAAAACAACGAAGTGCACTTTGGCTACTCTGCTGAATCAGAAAAAAAAAATGTATCGACACGTATCGATATGGATTCAAAATATGTATATGCTGGAGTCATTTTATTTATATATATGTAAACATTGGCGAACACTGGCTAAACATTGAGGAACAGGACGTTTTCTACACTCAGTAATTTTATAAACTAGCAAAACTGGCATTGATACTAAGAATTAAATAAATTAATAATAATCTAAATATCGATAGGTATCGAATCGTATTAGATTGAGAATCATATTGTATCGTATCGATTCAGGAGATGCGTGTCAATACCCAGCCCTACTGTAGGTTCCCATTTAGGGTCTTGAATATCAAAGAAGCATGGGCAAAGAATTGTCTTTCATTATCATCTTCCAGTCTTCTTTCTCTCCCTGCCTGTCTCGTGCTCTTCCACGGCAGCACTCGGCGTGTGGCGCAATAAAAAGATGACGCCACACTGCATAAACACATGAACTCAGGCACGGACATGCAGAAAGCACGCTAGGCCATGGTGTTGTATAAGAACACACACACACACACACACACACGCTCTCTCGCACACACTCACAAACACACGCACACACACACACACACACACACACACACACATACACATTCTCTGTCTTCTACACACACACACACTCACAACCACACACACACACACACACACACACACACACACACTGAGCGTTGCAGGCCGGCCTAAGGAGGCTGATTATTTAGCTATGTGACGCTCAGCTATTCTTAGGCCTGGCCCCACACCGCCGCCTGTTCCTGCGCCGAGCAAGCACACAAAGCGCCTCTCAGCCCCCTCAGCGCTCTTTGATAGGGCCTTACCGCGCCACAGAAAACTCTCAATTTTTATCTGCCTGTCGAGTTAGTGCCTATTTCCAGCCATCATGAGGCTTGTGTGTGTTTGTGAGTGTGAGAGCAGGCATGTGGTGCTTTAAGCATGTTGTGTGTGTGTGTCTTTGTGTGTCTTTGTGTGTCTTTGTGTGTCTTTGTGTGTGTGTGTGTGTGTGTGTGTGTGTGTGTGTGTGTGTGTGTGTGTGTGTGTGTGTGTGTGTGTGTGTGTGTGTGTTTTTGTGTGGAAGAGAGAACATGTGGTACTTTAAGCATATCGTGTTAAGTGTTTTATGTGCACAATACATGCTTAGCCAAAGGCAGCTTTTTAATATGATGCCTGTAGGTGTTAGAGTGAAAAGTTGCTCTGTTTAAAAGTCGAAGCTACAAAGCCACACTGAGCTACGGGCTCAGTAGCCTGCCAACCCTCCAGGGCTGTGAACTTGTGTTGGCCTTCTGTGTCACTCAACAAGCCTTTTGAAAACCGTTGGACGCTTTGTGTGAGCTCCCTGTGTGCGCACAGATCTGTCTTTCACATACTCTCTGTCTGTCTCACCTTTTTTTCCCCTATGTCTCGATCTCTCTCTCTCTCCCGTACTCTCTTTTCCTCTCTTTCTCTCTCCCTCTATCTCTTTCTATCTCCTGCAACACTCTCCTTCCATCTTTCTCTCCTTCCTGTAATACCCCCACCCCATACACTCTACATCACTTTCTCCCTCTCCTCCTCTCTCCATCTCCCACTTTCTCCCTCTCTCTCCTCCTCCCTCCACTGTAACACACCCAATCTCTCTCTGTTTTGATCAAACATACCCCCCCCCACACACACACCCGTGCCCCGCCCTCACTGTTATTGTGGTGGGGGCCTGGGAGGAGGGCCGAGAATGAACTAGTGCAGGGAGCTGGATGGGCTGATGTGCCCTTGTGTGTGTGTGTGTGTGTGTGTGTGTGTGTGTGTGTGTGTGTGTGTGTGTGTGCGCGCGCGTGTCTCTGTGAACATGTGGAACATGTGTGGGGCATCTGTGGGTTCGGCTGTGGGGATGAGAGTAGAGGAGAGAAGGAGATGGACAGCCAGGAAAATGAAAGGAAAAATTGGTGGGGGCGGGTAAGAGAGGGTGAGAAAAGATTGGGGGGGGGCAACTGAAAAAGAAAGAAAAGAAATGGCCAAAGAAAAAAAAAAAGAAAGAAAGGAAGTGGAAGAGTGGGAAAGAGAGAGAGGGAGGGAAAGAAAGAGAGGATTGAGCTGGGCCGTGAAGGAGGAGTGGACCATGTTTCCACAGCAACGCTCCTGGGCCGGGGATCAGAGAAGATGGCGGCGGCTCGGTCATCGGGCCTCACGCCTCAGGAATGGCACACACTTGTTTGGAGCGGCTCTCCAGCTAATTTTAGCCCGCTTTTGTTTTCTCCCCTGCTGTTTTTTGTTTCTTTCTCTCTTTCTTTCTCTCATTTTCCTCCTCTCTCTCTCTCTCTCTCTCTACCTTGGTCTTCTCCTCTATTCCACCTTTTGTGTATTGTCTCTCCATCTCTCTCCTATCCTATCTCTCTATTCTGTCTGTCTCTCTCTCTTTCTCTCTCCCTCTCCCTCTCTCGCTCTCTCTTTCTCTCTCATATTATGGTAATATTTTTATTGTGGGGGGGGGGTGGATTTATGGTGTTAAAGGTGTTAAGTAGAGGTCTTTCCCCATCATATGCTGAGCAGATGCTTGTATTTACTTGATTGTAACATGTCATGATGTAAACCAATGACAGTGATATAATAAACAAGTGTCTCTCACGCTAACTTTTTGTCTTCTCCTCGTGTCATCCTGTCCTGTATCACTCTACTCTTTCTCACCCTAACCCTCTGCTTCTGTGTCACCTCTAGATCTATCTCGGAATCGGCTGCCGGAGTTGCCCGTGGAGGTGTGCATGTTTGTGTCTCTGGAGCATCTGAACCTGTATCAGAACTGCCTACGCTCGCTGCCTGACAGCCTGGTCAACCTGCAGGCCCTCACCTACCTAAACATCAGGTAACCCATCAGGCACTCATACAGTGCAGAAGACAGGTACACACACACACACACTATACACGTAATATAATTTATCTCACAAATGCCTTTCATTTCCAGAGGTACACTCACAGTACAACTGATGTATATCTTCAGTTAGTCTGTGAGCTATCTGTAAATCAAAGCCATGATGTGTGTTTTGTTAGCACTTGGTCAGGTGGACACACTGTCTGCATAACAGGTTCACAGATAGGACCCAGACCGTCCACACATCACCATCTGAATCTGTTTATCAGTCCTAGTTCCTCTTTCAAGAACGGTGTAACTAAACACATACATATGGTTGGCCCCACACAAATCACTCAGAGGAGGATTGAAGTTTCCGATCCACTAGGAATTGTACCTACATTGCTCATGTCTGTCTGTCTGTCTGTCTGTCTGTCTGCCTGTCTGTCTGTCTCTTTCTCTCTCTTTGACTCTCTGACGCTGTCTTTGTCTGTCTTTCACCCAATCCGTCTTCATCTGTGTCTCTGCATATTACTAAATCTCTCCACTTCCCCTTTTCTTGTCGTGTGTCCAGTCGGAACCAGTTGTCCACACTACCCGCCCCGGTGTGCAGTCTGCCGCTGAAGGTCCTGATTGCCTGCAACAACAAGCTCGTGTCCCTGCCCGAGGAACTGGGACAGCTGAGACAGCTTACTGAACTGGTGGGCATCAGAAGCACTCGTTCTCACACTCACACAGACGAGGACATGTCTAGCTTCAGAAAGTGAAAAGCCCTGCTCTGTATTTGAGTCATTTAGTTACAAAAGGAAGCTGATTCCACATAAGCTGCATAAACACAACTCTTTGGTCGGGTAAGATGAGGCAGTTGGTGAGATCATCTATTTTTAGGTGCACATGTAGAGCCATTATATGGTAGGGCTTTTGCTTTCTGAAGATGGAGTTTTTCACCTCTGCTTTGGCCAATTCAAACTTAATCAATGGTTATGTCAAAGAGTAATGTTGCCAGTCCTGTTCATCATGTAGATAGGATATTTTGCGTTTTGCAATTTTCTGTTCTCTAAACATGCCTCTACCTGTTAGGACTACACTGAACGATGGGGAGTAGACATTGTAGGGAAAGCAGGTGGTTAACCTTTTTGTAGTCTCTAGATTTATTTGCTGTCGGCTGTTTGAGATTTAGGATAATGACATAAGGATGCAACTTAGCAATGGCTCAATGACCTGATAGGTCATGTATGCAGCTTTTTTGGCCACAGTAATCATTCAGTGTCTTCATATTTCAGACAAAAATAAAAACACCTGTAATACAATGAAGAACATAGACAATTAGTATTTAATGTTTAGAACTATAGAAGCATGACTTACAGTGCCTGGTGTCTCCACTTTCAGCTGCTTATAAAGCTGATGTGGAGGGCTAGATAGTGTTTGTTAGATTCTCCCTATTATTTCCTAGAGTTCAGGAATGACATTTGTGTTGAATCCTCTGCAAGAGGAGAAATTGTAATGCAGTTCACTGGTTAAAATAATAGTTTTTGGCTTTGAGTACACCCACTGCTTTTGCTGTCACCTCAGTCAGAGGTTATTTTTATTGATGCGGTATGTTTGTTAATTTGTCTGAGTGTTCAAAGTGTTCAGCAAATCTACTGCATTGTGTCCTTTGAATATTAGAGGAAAGACAGCACATAGTTCTATATTTACTGCATTCTCTGCTGAACTGTCTCCATAAATTCAGGTTCACCTCTGCTTATGCTGCCAAATGCACCATTTGGCCATGATGGAGGTCTGTGCTTTTCAAGTGCCCTTCTGTGTTCTTTTTTTCTATTGTGTTTATTTAATTTGCCTCTAAATTGTTGTTGGAAAGCACTGGCCAAGACTAATGTCTTTTCACCAAGCCGTGGGCCAACCTTACTCAACCTGCAAAGGTGATGGTATCCCAGTGAGATGTGATGCTAGCAGTGTTTCCAGTCAAATAGCCAACACTGGCAAAGCAATGCTTGCAGTCTGGACTTTGTTTACCACACTCCAAACCTTGTCATCAGTGGTGTAATAAGGGTAAATGCAAGCAAGTACTGTTTACACCTCTTTAAATTACAAAACAGATGTTTACTTGCCTTTTATGATTGGTAATGTTAAAAATACATGCACAGTTTACACAACTTTTTCAACACTGATTGTACTGTTTACCTACCATTTGCTTGTGCATTAAATGCTACATCCAGTTCAAAGCATTCCCACATAGCAAACTAGCAAGATGTTGGCAACTCCTTAAAAAATGCCTTTTTCTGTGTTGCCAGTGCCTGTCATCGCCACTTTGGAGCTCAGAGCTGCACTCCTCTTTTGAGTTCTTCATCCTTTTTTTTTCCAGTTCCTGTTTGCATACAGAGCGCAGATAGGTTCCAGGAAAATTCTGATCGACTCCAGAGATGTCCCGTGGGGCCTGACTTTACAATGCCAATGCAGTTTGCAATGCAATAAAGGACAATAAGAGTTTTGGAATGTGTAGTGTAGGATGACAGGCGTAAGACCTCGATCCACATGTACATATTGAAACCCTGGTAGGGGATACGTTGCACCCACAAGTTTGAGATCCTGGTGGTGCGGGGGTTTGGTGTTTCATTGATGTTTCCTGCGTTTGCCTGACACAGGGATGGAAATTCACACCAGCCACCAGCCAAATGCTGGTAAACTATGAAAGTGGCTGTTGAATGTTGAACACAAAATAATCATTTACTGTCGAATGGCTGGTAAATTGTATCATTTATTTGTCAGTGGCTGGTAAAAGTTCACATTTTGCAAAGTTAATTTCCACCCCTGGCCTGACGCTTGGTTGTTGTGTGTTTTCCCGGGAGCAGGACGTGAGCTGCAATGAGATCCAGACGCTGCCTTCCCAAGTGGGGCAGCTGGAGGCGCTGCGGGACCTCAACATCCGCAGGAACCACTTGGCACGCCTGCCCCCAGGTACACTACAGCGCACTGTGTCAGTGTGTGTGTGTGGCCGTGTGTGTGTGTGGCCGTGTGTGTGTATGGCCGTGTGTGTGTGTCTCCCCGTGTGTGTGTGTCTCCCCGTGTGTGTGTCTCCCCAAGTGTGTGTGTGTGTGTGTGTGTCCCCGTGTGTGTGTGTGTCCCCGTGTGTGTGTGTGTCCGTCCCTGTGTCTGTCTGTGTGTCTGTGTGCGTGTGTGTGTGTCTGTGTCTGTCTGTGTGTGTCCGTGTGTACTGTATGTGTGTGTGTCTGTGTGTTTTGTATTGACATCTGGTGCCAGTGGTACTGTACTACATGGTCATGTTGCCTGAGCAGTGCTTGAGAAGACTATGATGTGGTCGATGTTGTAATGTTTTGAAGGTCTGTGTTATGGATGCAGGCTGTTTTGTTGGTTCTGTTGACTGGGCTTGGGCTATTTACTACTGTGGAATGTGCAGTTTTACACTGTTGGATTTACTCTATGATTTGGAATATGTCTTTATTGTTTTCCTGACTTTGTGACTGTACTGTTGTTAATTCTGTGCCACACTTGCTTGTTGGTGGTATCCAGGAAAGGGGCTGAAAGTCATTGCAGTTAAGTATTGAGGTAGCATACTGCTAGACGTGAATCAGTGAATCACATTTAGATACCAAGCAAATGTACTTTTAATTTAGTTCCTCATGCTCAGTGGTGTAACAAAACCAGTTAATTCCATATTGACTCTGCTAAATGGTGTCAACAAGTCCCTAAATCTTTCATTTGATTTCTATCATGACTTTTTTTTTTTCAAGTGAAATGTCAGTCATAACTTTAGATTATATTGCAAAATCATTCTGTTTTGTAGCTCTTTTAGTCTTTAACTCCAGTTTTTTTCCCCTCTCTCTTTGTGTAATCAGAAGTCCTTGATAATTTATTATTTGATCTTATCTCATGCAGCTGTGTGCAATGCCTAATTCTGATTGGTTATTCAAGGCGGCGGTTTTCTGGGTAACTGATTGTTTACCAGAACATCTACCACTGCCTCAGGCAACCGTCCTTTGTTACATTGTGAGCTGTGAAATGCCAAAGAACTATGCAGAAGTTGCTAGCCAGCTATTCAATGGTAGAACATTTGTTGGATTGATATCAGTTAATATTTGTTACACAGAGCCATACCTAAAAAGAGACAATGTACATCTAGTGGGTCATCTTTTACATAACGAATCCTCTCCTTGAAACACCACCACCTAATCTTACTCACAAAAATAATGGAGGAATAATGTTATGTATTCCCCCCCCCTACTAAACTATGTTGCTGTATTGTTTCCTGTGTGTGTGTGTGTGATGTGGTGTTGACCGTGTTGTGTCGTGTGTTGGCTGAGCAGAGCTGGCAGAGCTGCCTCTGGTGCGATTGGACTTCTCCTGCAACAAGGTGACGTCCATCCCTGTCTGCTACCGCAACCTCAGACACCTTCAGAGCATCGTGCTCGACAACAACCCCCTACAGAGCCCCCCCGCACAGGTAACACACACACACACACACACACACACACACACACACACACACACACGCACACAAACCTGAACTACTCTCAGGACTAAAAAGACGTTCTAAGATGTTTTCTGGTACTAACAGTATAAACATGGCCACTGTACATGTGCACTTGAAAACGTTACAATACACCTTTTTCAACATGCTAAGATTAGCAGCACTGCAGTGTAAAACATATGATGTAGGTATGCAAGCATACATGCATGCACACACACACACACACACATACTCACATGCTTACTCCTAGAGACAGACAGACAGACAGACAGACAGACAGACAGACAGACAGACAGACAGACAGACAGACAGACAGACAGACAGACAGACAGACAGACAGACAGACAGACAGACAGACAGACAGACAGACAGACGCACGCACGCACACACACACACACACATCCATCCAGCCCACAGTGGAAAAGCTGATGTGCAAAGAGCCGTTGTTGTGGTTGAGTTGTGTTGGGGCATGTTAGTCATGCGTGCTGTTCTGCTATCTCTCTGGCAGATCTGCATAAAGGGGAAGATCCACATATTTAAATATCTCAACATGGAGGCCTGCAAGCCTGACCTGCCAGACTACGACAGGAGACCACTACCATACGGGTCCTGGTAAGACATGCGTGCGCGCGCGCACACACACGCGCACACACACACACACACACACACACACACATACACATACACACACATACACACACACACACACATATGTATACACAGAGAAAGTACACACACTGAGACACACACATGCGTACACACACATTCTCTCTCTCTCTCTCTCTCTCTCTCTGTCCTCCTGTGCACTATATGTATGACATGCTTCGGTTGGGCAGGTCTAAGGATTGTTTTTTTAAATATTTCACTGCCTACGTCATACAGAGGTTGGGCCATACCCCAGATCAGATATAACACACACATATAACACACACACACACACATATAACATACACACACACACACACACACACACATTTAACACACAAACACTAAACACACACACAGAGACAATCTCTTCTTCTCTGTCTTTCTTAAACACACTGACCCCTCCCCCCCCCCCCCCCCCCATTTACAAACAGCTCTCTGTGCTGCTCCAGTCTGCCTCCTGCCTGTGTAAAGAGACACTGTGTGTCTGTGTTTAATCAAACACACTCTCTCTGCTCTCTCGGACGCGCACACACACACAGGCCTGTCGAATGCCAATGTGAAGTCAGAAGGGGGCAGCCCTGGAAACAGCTGTTTACTAAGAGACAGCTGGAGAGCACCAGAGGAGGGGTGCACACAACGCTTCCCCCCTCTCTCTCTCGTTGTCCACCTCCCCCTCTTTATCGCTTTATCTTTCTTTCTTTCTCTCTCTTGCTCTCTCTCTCTCTCTCTCTCACTGTCTCTCTCGTTGTCCACCTCCCCCTCTCTATCACTTTATCTTTCTTTTTTTCTCTCTCTCTCTCTGTCTCGCTCTCTTTCTTTCTGGCTATCTATCTCTGTCTCTTTCTGTATTTCTTTCTCCGCCTCTGTTTCTATTCTTCTTTAATCCCCCCCACCTCCACCT
>CM059279.1:21832658-21887658 GCA_030347295.1 Setipinna tenuifilis | reverse complement strand
AGTGGTGTGTGTGTGTGTGTGTGTGTGTGTGTGTGTGTGTGTGTGTGTGTGTGTGTGTGTGTGTGTGTGTGTGTGTGTGTGCGCGTGTGTGCGCCTTAAACTCTTGTGTGTTTATGTGTCAAGCATGGGTACATACATAAGTGTGTCATCACCTGAATCATTTGTTCAGTATGTGAATGCTATAGCTGTAGTTAGTGCAGTGTGTGCAGGGGTGAATGAGTGCAGTCTTTGTGTGTGTGTGTGTTTCTGTGCAATTTAAACCCTGTGTGTGTGTGTGTTTGGCAGTGGAGACAGAGATGGAGCAGATAGACTACATAGACAGCTGTACGGGTGAGGAGGAGGAGGAGGAAGGACGAAGTCGGACGTCAGACGCGGTCAGCCTCAGCTCTCAGTTCATGGCCTACATCGAGCGGCGGATCACCAGAGAGGTGTGTGTGCATGTGTGTCTGGGTATCGTGTGTGTGTGTGTGTGTGTGTGTGTGTTTTAGTATGTTTGTGCATATGCATGTGTGTGTAGACCTGTGTGTGTAGGTATCATATGTGTGTTTGTGTGTGTTTTAGTGTGTTTGCGCATATGCATGTGTGTGTACACTTTGTGTGTAGCGTGTGTGTGTGTGTGTGTGTGTGTGTGTGTGTGTGTGTATGTGTGTGTATTGAAGTGCACAAATTATGTGTGTGTGCATGTCTGTGTAAGAGACATAACCTTAAGTTATCGCAATGTGCTGCAGGGTTCTCCTGTGAAGTCCGGTTCCTCTAGAGACTCGAGAACAGACGACCCGAGGCGGCACAGTTCCATTCACAACAGGTACACACACACACACACACACACACACACACACACGCACACACACACACTTGCACCTACATGTTACTGTGATAACCCT
This sequence comes from Setipinna tenuifilis, assembly GCA_030347295.1. Classification (NCBI taxonomy): domain Eukaryota; kingdom Metazoa; phylum Chordata; class Actinopteri; order Clupeiformes; family Engraulidae; genus Setipinna; species Setipinna tenuifilis. Next base: position 21,886,774 of record CM059279.1, on the reverse strand, counting down.
CATAACGGGCTCACAGTAAGTCTTCCTTCCCCCCAAATGCCAGTTTATAACTCAGGGGAGTCTTATTTTGTCAAGCGACACTCATTGCCTGGCCTGTACATTGGCCTTAATGCAGACCTTTTCACTAAAAAAGATGTAACTGAGGAAGGAAAGGGGTAGGTTTGTGCTATATTGAAGCCTGTAACTAAGAAATAAATAGTTGCTTGTCCCCCATCACTATATCATATGAAGCCAACTAAGAAATGCGACAGGTAGAAGGTGTCCATTCCATGTTTTGCTGTTTATATCGTTGCCAGAGCTTATGTTTGTCTTCCTCTCCTTCTAGAAGTGTTCCAGATGGAGCAAGCCCCACATCCTCCACAGCACAGAGCCAGGTAAACAGCTCCTTCAGTCATGTGTGTGTGTGTGTGTGTGTGTGTGTGTGTTGTGTTGTGTGTGTGTGTGTGTGGACTCGCACATGTGCATGTTTCAAAGTGTGGATCTCTGTGTAAATGCCATGTCTGTTTACGGGTGTGTGTGCGTTTGTTTATCCGTCCGTCTGTGTGTGTGGTCTCCGTGTCTATTTAATCTCTTGTAGTCTGTGAGTGCTCCAGTGTCTGACCTGGCACAGAGAGTTTGTGGTACTTCTCATCTCTCATCTCATCTCTCTCCCTCTTTCTCTCTACCTCTTTCCCTTCTTCATCTCTCTTTCTCTCCCTCTCTCCACCACCCCCTCCTTCTTTCCTCATCTCTTCCCCCTCAACCTTTCTATCCTCATCTCTTTCTGTCTCTGTTTCTCTTCATCTCCCCCTCTATCCCTCCCTCTTTCTCTTCCTCTCCTCATCTCTTTTTCTCCCTGTCTACCACCCCCTCCTTCTTTCCTCATTTCTTCCCCTCTTTCTTTCTATCAACATCTCTCTCTCTCTCTCCCTCCATCTCTACCTTTCTCGCTCTTTATTTCCCCCTTCTCATCCCCCCCTTTCTCCCTCCCTCTTTCTCTTCCGCTTTCCTCATCCTCCCCCCCGCTCTCTCTCCCTCACTTCCTCTTTCCGTCTCTCAGAGGTCAGGGGTCGGCGTGGAGCGTGTTCGGCGGGAGGCCCAGCTGGCGGCACTGCGGTACGAGGAGGAGCGGCAGAGAACACGCTCCGTACAGAGAGACGCCGTCATGAGCTACGTCAAGGTACACACACACACACAGACACTCTCACACACACACACACACACACACAGACACTCTCACACACACACACACTATACGCTACATTGTCTGGTTTTGTTATCTTGGCAGGATCTTTTAAAACGTAACATAAGCTTCACTGCTACACATATTTTACACACACTCACTCACATTTAAACTTCACACAGGTCCCCAATCTCATACCCCATTACATCCTCAGGCCTCCTACTCCCTTTGACACAAGAGTGCTCACCCAACAGTCACATCACAGCAGGGACATGGATCTTGACCTCTGGCAAAACACACACACACACACACACACACACACACACACACACACACACACACACACACACACACACACACACACACGGTTTCATTTGTTCATCTCGTGTGTATTCCCACTCCTGGGCCCCTGCAGACACTAATTATGATTCACTTCCTGTTCAACTCTACTGCTCATGTTTTAGCTTGCTTCACTCTATAAGGAACCTATGGAGTCATGAGAACACACATGCACGCACTCACACGCCTCAAGGTGAGGCCACATGTCAATGAAACATCATGTCTTCATGAGACTGACTAATGGTTGTACCGTTTTTGTGTGTGTGTATTTACAGCACAAAGCCACCCAGAGTCCTACTAAATTGAGCCCCACAGATGGAGAGGTGAGTGTGCAGGACTTCTCGGCAACAGATGACACACACACACACACACAGCAACTGTAAAGGGCACTGGTGACTTGGGCCCAAAGTTATTAACTTGGCCAGCTCACAGGCCTCATTGTCTGCAGGCACTATTGCTGTACTCTGTTTTTTTTTTAATTTCTTCTCACTCTTGTATGTATGGTGTTCTTCACAGTAGGGTAGCTGTATATATATATGTATATGTGCCTGTTGTTGGCTCTCTTTGTCCCATTGATAGTCTTCTTCTTTTTACTGTCTTTCTTCTTTACTTGAGTGTTCTCCCCTCTTTCCTTTGTTCTCTTCCTCCTTCTCCTCACCATTCTCTCCATCCTTTATCATTATGCTTTAAGCCGGATCATGTGTTGTAGCTGCCTCTCTTTCCCCAAGCCGTGTGTGTGTGTGTGTGTGTGAGCGCGTGTGTGTGTATGTGTGTCTGTGTCATCATCTGCTTGCGCACACATGTCCATACTGGTGTGTTGTGTCCAAGCTTGTGTCTTCACTGTGAGTGTGTGAGTCCATGTTTGTATCCATGCATATCTGTGTGTGTGTTTGCGTGAATGTGTGCGTACGTGTGTGTGTGTTTGCGTGAGTGTGTGTGTTTGCGTGAATTTGTGTGTGTGTGTATGTGTGTGTGTGTGTGTGTGTGTGTGTGTGTGTGCGTCCCTCACTCCCTCTCTCCCCATCCCACCCAGACTGTGTACCCCTCCAGACGCTCCACCCACACGGATGACTCCGCCCTCTTCATGGTAAGAGTCTGACCGCACGGTGTGGCCCCGCCCCATCTAACACCACCCCCCCACCCCCCCTTTACCCTGCTTTATCCCCACCCCCTTTACCCCAAAAACACCCAATCACGTCATGTCCTTCAGTCTTCTCCCACGCTTCCTCCTTGTAATCCTTTGCTGTGATTGGTGAGTGTTGTAAGTGGATTCCCTAAAGAATCACAGTGGTCTCACAATTATAAGTTGCTCTTGATTTGTTCTGTCTGGACACATTGTTTACGTCTTTGATAGTATCCATGTTTTTCCTCATTGAAGAAATATTGTCTATATATTATCTGCCTGTTATTGCTTTATTCTGGAACAATGACTAATGCATAAGAGGTGGAAAAACCTGGCCTCAGAGAGTAAAAGTCCCATCTCACTATCGCATATTTCTTACAGCCATCCAGGTGCAGCAGCTCTTTAGTGAAATTGCTTGTTCTACCTGCACAAGTAGAGCTATTTCAGGACTTTTCATTTCTGAAGCCTGGAGTTGCCACCTTTGAAATTCCTTGAGTTGAATGTTAAACAGAATACAAGACAGTGAGGGGGGAGGGGGTGCTGGTGAGGCAGGTGTTGTACTGTGTTGGGTGGTAGTACTGTTTTTTTGGGTGGTTGGACTGTGTTGGGTGGGTGGGAGTGTGTCCCTCTTCCTCTGTCTCCATGCTGCCCTCAGCCGTCTCTGGACTAACCTGAGCTCCTTCTCCCTGCTGCGCAGTAACCTGCTTACCCCCGGCTCAAAGCTTCTGCTCTCTTCTGCTGTCCTTTCTCTCGCTGCCTTTCTCTCGCTCTGTCTATCTCTCTTTCTCTCTCTCTCTCTCTCTCTCTCTCTCTCTCTCTTTCACACCCTGGCTCTCTCCTCTTTGTCTGACACCTCTCTGTCTCCAACCATTCCTCTCACTTTCTCTTTCTCCGGCCCTCTCCCTCCATCTCTTTCTCTCCACCTCTCTCTCTCTCTCTCTCTCTCTCTCTCTCTCTCTGTCCTTCTTCCTCCCCTTCCCTCGGTCTCTGTCTGTCTGGCTTTCTCCCTCTCTCTCCCTCTCTCTCTCCCTCTCTCTCTCTCCCTCTCTCTCCCTCTCTCTCTCCCTCTCTCTCTCTCTCTCTCTCTCCCTCTCTCTCTGTCTCTCTCTCTGTCTCTGTCTCTCTCTCTGTCTCTCTCTGTCTCTCCCTCTCTGTCTGTCTCTATCTCTCTCGGCCTGGCTGTCTCTGCCAGAGCGAGTACGAGCCTCTCAGGGTGTTTGAGATAGACACTGACACCAACACTATAAAGAGGAGGCCAGGCACTCACAAGCAGGTGAAACAATCACACATACTTATAAAATATACACACAACACACATACACACACACACACACAAACACATACATGTAGACAGACACACACTTAAACAAACACACTATATGCAAATATAATGGTTAACAACGGTTCCTGATTTTAATATCTTTACTCAAACATAGTAAATTTTAATTTACAGTCTGCTTATGCACACACACACACACACACACACACACACACACACACACACACACACACACACACACAGCACGGCTGTTGTGTTGTGGCCTGTATCTGTGCTGCATGCATGCTGTGTGTGTGAACATCATTAAAAAAAGTATGTGCACTCTGCTTAAAGTAATAACTAATATATTTTCCCTCCCTCCTTACTTTATCTCTGTCTTTCCTTTTTTCATTCTTTCGGTTTATACCGTTCACCTGTTTATAATTATGTCTGTCAATTTTCTGCCACGGGTTTCTTTGGTTCTAATTTTGTGTACTCCATGTCTGAAATAACAACCCACGTCTTTCATTGTTGTTCTCTCATCTCTTTGTCGTCGCTTTTTTTTTGTCCATTCCGCTTTTCTTTGAATGTTTATCTCTCTCCTTTCTATGTTTCGTTTTGCTCTTGCATTGCTTCTGCCTCTCTCTCTCTGCCTCTCCGCCGCTGCGTACGTGTAGTCTCTGTCTGGGATGTCCATGGATGGGTGTGTCTCTCACGGCTCAGACAGCGCCCCCTCCTGTCTACTGCAGGTACAGGGTCTCCTGAGCCCCCCTCCCCCCCCTCTCTTTACTGGGAGCCTGTACAATGACCCCTTGCTATACCACGGTTCACCTTTCGCGGCCCTGCTATATTGCTGATTTTCTTTTTTTTTCATTAATATATGCATGCTTTATCACTATGCATTCTGGGAAAAATGTTCATCCGAATAATATTATCATTTATGATGACTATACTATAACATATAAATATTGATTAACATGCAGTAGTAATTCAATATATATGCAAACAATAAATGTATTAAAGCGGCATAACGGGGGGTGGTATTTTAAGGCTTAAGCTATAAAATTCAGTGTTTCCTGTATGGTGTTCTTTATACTACACATTCTCATCTACTGTGGGGAGGTTCTGGTACGTAACTACCGCGATACATGGGGAAGCACAGTAATGCCTGCACAGGGGCTCGGTCTGTTTTAAGATTAAGTAGTAACAAAGCTGTTGAGGATGTCAAGAAGATTCTCTGTTTCGCTGTTGATAGATAATACTTACTAATAATACTACTCCCGTGGCAGGTTTAAAAGTGTTTTTGTGTGTGCTCTGGATTTAAAGTATCTGTCTTTGTCTTTCTCCCCCCTTCCCTCCCTTCTCCTGTCTTGGGCTGATCTCTCTGCAGCAAGGGGAAGATCGATCAGCATTGTCACCCACAGGTAAGCATCTAAGCCACTGGCTTCTGCAAAGCATAGCTTAGCACCTGCTACAGTCACCTTTTGCACTGACCCGAAGAGTTGGTCCCACGGCCCATTGTGCGGGCTCTGTGTTGGGACTTGTTTTGGCTCTGTGAACACATGTGGTCGTCCCACACCATAAGCTTGTCCCATACAGCTCCTCAGTGCACAGCCCTTCGCCCTATCACACACACTTGACTCTCTCACACACACACACACACTCTCCAGCAAACACAGCGCTGCCCACCCCATCCACTCACCCCAGTTCGCGCCGTTCTCCATTCACTCTCCACCACTCACTCACTCACTCACCAAAATACATCACCTCCCCCTCCCACCCTCTCTCTCTCTCTCTCCTTTCTCTGATTGGCCTACCACATACAACCCCGCCCCTCTCTCGCCTGCAGCCCTCCAATCACCCTCTTACCCCGGCCCCGCTGCACTGCCCTCCTGCCGTGGCCCCGCCCTGAGACCCGACAGCTTCCTGTACCGCCTCAGCCAGAGAGAGGAGAAGAAGAGAGGAGGTGGGTGACGTGGAGGAGGAGAGAGGGGTCGCGACCCTTTCCAGGAAGCTCTTTAGCATGTCATTAGGAGCCTGTTTTAAATATCCACAGCCCTCTTTGCTTGTCATACTCACCTCCTCATAGCGCGGGGTGCTGCTCTCTCTGCATGGCCTTGGCACCTTCTTCTGCCACCCTGACTGCACTAATTGCACACCGCTTGGCTTGGCTTGGCTTGGCATTGGTGTGACATTTTGTGTGGGTGTGTGTGTGTGTGTGTTTGTTTGACAGAGTGTGCGTTTGTGCTTGACACGTGTGTGTGTGTGTGTGTGTGTGTGTGTGTGTGTGTGTGTGTGTGTGTGTGTGAGAGAGAGAGCGACCGAGCGAGCGAGAGAGAGAGACAGTGAGTGTGTTTGGCAGTGTGTGTGTTTGTTTGACATTGTGTGTGTCATTCTTGACCTTTTCCCACTGACCAGGATTAATGAGCAGGGCTGTTAATTAACACCAATAGACTTCCCGCTGTCACTGGAAATTACTGTCCTAACCCACTCAATGTGTGTGCATATGAATGACTGTCAACGTGTGTATGCCTGGCAAGGAAGGGAGTTGGCCTTTTTTGTCTGCATGTAAGGTTTTCCTTCTGTTTGTGTGTGTGTGTGTGTGTGTGTGTGTGTGTGTGTGTGTGTGTGTGTGTGTGTGTGTGTGTGTGTGTGTGTGTGTGTGTGTGTGTGTTTTTGCAGGGTTTTTTTTTTCTGCTCGAGGAATTTTGGAAAAGGAAAATGTCATTTTGGCCAGCATAAGCAGAAGAAAAGGTGTTGTCGGTCTCGCAGTAATTCAATTACATGTCCTCATCCCCGCATTTTTCTTGCAGTTGGGACAGGCCTGTTGCTAAAAGCGCACTGCAGCGTTACTGCTTACGTCGCCTCTCCCGTAGCCCTTTTCGGTCACATAGACCAGTTTAAGGCCACAACACTTAAACGTAAACACATCAGCAAGCTTGAGCAAATTAATTTAGCATCCATGTATTTAAAGAGGAGGTGTTGTTTTCAGTAGTGGTACAAAAATAATTCCTACACACAACAGAAGTGAGTGGGCATTGCAAAGATTAAAATGGAGGGAGACGTTTAAAGAAGTGCAGGAATGAAAAGGGAGCAGTAGGTAGCTTTGCGCAGATGATCAACTGCAGTAAAATATGAGGAAAGCCAGAGTCTTTCTGCCAGAATCTTTCATTTAGTTTTCAGCCTCTCACTAAGCAGATTTTGTGATAAACAGGGAAAAATTGGCAGTGACAAATGTAGCCTAGTAAGCGGTGTGTGTGTGTGTGGGTGTGTGAGAGCGTGTGTGTGTGTGTGTGTGTGTGTGAGCGTGTGTGTGTGAGCGTATGTGTTTGTGTCTGTGTGTTTATAAGTGTACCTGTGAATGTGAGCGTGAAATCCATCATCTCACCAATTGTGTAAATTACTTACCGGTATGTCAGTTCCATGTTGAGGTGTCATCTCAATCGCTCTCTCTCTTTCTCCCCCTCTATCTCTGTCTCTCTCTCCAGGTGATTCTACACCTTCCAGGTCAGAGCCTGAGGAAGCCACACCCACCCCAACCCAGGTGCTTGTGGGAGAGGAGGCGGAGCTTGTGGAGCAGCTGCGAAAGGTGTGGGTGTGTGTGTGTATGTGTGTGTGTGTGTGTGTGTGTGTCAGTATGTGAGTGTGTGTCAGTATGTGAGTGTGTGCGTAAGTGTGTGTGTGTGTGTGTGTCTGTGTCTGTGTCTCTGTTTGTGTGTGTGTGTGTGTGTGTGTGTGTGTGTGTGTGTGTGTGTGTGTGTGTGTGTGTGTGTGTGTGTGTGTGTGTGTGTGTGTGTGTGTGCGTAAGTGTGTAAGTGTGTGACCGCAGTAAGAGAATCACCTGTACCACACAGACTAATTTTACTGCACCCCTTAGTTCTTGGTCCAGTGGCAGCAGATTTTGACTAGGTAAAATTATTTGCAAGAAATTTGTTTTATACTAGTATTGACATGTATTGAGTATTGAGATGGACAAATACTATGGAAAAGGCAAAAATAATAAATGAATAGACACATATTTATATTTGTAGTCGGTTTATAGTTTCTCGACAGTTACTGGGGTAAATAGACACAGGTGTTTTACTTGAGGGAACCTTTGCAACATGCACTTGTAGGGTCAGGCACTTGTAATAACATCACGGACCTGTCAGGGGCCAAAGCAAGCAGTTTACTTTGGCCCAGCTGCTTAACCCATAGGATTACATTATACTGCCCTTTGGCTGCTTAACCCATAGGATTACATTATACTGCCCTTTGGCTGTCACCACGTATAGCCTTCTAATTCAATTTTTTGCCCCTAATGAAAAAGTTGGACCTAAAACGATGGGAAAGAAGCCTTTTTTTAGTTGCATTCACCTTGTGTAATTACAGATATAGCTGAACGTCCCAGCACACGAGCACACTAAATGACCTTTAGTATTTGTGTGCGTGTGCGTGTGCGTGTGTGTGTTTTAGTTGAAGCAGACTGTGAAAGTGTGTGTGTGTGCGTGTGTGTGTGTGTGTGAATGTGAGCTTGTCATCTCCGCTGCACTGTGTCCGTACATGAACTAGTCCACAGTCGTGCCAAGTCCCTTGTTGCAGAACAAGTTCCTGATTTTACTTTTGCTTTTGTGTTTCTCTCCCCAGAACATTGAGTGCCGGCTCAAAGTGTCCTTGCCCAGCGACCTGGGTGCTGCCCTGACTGACGGGGTGGTGCTGTGCCACCTGGCCAATCACGTGCGGCCCAGATCCGTGCCCAGCATCCACGTCCCCTCACCTGCTGTGGTGCGTACCTTTGGCTGATCACATCGCATTAACCCCATAGTTATTTCTCACCCTTGTGCAAGAGTTGGTACCCTTATGGAGGAGTATCCAAAAAATAGGGCAGGGTTTGTCCCGGTTCTTCTGGGTCCGGGGGGGGGGGTCACATTTCGTAATGGGAACTAAACTAAAATTGGGTGACGAACCAGGAAGACCCAACGCAACACCCTTGGTAGGAACGAGCCATTATTAAAGCTTGGGTCAGCCATGCATGCACATGCACTGATGAGACTGTGAGCCGTCACACATCTTGCGTAAAAATCTTGGGGTACAGTATCTCCTGATCAAGGACCTGTTGAGAACTCTTACAGCATTGCCAGGGTGATGGAGATCATTGTAGCCCTGAATATGGATTCTGTTGAGTGTACATCTAATGTAATTGTCCATCTCCATTGATAATAACTTCACTTACATACCTGCAGTATAATCAGTGTAATACAGCTTTCCTATTTACCTACACAGCATAAAATGTTTTTTGCACTTAACAGTCATAGATAATTTTTTTGGATGACTTGTAACTCGTGCCTTGTTCAGCAATTGCCCTTAGCACGGAGCCCGCATGTATTCTCCCTTATTTTTAGTGCCAGAGTTCGCCATGCCTTATTGGAAAAGCACACTTGGGAGGGTGGCCTGGGGGCAAATGACCATGTTTACAAGGGAAAAAAATTTAGTTCCAGTAAATGGTCACGACGCATATGTTTCTGTGGTAGTCTCGTTTGCTGAGCCTGACTTTGATTTAGGGCACAGCTTTCAAATAGCAGTCAACAGCCGTGGTTAGCTTAGTGGTAACTCGCTAGTGGCTAATTAGCGTGGTTGGCTTCTCTGCAGCCCAAACTGACGATGGCCAAGTGTCGACGGAATGTGGAGAACTTCCTGGAGGCGTGCCGCAGAATCGGGGTCCCTCAGGTAAGGCCAGAGGGAGCCATCTCTCCCGACCCCCGTCTGTTACTTTAATTCTTAAACGGTCTGCTAACTCGACTGATGACATGTTTGTGTGAGTATTTGTGCTGCTTTTAGGGCTTTTTTTGAAAATACTGACCTTGTCTGCGACTAACCATTTCTCTCTGCTCTTTCTCTTCATACTCTCTGTCTTTCTTCCTTTTTCCAACTCATGACTCATTTCCTTTGATCACTTCACCTTTTCTTCTTTCACCGATGATGTAATTCATACTCCCCCCCTCACTCCCCCTTTTCATGACTACCTCAACACCTCCATATGCCCCTCTCTGCTCGTGTGTGTGTGTGTGTGTGTGTGTGTGCATACGTGGTCTGGCGGGTGTGTGGTGTGGTGCCCAGGAGAGTCTGTGCTCGGTGGGGGAGGTGTTGCGGGGGGAGGGCCGTGGGGTGCTGCGGATGGTAGCAGCTCTTCTGTCGCTGGCCCCCCCACTCCTGGCCTCCCCCCCAGCCCAGCTGGCCGGCTTCGCCCTCTTCTATCTCTCCATCATGTCCCTGCTCTGCGCGCTCTACTGCCACCTGGTGCCCCGCATATGAACTGCAGCGTGAACCCCACCTTGGCCCCTGAAGCCCCCTCAGCGGAGCTGTTGCCAGTCTTTTTAAACCCATCTTCAGTCACGTGCCGTAACAGTACACACCATGTATAAGCTCACACAGTAACAAACCCAAACCTCCAATAATAGCACTTCTGTGTATCATGTCTTTGCTTCTAAAAGAAGATGGCCATGTCATCATGTCTGCTTACCGCTGTTGCCCTTCACCTACCTGTCCCCATGGCAGCACACTGATTGATAGACAAGCTCAACGAATAAAAATACTGAATAAGCACAAGAGTGGGCGGGACTTTTAACAGCCTTAAGAATTAAAAGCAGGCGTGCCCTGTGGATGCTTGCTGTCTCTCACATACAGACTGCTCAGTGTTGCATTTGGCCCTGTGCTCCCGTCGTCATGTAGTGAATCATTTTATGTCTTTGCTTATGACCGCATGGTTTAAAATGGGACTGATATGGCATTTTTTTATTTGCCATAAGGGAAAAAAATGAACTTGTTTTTAAAATTTTCTTTCTCTCCATAATTGTGTGAAATCCTTTGCTGTAATGACCACCTCCGCAAACTCCCCTTGTTGTGCCTTATTGTGTATTGTGCGTTGTATGTTGCATACGTATCCTATACAAGGAAGGTCCCTCCCTAACCCAATAACTGAAGGGGGAAATGGAAAAAAGCCACATGGCTACAGCTTTCCAACTGAGCAGAGACGACGCTGTCTGTCTCCATTGATAATCATGTGACCTCCTGCAAATGGCTACCTGTGTCGGAGCAGCCTCTGCACGACTAGAGTTTGACCTTTCAACTTTCTCTCAGCCCTTAATGGTCTAGATGAGGTGACTCCTGACAACGTCCTCGCGTGTTACCCTGCGCTGAGCCAGCTTACTGAAGTGTGTGTGTGTGTTTTGTAATCTGACGAGTGATGCCCCGCAATACCAAAGCTACGGGTTTTGCATTTAGCACACAAGCTGCTGTTCTCTGGCAACACATGACAATGCTGCTCCCAGAGCTTGTATTACCTAACGCTGCTCTCCGATGCCCTCGTTTTTTCCAACTAGTCCCGTGACGGGAGTGTTGCGCGTACGCGGATGATTTTTAGGTATTATTTTATTTTTTTTTACTTTTCATTTTTTAATTTTGTAAAATCAAACGAAGGCTTGCTGCTCCCTCACCCTGCCTCTGAGCCTTTAAAAAAAGTGTTTCCTGATGCACAATCGATCACTTGTGCCTAAAGGGCCCTCTTTCCTTCCTACCTTCCTGTCCCGTCCAGTCTCCAGTCCAGTCCAGTCGGCAAACGGGCGTCTGTGTAAATGAAGGCGGTGAGAGGTCATGGGTGAAGCTGGAGTGTCTCTTAGCTCCCACAGCGGCACACAGGGAAACTAAACTAAAAGCACTGAAGAGCTGTGCGGTGACTGCTAAGGCAGTGTTGTATGTGTTGTTTTTTTTTAAATGGTGCGTGTTTTTTAGGAAAAAAATACTAAAAAAATAAATAAATAAAAGGGTAGAGCGTTCAAGACAAATCCCCTGTTCCCAAAACGATAGTACGTTTCTTTTTTTTTTCTAACCCACACACAGCGACTATCTCCTTCCAGCCATTTCGGCTTGGAAATGTACACCAGGCGGCCAGGCATGCAGCCTGCACACTAGGCAAAAAGCCATTGATGAAATCGTTGGCCAGGTATGCTGGTAATGCACACCCACACAGCCACGCTGTCTTTTTGGTATAGCGTTACAAGCCATCGCAAAAGTCCTGAAGTAATGTGGATAGGGGGAGCGAGTGTCTGCTTACGTCTTCCTCGACTGTTAAGGAAGTGTATAGTATTAGCTAACGAGTGTGTATAGGTGTGCGTGCTTGTGTGTCTGTCTGTCTGTGTGTGTTGTGTGATTGCCATGTGCTTGATTCTCCCTTCTGTTTACCTGACGATTCCTTCTTGAACGCTTTAACCAATAAACTCAACAGAAAGATGTGCTGTGCAGTGCCGTTATTCCGTCTCTGTCACTCCTTAAATTACAGTCACACACACACACACACACACACACCCCTACATGCCCACAGCTTCATACAGCCCGTACACACCACACAACAGGGACCCTACCCTCCATGAACGAGGCCATTGATATTGGATCCCTGTGCCGCTGCTGCCCGTAGGCACAGTGAATGACTTCACATGACGTCGCTTTCTGTGTGCGTGCATGTGTGTGTGCGTGTGTGTGTGCGTGTGCGTGTGCGTGTGTGTGTGTGTGTGTGTGTGCGTGGGCATGTGTATGTTCTGATTCTGCCAATCCCATCTGAATGTGCGTCACTCCTGCACAGCTTTTGCCTCCTCTCGTTCTCCCGTTCCTTCCTTTCTCTTTTCAGTCCTCTGCTTCTCTTGCTGGAGTTTTTTTCCACAAGGTCATGGCTTTGGTTTTGTTTCTTTTCTCTCTCTCTCTCTCTCTCTCTCTCTCTCCCTCTCTCCCCCCCCCTCCCTCCCTGTTTATTCACCATGCTTGAGTTGCATTTTAAGTTATGCCTAAGTTTGACGTTTTCCATGTCGCTTTTCAGTTGTGATTTTAGCTCTTTTAAATTTTAAGTTGATGTGATTTTTTTCATAATTTTATTTCTCCATCTTCACCCCCACCCCCCATCCCCTTTTGTCCTTTGTGTCCTTTTTTTGTCTGTGTGTCTCCCCTCATCCACCTGTGTGTGTTTGTGTTTGTCTGCTCGTGTGTACGAATGTGAATGTATCTGTGTGAATGGCTTTGCACATGTGTATGTGTATCTATGGTGTGTGTATGTGCTTTTGGTATGTGTATCCTGTGTTTTGTTTGTATCTATGGTGGGTGTCTGTGTATGTGTGTCGTGTTGTGTCTCGTGTGGTGTGGTGTTGTGTGTGTCCCGTATTGTGTGTGTGTGTGTGTGTGTTCCGTGTTGTGTGTTCTAGTCCCAGCTGTGCCTCCCCCTCCACATCCTGGAGGAGCGGGGTCTCCCGCAGGTGGCCGGGACGGTGCGTGCCCTGCTGGACCTGGCCCCCCCAAAACACACCGCGTCCACCCCCAGCACCCCCTCCTCTACCCCTGCCACAGCCTCCCTGGCCATTTAGACACACACACACACACACACACACACACACACACACCCCACCTGACCTGACCCAACAACCCCACCCCAAACCACATGACTGACTGACAGACAGCACACAAATATGGCCATTGTAAAACATGTAAAACACACACACACACCACAAACACCATGCATACAACATGCAAAGTCCTTTTACTTTTCCTGACTCCACCCCTCCATCCCCTACACGTCATTCATAGATACACATTTACAGACACACATACAGAAAAGTATCCAACATGGTGCAGGCACCCTGCTGGGGGTGTCTGGGGTGTCTGGGGTGGGGCGGTTCCAGCCGGGGAGAGAGAGAAGAGTGGGGGAGTGGACCGTCAGCATGGAAGAGCACTACCACTGCATGGATGGATGGATGGATAGATGGATGACTGACCCACGCACTCTGTCTGGCCAACAGGACACTACAATCACACAGGAAGAGATCTGTTTATTTTTCTGAAAATAGTGTTTTTTAATTTTCTTTTCTATCACCTCTTTTGTTGATTTATTTGTGGCTCCAGATGTGGAGGTGTTTTCATTTTGCACCATATTAATATAACTACATTGTTATGACCATAAGAAATATGATTATTATTATTATTATTTCATAAGTTTAAGACTTGGGACTGTTGTATGTTAAGATCCCTGCTCATACAGGGTTGTCAAAGGGGGTTGCCATGGTAACCCTAAAGGGGGGAGGGCTTAACTGCCCACCCCCACCCCATAGGCAGTAGAGCATGTTGGCTAATAAATTAGCGATTAGCTGAGAGGGGTTGGGGGTACCTTTACTTCTGCATCAAGCACAACAGAGCATTGCCGTGCGCCAAACACAGCCCGGCAACATGACTTGTACGTTTCGGATTGGGCCACAGGGTGGCAGTAGTTTGCTGCAAGCTACATGGAAGGTGCAGCCAAGGCATGGTGCATAACTAAGTACACAGTCAATATGGCTGCACGCCATCAGTGGCAGTAGCTACGCTGGATGTTGTGGGCTGTGAGGCTCTTGTAACATCTCTCCATCCAGTCGGGGCTCCTGATGTTTCAGCAGCTGATGGTGAAATGTGAACCGTGGGTTGGACTACTTGTGTTCCACGTTGTAGTTTCCGCCTCAGTTCAGAGTGCCCTGAAGATGGGAGTGACGTTGTGCATTTTGGGGATGAATAATTTAAGGAGTGAAACTCAGAGAGGGCTAGGCTCTGAAAACCTGTAACCCATAGTGACGACCGACCAGGGGTGGCTAAACCCACACAGAGCAGCTCCAGTCCTCTACTGGCCCAGCCCAAAGCCGGCACTGGTGCGCTGGGTCCAGCATCGGCTGTGGTCTGTTTGGCAACTTGTTCTGATGAGCCAGAGTCTCAGAATTAGACACTACATTTCAAAGCTTTTGACGGGTTATTGTGTAACTATTGCATGGTCGTGCTCTCCATAGCGGAAATATATGTGGCCTAGGGTTACTGAATGAAAGAAGAAAGAAAAAAAAAAAAGTTGTTTCTCAACTATGGACAGGCATAAGCAGAGTATGTAACTGACAGTTGATCACAGTAGAATTTGACCGTGTCCGAAATGTTTCACTCGTTCACTATAGAGTGCACTATATAGGTGTAAGTTCCATAGTTTTGTTTTCCCCTCATAGTGCACTACATACTGAACAAGCAAACATTTCGGATTCGGCCTTTGTCTCCTGCGTGTAACATGTAGCCAAGCATGCATAAGACAGTGGATGGGTGGGTGGGTGCCTGGTGGGTAGGGTTTGGGGGACTTGATATTTAAAAACGTAAACAAAACAAAAAAGTAGAAAAAAAAAAGGTCCTGTCTGACTTTAAAGGCAATATGACTGGTGACTGCTGTAGTCGAGAATATTCTCTTAGCACCTCCTGAACCAGGCCCAGTGTCTCGAGCGAGGGGCATGGCCTTGGCCTTCAGTCTTTCATGTTGCTGTAGTCACCACTGCATGGCTTGCTCTTTCTAAGCCTGGTGACCGTCCACCAGGCTGCGTATCCTTCCTAGAGCGGTTTGTCTTGTATGTAGAGGGATACACACAAACACACACACACACACACACACATGTACACACGCCTACACTCTTTTAAATGCTGTACACATGATTCACTCAGTGATGTTGAAGTCAACTGTGTATACAGCACAGGAGTGCACTCAAATCTATATATACAATCCAAATAGAGACACTTAGAGCCAGGAGACGGCCTGTTTGAGGGAGAGAGAGGACACTCTTGGCCATCCAGGCAGGTAGGGGGCAGGGGCTTAAAGGCTGAGCATACAGGGTCAGTGGAGGGGGGTTATTTTTAAAAGAGGCCATTTTTGTATTTTATTATCAAGGTTCCTACGCAAGGCTGCAGTAGGACTGATGAGACAGGGGCCCTGCGTAAAAAAAACTTTCACCACTTAATTAAAAAAAAGTAAAAAGTTTGAGTTAAGAAAAAATAGTAAGAGTCAAAGTATTTTTTTCTATTTTAACTTGCTTTTTTATCGACCTAAGAGTTATGAAAAGGGAAGTTAAAAGAAATTGAATTATAATTATTATATTATTATTGCTGGGGGTTGTCTTGTATAGATATTTTAGTGTAATTTTTTATTTTATTTTGTTTTAAAATCTTGACTTGGGTGTTTTTTCCCCCAGCAATGATCATGTGACCCTAGAAGCAGGGCCCGCCCCTGCGTGACACTGTACAGAAACATAAATAACATTCCATACGTTTACAAGTATGTACCACTTCCCACATGCACCAGAGGACCTTTACATCGCTTTACTACAGCCTGGACTTGGCCTTTGTTTTCTAAGTTTTTACCTTTTTATTTTTACTGTTTTTTTTTTTTTTTTTGAACAAGTGTCCCACAAAAATATATACTGTATTGGATTCTAAGTAAGTGGAAAAAATATGAAAGTTTTTTTTTTTTTTGGAATGGATATTTGATGTTATTTTAAAGTGCATTAATAAAAAATTCCCATTTCGGTTTTGTGTGCATCTGTGCCTTTTATTTATTATTATTTTTTACCATAGTTTTGCATTGCTTAAAAAAATCCTCCACATGCCCTTTCCATACTGACTGGCAATTGAGTGAACCACGATCAAATTAAAGTTCCATATTTTGTGTTGGGTAATTAGATTAACCTGTAATTAATCCTGTTGATTGAAAACAGTAGATGAATCCAGCGTATGTTCATCTGGCATAGATTCTGGTAAAGAAATTTCAGATCTGGCCTGTTTATTAAGACCTGTTGACAGTTGTCCAACCTTACTTTGGTTTACCTGGTGTGGCAAGGGGAGAGCAGTTTATAAAGTAACACACTTACAAAGAGACCTGGTTTCCAAAGAATATATTTTGCCTGATTTTCCCAAAATATTATTTCTGTTTCTTCTTGCCCTTCTTGCCTTCTTTGCCCTTCTTGCCTTTCTTGTACTGGCCCAGTCCTCGCCGCACCATTGTACCCCTCCACCATGACTGGATCTGCAATGGAGGACATGCTGATGTGAATACGCTGTTAATTAGAACATCATCATGTAACTTTTTCGCAACTATTTCAGGTATCCTTTTTTTTGTCAGACAATTCATGTTGGTACCATGTTCATATTAATTTGTATGGCATGCAGTCATATGAAGTGTGGATAAAAACAAGTGTTATTCCCACCAGCCATCATCATCTTAACAAAAGCTTTACAGCATGACAGTGCTGACTATTGCTATTAAATACCAATGAGGATCTTGCAGCAGTGCAAATAAGGCTCTGGAAAACGTTGGAAAGGTTTTGTGCCTTTTAGATTGCTGGACCACTGGTTTTACACCAAAAAAAAACATTGGAATTGCTTTAATAAGACATCACTAAGACCAGAGTAATGGTCCTGATGAACATCTCAGACAAATGGGAACAACAGGGCGTGCAGTCCGTCACCACCTGGCCAAGGTGAGGAGTTCACTACACAGAAAGGTGCTTGTCTGGACATGAGGCAGAGACTAATCTTGTGCAGTATGTCATGGCGGACTCCCTGAGGAGAGGACAGCTGCTGGCGAGGTGGCCTGCTCTTACCTTGGTGGACGCGTCGCGTTCCATCTGTTCTCTCTCCAGCTTCTTTCGAAGATTCTCCTTGTCCAGACGATTCTCCATCACCACCTGCTCACTCTCACGATACTGAGGAACACAGACACTATTGACAAACATCTGTTCACTTTTTTGATACTGAGGAACACGGCTATTATTAACCAAACATCTGTTTACTTTTTCCGATATTGGGAAACACAGCCAATATTGACAAACATCTGTTTATCCAATTGAATTCCCCTTTTTATTTTACTGTTAAGGGTTTTAGAGCAATCAATGGCATCACAATTGACAAAGGCTTTATTTTTCCATAACAGATGACCATATGCATATGGTATAGAAAGTGTAAAATGCATGAAGTGTGGTGTAAAGTAGAAAAAAGTAAGATATAAGTATACAAATAACGGTAGTTAATTCACTGATAATGTTAAGGCTTAAAGAGAGGGTCGTGCTAGGTATCTGAAACGAGAATTCTTTCACAAATGTTCACCCAGAACACCCAATCCGGATCAGCTTTAAATGTAAACCTAAAAATAAATGTTGTTCTGGAACAAATTTATTGCAAGCAGCATTCAAGCAGACATTAAGAATCTCATTAAGGCCACACTGCTTACCTTCCTTGCTAGATCCTGTAGCTGGCTGAGGTTGCTGGCCTTGGAGTGCTTCAGAGAGTTCACCTCCTGCTGCTTGTCCTCCATGTCCTTCTCGTAGCGCTCCATCCAGTACTCCAACTTCTCCCCCAGCCTCTGGGAATCAAACATCACATAATTACTCACTAATAGGGTATTCTTCCATGAAGAATGATTGATTGAGACTTGTATAGCATATTCATTCATTACACACAGACTGATCTATTTAAAATGTTTATTTCCTGTTTATGTTTATTTTCCTTCTTTGTGAATCTCCCCCACATTATTGAATGGGTTTTGTTTCACAATTCCCTATTGCTTGTAGACTTTTTTTCTTCCACATCTTTTCCTATTAATAAGTAATAACCTACAGCATTATTCACTCACACCTACATGGAACATCTCTAAACAGTAAATGCTATGCCCAAAACGTTCTTGAGTGGCACTCTACAAACTTCTTAAGTTTCTATGTGTAGCACTACTGCACTTACAGATTGATTATCCTTCAGGAAGATCTCCATCTCCATGTGAACGCGTCTCTCCACTTCCATTTTGTCTCGAAGTAGCTGCACACATGAATGAAGGCCCAGTGTTAATATACGATATGCAATAAAATGTACATATATCCTGGTGCACTTTACCTTGAATATGAGGGATTCTGGATTATATCACCTTACAGAAATTCTATTACGTCTAACTTAAACACTGTGAATTTGCTGACGTGTAAAAACGGAAACTAAAGGTTTACTATAACAAAAATGCAGGTCATCAAAGGATTATTCAAGCTTGTTTTTTTTTCTATTTCAGCAGGCTACACTGAAAAACACAAAATTATGAACAGTGAAAATGAAATATAACTAATGAGAATGATTGTTTTAACACCCTCAGTAGGTAATAAAGATATAACTGGACTATATTGGTTCTAGCACACACACACACACACACACCTTAATTTCATCTTCCAGCGAATTCTCCTTGTGCGTAATGAGCTTCTGTCCTTGAAAGACCAGTAACTCTGTGCTGTTTTTCACATACTTCCTTTCTAAGCTCGTCTTGACCTTCATCTCCTGTAGCTGGTCCTTAAGATGAGCCATCATCTCATCCAGCCTCTAGGGGAAGTTGAAACAGTAATGTGTCATGACGCACTGGTTTAGAAAAGATATGACTTGATTTGTAAATTGATTTGGCTTTGAATTGATATGAATTGCCATCATATAAAGAAGTGAGTAGCGCCACTAATGCAAACGGTTGTGTTGTGTCCTTCTGTGGGTTGCATGTTCAACTTTTTGTTGTAATTGTAACGGCTAACAATTGTAATGGCTGTAATTGTAATGGCTAATTGTTATGGAAATGTTAGTAAAGAAAAAAATGCATTATACTTTTGAGACTCCTTGTGACAATAACAAGTGAGTTACTGCCTACCTGTAACTCTAGAGTTTTTTCTTTGCGGATGTCCTGAAGCTGTCTCTGCAATGCTTTTGTCCGTCGCCGGCCTTCCTCCTCCCTGCAAAACACCAACAATGTCACAATCTGTGCCAGTGCCACATCTGTGGACCCTATAGCACACTCGTAACAAACTGACATTTCAACAATTTAATTCACACACTATATAATGTGATCCTTCGTGTAACATTTCTTCTTGTGTTCTTTAAAAAAACATCCTCACAAAGACAAGATTGCTGACTTTGGTTTTAGCACTTTATCTGTGGTTATAAACATGGGGTTCCCACCTCATGGTACCAATTCTGATTTGACTGTTAAAGCAGTGATTGTCTGTCATGACCAGCTATATTCAGGTGTTGCTGTAGTGGTGATCCCTTGTACCTTATTATGATATCCAACAGATGGGCCTTTTTCTTTTTCTCCTCCTCCACAGCCAACAGCAAGCTTTCGAACGTGCCTTTCTCTTTCAGCTCGGCCAACACATCTGTGATCACCTGGGCCAGAAATTGCCTGTAAACACATGATATAAATGAAAAATAACAACATAACTAACATTAAGTTAAAGTTAAACTTACAACAAGTTCATATGGCTCACCATTAGCAATATACAGTGAATGACTGGGACACATCTTCTGTGTCACATAGCCTACCTGTCCCTCTGGACCTTGGCCAGGTTGTCGGGTGACAGTGGGCTTGTTTCTATGGTGCGGTTCAGTTCTTTGTGTGATTTGTGTAACTCCTGCACAGCCTCGGCTACACAACCACTCTCACCCTGACTTTGACGAAGTGTCCTCAAACTCTGCTCTGCCTCTTTGTGTTGTGAAATAACCCCACTTATGTCTGCTCCCACCACCTACCAACACAATAGCACAAGCAAAATGGAAGAAAAATAGATCAAATTAATTTCCAGTCTGTACACTGAACATTCCTTGGTCTAGCCCACTTACATTCTGTGCTTATTCACTATAACAACTCTGACAATGACAGAAAAAAGTAGGTCCACTGATATACCATGTCAGCCTCTGGACGGCCCTTGTAAGTATCAGGCATGATGTTGCCCAAAACTGCAAGCTGGTCTGCACAGTCTTGGAGCACTGTGCACACTCTGATCAGCTGTGCCCCTGAAATCTGCACCGACATCCTGCTGTTTTACTACAAACAATGGGTGACATGTAACACCATGGTTAGTAATTTAACCTAACAACAAAACATCTTATTATTATTATTATTATTATTATTATTATTATACTTAAATGCTGTTTGGGGGTGTTGTCAATTATATAATTTTCTTCTTATCCAGAGTCTAACTCATTTTCATAAGCAGTAGCCTACGTGTACAGTGCAGTTTTTGTTGTTTGTTTGTTCGGTGTGCGTGCTTGCTATCGATTTCTTTCTAGTCAGACGGAACTTGAGTTGGCTAAAGGCTACACGAATGCACTGCGGTTTAGATGTCTGCATACACTAAAGACATGAAATAACTAAGTGCCTGTAATAGGCTAATGAGTTTTGAGAAGTTGTTTGCTAAAAACAGAACCTCAAGCCTCACCTGTCATCTGAAGTGGAGCAAAGTTGTTAGCGGTTACTATGGTAGCCAATTTCAATTAAGAAATAAAATCACTTACTTAGATCAACATCCACACAACTGAATGAACTTAATTGAATAAATATATAATGTTTTAGAATATATATATAGTGTCGTATTTTTTTCTGAAGGAAAATCAGCAAAAGACATTTATCGAAATACAATTTTAATCAGGCGCCCGTTCGGTCACCATCTAGTTAATTTCCCAGCATCCCCTTCGAACTTCCTTTTCCTCCATTTTTTCTTACAGTGCAGGTACGTGAGAAAGATATGGATATTTAAAGTTTATTTTTTTGGAAAGGTAGAGATACTATTTGTCTACAATAATTATCTTATCTCGTGGAGAAATAATTGCGGTTTTCTGCTAAATTGTTTGGGACCCAGATGTACCATGGATGCCAAAGATTTTATGTGGATGCTGTTGGGGCTAGTAGAAACCAAAGTTGGTTGGCTTCAGCGCTGTCGAAATAAAGAATTAAATACAAATGCGGATAAACTGTCACGATAGAAATATTGTAACCTATTAATCACAACCTCGATCGTTTGTCATTTTGTGGTTACTCTCAGTTATTCAGAAAAGTGAAAGAATGCTTATATTCTGCCGCTATGCATGTAGCGATAGCGGCTGCTAGATAGCTTGCTAGCTAAAAGCATTGGCAAGAGTAGCATGGTATTTATAGTGCAAGTTGGTTCGGAGAGTTGTATTAATGTAAACAAACCATTCTTCTAAAAGATGTAGAAGTTGAACTTAAGGTACAGTGGTATGGTATTTGTATAGTTCAGCAAACTGATCGTTCTAATACCTTTCGTGTTTTCGCCATCTTGCAGGTTTAGTAAGCCTGGACGAAAGTCTGTCATAATGCCTGGAAGGTGAGTAGACAACGGCCAGTAAACGTTTGGAATGTAATCATCGTACGTGTCCAAATATTAGTCCTATGTGTTTTGGCTACAAAGTATAAAGGTGTAAAGTGATTTTGTAAACATGTGATATGATTGTGTTTTGGACATTCACTCAAATGGTCAACTGTGTTGAATGAATGAATGTGCATTTTTTCAGACTGTGGAGCAAGGCCATTTTCACTGGCTACAAGCGAGGCCTGAGGAACCAGCGGGAGCACACCGCTCTTCTGAAGGTGGAAGGAGTCTACACACGAGACGAGGTCGATTTCTACCTGGGCAAACGCTGCGCTTACGTCTACAAGGCCAAGAAGTGAGTTCTTGCCATTAGAACAGATTGACTGTTTCTGTTACTGATCAGGTTTGTTTTTGTTTTTAGATGATTACGAGTGATCAAGGTGGTCGGCCTGGCCATTAATTATGTTGAAGCTGTGTTTAAATGTACTGTGTCATGTAGATCAGGGTCAGAAATGTTACATGTTTTTAATCCAAGCAGACTTTTACTGAAGCAGTGTAGGGCTATCGTTTCAGACATGAGTGATGACACAAGTGATGCTCAGCCAGTCTTATACTGTCAGTATCTTAAGCCTTGTTCAGACTGCCAGGCCAAATCTGTTTTTTGGTGTATCCAGTTTGTATCTACCTTGGATTCCCTGTGGTCTGGACAGCAGAAAACATGAAAAGCATTTTTTTTCCTAATCTGATTCAACCCACATACAGAGGTGCTTTCAGTTGGGGTTCCTATCAGATTTGTCTCGATTTTGAACAGTCTAGCCACTTGAATAGGATTTTAACATGCCTCTCTTCATTTGCACCGTGACCATTACAACATAATTTTGAGTGATGGAAGTGATCGATTTGGTTGTGTGCCAGGGTTACCAGCCAACCTGAAGAGAACAGTCAGACTCAAGTAGCAACAGCAACCTCCTCTGTATCTGCCGCTTTCTCACAAATGGTAGAGCATTTATGGCTTTGCAGAATTTGATAAATTGACACAATCAATCCTCTGTCGTTCATGACGGTTGTGTAAAATTGTACTTAAACAATCCAGGTGTTTATATAGATTCTGAGCACTGCACAATAGGGATACCAAGATCAGATGTGATCACTTTAAATGTGTGCAGAGACCGCGAAAAATGTCGGACATGTCGGACAGTCCGCCATGAAATTTGCATTGTCCGCCTTAGGTCGCTGTTGTGGCGGACATGTTGTCCGGTATAGGCCTACAAGTCAATGTGGGAAGCGAGGCGAAATTTGCCATTCATTTCTATGGAGGCAGGCAAACACATGCGCGGAGGCGAGTGGAGCGAAGCGAGGTTCTAGGGGCGAATTTCGCCTGTGTGTGAGAGTGCCGCGTCCAATGAGATCAAAATGTAAAGATTCCAAACGATTCGATACGCCGCTGTGACCTAGCTGTCAGAATGGAACACTCGCTCAAATCGCCCCAACGAGTGTCAACTACGAGTTGTCAGTTGAGGGAAAAAAACGCATATTGACAGCCTGTTGGAACTGTAGGAACTCCGGTGAGTTTGCTAAGCTAACTAAGCCAGCTAAGTATCCGGCATACAAATGTACACTCTACCCTCACACACACGTTCCCTGACCTCTCTCACAAGACACCTGTAACCATTTCTCTCTGCCCAACATTCTTCCTCTCTGAGAAAGTTGCTTGTTAAAATTAGCGGCTAGCTAGCTAGCGGTTAGCGATAGCTCACTCTGCCTTGTCCTTTCTATAAATAAATTCCTCTCATTCTGGCGACGTTGAGCAAACCTGCCACCTGCCAATACCTGCCATAATTGTGTAACTGACAAAGGAGTGGAAGTTAAGACAGCAAAGAGGCTGTCCTAAAGTTAGGACCGTTTATTTAAGATTTTTCAAAGTTAGGATGCTTCTGTAATACACTTTTCTTAACTTGAAATAGGATGCGCAAACCAAGTTAGGATACGCTGTTCTGTAATACGCTTTTCCTAAATACCATCCTAAAGTGCCGTTGCTACGGTAACTAGACAGATAGGATAAGATTCTCAAGTTAGGAAGTTTCTGTAATATGCCCCAGGCAGATGCGGCCAACATCCTTCACTTCAATCCCAACCCATCGATTGACCGGTGGATGGTAAGAATGTATTACTCTTTGACTAGTTAACCCTTAACGTACTGAATTTCCTAAAGGCCTTATCTTCTCACATTGCAGAGAATTATTTTAAGACAACTGCTAATTGGATGTTTACTTTTATGAATGGTGTTATAAAATGCTGGGGGCATATTACAGAAACTTCCTAACTTGAGAATCTTATCCTATAGGTTAGGAAGTTTCTGTAATACGGCCCCTGGCTTAGAGGGGTACAAAAGACCAGGACTAAATCATGATGGTGTTGACTCTTCACTCCACTGAGGCTGGGGTTACAAAAAGTAAGACTGGGTGGTAGGCATGTAGAGGCACTATTGTTACATATAAGCACATTTTAACACAATACAAGGACATTAGTATAATGCATGGCCTATTTTATGAGCCATGTCCATGTTCTCTAAAATTGAGTCACAATTATTTGTAATTTGTATGAACCCTGTAATAAAATACTAGAACTTCTACAGTATATTAAGGCTTCCAGCTAGTAGTCTGTTCATTTACTTGCTCATACTGAAAGACATAAAACACACACTTTGACTTGCCGCGTTTCGCTGTTCATCCGCCGTTGGGTGTCTGACATAGGATCAAAATGTCTGACATAGGACCATTTTATGTCAGACATTTTGTCTGACATAGCCAAAAGTTTTTCGCGGTCTCTGATGTGTGTCAGATTTTGATCAGACATGACAAAAAAAAATTGGATTTGCACTGCAGTCTGAACATAGCCTTAGGAATAACAACGTGGGGAGTAGCAGAGACCATGGTGCCATCTTTGCGTTTTCCTATTTGTGACTGTGTCCCCACTGTCTTGTAGGACCACAAAGACGCCCGGTGGCAAGCCAAACAAGACGAGGGTCATCTGGGGCAAGGTCACTCGTGCTCACGGCAGCAGCGGCATGGTGCGCGCCAAATTCAGCAGCAACCTTCCCGCAAAGGCGATCGGACACAGGATCCGAGTGGTAAGTACCAGTTACAAGATAGTCCCAAGTTTCCTTTTTCTCACCCAGGCCTGTGGAGTATTTTTCTCTGGTTAAATGATATACCTGGTTTAGTTCAACCCTGAGGTAGTTGTGAACATGTTAGTAGACATGCTCAGGGCTTCATTCTCTTCACTAAACAAATGGCAATGGGCTCCTCTTCTATCAGGTTTACGCCTACCTCTGCATCAACCAGGTTAACCAGGTTTGTCACTTCACCACAGCACAATACCAGTAGGGCTTACTACGAAGGTGGCCTGTCATCTGTTGTAGTGTAGAGTAACTGAAAGTTAACAAGGGTATTGTTCAAGTCGTATGATTTGGTGTCATCTATCCATTGATTATATATCTAGGTGCAGGGCATTTTGAGTTAACGTGTGGATGATTCTTGTCTTCAATAATCTGGAAAATCTTATCTCAACACATCTGATTTGGTGTACAGTGGATATAAGAGTTGAGTTTATGGATGACAAGACTGTGTTGTGAAAATGGGAATTAGGTTGTGTTGGTGCATCCTTGCTGTTTCACTGCCATTAGCTGAAGGTCACTGGGGATGGTACATCTCTAGACTGAGATGCTTCATGTTGTGTTCAGCAAAGCTATTAGCCTTACAGTCCTTGCACATTTGGTATGAGATGGGTTTGCGTGGAGCCTCATGTTCTGTCTTTAGTTGATTTAAAGGCCTTAACTGAATAATGCCTCTTGCATCAATGAGTACAGAAAATAATAAAAAGGCCCAGAACCTGGTTAGAATTTCACTAGGCTGCAGAGACTTTGCTTTTAGCCTTTTAAAAAGGTGAATGCAAGGGAAGATTTTATAATGCAAATGGTATAACCGTAATGCTGTGTTTGTTTGTGTGCATGCTCTGCAAGTAAATATGTAGCTTTGTTTCTTTGAATGGCAGCTTCCAAAACTCAGTAGGACCTCTGCGCAGAGTTTAGTTTTAAATGGACTCGTAAGGAACATTAGGGGGAAGGCCTGACAGAATAAAATAGACTTTTGAACAGTGTGTGCTGGCCTTCTCTTAATTACTTTTAGTAGCACTAAGCATGTATTATGTTGTTGCTTAAGTGCAACACAATGATGTAAACTGTCACACTCAATAAGATGGATAGCGGTGTCAAGGCTTGTTTAGCCCAGTTATGTACCAGACTTCCTGTGGAAGATGGATGCTCAAGGTGCATACGTCACAGCTATTCTAGTGCAGTGAATCAGCACATCAACACTAGACTATATGCGATCATGTCACATGGTAACCGTTGACCCCCAGGTTAATATCTGAAATTGTCATATAGAATGACGAAAGTGGGCATGTATTCTCAGCTAGTTGTGATTGCTTGTCTTTTTTTGGTGATAAGTATTCCATGCTCTGCCTGCCTTCTGTCTGCATTCTTGCTGTAATACAAAACTACTACTACTAATACAGAAATTGCAGGTGTTTGTTTACTTTTATATGATGCATCAGATGTTGGGGAAGTGAAAAGAAGAAGCTGTCAAATCAGAAAAAGGTCACATTCTAAAAGACATGGGTACAGGGTATTCCCTATTGTATAAGTGCACCACAGCAGGACAGTAGAATTTGAATGATAAAATTTACATGTGGATGTGACATTGGGGGATCACTACCCTACCATAGATGCAGTGTCTGCAGTGATGCAGTGATAAACTTGTGTGCAAAATCTGTGATCATATTACTGACCGTGGTCAGCTGACTGGTTCAGGGAGGCTAGTGGCCTGTGGTTTAGATTAGTCTGCAAATAAGGAGTGCAGAAAAGTATTCAAGAGAGTGAATAACACTGGACATGTTCATGTTCAGTACCCTTTTCCCCTTATAGTGCAGCATCATATTGGTATAGGAATAGCAATGCTAGACCTTCTGTACAATGGATCCAATGCACTTCTTGTGTACATATAATCAAACAAGGGTTGTAAGTCTAGGTTACAAAAAATGGCTATTTAGGTGAGGATCTTTCATCTCTCGTAGCCCAAGCACTCCCTGTCTCAACATCAGAACCATTTTCTGATTTCCCAGCAGTTGTCTGGACTTGAGAGTCTGTGATCCAGTAATACTCATTCTGATCCACACCTTACAAGATTGGCCTTGAAAGTTCCACCAGATTGACACTTCATACAGTTCTTAGAACTGTAAACACTGCAGTCAGATCGGTGTAACTTTTAAATAAATTCTCCTTACTAGCTCCTGTGATGTCGTACACATCCTCCATCCTACTGTTTTGCCACCATTGACCTTGATTACTCGCTGTGTTATTGACTTCTCCAGTGTGGAGGTGAGGGGGTACATGGCCTGTTTGCACTGCCTCCCTGCCTGTTAGCCCTTTACTGGGTCACCCAAAATGGCCTGTGCACTAACTGCCCTCTTTTCTCTCTCTGCTTTTGTCTTTCAGATGCTGTACCCATCCCGCGTGTAATGTGCTGTTGTGTACATACAATAAACAAGTCTGGTTCCAATGTTCTGTGCTGTCTCTTGTTTTTTTTTTTCTCTGTGGTGCTGCTGAGAGTGGACTTTTTCCTAGGTTGCCCAGTTGGGTCGGGGCAAAGCGTATCGGAACGTAATCAGATGACCACAGAGGATTCTGGTGTAGATGTTTTGCATCACCACCTCAAAACATGTTGCCTCTTGCTATGAATATTTCCTAAAGCATGGTCCCAAACATTAGTTTTTTGTAAATTGCATAGTTGAATTTCTGTCAGCAGTGTTTGTTCCCTGAACATACCCAGATTGATACTGATTGATACTAATATTGAAAAGATTATTGGGCTTTTGAGAAACGTGCTTCACATACCACCCAATATGAAGGCAGTCAACTTGCACTTATTTAGATGCTCGTACAAAAGTTAGCACTCCAGTACTACATTCTAATACTGAACCCATGTCAGAATGAGGACCCAGTTTACAATGCAATACTGAAGGGTCTTGGGCATAGAATACGTGTAGAATGTGCTTTCAAAAATACACTGGACGTGCAGGTGTTGTCAGCACTGCTGCCGAATATTATATTTATTTTATTATAAACACTTGTCAAACAAAACGTAATGCTGGGCGTCTGATGAACACTTACTGCAATACATGTAGGCTATTAGGGTGGGATACAGGATGCAATAACCCAGCTGACCTCTGTGATGAGTGTTCTGCAAAGTCATCATGAGTAAGTTATTACGCAAGATGCGTTCGTAGATTCCCAACTTATTAAAAAAAAAAGAAGACGGGACGGCTTCAACTTCAGCAACGCGTGATCAGAACCGAAGCTCTCAGTGGAAAAAGTACTGCACCCGTGGTCTGAAGAAACTGCAGTCTTCGTCAGTCGCCTCCGCACTACGGGAAAGATGCATCATATTCCCCTAATGACTGCCCTCCTTGCAATAGTAACCTGACTGATAAGTGCAGGTTCATTTAATGAAAGAAACTGCTTTAAACCTGAGATAACTTGAACGTACTGAAGACGCAAACGACTATTAATAGTTATCACCTACTAAGACATGCCTATGATACAAGCACTCTGTCAGTGGAAAGGGCATAAAACATGACAGCCATTATGCGTATATAGTATGGAAACGTGTATGAGTGTAATTGAGGTAAGTTTATAAAGAAAACACTACCCTACATCTCGTACTGATCAAATTGTAGTAAAGACGGCGCGCGTCGGCTGACGCTGAACGCGGATGAAAACGGTCCTATGTTTGCTGCGGTATTGCGTATCTTTTGGAGCGCTGTTGGGTATTGTAGTTTTTTATTTAGATGAGATAGTGCCGTTGACGTCGTCAGTTCCAAAACTAGAACTACATTTCCCATGTAGACATGGGGTTTGGGTCCCTCAAAGGACTGCTTTATAAAGAAGTTGTTTTTCCACTGTGCCCGTTCTGGATCTGCTGGATGAGCAGACGGAGACGCAGGTAACTGTTGCTAAGGAAAATGGTTTTGACTAACCTTTAAAAATGTTTGTAAACTTGAATTTTAGTTAAGCATATTTGCTAGGCAAAATATCAGCTGTCAGTTAAGAATTGTGCAATGACGTTTTAAATTTTGTGTGAGAAATCATAGCCCTAGTAAACCTTTGCTGTATTCTCTGCATCAGACAAGGCATCAAAACCATATTGGTCGGTACAGTATTTTTTTGCAGGGTGCTACACCTACTGTAGTGTAATCATTTTAGTACACTGAATAAGAATGTTGATTGTAGTGTCTGTGGTCAAATATTTTATTTCGTATAACACGCACCACAGTTTGGATTCTCAGACAAGACTTGGATAGCCTACCCTGTAACCATAGTTGCTGCTTTGTGACTTGAATAACTAGAAAAGTGGGGATTAATTGTCTGAACATTGCCTATAATCATAATGAACACAAGCAAAGTCGAAACGAAAAAATCATGTTTTTAATAGAGGTTTATGATTCACCGTTTATTATGTAGCGTCCCTGTACATCGTGCTCCTCTCTTCCTGAGTACCATCTATAACATTTTCTATTTGTCACTATATGGCCAGTCTGTGGTGCCAAATAGATTTTTAAAATCTATGTTTCAAGACGAATTGTTTTGGCACAGAATGAGAGCTGTTGTCCAATAAGCAGGGATATTGCTGACAGGCGAAGCCGATGTTTCCATTCATAATACTTGTAACCTGATGTACTGGTTGACTCTGTTTCCTCGCGAAATTCTCTGTTGTGGTTGTACCTATGAGATATTGACTGAACTGAGGAATGATGCTCTGATTTTGACGAGAGGCTATCTCTGGAACGTTGTGTACGTTTATACCCCATATCTAATAGTCGAAGTTAACACTTTTTGGTCGTCATGGGTTTATTATAGGCGAGTATAACAAAATAAACTATTAATACAGAAACAGTCTTTGCCTTACTCATACTGACCACTAGCAGCGAAACGATGGAAAATACTGTCCTAAACAATGGTACAATTTTGATTGGTCCTTGGCATACTGTTATGGAAGACTATTACGCAGGCCATTCTTCTGCTGTCTCTGGCAAGGCTAGGTTACCTACCAGACAGCGCATAATTCACAAACACATTTCACTGTCGTTCAGGAGAAGAGACTAACATGTTCTGCCTGCAAGAAAAAAAAACAATATGCTAGGGCTACGTTCCAAGTGGGAGTTTTCCATTCATAGGCTGCTGCTGTAAGTTGTGGGTAAGAGTCTTCCGCATAGGCTATTGTCTCGGATTCTTGAAAGTTTTTGTGTCTGTCGATGTCAGTGAGAAGTGAGGCAAGTGAACATTGGCCAATGATCATATCCCGAAAAAAAATCTGAATAGACCAAATAAGCCGCTCGTTTTTTTGCCTAATGTATATTCAAGTTGGATGACAACTGTTTTAGTTGAGTTTTTCATCACCACTCAGCCAGTGTTGTGTCACACGGTGGCAGCTTTGTAAACTGCCTCCTTGCCTCTTCTTTCTCTTTTGATACTGACAGTGACAAAGAATTCTGAACGCAACGACGCCAGTCAGCGCTCCCATGTTGGTGAAAAAAAGATGAAAGAACATGATTTGGGAAAGGACTACCTGGCAGCTGGCCCCGCATATCGGGCTGTACCGTCCAGAGAGACCTTGCCTGGCTCAGAAACTGATCCATATCAGATCTCCAAGGTTCAGGTGAGTCTGCCAATGTTCACAGATGTTATAGTTTCTTATAAGTTCCTGTCACAGTAATTGTGCCTGTCTAAAATTGTATTATTATTATTATTATTATTATTATTATTATTATTGTCGTTGTTGTTGTTGCCTCCTCATTTAACCCTCAGTTTAAATCAATAAATACTCGGCTGTCTTCAGATAGCTTGTGGCATTATACAGTAAATCCATAATTTCCTGACATTTCTTGGTGAACACTGATGTATGCATCCATTCTTGTGTAGTCATATAAGCCAGTAATTTAAGCATGGTCTCAGCAGCTCACAACTGATTTGGGTGAAAGCCATACACTACCCCCCCTCACGTGCTTGGCCTAATTGGTTGCAGACTTGCGATCTCGCAAATCTTGCAACTCGCGATCTGTTTCAGTCCAATACGTTTGCCAGCCATGGAAGGTCTGTGAAGGGTAGGGTTTATTAAGGCTTGGAGACTAGTGGTGCTGTGTGTAGGGGGGGTGGGGTGGCGGGTTTGGAGGGGAACGAGGAGAATGAAGTTTAGGCTTTTTGCTGAGTCAGTGAGCCGTCCTTGAGTTCGCCTCTCACACTGTACTAAATTCCTCTTGCTCCAGGCTGGGAGATGTGAATGACTAATGTAAAACCGATTGCTTTAGCTCATGTGTGTCTTGTATTTGTCTGAGACACAGAGGAAAAAAAGACGCTATTTAGTAGTGAGAGAGGTTGATGAGAGTGAAGAAAAGTGCTTGTTTGCCATGTATCGGTCAACGCAGTTAGACCCAAAGACCTCTTTTTGTTGTATGGTCGAACCATACGGCTGTCCAAGCAGACTGATGAGTACACATGCAGATGACAGGCCTATTGGACAGGACTTTAAAAAACACAATAGGGCAACAGCTGCTGTTTTGTGTTTAGACAGAGTGCTGTACCCTGTCTGTTATTCCTGTTTTTACTTTTGTTCTCAATCTCCTCTACCTCCCTCTCTATCTCTATCTCTCCCTCCCTCCATTCCTCTCAGTCTCACATTTTCTATCTATCTATCTATCTATCTATCTATCTATCTATCTATCTATCTATCTATCTATCTATCTATCTATCTATCTATCTATCATCTATCTTTCTTATGTTCTTGTAGTATTTAGCCAGCTGACTGTAAGGGGACCCACTTCTTGCTTCTAGTCTTTCTGATCCAGGGGCACACACCTATCTCAGTCTCCTCTCTATTGTTCCCGCTGGCCTGTTGTCCTATTTTTTCTCCATCCCATTATATTTTCCTTTGCTTTGCTCAGCCTCTTCCTCCTTGCAATTCATTTAGAGATCCCTCCTGCAATCTCCTGTCAGATGATTGGTTGTTCACCCACAGACCCCCCTGCTAGCAGCAGCCAGGCTTGAATTGTTTATGTAACCTTGAGCCCTCCCCCTTCTCCAGCCTCAGTATCAGTTGGAGCCAATGGGGCGGCTCACTTCCGGTGATGCGCCAAATACTCCAAGCCTGTGATTGGCTGGCTGGCCCTGAATGGCTGTACAGCTCAATGTTTGTGCAACGTGAGAGCACCAGAGGAACGTGAAGCTGGGACACACTGAGTGGGGAGGGGAGGGGAGGGGAAAGGAGGGGAGGGGGCTGCCTGGCTGGCACGTGCCAAGCAGCACTGCAGAGATGTGGAGAGATGGAGAGTGAGAGTAGCATCTCAGACAACATGATGCCACAGTCATTCATTTTCAACAGACATGCTGAGATTGAAACGGGTCCTTTTCTTTGTTTTTTAATGATTTTTTGAATGACTGTAAATGGCAATGGTCTGGCATGGATTTTGCGTTACATGATTTTAGCAGTAAAAAAATAGATTTCAAGGTCAAAGATAATGCAGTTTATTGTTATTTTAACTCTTGGACACTGTTGTTATTTCCCTCTAATGCACTTCCGTGACTGTCTCCACTACTCCCAGTCCTTATCTCTCCCTCTCGCACACTCGTCTTATCTTCCAGGCAGCACTTGGGTCGCAAGTTGCAGCTGTTTGTTTCTGAGCACTGTTAAGACATGATATATCCCTCCAGTCAGCTGGTACAGGCACCTGATGACCCTCTTGACCTGTCTGAGGCCCCTTTGTTTATGCTGTGGAAAGTGGAAACTGATGATGGTATTGCTTAACAGCTGCTGAGTCATGCATGGCTCAGTGGCTGTTTTTAAAAAAGTCCTTATAAGTGCATTTTTGGGTTCTCTTTTTTTTGGCGCATGTTTGAGTTAAGCACGTTTAACGCAAATTACCATATAGCGTATTGGGCATCTCATCTGTACAGCAGAAGCCTACAGCTGTGGCATTTATTACTTGTAAGTGTAGATATCAGCTGGATGTTACAAGACAATCCGTTCTGTTTCTTTTAGCACCTCCATCCAAACCACCGAGCCTATTTGCAGTAAGTTCAAGAGCAGCAAGTTCCCTTGTTTGCTGTGAAACATCAGCCAGGTGTTAACCTCTCATGCCGGCCAGGCTGTGGTGCATGGAGGGCGACTTTCAGTAACTCCCCAGGGACACGTGTTGGGAAGATATGCTTTTAAAGCATATTTCTTTAAAAATTAAAAAAAGCAACAAAAAAAAACAGACAAGACTCTGCAAGTTGCCTGTGTTCAGCTCAGCCAGCCCACCAGCCCCAGGATCCTTTTTCTCTGGCAGTGTGTCCTGCCAGCCGTGTATCCCGCCTGCATT
The DNA here is from genome assembly GCA_030347295.1 of Setipinna tenuifilis. Taxonomy (NCBI): domain Eukaryota; kingdom Metazoa; phylum Chordata; class Actinopteri; order Clupeiformes; family Engraulidae; genus Setipinna; species Setipinna tenuifilis. The sequence goes on along the minus strand of CM059279.1, from coordinate 21,853,457 downwards.
AATTCTTGGCCGGCGTTCCACCTGCTGACTGAATCTGTCTTCTGTTACCCAGCCGAAGAAGCAAGGGGGATAATTTTAGGGTGTCCTACTGTGTCTATTAAGCCTGGGGCTGACATACTTCTCTCTGGTGTTTGACATTCTTGTCTTGTGCAGCCTCTTACACGAGACTTCGCCTCGCGTGCTGAAGAGACGCTTTATCACTAAGGAGGTCTCTTCCTCCTTAGTTAGCAAGACTGGATTTTTATCCCGCAACCGTCCACTGCTATACTCCTCTAAACCTTGCAACACACACACACACACATACAAACACACACACACACACACACACACACACACACACACAAGCTGAGCAGCTGGCCATGTTGTCTAATGTGCTGTTTAGTACATCAAGCCCACAGAAGTGTACTGATTAAATATGCTTAAACTTAATGTCAACTCTTACGTAACGCGGAGGCTTATCTTGATTTAATGTGATGAGAAATGCGCATCTTAATTAGAGAAGGGAGGGAAAGAGGGCGGGGGGGGGATTCGCTCTTGCACTTAGCATTGTGAGAGGCGAGGGCTTGATGCTGATGATGTGGTTGGTTCGGTGGTTTTATGAATAAGGATGGCGGGGACGTGACGCTGGCTAAATCCCTCGGTGGAGTGGAGTGGAGTGGAGTGGAGTGGAGTCGGGCCGGCTGATGCCACTCTGCTACCGCTCTGGAACACTGTGTACCCACCACGCCACAGTACACACACACACTTACACACACTCACACACACACACACACACACACACTTACACACGTGTGCCTAATCCTCGGGGGCTTTTTATTCTGCCTCCATGGGTTTTTAAGCATGGCAGAGGCTGCACACACCCCCTGCACTCTGCATGCCCATACACATGCATAAACACGCGGGAACATGCACACGTGCATAAACACACACACACATGCATGGCATGCAGCACGTTCACATACATGCACAAGGTTACACTTTATTTTACCGTCCTCGTTACATCAATTAGGTACAGTGTAACAAAGTGTGTAACAATATGTAACATTAAGTAATTACACTGTATCTTAGGGTTAGTGTTAGGTATCCAAATACATAATATTACATCTCATTACATGTAGACCCACTAAGAAAGGAATTGTAAAATAGTAAAAAAAAACGTGAAAAAAACTGTCACCGTGCACAATTATTGCAAGCGCTGAATGTAGTCTACATACACACCCACACAAACACACAAGGACACTGTACTTGCGAGCATACATATATCCACTGTACACAAATACACACACACACACACACACACACACACACACAGCTATGTGTTCGCATCAATGCACCTTGCGAGTCTACATACTCACCCACACAAACTGCACACACGTAGGTACTGTACTCACCAGCATACCCACAGATACCCACTGCATACCAACACACACTTGCGGCCCACAGACACACAGCCATCACAAACACACACACACACACACACACACAAACAGCTACACGTTGACGTAAATGCACAATAATTGCAAATGCACAATAGAGTCTACATACACACCTACACAAACACACACACATATATATATATATAGATACTGTACTCGCAAGCCTACCTACTGATACCCACTGTAAACCAACAGGCACAGACACACAGCCAGTAAACACACAGGCAGACACACTCAGGCAGACACACTCGGCACCAGTCTGCAGTGTCCGCTGGATGCTCAATATTGCTGCTAGTCTCCACCAGCAGCAGACGCTCTCTTGCCTCAACTGCCTGGAAGTAAAGAGCTGTTGTCATCGCTTAACATTAATCACTGTTTAACTATGTGTGTGTGTGTGTGCCTGTGTGTGTGTGTGTGTGTGCGTGTGTATGTGTGAGAGAGAGAGTGATAGAAGGAGAGAGAGGGTGAAATAAAGAAAGAGAACAGAAATTTTGTGTGTGTGTGTGTGTGTGTGTACGTACGTGCATGTGTGTATGTGCATGTGTGTATGCTGAGAAAGAGAACAGAGATTGTGTGTGTGTGCGCGTGTGTGTACTTTTCCCCCCTGTCTGGTCCTCATTACTAACATAATAACATATTACAAATTACAAAAACTTTAGTGGAATTTTTTCTTCTGTTTCACCATACATAAAGTAGAATAGACATTTAATTTGCTGGCATGGCACCACACAAGCATCACATACACATTCAAATACAGCATTTTATACTAAACAAAGGAAGATTAATAAATATAATAAATAGGAAAATATAATGAACAGGAAACTTATAAAAGGACTGAGGTGATTCCGGTAAAAGTTCCTCTGTGTAGTTTGTTGCCTTAATTCCATTCGGAACAAAGACATTTTTAATAAAGTTCTTTTTGACATTGGGCATTCTAAAACATCTGAGGGTAGAAGCTCAAATTCACTGTATAGTAGATGGGAGGGGTCATTTATGATTTTCTCAACTTTACGTAAGATATTGTCTTTTTGTGGCGTTCCTATAGTCTTTGAGGCCATGTTCACTATTCTCTGTAGTTTATTTCTCCTTTGGATATTCAGGTTACCATACCACATGGTCATACTAAAGGACAAGATGCTTTCAACTAGGTTTTCATCCACAGTGTGGAGAACGTCCTTGTTCACTACAAAGTTATTTCGCCTACGGAGTAGGTAAAGACGTTGTGAGGACTTTTTGAAAATAAACTGTATTTTCTTTAAAAGTAAGTTTGCTGTCTATAAGAGTGGCAATATATTTAAAATCATTCACAGTCCCAACTGCTTGTCCCATGATGATCATTGGAGATAACTGGTCCTTGTTGTTTTGAATAATAAGTTCTTTAGTCTTGCTCACGTTTATTTCTAAAAAGCTATTTTGGCACCAATCTTGAAGAGATGATGCATGATGGGCCTAGTAGGCTTATTCTATTTCTATGCCTCCCTTCTGTACTACATCAATCAGAGTCATGTCATCAGCATACTTCAATAATCTAAAACAGTCGCTATGGATCTTCAATTCATTAATAGAAAAGAGTAAAGGTGATAAAAACAACATAAAGTAAGTTGGGACTGCAGACTTCAGGAACTCGTGATCTGCATGTCCTGGCAAGAATAGCTGAGTTGTATGGGAAATGTGTGTGTGTGTGTGTGTGTGTGTGTGTTTGTGCGCGTGCCTGTAAGAGAGAGAAAGAAGGATGTTGAACGGTCATACATGCTGACGGTTTCACATTGGAATGAGGAATTGAGAAGGGGACCACACACTGAGTGTTTGTATGTGTAGTGTGTGGTGTTCGTGTGTGTGTGTGTGTGTTCGTGTGTGTGTGTGTGTTTGTGTGTGCGTGTGTGCATGTGTGTGTGTGTGTGTGTGTGTGTGTGTGTGTGTGTGTGTGTACTTTCCCCCGCACGGGGGCCTGCACGAGACTGCCGGCCCCTTTGGTTGCACTCCTTTAGGCAAAGTGAGAGGGGCTCTTTGCGACGCCATGTCACATGGTCATGATGTGTCACACGTTTGCCCTCTGAGAGTTTTTTTTTTTCCCCTCTTCATCTTTCTCAACAGAAACGCAAACACTGACCAATAACACTCTTGCACGCATTTCATCATTTTCAGAGGAGAAAGAAAGGACTCTGGAAATAAATCAAAATAGTATCCTATTGCCTGATATCCTGTTTATTTTTTTCCCCTCTCTCTCTCTCTCTCTCTTTCTCTTTCTCTCTTCCTTCCCTTCTGTCAGGATGCCCTGGAGACTGCAGCACGTGCAGAGGGGGGGTTGCCCCTGGAGAGGGGTGTCTCGCCCCATATTAAGGAGTTGGAGGAGGACGGGGGGCGTAGCAAGTACCACCACAGCGTCAGCATGCTCAAGCCTTTCCGCTCTACCAGCAAGTGAGTCCCTCTACACCCCCGCCCCCCCGCCCCCCCCCCCATCCCCCCGGCCCCAAGACAGACTGACAGACAGACGGAGAGACAGACATGCAGACAGATATTTTAAACTTTACTCCATTTTTCCAAGTGCAAGGTGGAACATTGGTCTAGGCTCTTGCATGATATAATTGTTTTTGCAGTTTGATCATTTTGAGTTTCAATTGGTTAAAAACCAGTCTGACTGGCCTTTCGTGTTTAGGAACTATTGGGTTTTTCTGAGTGACAAACACAAAATAGCCCGGAGTTATTTCCATTTTAACTTCTTTCCTTCTTTCCGTCTTTCTGTCTTTCTTTCTTTCTTTCTTTCCCTTTCTTTTTAATTTTTTTTCTTTCTCTCTTTTTGTTTTTTGTTCCCTTTTTGTTTTTTTTTTTTGTTTTTTTTCTCTCTTTGTTTTTTGTTCCCTTTCTTTCTTTCTTTCTTAATCCCCCCCTCTCTCTCTCTCTCTCTCTCTCTCTCTCCCCCCCCCCCCCTCTACCCCCTGTGTGGTGTGCAGGCATGAGCACCCGGTGGACAATGCGGGTCTTTTCTCCTTCATGACGTTTAACTGGCTGACGCCCCTGGCTGTGCGCGCCCACAGGAAGGGCCAGCTCTTCCTGGAGGATGTGTGGCCCGTGTCACAGTGGGAGAGCTGCGAGACCAACCGCCACAGGTGTGTGTGTGTGTGTGTGTGTGTGTGTGTGTGTGTGTGTGTGTGTGTATGTGTGTGTGTGTCTGTATGTGTGTGTGTGTCTGTATGTGTTGGTGTGTGTGTGTGTTTGCGTGGTTTTACATTTTAGTGTGCTAGTGTGTGTGTATGTGTGTGTGTGTGTGTGTGTGTGTGTGTGTGTCTGTATGTGTTGGTGTGCGTGTGTTTGCATGGTTGTGCGTTTTAGTGTGCTTGTGTGTGTGCGTGTGCACATGTGTAGGTGTGTGTGCGTGCGTGCATGTGTGTGTGCATGCGTCTGTGTGCATGCATGCATGCGTGTATGTGTTTAATTTCTAGAGTGGGTGTGAAGTTGGAAGGGAAGTGAATAAATAGTCAGAGATTTCAAAGGAAATGCTTTTATTACCAGAAATTAGCAAGTTGACCTGATGTGGGCTGAAATCTCTTGTCTGATCTGGAACACATCCACTTTAGGGACTTCCTGATGCCAAAATGCAATTAAAATTAGACCAGACTGAATGAATGACATCCATTGCTGGCTGGCAGAACACACACACCCACAGCACACATTTTGTTTGTTCCTCATTTTTGTGCTACAAACAGATGGACAGTATTGCTTATGGAAATTCTTGCAGCATATGGGAATTCTAGAAAGGCACTTCTAAATTCGTTTTGCCGCCCTCCATAACTACACTAAGTGAGTTTGGAGGAGCGGGCCGTCTCTCTTAATGTATGTATGCCAAGACAAAGGTGTGTCTATTGACGGTTTTCCCTCCCTCTCCCTGTCTGTGCATGTGTGTGTGTGTGTATGTGTGTATGCATGTGTGTGTGTGTGGGTGCGTGTGTGTGTGTGTGTGTGTGCATGTGTGTGTGTGTGGGTGCGTGTGTGTGTGTGCATGTGTGTGTCTGTAGGCTATCAGCCCTGTGGGAGGAGGAGTGTAGCGAGCAAGGGGACCAGGCCTCTCTGCGGCATGTGGTCTGGGCCTTCTGTCGTACCCGGCTGCTGCTCTCCATCCTCTGCCTCATGGTCACCCAGCTGGCTGGCTTCAGCGGCCCAGTAAGTCACCTCATCTCAGTTTCCCCTCTCTCTTCTTCTCTCTCTCTCTCTCTCTCCTCTCTCCCTCTCTCCCCATCTCTCTCTCTCTCTCTCTCTATCTCTCTCTCACACACTGACTCAGTCTCTCAGTACTCTGTGTCTCTCAGTCTCTTTGTGTCGTTTACCTCAGTAGCTGAAAATGGGGTGGGTGCATTTGTGTGTGTGCACCCACCCAAACCTGCCTCCCCTGCCCTGCCCCCCCCTCCCCACCTCTCATCTCTGCTGTAGGTAAGTCTGTGATGGGGCAGGGAGGAGTTTTGCCCCACTCTTCTCTTACCCTCTCCCAGCATGCATTGCTGCCAGCACAGCTCTCTTTCAGTTAAGACTACACAGTTATGTGTGTGAGCAGCCCTGGCTCATGTTTGCTAAGGTGCTGCTGGCTAGCATATGTGGCTATGGGAGGGCAACAGTTTGAGTGGGATTGTGTCTACGGTAGAGTGTTACTGTCTTCCTTTTATCAGGATCTTGTCAGTGCCTCGCTATTTAAGAGATTTTGTGTCACCACCTGAGATGTTATTGTTCAGTTAAGTTTGAACCTCAAAACTTTGGTGCACTCATTTTTTTGGGAGGGGATTTTCAGGCCATGGGAACCCAGAATGGGTTTGACGATGTTTTAGGTTACTTACTAAGTTTAGCATCTTTCATTCAGGCACAGTCAACTCCAGATATGCTTTGTCCTGCTTTTTTTTTAACATCGCCTCTTATAAATGCATTTGCATTGGCATTTCTGCATATCTCCAGTAGTGCATAAAAGGCACTGCTAAAGCCCAACCCTCTTTGCAGTGACTTGGTTCTGTTATTAACTGCGCAATAATGCTGAGTTTGGCCTATTGCTCTGCCCATGCATTGCTGAAGAACTAGTAGCCCTCTGTCTATCGCCCCCTAGAGGCATCTTGCATGTAGTTGCGATCACAGCAGTCCTGCATCCCAGTAGGTCACAGCGTGCACTACTCCCCTTATCTTACCGTAAAGCATTTACATGTGGGCAAACAAAAGCTGTAAAATTTGAATTGGAGTAGTGACAGTTTCCGCTTCTGTGCGAGTTTGAATCCCTGCAGAACAAGGCTTCCACTGTCAAGATTTTTTTTTTTTACCCACAATGCCATGCGGCCTTATCAGACAGATTTCCTCTTTTCCTCTTTGCGTTCTATCCTTGTTTGTCTTCCCTCTGCAACTCTTCTCTTTTTTTTAAACAACGAAATCCATTAGCAGTCTGATCTTGCATTCTCAGGCTGTGGCCTTGTGTTTTTGTTTTGTTTTTGTTTTTTTTTGGACTGGATGCAAATCCTATGGTCAGGTCAGCCTTGTCTGCTTTAGGCAGACAAGGGGTGTCAGGTTTAACCCAGCAAAGCTTTTCTCCAAGGATGGCTTCTGTCACAGTCCCTCCCCTGGGTTAAGCAGGGAGTCTCCACTGTCCCTGATTCCCCTCTTAACTTACAGAAAGATTCATTTTTTAATGAATGTCTACTTTGGCTACATCCCCGTCCTCCACAGTGATGCATCAAATGGATTTTTTTTGTTTTTCTATTGTACTGCACACATTAACCTATAACCTTGCAGGTTTAAAGAATTGATATATCTAACGGATTCATGCATCTTTTTTTATTGCCTTGACTATAAAATAATGTGGAAAAGGGGAAGGGGCGGGTATTTGGGCGTTTGCAGGGACCCAGAGTTCACTGCTGGCCCAGGTGAGAGGCATGTGACAGAGGCTGTTCTTTAGAATCCACAGGGCGTCTGTTTTACTCCGCGGAAGGGCAATAGAACGTGAGACGGGCCCCAGAGCCTCCCAACATCGAAAAAAAAATTGCCTGTGAGGTAAGGGCACGTTTCATAAAGCAGGGCTGGATCAAGAGATGTACTCTTTTTCTCTGTTGTGTTCTTCTCCTACTCTCTCTGTCTTTCTCTCTCTCTCTCACTCTCTCTCTTCCTTCTCTCTGTCTCTCTGTGTTTGCTTCTGTCAGTATCCTTTGTGTGATTTTCATGACTTTTTGTTTTTGATGCTGCAGTATTTGCTCAGATGTGGAATAATCTTGCCATTAGTAAAAAATGATGTGTGTCTTGTTTTTTTTTTTTTGTATAATGTGGATGCTGTTCTGCCTTGTGCCTTTATGTGTCATCTCATTTTAACGCCACATTCCATACACCCAGCTGCCTGGGAGGGTTCAGTTGAGTTCAGACTTTAATTTCCGAAGGAAATTGGACTTTAAAGACTTGCCAGTGAACAAACCAGTGCCTGGACTGATGTTCCTTTTTAAAAGTTTTATTTTAGTTTTGTCGGCGGGCTGATAGAATTCCCGAGCCTTCCAAAAACCATGTGGATTTTTCACCATGTTGAATGAATGGACACTTGAATGGCAACTTTTAAGTTTCTTTTGACCTAAGTACAAAGCCTGCGCTTGATTGGCCAGTGTACATGGCTGCACCTATCAGAGAAAAGTGAGGGGAATTGGTTTGGCCTTTTTGCCCCTTCTCTCAGACGCGCTACTAAAATGGACAGCAAATGAAATGACTTAAAATGTGATGATGTCACAAACCTTTGCAGTGGGCACACACTGTCTCCCCCACAGATAGACACCTATCACCCCCAACACACACACCCATACACCCACACACACACACACACACACACACACACAGACACACACACACACACAGAAGAACTGTTTTGCCATTTCTATGCCATTTCTACAATTATATGCCTCCAATGTTTTTTCTGTTTTGTATTTTCTTTTGTTTTTGGTTGAATCATGCCGAGCTATATTATGTTCTTTCACTAATTATGTTCATAGGATTGTGTAAAGCTTTGCCATTTCAAGGCAACTATATGATTTAAAAACTCCCTTTTTACAGTTGCAAATAAACTTCAACTGTTAAACCAAACCAAGTGGGTTTGCTGGGGTTCCCGTGTTTGTGTAAACGTGTCCTTGAGTGAAGTTAATATACATTTGTTCAGGATGACTTTAAGATGTTTTTTTATGTGTGTGCGTGGATGTATGTGTGTGTGTTTTGTGTGGGTGCATTTTAAAATGTTTTTAATTCAGAGTCAGGCTGTTCTGTTTTTTTGACCCAGCGGCCACGTAGTGGCTTGCCCTCTGTGTGTCCTTTTGCGCTCTCTCTTTTTTCCCCTCTCTCTCCCTCCCTCCCTCTCTTTCCCTCTCTCTCCTCTCTGTCCCCTCTCTCTGTTCTCCTATAATCAAACTGCTGATGTTAATTTTCAGGTGTTAAAAACAAAACAGCGTCCTCGTCCTCTACCCCAACCCTGGTGTGACTGTAGGTATACTGTCTTTGCATCCATCTAATGCAAAACAAAGACATAGAAAAAGGGAGGGCAAAAAAAGAGAACACATTTAAAAAGTCATGTTGTGTGAAAATGTGCAATGTCTCCTTTTGTTTCCGAAATGGCCGTGGTTGGCATTTTTCATTGTTTCTCTTGTTCTTTTCAAAGGACCTTAATAGAAAGAAAGGGCCACAAAAGGTAAATGTTGAGAGCACGTTGTATACCACGAGAACTTAGGTTGCTATCCTCTATCCTCAGTAGACTTATAACAGTTTCCCCATGTCTCTAATGATTAGAAAAAGCATTCACTACGGAATGATGCTCTTGTAGATTAAACTTGATTGCGTCTCTGTCCCTCTTTTAAGTGAATGACGATGCCAGTGATGATTGCGATTGGTGCTGATTATGATGATGATGCTGATGATGATGATGACTAACGTAGTGATGACGATGATGATGATGATGATGATGAGGAACACAGTGATGTTGAGTTTGACGCTGAGCTGAAGCTGTGGGCTGATTTTCTCTGTGCCGTCAGTCACGCGTGCTGTGTCCCCTGTTGCCCCCCTTGCTGCTCCCCCCTTTCGCCCCCCCCGCAGGCCTTCGTGGTGAAGCGGCTGCTGGAGTACACCCAGCAGGGCGAGCCCGACCTGCCCTACGCCCTGCTGCTGGTGCTGGGGCTGCTGGCCACCGAGCTGGTGCGCTCCTGGTCCCTGGCCCTCACCTGGGCCCTCAACTACCGCACGGGCGCACGGCTGCGTGGAGCCATCCTCACCATGGCCTTCGAGAAGATCCTACGACTGCGCAGCTTCAGGGAGAAGACTATGGGAGAGGTGAGGGCAGAGGGATGGATGGATGGATGGATGGATGGATGGATGGAGGGAGGAATGGATAGATGAATGGAGAGAAAGAAAGAAGGAGGAGTGGATGGATAGATGGATGGAGGAAGAGATGGAGGGAGGAATGGATGGATGGACAGAAAGAAGGAGTGAGGGATGGATGGATGTATGGATGGAGGATGGATGGATGGATAGATGGATGGATGGACAGAATGAAAGGTAGCTTGATGGATGGCAGAAGGGAGGGAGGAATAGATGGATGAATTAATGGTTCACAGAAAGGAGGAATAGGAAATGTAGAGAGAAATGGAGGGAGGGATAGATGGATGGATGTCAGGAAGGAGTCATGAGCAAGGGTAATGGATGAAATGGCTTAGTGGATTTGGAGGAAGTCAAATACATCTGAAAATGAAAGCTAGGACATGACTTGGCTGAAAGATTACGGGAAAATAAGACAGAGTAGGTGATGCATCAGTGAAAGATTTTACTGGAATATGTCATGAGGCAAGAACTGTTGACTGTAATAGAACAAACTCTTGGAAATGCCAAACATTTGTCATTTATTACACATTTGCTTGTGCTGTTTTGTTGGGTGTGTCAAGGGAGGAACACACAGTAGAAAACAATCAATCTGGGAAGCTCATTTAGGAAATCCCCACATTTACCAGTAGTACATTTGTCTAGTGCACTGGCTATTTTAAAACGCCACCTGTGTATGTAATTGAAAGGTTGTGATGCATAAATGGGCTAATGGCCCTCAGCTGGTTTACTGCCACACAGAGTGGGAAGTCCGTTTTGAATTAACCTTTGAGGTTGTACCCTCATATCAGTGTGTCAGGAATGGGGAAGGGAGGATGTTTTGGTCCACAGAATATAAAAGGGAGTTTTACAGTGTTGTAGACCACATTCTTGCCATAAAATCTCAAAACCTCCCTCTCTTCTTTCACACACTAATGAAGTAAAGCAAATGTCAAATGACTGATTAACATTGTTGGATAACCCAGCTTCAGAAGTGACAATGCCATAGCCTTTATTTGTTCCAGACATTCACTGCATCAGTTAATTAGTGAAATCACCTGTTTTAAGTGCACAGGTGGCACAAGTAGAACCAGGTGATTTCACTAATTAACGGATGCAGCGAATGGAACAAATAGTGGCTATGGGATTGTAACTTCGGAAGCCAGGTTACCCAACACTGCTGATTAAACATAGTTGATCACACATAACACATAATACAACATACAAGTTCTGGCCATATAATTACAATATCATGAAAAGGTTGATTTATTTCAGTAATTTTGTTCAAAAAGTGAAACTTGTGTAATGTATACATTCATTTCACACAGATTGACATATTTCAAGTGTTTATTTCTTTAATGATGACTGATGATTAACACTGACAACTAAAGAAAACCCCAAATTGAGTATCTCAAAAAATTAGAATATTGTGGAAAGGTTCAGTATTGAAGACCCCTGGTGCCACACCCTAATCAGCTAATTAACTTAAAACACCTGCAAATGCCTTTAAATACTTCAGTCTAGTTCTGTAGGCTACATGGTCATGGAAGGTTGCTGATCTGACACTTGTCCAAATGCCAACCATTGACACCTTGCACAAAGCGAGCAAGACACAAACGGTCATTGGTAAAGAGGCTGGCTCTTCACAGAGCTCTGTGTCCAAGCACGTTAATAGAGAGGTAAGCGGAAGGGAAAGATGTGGTAGAAAAAGTGTACAAGCAATAGCGATAACTGCACCCAGAAGAGGATTGTGAAACAAAACTCATTCAGAAATATGGGGAAGATTCACAGGGTGGACTTCAGTTAGAGTCTGTGCTTTTAAGAACCACCATGCACAGACATTATGCAAAACAGGACGTTTTAGAGCACGTAATGCTTTCTGCTGCTGACCAACTTTATGGAGATGAAGATTTCATTTTCCAACAAGACTTGGCACCTGCACACAGTGCCAAAGCTACTAGTACCTGGTTTAAGGACCATGGTATCCCTGTTCTTAACTGGGCAGGAAACTCGCCTGACCTTAACCCCAAAGAAAATCTATGGGGTATTGTGAAGAGGAAGATGCAACACGCCACACCCAACAATGCAGGAGAGCTGAAGGCCCCTATCTGAGCATAACTCCTGAGCAGTGCAAAAGACTGATTGACTCATGCCACGCCACGTTGCTGCAGTAATTAAGGCAAAAGGAGCCCCAACTAAGTATTAAGTACTCCATATGCTGATTTGTGTCATGTTTATACTTTTTCAGTTGGCCAATGTTTCTAGAATTTTTAAGTCATGTTCTAATTCCATGATACTGAATTTGGGACTTTCATTGGTTGTCTGAGATTTCAGAAATAAACATTTGAAATATATCAGTCTGAGTGTCTCACTTTTTGAATGGAATTACTAATATAAATCAGCTTTTTATGATATTCTAATTATATGACCAGCACTTTTGTTTATAATATGATTTTATTGTTTTATGTTGTACAACTTTAAAGAAAAGCATCTGCTAACTACCACAACCATCTTTGAAGAGTCCAGATGCAAAACTAAGTCCATCGTGTTGAATTTGCAGTAATATATAATTCTGCTAAATGTTTTTACCAGTCCACCTCCAACTGGATTGCTTTGGCTTGATTTGTTCCACAGCTGATCAACATATGTTCGAGTGACGGGCAGCGGATGTTTGAGGCAGCGGTGGTGGGGAGCCTGCTGGCTGGGGGACCGCTGGTGGCTGTGCTGGGCATGGTCTACAACCTCTTCATCCTGGGCCCCACCTCCCTGCTGGGCTCCGCAGTCTTCATCCTCTTCTATCCGGCTATGGTGAGTGGCTCTGTGCTTGAGTTCCACTAGGGCTGCACACACACACACACACACACACACACACACACACACACACAGGGAACCTTTGATGAAGCTGGTCATTAGCTGATCATACGCCTCCACACCACCATTTTAACACATAGCGTATGCAAGTCTGTTATCGGCCAGGTGGTGAGAGACATTTGGATGTGAAACCAGTTTAAAATAAACGTTATAGGTTCACTTACTCAAAGCAAAGGTTTACAGGAGCTGAATTTGTCTATTTTCACAGGGATAACCTGCTTTTCACTGGGTAAAGACTCATTTTAAGTAGAACAGCAGCAGAAATAGCTGATAATAGGCACTATGCCGATAATAGGATGACTTCCACTACATGTTTTACACATACTCATATTTAATAGATCTGTAAGTGCACATTAGTAATAGAAATTGGAACTGAAAACAAGCTTGCTGGCAGAACTGTGTGAACCCACAAACCTATTTAGTAAACTACAGTTTGAGCAGGCTCAACACACAAAACTCTTCACACATGCTTTCATTGAGATGTTTAAAATGCTGCATTAAATATAAATACATAAATGTATATGTGTAAACATATATGTAACTATGATGGATGTATGGAGGTGACGGTTTCTCTGATCTCCCTGTTGTAGATGTTTAGCTCCAGAATGACGGCCTTCTTCAGGAGGAAAGGCGTGTCCATCACGGACAGCCGTGTTCAGAAGATGAACGAGATCCTTAACTACATCAAGTTTATCAAGATGTATGCCTGGGTCAAGGCCTTCTCACAGGCTGTGCGCCGTATGTATTAAATGCTTAATTCTTTCCAGCAAACTTACCAGCAGAAGTCCACACTACCCCACGTATCTAGTCTCTATCCTGTATCTTGCTATTTTTAATCATTTCTTTGATTTATATAATGTAAATGACTGTCCATTGTAAGTTTTTTTCCACAAATATGTGTGCCTAACCCAACACTACGGTGTTGTTGTTGGTTGCAGGGATCCGGGAAGAGGAGCGGTTAATTCTGGAGCGGGCAGGCTACTTCCAGAGCATCACCGTGGGGGTAGCCCCCATCGTCGTGGTGATTGCCAGCGTGGCCACTTTCTCAACGCACATGTTGCTAGGATACGACCTCACTGCTGCTCAGGTGTGCTTTAAAAACAGGAAGTGTATCTGTGGGTAATGGGAGTGTGTGTGTGTGTGTGTGTGTGTGTGTGCAGTGCTGTGGGATTACAAGGTGTCTAATATCTCTCCATCTTTCTCTGGGTTTCAGGCATTCACTGTTGTGACGGTCTTCAATTCCATGACCTTTGCTCTGAAGGTCACACCATTCTCTGTGAAGTCGCTGTCCGAGGCAACAGTGGCCATGGAGAGATTTAAGGTGAGACTGGTCCCCTCTCCTTCTGCTCTTAAGTGCATATAAAGAAACATTTAGTTTACGGAAGTGATGACGGCGTGTGGGGACAGAGATTGTTTCAGTTCTGCAAAGTTGAAAACGGTTTGATGTGGACATAGTCTTACTGACCAGGCTGCTTCAGTCCCTGCAAACCCCCACCCTCCATCTTTGTCACTCACACCCTCATCTCACACTCCTTTATCCCTACTGTCGGATCTTTTCTGAGTGGGCAGGCTCTTGGTATGTGGTGGCTAGGAGTGCCGTGCCATACTGGGCTTTAGCTGGCAGGACATCTGTCCGTGTCCCGCTAGGGCCCTGGGCCCTGGTAATCCAGGGGATCTGGCAGCGCGGGTCCCAATGAGGTGTGTGTGTGCTGTGTGCTTATTTTGGTCCAGCTGCAAAGACAGGGGGAATGTGCTGCGTCAGCCAGACTGGGGTGGGGGGTAGCGTTTGGGGGACTCACGAGACTTCAGGACCTTCTCCTGTCCTGCCACTGACAGTGTCAACATCTCCAGCCTCTAACTAATCTCCATCCGTGTGCCAGCCACCTCGGAATCTTCCGGAACAAAAGCCTGGGTTGAGGTTCAGGGTGGGGTGATATGGAGGGGTTGTCATGGCAGCCCTGTCTGTTGAGGATTCTTTAGGGATTAAATGCCAAGCAAGAGATGGGGGGAAGATAAAAGGGGGTTGTTGAGCTGGGGGTTGACTGGCTGTTGCGGGATGATAAGATAGACTGAAGCCTGAGGGCATGCAGGAATTATGGGGCCGTCAAATCCCTCGAAAGGCTCCAGTGCAGTACAGAACAGCTGAACCTGCTGAACCCTTCGCCTCTCCTGACTCTGCTGAGCCTGCCTGTGTACTCTCTCCCTCTCCCTCTGGCCTTTACGGCCTTCCTCACCACCGGCCAGAATGAATATTTGATACCTTAGCTCCTTTTAGCTTGAGGCTCTGTCTCTTTTATAATTACGAGCTCAGCGGTATACTATGTCTGGTGTTTCCCACAAAAATAATTCTCGTATAACGTGATATACTCAGGAGAGAAAAACCATGTAGTGTGAAATTACAATTAGGATATACTCAGGAAATACATGAATGAGACTGCGTCAGGGTAAATTAAATAAGTGGTTTCTGACGCAAATAAAAATTTAAAGGTAATCTTAAAAAGAATCCCTTTGAGTTACAGTGAATGTGTCACATGTGGAGAAAGACTTGTTAACGGGTGTAATTTCCCAGGCATGCCAGACATATGACAGTGAATCAGAATCAGAGTCATTGTTATTGGGACAAAAATACAATAAGATTGCACAGAATCCCTTTTAGTGCAAAGAAGAGCAATAAAAACTAAAAATATAATAAAACAGTTGGCTACCATATATTCGGGGACACAGGTTCAACCCAGGGTCATTTCCCGATCCCATCCCACCTCTCTTTCCCACTCATTTCCTGTTTCTCTCTCACTGTTCTATTTAAAAAAAAAAAACAAAACAACAATATAATTAAATACAAAAACTTACTGTGAACAAAAGTAAAAGTATAAAACCCTCCCCCACACACACACCTTTCCCCCTCCCTCAGAGTCTGCTGCTGATGGCCGAGGTGGAGATGATCCGTGAGCGGCCCCAGAACCCCAAGGTTGCCGTGGAGATGAGCGGGGCGAGCCTGGCGTGGGACATGGTGGGCCACAGCGCCCAGCCCACCCCCAGGGGGACGCCCTGTGTGGGCCTCAGCCAGCGCAAGATCCAGAGGAAGCAGAAGCAGAAGCAGCGGCAGGAGGTGGGGGAACAGCAGAGCCGGCAGCTGCTGAGCGATGGCGCCCCCTCCAGCCCCGAGCACCAGCCCAGCGGCATCCCCACCATCAGCCAAAGGCTGCAGAGGACCCTGCACTGCATCGACCTCACTGTGGAGAAGGTGTGTGCGTGTGTGTGTGTGTGTGTGTGTGTGTGCGTGCGTGTTTGTGTGTGATGGTGAGACAGAGACAAAGTGAGTGATTGAGTGAGTTTGTGTGTGTGCGCGCGTGTGTGCACATTGGAAGATGTTGGGCATGCCTAGGTTATACATAGGCCAGCTGTCAGCACAAATGTTTAACTTAACTCCAATCAACACACACACACACCCTCAGCATAACCACAACACTCACTGGTAAGCAGCGTTGTAGACTTAGGTGCTGTTCATACATACCCGGGTATTTTGGTATACGCAGACCTTCGAACGTTCGTTTGTAAAAAAAAAATTGCGTGCACACAGCTTCGTTTTTTTAAAAAACAAAACAAAACAAAAAAGTCTTTTGCCGCGGATATTGCCTACAACTCAGTTTTTGTCCGTTCATACACAAACGCTACGCAGAGTTTTTAAAAAATCTCCACTTTTGCCGGAGTTTTTTTGGAGCTTCGTTTATCGAGGGAAAACCTTTGTTTGTTTGTGAACGAAAGGCACAAACGAAGGTGAATGTCTGCGTTTATTAAAATAAACGGGGCCTTAAATGAGTTCCACTTTAGCTTGTAACAGTGTAATGCTGTGCTGGTTAATCACTTCATTGTGTTTTTTCTTCTGTAGGGAAAGCTGGTTGGCATCTGTGGCAGTGTGGGTAGTGGGAAGACCTCTCTCATATCTGCAATACTGGGACAGGTGAGCTGACGGCCTTATGTCCTCTACATGCCAGTCCTCACTGTCTGACATACATTAAAACTTACATTTCTTATCACATATAGCAAGTAGTTAGCTAATAAAAATAATAACATAATAATGTCTAGATAGTGTAAATGTAACTTTATTGTCACTATACAAAGTATAGTAAGATGTTGTTAGGAGAAACCAACAGATGTACTGAGTAAGAAGCAGTAGATAAGAATAGTTAAGTAGAATAGTGCAAAGATGTGAAAATGACAGTAAATGATTGACTTTTCACCTAAAGGAAAATGCATCATTTCCTATGCCAGTCATTGAGATCCCCTGGCAGTGTGAAGAGCCAGGCAAGCTAAATTAGTTGGCCCAGATACTGATGGGTCAGATGGACATGGACATGGCCAAAGGTCCTCTGGCTCTGACCAGTACAGAACCTCATCCAAAACAACTTTGTTTTTGGACAGTCAGCAAGATGTCAGAATGCAGTTGGTTAAAACGGTAATAAACATTAAGTGGCAGTTATCGTCACCTAAGCCAGCCTCAGCTCTGTCAGACACGACTGTTGCACTCACCCACATCTTTAGCATCACAGTTTGTGTGTTGTCTGTCTGCCTTTTCTAAGTAGCATCAAAACAGTTTGTGTTTTGTCTGCCTTTCCTATGTAGCATCAAAACAGTTTATGTTTTGTCTGTCTGTGTTTTTGATGAGCTGAATCGTGTGTTTCTGTCCCTCAGATGACTCTGCTGGAGGGCACGGTGGCAGTGAATGGGGACTTCGCCTACGTGGCTCAGCAGGCCTGGATCCTGAACGCTTCGCTCCGTGACAACATCCTGTTCGGCAAGGAGTATGAAGAGGAGAGGTAAGATTGGATACGAGGGCTGGTAGAGTTCTAGACGCAGGCAAAAGTTGGTTGAAAATCGCTCTCAAGATGTGAAGTATTTCTTTCATAGCTGTTGACTGTTAATGAGAGGCCTGCCTATCTGACTCTTATCAACAGGAGCCATTAGATAAATAGGAAAATATTTTATGTTTACTGTCTTAAATCTTAATCAATTATTTAATTTTAGGAGCATGCTATCAGTGCATAAATGTTTTCTTCTCGGTAATGTTTCCAAAGAATACTCTGTAAGCAGTGTTTAGTGGAAAGTGGTTTTAGAACTCTGCTTGCTGCTGCTTGCTTACAAACCAAGACAAGAGTTCTGTCTGCATATTACACAGTGTATTTTAAGCATGTAAAACATTCAGAGCACTTAACCCTGGAAGCAAATTGCTTTAGCACAAAGATGTCAAACATAGTATGCCCCTTTCACTTTCTCACACATGAGGTGACGTTTAATCATAATACATGCCTGCTAGTCATGAGACGTGCCCCTTTTTAGTCCAGGGCGGGTGGAAAGGCCAGCGCCACTCCTGTCAGCATAGCTGTCACTGGGCAGGACAGTGCTGATGGCACCTGGGTAAGCAGCATGTGAGAGGCCAAGCTTGCTGAGTAGGAAGGGGGCTCAGATGATCAGGGTGATGGATGTGTGTGCTAGTTGGGTTGGGTGGGTTGTGGTGTGGTGAGATGGGGTGTAGGGGTCCAATGAAGAATGTGATGACCCTGGGAAAAATGACTCAGCAGAACATGCGGTATCAGCAGAGTGACTCAGCATTCCTTGTTATTGTTTCACACCAGTATGCTATGGGGACTGGAGGTCAAGACATTGTCATATAATGTAATATATTGATAATATATGTACTGTAATGTATGTGTATGTGTAATACAAAGCTGCAGGGAGGTCAAATCATGGCCATATAATGGTGAAAAATTCAAATTCAACCCAATTTAAACATGACATTATTAGTCACTTAGTAGGAGTTGTGACCTTAAGGTGAACTAGCTTACAGGAACAACACAATCCCAAGCAGCAACTTGGAGTTGTTTTCCTTACTGAGTGGCACAATGGTGGCACACCCTAGATCACACTCACAGTTCTTCTGTTCTTCTTGCAAGGTCTGATTGATGACCAGCACACCACTCCAGCATCACTCTAAATCATCAACCCGGATAAAATACGTTGTCGAGTCATTCTCTGAGGGAGAGGCACAGTGAAACCTTTGTTGTGCTTTGTTGGAGCCATCACCAGTGAGTGAATGGTGACCCTGTGCCCACTCTCTGTCCATAGGTACCAGGCTGTGCTGGGTGCTTGCTGTCTGCGGCCTGACCTGGCCATCCTACCCAATGCTGACCTCACAGAGGTGAGATGTTCTAGTGTGATGGTGTCCTTCATTTTCACAGCTGGACTGTGCATGTGTAGAGGTACTGATAATTAAAGAGGGCATGCAATAGTTAAATGTAGTATTGCACCTTATCCTCTGATGTCCAAATATAAAATGCGTCTGACTTTCATTTATCAAAATAAATAATGCCATTTCACAAGCTCAGTAGCATCTTAAATGTATACTGGGGATAAAGATTGTCCATATAGGCTAAATGGTGCCCTCTTTTGGCAACCACAATTGAACTGTAGTGGATTAAGGTGGTGTATCTAAAGGGTCAGATCTCCTATGACGCAATATAAGCTTTGTTCAGAATGGCCCACAGCCAAAATTTAAAGTTGAGTTAACCCCTAATAATAATTACATTATTACTACTATCCTTATTATTTTTGTTGTTGTTGATTATGTGTTGACTGGGGATTTCAATTAATGCTTTAAATCTCAAATTTGGAAAATAAAAAAAGAAAAGCTTTGGTTCATACATTAAATACCTGGCAGGATTATCATTCTTTTGCCCTGTATTTGTTTTTAACAAAGCAAACAGAAACTGTGTGTAATTATAGTCTACATACTTATGTGGTGCCCATTGTGGCTGATGTAATACTATCCTTCACCTTTTGTTTTCTTTGCAGATCGGTGAGCGCGGTGCCAACTTGAGCGGCGGGCAGCGGCAGCGCATCAGCCTGGCACGAGCCCTCTACAGCGACCGCGCCATCTACATCCTGGACGACCCCCTCAGCGCCCTGGACGCCCACGTGGGCAACCACATCTTTAACAACGCCATCAGGAAGCACCTGCGTCAGAAGACCATCATCTTCGTCACCCATCAGCTGCAGGTAAACTATGGGCATGTCTAAAACATTCATTCATATGTTCACTACATAGGGTGGGTGTGAGTTGCATTGTTTTGTTTGAAAATGTGCAAGACCATAGAAAAATATCTGTCATTTGGCACTTTTCTTTTTTTGGGGGCGGTACAACTGCACATGCTTCAAAATTTATGCACAACACACAGTTATTCATTGCCATGGCATGTCTTGTGTAGTACCTGGTGGACTGTGATGACGTGATCTTCATGAGGGAGGGCAGCATCACAGAGCAGGGCAGTCACGAGGAGCTGATGGGGCTGAACGGAGACTATGCCGCCATGTTCAACAACCTGCAACTGGGAGAGGCCCCCCTCATAGAGGTCAGAGGGGGCGCTGTTGCGCAGAGCCCACCTTTGCTTACTACCACAGTAGTTTTTATTATTAATATTTTAATTTATTATTATTATTGTTGTTGTTGTTGTTATTTGTTGTTGATAACATTTTTTTTATTTTATGTACCTTAATTTTTTTTATTTTATGTACCTTTATTTGACATAGAGGGACAGTGTACATTAATCAGCATTTTTAAAATAAAATGTAAATGCACCCAATTATAGCCAAAAGGCTAATTTCCCTTACCAGTCCCCCAGCCAAAAAGAGCATGACAATGAGTTTCCGATGGCGCTGGTCAAGTCTTTAGAGGTGATAAAGTAAAAACTCTGCCATGTATTCGTTCCGCTTATGCACTTAACACTGGGGATTTGACTAAATAGCTCATCTGCCTCTCTGATGATTTGTGTACTCATAAGGATCGGCTGATTCAGAAAATGGCTGGATCAAATATGTGGCATTTTTACTTTCTGAAGCCAGAATTGACACCTCTGCTAGTCCTAACATGTCAATGGAGGACATCTTTTAAAGTGGCATAATCTGTCTTTTTAAGGTTAACGATTATGTGGGGTGAGTGGGGCTTTGCTTTAAGCCTGTGATTGGTCTTGCAGATACCCAATAAGAATTCAGGGAACTCCTTGAAGAAACCTCCAGAGAAGCCTAAAGCTGGATCAGTCAAGAAGGACAAACCAGTCAGCAAAGACAGTGGTAGGCAACTACATAAGTTACACAACAATTAGTA
>CM059279.1:21817658-21830158 GCA_030347295.1 Setipinna tenuifilis | reverse complement strand
TCTTCACTGTATCAATAAATAATTAAAAGGTTTTAAAATGGCTTTGCTCTTGGATGTGTTCCCAGGTAACCCTTCGATCCTCTTCAAGGCTTCATGAAGAGCTGTTCCGGAAGATCCTTCGCAGCCCCATGAAGTTTTTCGACACCACTCCGACTGCTCGCATCCTTAATCGTTTCTCCAAAGACATGGACGAAGGTAGAAAATACATTCCTTATTACTTACTGTACAAACATAGCAGAGCACATGTGTCACACCAGGACAGAACCGTATAGAAGGAGTTTGCAAATCTTTCATTTAGGCAGTTTGTGGTTACTATTTACAAATAATGTAACACTTGACAAACTGTGGCACAGTGATTTGTGCATATCTGTGTGGGTTTTTATCATGTTTTTTATACACACACACAAGTTATTGTCCTCTAGTATCTTGTAAGTAAAGCGCTCTGCCTCCGTAACTGCTGAATTACCTCTTATCCAAAAGGCTTTTTCAATCCTGAGAACCAGTGGTGGAACGATGTGGTTAACAGGTCACAACTCCACCTCTAGTATCACCCTAGACTCCTAGAGGTATATATCCTGGGACTCCATTACTTCTTACAACTGAAGATGCCTTTTGGATAAGAAGTGAAACGTCTTCATTCTCTAAAAAAAAGTCCAGTTGCCTAAGCGCTTAGCACTTGAGACTACCATGACTTGGATAAATGAGAACCTATACTCAGACATAACTCTACTTCCTCATCTGTGTGCCATCTCCCCAGTGGACACGCGGCTGCCCTTCCAGGCGGAGATGTTCATCCAGAACGTGATCCTGGTGTTCTTCTGCCTGGCCGTGATCGGCAGCGTCTTCCCGCTCTTCCTGGTGGCGGTGGGGCCGCTGGTGCTGCTCTTCATCGCCCTGCACATGGTGTCCCGGGTCTTCATCCGCGAGCTCAAGCGCCTGGACAACGTCACACAGTCGCCCTTCCTCTCCCACGTCACCTCCAGCATCCAGGGCCTGACCACCATCCACGCCTACGGCAAGGGCAAAGAGTTCCTGCACAGGTGGGTTACGGAGGTGGCCATCGAGTGGCACTGTGAGGCCTTGGCTTTGGCCTGATGGTTAGTGAGTTTGCCTTACAAAGTCAGAGAGGGTCTGCATGCCTTGGTAGTGTATTTGCAGGTGCATCTTTTTATAAGAGATCAAACTTTTTTTAAGAAATAAAGAAAACGTGTTGCTGCTGCTTCACAGAGTGGCGTAGTGGTGACTCTGTGTTGCACTTTTTCTTTATTTCTTAAGGGGGTTGGTTTGGCTTTGGGAGTATTACAGGTTTGATTCCTTTACCAGCAGTAGGCACATGTGGGTCAGGCATTAGGTAAACATGAGAGTAAATGTGTGCACATCACACCTCATAGAGGCTAGGTGCAGGACATAAAAAGCACTAAATATAAAAAGTATCTGCATAAGTGTGGGGGAGTAAATAACCAGTTCTCTCCTGCACCCTCATTTATGGCTGAGGTGCCTTTGAGAAAGGGCACCTAGGCCCACACTCCTCCAGGGAAATTGTCCCTATATGACATCTCACTGTCACTCTGAGTGTCAGCTAATTGTAATGTAATGTAACTACAAGGATATAGTGACAGTGGCACTGTAATACTTCTACAGTGTCTGACATATGAAACCTGTTGAGCCATATGCTTTACTTGATCATAGGAGTCGCTGTCAGGCCTGAAGCAAGTTCATGGCTAAAAACAGTCATGGGCAACCTGCCTTTAGAAGCTACAATCCAGTACCACGTATTTGTTCCATCATTCCCTAAATTATCGGACTCTAATCAGCACAACTATTCAGCCAGGTAGAGGAGATTAATTATTGAAATCGCCAGTATTAGGTGGACAGGTAGAACCAGGTGATTTGAAAGATGTCGTACTAAACTGCAGCTTCTGAATCCAGGTTGCATATCACTGACTGAATGTGAAGAACTTGATGCTTTTCTTGGGCATCTGCGTCCACCTCCTTATATTTCTAACTTTGGCAAATGTTATAAATGGGTACCTTTTCCCTTACTGTGAATCCAAAGGCTTAAACCTTCATCCCAGCAAGTACATTAGCACCTCCCTGTAACCAGGCGACTGCATGCAAATGCCTCTCCCTCCCCCTATCCCAATCCCCCACCACCCACCGCATATGAGTCATGCTTCTGCTCAAGGTTTTTTCCTAAGTAGAAAGAACAGATAAAGGGAAATGAAAGGAAAGACAGCGGGGGAGTTCTCCTTTGTCCCTGTGCTCGAGGTGCATCAAGTTTCAGTCTCGGCTCAACTCTTTGTAAAAGCCCTGAGACATTGTATTGTTACGGTGGTCTATAAATATACTTGAATTAAAGGAAGAAGTGATGTGTTGAGATGGTGTTGCTGTGCTCCTGAAAAGACTTCATCTAACCATTTAACCTGGTCACTTTGTGCTACCAGGTACCAGGAGCTGTTGGACCAGAACCAGGCTCCGTTCTACCTGTTCAGCTGCGCCATGCGCTGGTTGGCCGTGCGGCTGGACGTCATCAGCGTGGCCCTCATCAGCATCACGGCGCTGATGATCGTGGTCATGCACGGAAACATCCCACCCGCCTATGCCGGCCTGGCCATCTCCTACGCAGTACAGGTGAGCCTCTGACGCAGTCTCCCCTAGGCTACAGCACGCACACACACACACACACACACACACACACACACACACACACACACACACACACACACACACATAAACACACATACAAATACCCTGTGTGGAATCGGCATTAGAGCTTTAAAGAATGATCATGTCTCAGGTAACTTCAAATTTCCAATTCAGTTATATATAAAATATGATGTGTGGCTGAGATGTTCTCCTTGTATTGTTTTGGATGGTGTGATAGTGATCACCTTTTGTTTTGTTTGTCCTTTCAGCTTACAGGCCTTTTCCAGTTCACCGTGCGGCTGGCCTCAGAGACCGAGGCTCGCTTCACCTCTGTGGAGAGGATCCACCACTACATCCAGGTACTGAACACACATCTCACCACCCCCTCAGTGCCTTATGTGAAATGGTATAGAGATCTGTTTCACTCTGATTTGACTTCAGGAACCAGTGTGATGCTGTAAGCATCAAGGGGGAATGAATACAATGTGACGCTTACTTCCACATGCCCTTTAGGAGATATGGTTATAGTGACACTGACGTCTAGGGTTTTACACGATCTTTAACAACATGGCTGAGAGTGTGTTAAATTTGCCTTGGGATCCAGGATTCAGATGACTTGATTGAGTCATATCTGCTAAAAATATCAAGATATCGAGTTCTATGCGTCTCATTTGCCCGCTGAGCAACTTCTTTCTCCTCTCGGTTTCCCCAAGATATTCAGTTGGGTGTCCGAGAAATTGGGCTGCACATTTAGTCACACTTTAGTCACTTAAAAACTAAGCACAAATGTCAAATGGAACAAACTATGATTGCCACACCTTGGGTTGAACTGGGTCCATATGGGTGTAGGTTTTTTGTAAAATCCAATTTTTTTCACATTTCCAATTAAATGGCATGGGCATTGGAGGACACGACGACAACACACACAGTGAGCATGGTTACTGTTTATGGAAGTAAACATGGACGGTAGCAGTAAATATCTGGTGACTTTAAAGTTGCTGTTCTACTGGAGCCAGCACATGTGGAACATATTTGTTTTAAGGAAGAGATTAAGAAGAAGAAGAGCAAGGTTTTTGGCGTGGAGTGGTGCGATTGTTATATGAGCTGCTTCACTGACGAATGAAGAATGTTTATGTACGTTTGTAAGCACCTACTTTTACCACTTTACCATTGCTTGTTGACGTGTAGGTCTGATGGAAGTGGCCGGGCCGTTCAGACTAAAGTCGCATGTCAAAAGATTGGATAGGGACACATCAAAGTGGCCTGGGTCGCATTTGAAAATCTAATCTGTGTCCTTCAGACTGTCATTAAAAGATTAGATGCAGGTCGCATAGGGGCGAAAAAATCGGATTTGGGTCATCTCAGGCTGCAGTCTGAACGTAGCCCAAGAGCATTCATCTTTCTCTGTCTATCCACACAGTCTCTGTCCCTGGAGGCTCCTGCCCGGATCAAGAACAAGGCTCCCCCTGAGGACTGGCCCCATGAGGGGGAGGTGGTGTTTGACGACACTGAGATGCGCTACCGCGAGAACCTGCCGCTGGTCCTCAAGAAGATCTCCTGCACCATCCGACCCAAAGAGAAGGTCGGGATCGTGGGTCGGACAGGATCCGGTGAGTCAAACTCACTATGATGTTCTCGCTTCACATTTTTACACAGTTTTAACAGTCTCTTATTCCTTTCAATTTAAGCCCTTCGACTCCAATATAGTCTATATCTATTGCACAGCTCTAACTCTTGGATGCATGCTGAATGTGTTGTATAGCATAATACGTTGCAGGTTTAAGGCTTTCCCTTTGTCTAGGTATAGTTGAATAAATGTGCCTCTTTATTGCAAGTGTAACATTTAACAAATGGATGCTATTTCCCTTTGCTCCTATGTACAGGTAAATCCTCTCTAGGGGTGGTCCTGTTTCGTCTGGTGGAGCCCTGTGGTGGCTCTATTAAGATTGATGGCATCAACATCTGTGACATCGGCCTGGCCGACCTACGCAGCAAACTGTCAATCATCCCTCAAGAGCCAGTGCTTTTCAGTGGCACAGTTCGGTAGGAAGGCCTTCCTCTTTCTTTCTTTCTTTCTTTCTTTTTCTTTCTTTCTTACGTTTCTTTTTTTATCTTCCTTTGTTCCTTTCATCCTGTCTTTGCCTTTTTTTCTTTTTTACTTTTTTGTTCTCTTTCTTTTTTCTTTCTTTTTTATCGTCCTTCTTTCAATCTTTCCACCCTTTCCTATTTATCTCATACTGGTTTGTAGAAATAATGTACTGATCTAATCCAGGTTTTCTCTCTGAATCTGGTAGCTCTAACCTGGACCCGTTTAACCAGTATGCAGAGGAGTCCATCTGGGATGCTTTGGAGAGGACACACATGAAGGAGTGTGTAAGTATGACTGAAAGCAACATCTTCTAGAGAAGATTGTTTTTAGAGACTGAAAAAATGTTTTTTTTTTCTCTCTTCTTTTGAGCATTCAGTTCTCCCTAGACAAGAAGACATTCATAGACTTTGACTCTTACACAAGAAGACCTGCACAGATATAAATATAAATGTCCTCACAAACTCTGGCTGCTCTCTGGCAGGTGTCTCAGCTGCCCCTGAAGCTGGACTCGGAGGTGGTGGAGAACGGGGAGAACTTCTCTGTAGGAGAGAGGCAGCTGCTCTGTGTAGCCCGGGCTCTGCTTAGACAGTGCAAGGTGAGATATGATTACACACACACACACACACACACACACACACACACACACACACACACACACACATACAAACACAAGTTCCTCATCTTCAGGGTACTGATGAGTAGTTGAAGCACACTAAAAACTAACACACCACCTCCTTTTCATGCCCGTATCTGTACTACATCCATGCTGGAAGCCCACATGCTGCTCCTTCACATGACCTTCATCTGCTTGTTCTGTCATGTTCTCCACCCCTCTCTCCTAAGGTTCTGATTCTGGATGAGGCTACTGCTGCTATGGACACTGAGACGGACTCTCTGATCCAGGAGACCATCCGCACAGCCTTCGAGGACTGCACCACGCTCACCATCGCCCACCGGCTGCAGACCGTGCTCAACTGCGACCGCATCATGGTGCTAAATCAGGGCCAGGTAGGGGCTTACGGGGCCGAATGCTATTTATGGTGCATGTCAAGGTGAACAACATCAGGGTGTAAACACCTGGGTTCAGGTGCTTCAGTTTTGTATTCAGTTTTTGCATTCTGTGAACCATTCTGAAAAACAGAATGGGAAAATGGGCTTAGACTCCACAAAGTTTGACCCATGACAAGGACACAAAGAACAATAACAACGGCAAAGCATATAGTCTCTTGGTACTCTTTTGCGCACTACAATATATATCAAAAACTGACAAAGTAAGAGCATTTTATGCAGGCCTCTTTGTTTACCTTATAGCATGGCAGTGTAATAATACACATACCCAACCCCTGTTTGGGGTGGATGCAGGATGCAAACAAAAGCGTTCTTCAGAGCCACACAGCTAAAAACATTAGACGTGTTAAAACGTTACATGTATTAAAAATTCAGAATGGGACTCTTTATTTACTTTACCTCTTTCCCTCACCTTCTCTTTCTCCTTGTCAGGTTGTGGAGTTTGATGAGCCTTCCAGGCTTCTGGCCAATGAGAACTCTCGCTTCTGTGCCATGCTGGCCGCAGTGGAGAACAAGGTCTCCACGCGAGGCTAAAAGAGGCATAGGAGGGTTCGTTTCTGCAGTGCGCTCCTCTGATGATGGGAGAGGACTCCTCCCTTCACCTCCTAGCCAGCAGAGCCCTGGCACAACTCCCTTCCTCCTCCTCTTGAAGATACCATGCACTGCTTCTGACCCGCAGGTCTGGGGGAGTTGTGCTGGCAAACTCCATGGCAACGGGGTCCTGAGTGGAGACCCTGGAGCTGTCCAGAAAAGATGCCTTTTCAGATATAGCTGTAATCTGGAAATGGTCAGGAAATCACCATTACTGTAATAATAATGTTCTAAGTATTTCACGGGAAAAAGAGGGTTTACACGTAGCTGTATTCATTCCACAAGGTCTGTTTTATAGGATATATCTCTATATGCATATAAGAAATATATATATTTAGGTGAACGGAGATATACACAGAGTTTATTTTGTAAAGACTCTGTATGTGTAAAATCATAGTTATGTCTTCTGTGTTTTCTACCACTCATGTCCTTGACAGTCTTTACTACCTGTTATAATCAGTTCATCTAATGACTTGACAAATCCACGGGTCATGTGTAATTTTTTCGTTGTTGTTGTGTGACTTGAACCCTGAACCCTGAACCCCCTGGCTCAGGCAGTTTGGGTTGCAGCAAAGGGGACTGGGGATAGGAGGACTGTAGCTGAAGCCTTCTTTGTCACGGGTACTGGGGGCTCGGGCGGAGGGCCATTCAGCACAGACGGAAAGGCTTTCGGCTGTTTCAAGTGGCCTGTGATGGCCGGGTCGTCACTGAACGGACTCGAGGGCTCTCTCTGAGAAAGAAAGAGAAAGGGGGAGAGAGAGAGAGACCAGACCACGCTGCTCACTCCCAGTGTCCTTTGCGTATCATGCCAGGGGCATGACCTCACCCCACCCTCACCCCTCCCTAAGTGAAGAGGCCTTGTACATGATCTTACAGCCTGTTTCCTTTTTTTTTTTAAATGCTGTTGCTTCCTCTTTTAAAACACGTAAAGCTTTTTGTTTACTTTTATTTTTATTTAATGGCGTACTGCTAGCAGGCTGTGCTGTTGCCCTCGTCAAAGCCTTTGCATCTACAGCGGTAACAGCTGTGCTGCTTAGCTCCCTCTGTCAGCCAGAAGTTTGTCTGACTGTGATGTTTGTTTTATGTATTTTTTTTTCTTTTCTCTTGCTTAAAATGTTACAAGCGATGCCAGTCATGCACAATCTGTTTATTTCCTTTTTTTTGGCTGGTGTTTGGAATTGCTCAGAGCAGACCAATTGTTGACATTTCTGTAATTCTGTTCCTGTCCGCTGTCTTACATTGTAAAGATATGGCAAACCGGTCTTTTTGGGAAGACCCCTCTGCAGAATGTCAGTCTGTATGTCATTTCTATTACGTTTTTATATAGCCTTAGCATGACTTCATCATTGCCTTGTGATGGGGATTTGGAATGACCATGGAGGAGAGAGGATTTCTTTAAACGAGAAGTCAATAAAATTATTTTAGGTTTACACCTGGTTGTGTGTGTGTGTGTCTGTGCTTCTGTGCTCTGGAGGATGAAGGTATATAGGGCAGAGAGTGAGCTGATGGGGATCGATCAGCAGGGGGAATCTGAAACCAGAGGAACACTGGTATCTTCTTTCCTAGCTCTCTGCTTGACCAGCGCACCCACAAGCTGCACAAATGCAGAGCAACACACACACACACACACACACACACACTTCTGACTTACCCCATAATAAAATGCTCATCCTATCAATTCTTAATTGCTGCAGTGCCTTTTTTACACCATTATGCAAAATGTAGGCTCTCTTTCTCTCTCACGGTGCAAACAATGCACGACCATCCCACAGTCCTGACGACTGCTGAGTCATAGGTAATGTAAGTAGGCTACTGGGTATTTAGAGATGTAGTCATGCTATTAGTCATTAGATCATAGTCTAATCTGTATAACATTGGTGATGATGGGGCAGCCTTGTCAAATTAGGCTGTTTAACTGGACTTGTATAATTTCTGTCGAGTTACAGCCCCTGCGTATTTCCTGATTACACACATTTTGAACCTGTATTTCTTCGAATACTCCGGTACATCACGTCGTGGACAACACATGCATGACCTTTAAAATGATAGGGTGCGGTATGCAGAGGTTTACGCGCGACATGCAGGGGACGCGTGACATCTAACGGTTGATCATGTGTACTACACAGACCTGAGCCACAGCTGGTCCTTAGCAACATGGGCTCCCTTCCGTAAGCAGACCTTCCCCGGCGCCGGGAACACTCCTCCCCCTTCGCAATCAACACCTCGCCACTGCCACCGAGCCAAGGACAGTCTCCGGGGCGACGAGGAAACAACCAAGAAAAAGGTTACACATTGTGTAACAAAGTTTCTATGGAGGATAGTCATCGGGCTTGTGAAAGGATATCCAATTCTACTGAACGTATCGCATTTCCACGGCGGATCCCTTTTCCCTTTACGCCCATGCTAGCTAAGTGTCAAACTACTTGGCGCAACAGATTTAAAACCTAATAGGCTACTAGGCTACTTTAAGTGACGTTAGTCACACCGAAGATGTGCCTTTCGGCGAAGCCCACATCGTTCGTCCATGGAAGAATGCCAATATCGAATGGTCTTCGATCTGGTCTGGAGATATCGTTTAAGCAGCTGATGTGGTCTTTTCGAGGCTGTTGATGTTGAGTATTTTGAGGTGCTACCGAATTGGGACGAGAATCCCTCGGGTCGCCTCTGTAGCGCCCCCCTGCAGACCAAAAACTTTCCTCTCTCGAAGTGATTTCCTCCCCTGTTTTTACTTCCTGTTTTCTACGGGAGTCACTTAGCTCAGCGCCTTTCATTTCAACTTTTTTCTTTACGCCTGCCACTACCATAGTTTCTTCTGGAGAAATTTGTAACATTTGTAAGAAGTTAACTGGTTGTTTAGAGTCGTTCGACCGCGCGCTCTCAGAGCAGGCTACATTCTTTGGATTTTAAGAAGAAATGCTAGACACGGTTTTACGATCGGTCCCGATGGATTTCACATAGATTTTGTCTTGTTTGCTGGACTGTCCACCTAACCTATTAATGTTTTTGCCCCTTCTCGTGGTGTGCTCTCTTCACCCTCTTTGCTACCAGGCAAGTCGATTGCCACAGCTACTTCTCATGGGTATTAATGAGGATCGCACAACATAGCGTAAGCTATCTTTAGTTATAACGACTAATTTTGTGATTGACTGTTATCGACGATGTTTAGTTTATAATTGATGTCTCTTTGAAAGTTACAATGGCTGAGCTTCAGCGACCGACGCTGTGCTGTTGTCGGAAAGTGCTGACGGTGCCCAGCAAGTCCTGTGAAGGCGGCCGGGCTTTGGGACAATGTCGCCTGGTGGACATTGCATCGGCCTCCAACTTCCACAGCTTTAAACTTCGACACTTTCATCTCGACCTCCACCTCAACTTTGCGTTGAAGAGGATGACTGGGTGGCAGGTCCTAGAACTGGTGCCGATCCAGCCTGGTGTGCAAACTCTGGTTCTGGACACACACCCGTCCCTACACATCCATTCCATAGACTGTAAGGTACCCGGTACCGCTGGTTCCCCGGATATCTTCCTCTCGCTCACATACCGTGTGGACCCTTTCACAGACTACGGCTCCTCGCTTAACATTAGCCTACCGGCGACAGTCATCCGACCGCACCGGGCTTTCCAGATCACCATCCGCTACACTACGACAGACGGCCCTGCGGTAAGGTCACTTCGCTGGCAGCTGTGTGTCGTTGACAAAATGACATTGATGTCGGCTAATAATATCCATAATGGCATTCCTCATTTGCTCACAGCAGCATGTTTAGTTATGAGCACCTGTATCACAGTGCTTTTATGTCTAAATTTATCCCCGACCTCATGTTGTTAGCCAGTCAACATATCATTGTTATACACTGACAACATAATTCCCAGTGTCTGCTTTGGGAGGAAAAGGCCTCAGGGGGAGAGAAAATGCAACAGTATTGGCTTTCAGAAAAGCACAGGCCTCTAAAAAGTCAGCTCATTTTCTTCAGAGGGCTCCCAAGGCAATTCTCGAGTCTGTGGAGTATTCATGACGTGTTGACTCATCATGAGGTCAACACAGACCGAACGTCTCCCATGACAGAATTTGAGCGATGCCCCTTTGAAAAGATAATTGAACATAGCTCCGTGTCATTCACCGCCTATTGATGGTATCGACACGTTCCTAACCTATCTGCAAGCTCAAATAAGCCATCAGTCTCTCTCTGTTTCTTCTTTTTTCTTTCCCTCTCCCCCTGTTGTTGTTTCTCTGTCCCCTGTCACATGCACACTCACATGTACTCATCACACGCATAGTTTTGCTCTTCATTTTTCTCTCATATTTTGTGTCTTAAATGGTGCTCTGTTTAGTTGGACTAATCAATGCTTTACAATGTGTCTATTTCCGCACACTCTGTAGCTTTGTAGCTGTGTCAAAGAATATTTAGTAATTAAATAACACGCTTACTGGCCTTGGTGAAGTGGGTGGGAGTGTTGGAGACTTTGCGTAGTGTTCTCATGTGTCTCACCACCCATCTCCAACACACACACACACACACACACCCAAACACATACCCACCCAAACACACACACACCCTCACACAAATGTTTTATGTGTCCAGCCCAGCTGAACCCTTACACTCTAAATCATTACATATCTGACATTCTTGCTGGCATGTCCCGTGTGATTTTAATTTCTCTCCACCCACTGTAGCTGATCAATGCTGGTAATGGTATTTACTGTGACCTTTGCCCCCTACTGTGTGTGTGTGTGTGTGTGTGTGTGTGTGTGTACATATACGCTGTGCTGCAGATCTGGTGGCTGGACGCCGAGTTGACATGTGGCCAGACGCGCCCGCTGGTCTTCACGCAGGGCCACTCCGTGTGCAACCGCTCCTTCTTCCCCTGCTTCGACACGCCGGCCGTCAAGAGCACGTACTCCGCCACCGTACGGGTAAGGCGCCCCCCACCCCCCTCTGATCTCTGACCCCCCTCTCCAGCTACCGTCACCCTCTCTGTTCTACTCTCTCTCTCTCTCTCTTTTTCCTCTCTTTCCCTTTGCCTCTGCCTCTCTCTCTCCCTCTGTGTGTAATCTCGCTCTCTGTGTGAAAGAACAGCTCGTAATCTGCTTCCCTCCTGGTTTCTCTCAATCTCATTCTGTTGGTAATCCTAATCTCTTTAATTTGCCCTTTGTCTGTCTCCGACAAACACGTCCGTCCATCCGTCCGTGTCTGACCCAACCTTTCCTCTCTCTCTCCCCCTCAATCTCTCTGTTTCTGCTGTACTTTGGTCAAACGCCTTGTGTTTTTTAGCACATGTGCTGCCTGGGATTAATTGCCACTTTTTTCCTTCTGTTTTCTTTTTCCTGCCTTGTAAAACCTCATGCCATGCTGTAGTCCTGTTCGTTCTGCAGTCTTTATTTTACTGTTATGTCTCTCTCTCTATATATCGTTGTGTCTACTTTTGTGTCCTACATTTATTTGTTTTTTTGTTTTATGTTTTGGCATGACATGGTATTGTGTCTGGTTGTGTTTGTTTGTCTGAATGTTTGTGTGTATGTGTATGCGTGTGCGTGTTTATATGTCCGTGGGTGTATGCATCGGTGCGTGTGTGTGTGCGCGCGCGTGTCTACACGGGTCCCCCACACTAGGTACCGGAGGGCGTGACTGTGCTTATGAGTGCGTCCCGCAGTGCCTACTCCAAGCAGGACCGCGTCTTCCAGTTCTCCATGGAGTTCCCTGTGCCCGCCTACCTGGTGGCTCTGGTGGCGGGGGACCTGCAACACGCCGACATCGGCCCCAGGTAAGAGCCTCTGAGTCCGGGGAGGGTGGGAACAGGTGAGCCTCTAAAATCTGGGTGGGACGGATGCCAGCTAGCTAGCATAGCTCGGCATTAGAATGTTTGTAAAAATCTCCCTCTTGACACCTCAAGAAAATATGTTAATGACTTTGCTAATAGCCTGGCTTTTAGCTCACTTGTGTAGTGTGCGTGTAGAGTTGATGTGAGGTCATGGATTCCAGCCTGGGGCTGGACTGACGCAGGATGACACGGGTAACACGGGGAGGGTGTGAACAGGTGTGCAGCTGCCGAGAGGTGTCGGAAATCAGACAAGCGGAAAGCGACACTTTGTCACTTTCAGCGAAGTCGG
>CM059279.1:21800158-21812658 GCA_030347295.1 Setipinna tenuifilis | reverse complement strand
CTCAGAATCCTTTTGGAATCTGGCATTGGCACTCTGGGGAACTGAATGGGCTGACTTGTGTATGGTGGAGTTTATCTGGAAAGTACAACAACAAGCTTGTGTATTAATTGTTGCAGGTTTTTCACAGGACAAATTACAGTACACAGTTATGTTATTTTTTTACCTTTTCTCTGTCTGTTTCCTTTGCTTTCTTACTCTGTGTATGCCTGTTGTTTATTTCTGTCGTT
The DNA here is from genome assembly GCA_030347295.1 of Setipinna tenuifilis. Classification (NCBI taxonomy): domain Eukaryota; kingdom Metazoa; phylum Chordata; class Actinopteri; order Clupeiformes; family Engraulidae; genus Setipinna; species Setipinna tenuifilis. The sequence goes on along the minus strand of CM059279.1, from coordinate 21,812,431 downwards.
CTGTCCTTTCTCACCATTTTTTGTCTGTTTCTTTTGCTTTCTTGTCTTTTACTCTGTGTTTCTCATTTGTTTATTTCTGTCACTCTCTCTCCTCTCACTGACAGGTGTGAACCCCAGTAGTCTAATGAACCTCTTCACCTATGAGAAGGGCTTCTGCTTCGTCTCCTATCTCTCACAGCTATGTGGTGACATCAAGCGATTCGACAGCTTCCTAAGGGTAAGTGAGAGTAAACAAAGCTTACTTAGGTGCACACACACACACACACACACACACACACACACACGCTTTTTCTAAACAGCTTAACACTAGTCATCGTTTACATGGATGTGTGAATACTTGTTAAGACCCTATACTTAGCGCTCTCTCTGTCTTTCTCTCTTTCTCTGACACACACGGTTAATAATTTCCCCCCTGCTCTACTGAGGCTGGTCTTACCCTATTCTCTCTCCCTGCAGGCCTACATCGAGAAGTTCAAGTTCAGTAGTGTGGTGGCCCAGGACCTGCTGGACTTCTTCCTGGGCTTCTTCCCCGAGCTGAAGGAGAACTGCGTCTCTCAGAGAGAAGGTGAGTGGGAGAGAGAGGGAGACATTTTTAAAAGGCCATGTCTGGATTTTGTGTGTCATAGGTCACACAACTAAATCATCTTCAGCAGAGTGTGAATTCTCCCTCCATAATTAGGGGTGCCACCTTTTATGTTTTACATTGCTTACATTAATATGTCGGTACCTCCAAACCCTGCTATTTTTGTCTCTATGGGGGTGCTAGGTGGTGACAGGGAGGTATTGTACCCCCCAGTACCCCCTGTAATTCGAACTATGATCTTAAGTTGAATGGAAAAGTTGAGAGTATGTACAGACCCTTTTAATGGTGAAAACAGAAACTATGCCTGAACATTCTATTTTATCCCCAAACTACATTCACCAAGTTTCATATCATTGGGAATGCTAAAACAGGAGCACCGTGGGAACAGCTATGATGCTAATAATCAAACTGTCTTAAAACATGGGAGGCTTGTATGTTATGAGTGTTAGGAAAAGAGGAAATAGAGTCATCCACAGTTTCTCTCCCACTTCCCCTATTTAACTGAGTTGCCCTCAGTGCTCTTGCTGGTGTGGGGAGTCTCCTGCTGTGAGAGCCATAATAAACGATGGGGGTCAAACAAACTCTGGGGATAGTGGAAGATAGAAGATAAATACATGGAAATGTGATCTCCCCTCTATCCCTCCCCTCCTCCCTTTCCCCCTTCTATTCCTCCTCCTCCTCCTTACTGTTTATCTGTGCCTCTCTCAGGGCTGGAGTTTGAGCGCTGGCTGAACGACTGCGGACCCCCTCTGTTTGAGCCCGACCTGTCAGCCGGGGGGGTCCTGACCAGTCCGGTGCAGCGGCTATGCGAGCTGTGGGGCACCGACGCCCCCGACACTCAAGCTATTACGACCTTTGACCTCTCCACATGGAGCACCTTCCAGACGGTGCTGTTCCTTGACCGGCTGCTGGACCGCTCGCCGCTCCCTCACGGTAGCTGAAACCAATCTGCTAGTCAGCCATTTTTCTGTATTTGAGCTTTCTGATTGGATGAGATCACATATACCTTAATTGTGGTTAGCTTATATACAGGGTCAAAAGCGGTTTTCTGGAGGCGGTTTTCTGTCTTGAGCTCTGTGATCGGATTAGATTACATATACATCGAATGTGATTGGTTTATATGTTGAAAGTTGTTTTTCCTCAAAATTTGGTATTCATTTAATGACTTAACACTCCATTGAAATTTTCAGAATCACACAAGTTCACATTTCCACACTTCCCAATTACCAGCGTGCCAAAGCTTTTGACGGTGTATAGAATTTTAATGTGAACACCTTTCCTGTTGAAAAGAACTTCCATGTATGCAGCCTTGTGATTGGTCAAGTCTGTGAGTGAGAGTGAATTTGATTGGCTGGCATGTGTGCTTATGGCCCTGCAGAGGCGATGAGCCAGCTGTCGCACTGCTACTCGACCCTGCTGGACGGCATGAACGCTGAGGTTCGCATCCGCTGGCTGCAGATTGTCGTGCGCAACAGCTTCTACCCTGACCTGCCACGCGTACGAAGCTTCCTGCTTAAACACGTGAGTCCCAGAGTATGGCATGAATGGGGAATGGGGGAAAGGAGAAAGGGGGACAGAGACACATAGAGACAGACAGAGTTAGAAGCGAAATAGATGAGTTTTCGAGGAAGACAAGGATAGGCATGATGGGAGAACAGAGGGAGCACAAAAGAAACTGAACAAGAACAAGAGGAACGGGAACGTGGAAGAGTGAGGGGTTTGCTTGGTGTGAGAGAGAGAGAAAACGAGAGACAGAGAGAATGAGAGACAGAGAGGAAGAAAGGAATTCAGAGGGAGAGATTAAGTGAAGAGGTAGGGGGGCAGGGGTTTAAGGCGAGATAAACTTTTCAACTTTTTTTTTTTTTGCAGCACATACCGTACTTGGTTGTCTTTCCAGGACAAACTATCTACAAACTAACTAAGGAAAGCTAAATTGTCAGACCAAAAGCTACAGGGTATTAGTATTAGATAGCAACTATAACCATGGCGTTACAAACAGGCCTACAGCTAAAATGAACCCAAAAGTACCTGAGGGCAGCGTGAAACCTGGAGGCAATTGCCTAGTAGATGTTGTTAGCTTAGACAGGCTTCCCATCTTCAGGTATCAGTGCAAATACCATTTCTGCTAATCCTGTAGGAGCAAAAGGTCCTAAACATTTTAAAAATATGTTCACATTCACCTCATTTGAATTATTAATCTGTATGAAAGCACTCCTCAGTTGGGAAAGGACTTGTAATTTCTCCATTATTTGCTGACTTGCCTTAGCTATCTCGAAATTAATTAAACCCAAATTCATAACTGTTTCCATTATATTTCTTCCATGAAAAATCCCAAACAAATGAAGAATTTCACTTTCTAGAAAATATTCTCTGGACACGTTGTCCACTGTTAATTATTCGCACATTAGCTGACAAAGCGCCTGAAGGGAGACTGTGCACTGTGAGGAGAGGAGAGGAGAGGAGAGGAGAGGGGCTGAGAGCCACTGTGAACCCTCATTGTGCTGGAACAGTAGACACGTGTTAAAAAGCCTTTACGCTGACTGCCAGCTGCCATCTCCGCCTCCCCCTACAGACTCATGGTTGTTTATGGCTTTATAGTGAAGAGTGCAAACACATCTCAATGAATTAAAATGGTGTATAATATTATTGTGTATGATAAATTAGCTGCAAGCTGTGATCATCAAATTTTAAGGAAAGGTTTGAAATATTTTACTTTGTTTGTTATGCATCAGTATCGCATGTAAGTTCCACTTTTTGAAAATTATTATCTAAATCATTGAGATGTGTATTATGATATAGTATTCCGTCTGGTTACGATGGGACTGACTTCCCTACACAGTTGTAGACAGAAAGACAAACATACAGACAGACACACAGTCATGGATAAAAATGAGGAAGTTTGGGAGACATGAAGGGAGGAGAAGATGTCTAGCCGAGGCACCAGGTGGCGAAGGGAGAGCCAACGGCGCCAGGTGTCTCCGACCTCTAGTCACCCCCACAGCACCACCTCCCCCTGCCCACCTCCTCCTCCCACCTCCTCCTCCCACCTCCCTGCCTTATCTATGTGACCTTTCCATGCCCGCTCTCATGATGCTGCCGACAACCATGAGAGTCAAGGCCAGCTTGCCTACCGAATAGGCCAACGCTTGGCCGCGACAGGGTAATGGGAGACGATAGGCAGACATTGAGGGATGGACAGATGGATGGATAGTTTCACGAGGAGGGGCCGGGTTGATGAAGGGGGGGCAATCCGAGCAAGGTTGTAGGAAAACTTCCATACAGGTTGAGTTAAAAAAATATATTGTGTGAAGTGGAGCCCTCCACAACCCCCCCCACACACACACTCCCACCTCTTTCCCTGTCTCTTTAATCAGTACACTCCCTCTTTCCTCTCCTCCCCCTTCACTACTCCTTATCTACAAAACAACCTCTCTACATTCCTGGCACTGGAGTCCCCACTCACTCAAACACACACACACACCAAACACACACACACACATACCTTGGCCAGCTTGTGATGGACAGTGTCTGCATCAAACGTTAACTTAACGTTAAAAAACTTCTTCGGGGTTGTTTGGTTTTCTCCTCAGCCTCTGTTTTCTTTGCCGTCGTTTTGACGTCACTCCACCTCCTCCTCCTCCTCCGGAGGCTAACTTTGGAGGGGGGGGGGGGGCTCAGTGATAACCGGTTTGACCAGCTGAAGCTGGATTGTAACCACCAGGGGTGCTCGGAGCTGGCACTGCCTGAGCCCGCTTGTCACAGACACCAGACGTCAGCAGACGCTTTGGGTTTATATTTAGCAGAGCGTAGCGTAGCGTCTCAAAGACATCCAGGGGACACTGGGGGTTGGGGGGGGGGGGGGACACTGGGGGTTGGGCTGGGGGGGGGGGTGTCAGTTTGGCTCTTATCATGTAAGTGTGCTAAGATTGGCCTCATTACAGGTTAACAGGGTTGGAAATGAAATGGTTGAATGCAGACGAGTGTTTTGATTAAGGTTTGTGAGCTTATACATTAACACCATTTTGTAGTTAACGAAAAGCGCTTTTCTCTCCTGGGGTCTTGTGTAGTAACGTTGCTAACATACAAAAACATTGCATAGTAGGCCATCTTTCATTGTCACGGTTGGATGTACAAAAACTAAACTAGTTAACAGTGTTTTGTAGTTCATTTCAAGTTGCTTTTCTCTTCAGGGGCCTCATGTACTTGGGTTACGTACATACAAAAACATTGCGCAGTTAAGCTTTCTTTCACATTTGTGTTTGGATGTACTAAAAGTGAACTGAATGTACTGTATGTTCCCCCAATGCCAGTTTCCTTTTTGGGCGTACATGTGTTCGCTGGAATGTTTTGCTTGTGCATGTGCTCTCAATTTCGGGTTGAATGCAATGTACAAAGACAGTGTGCAGGTGAATTTGCTTACGCACAGTATGATGCATATGATTTTCTTTGCGTGCATATGGAACTTTACAGCTGTAAGGGTACACAACATTTTAGTAAGAAGTCCTGGGAAGTCTTTGTACATAACCTGATCTCTCTGTTCTCTCTCATTTCAGTTTGCAATGCAATATTACTTATTCTGTACTGTATATATTACATTGTTATACAGGTTTTGTTTGCACTGTTTTGCTAAGTGTTATTTACTAATATTGTTTACACATTTCTTCTGTACATAATACCCACACATTAGAGACGGATAAAGTAAGTAAAGTCTACTAATTAGAATTTGCAGTGTATCGGTCTCTTATCTAAATGTGTCTCTCTCTGTCTCGCTCTCTGTCTCTGTCTCTCTCTCTCTCAATCTCTTTCCTTCTGTCCAGACTTCGCGCATGTACACCGTGCCGCTGTATGAGGACCTGTGCGGCGGGGTGATGAAGTGCTTCGCTGTGGAGGTCTTCTACCAGACGCAGGCGCGCCTGCACCCCAACCTGCGCCGCACGCTGCAGCAGATCCTCTTCCAGACCAGCGCCACCACCGCCGTCTCAGCCCTCCCCTGCACCGCCGGCACCGGCCCCGATGCCCTGCCACCGGTGCTGGCCCGCCCATCCTGGCCCCTCCCACCACCAGCCCCCCAGCACCCACGGACACCGCCCCTAACGGGACCATCGCCCTGCGAGACGTAAATGTGTCTGCGTGACCCACCCCCAATTTTCCCTACAAGCTTGGGGGAATGGACGGTGCAATCACTGTGATGTAGGGGGAGAGGAGGTGTTATCATCAGGCGTCCCAAAGAAGAAGGACGGAGGATGAAAAAACAAAGCCCAGGGGCTGATGGGTAACAGGAAATGGAGGATAAGCCTGTAAGCAAGTGCTGCTGGTAGAGAGGTCGTCTGAGAAGCATTAGCAGCAGCAGCAGCAGAAGAGGAGGAGAAAAGAAATCTGGAAAGGACTTGAAAAAAATGACTCATGCACCCTTGTAGTGCCTGGTTTAGACTGGAGGGATGTTGTTGGTGGGGTGGGGTGGGATGGGGGGTGAATGTGTAAGTGTCTGTGAGGGTTTTTTTTTACATGGGTCAGAGGATCAGCACTCACACACTTGCTCACATACACATTCACCAACACTGGGTTATTTATGCGTCATAAGCTAACTGTTTACGCTGCTCTTGGTGAAAAGACAAAAAAAAAATCTCCTCCGTAGAGTTAAAAATATGCTTAGACTCAACTGTGAGTGTGTGTGCATGAGTGTGTGTAAGTGAGTGAGTGTGAGAGACTTTGTGTGTATGAAAGAGTTATTTAGCTTCATTTTGCCATTTGGCAAGAGTGATCATTGTGTTTGAGAGAGAATATTTGTTTTGTAACCGTCAAGTTGGCCTGCCTATGCACAAGTCCATGAATGTGTGTGTGAGTTAGTTTGTGAACCCTGGACCATTTCTTTTTCACTACAACTAATTGAAGGGGGCAGAGGATTTTTTTTTTTGGGGGGGGTGGGGGGGGCAATGGGAGCAGGCCATTTAGTTACATGGGACATAAACAACAGGAGGTCTTCACACTTCTCCTGTGCCTGACAGGGCCCACGGCTGCCTACCTGTCAATCATGTTAGAGTGAGAGACTCTTCACACTTGATCATGGTGCCGGACCAGCTGCCTTAGAGGTACCTCTGCTCTGTGCAGTATTCAAGAGGGATTCCAGCACGAGTAGTGTTCCTTCACCATTATAATGCTGAGAAAAGAAAAACTTAAAAATAATCATGAATGGAGTTCCCCTTTGTGTTGAAAGATGTCAAGCTGCATACGTTCACTAATTTTCATTAATTCACAGTAGTATTCTGGGGTTGGTGGTGTGGTTGTTTATTGTTTTTTTTATAATTTCATTTTCATCCCCATAGGAGCGCAACTGGAAATGTGACTGTTCTTTTCTGATTTGTATTTCCCTGTAGCCTTAGTTCCCACCCCCGAAACCCCCCACCTCTCTCCCCCCTCCAACAAACCCACCTGACCTCTGTGCCTGGTGCTACACCCCTCCCACCTGTGATCTCAGGTAATGTCAGTCAAGAGCGGAGAGGGGCGGAGCACACACGGGTGCCTTCCGGAATGCTTTGCACTGTTGTGGAACGTGATGATGTCACAACAACAACAACACCGCCGCCCTAGTGATTGGTCCTCCTAGCCATGAGTCTGGGTCACTAACCAATGATGATGATGATGATGATGATGATGATAATGATGATGTCAGCGTTCCAGAGACCTTGCCCACATTCAGAGACATAAACTCTTTATGTTAAAGGCAGGAGTTATGTTGTTAAAAATGTTTTTTTCCCTTTGTTTTATTAATTGAATCAGTGTCATAAAAAGAATGTCTGCAGAGGGGACTAATCATGTGTTTAGTTGGGTTTTGCGATGTAATTGTTAGAGGAGAGTACTGATGCGGTTTGTCATTTCCTTTATAAACAAATGTAATGGTCCATGGTGGGAAATGAAAAATAGTCGAGTTTGTGGTTTTTAAGTTAGTGTTTAACTTTCCAGAGTGGGTGTGAAAGTTAATCAGCAATGGTAAATGCACATTGGTGGGATACTCGAGTCATGAATAGCCTTAATCAACTGCACAGGTGAAAACATTTATTTTCAAAGTTTTGCAGGTAATAAAACTGTAAAAAAAAAAAAAAAAAATGCCTTTATCTTTATCTAGCACATACAGAATTCATGCACTCTAGTCATCAACCATTTGTTTACACAATTGATGTCTCCAGAGCGTCGTTCACTTGGTTTTAAGTATTTTTATATATTCATATATTTTACCTGTATGCGGTAGACAGATAGTGGTCTGACTGGCGGAGGCGTGGGTGAGCTCTTGGGCTTGACCGGCATTTGGCCCCTCCCTTACGTAGCCTATATGTTTGGAAATGGCATGTCCACAGGAGGGCGCTACGTCCGTATGTGTAATCGTGGGAAGGCATTTTGAATGTAATCATAGTGATATTGAACCTGAATAAATGGGCTTTGAAGCACTGAAAAAAAGCAAGTCCTCAACTCAACCAGTGTGACCTCAACTCTCCCACTTAGTGCAGAACATCATTAGCAAAATGATGCTGTGAAATAGGGCATTTTTCAACAAACAATGCCTTGCTTATTCATTTACCAACTTCATATTTTCGTTCAGTACACCACTCCGCCAATCCATACAGTTTTTCGTCACATCTCCTGTAGAGGGAGTTCCACAGAAAGCTGATAGGAGGGGCTATCCTTACACATCGACAGACAGCTGTTACAAGGAACAGGGGGAAGCTCTGTTCACACTGAGCCCAATCTGGGCCAACCTAACGTGCAACTTCAGTTATTTTTATTTTGGATCCGACTCTGCATTGAAAAACTACACCACGTAACCGAACAAGCACGTCACTGTTAACTTTAAACGAGCGTTTTGCTCGCCGTTTTGTTCGTTGTCTTGTCGTGGACTGATCTGTGAACGCGCAGCGCCAAGGCTGCTTCTCGGCTAGGCGGATAGGATCGAGCGAGGAGGGGGTTCGACACAGAGGCAGCGCTAAGGAGGCTGCGAGTGGGACTCGGCGCTGGATGAGCACGGCCTTTCGCTCCCCAGCGGCCTGCCATGGGGGAGACCAAAATTATCTACCACCTCGATGACCAGGAAACTCCCTACCTGGTCAAGCTGCCCATTCCAGCGGATAAAGTCACTCTTGCGGACTTCAAAAATGTCCTCAATAAACCCAACTACAAATTTTTCTTCAAGTCTATGGATGATGACTTCGGGTAAGGTTGACACATTAAGCCTGTGCTATTCGTATTCATGTTCTGGTTTGATATTACCTTTAGGCAACGTTCCACCTCATAACTGAATGTTCCATGACCCAGGTGGCTGTAACGTTGTTGTTCTAGATTTATGATAATGCCAGACACTTTTCTGCATTACTACGACCGTTGAAGCCTAACACACCTTCCCTTTAGTCTTTGCAGATTCTTGCAATATCTGCATCCCAGTAACGACAAATGGCGTAGTTTGATCATTTCTTGTTTTTTAATAACTTTTCACTTTGTCTTGAACTGATTTTAAGCGGTAGTTTCTTTTATTTAATAACCAACCATTTTTGAAATGGAGGACTATATGTGGTTATAGCCTAGTAGTAACCGGGGGTGCAATAATTGAGCTACAGTTGTAAGTCTGAGATTTTTTTTAAGGAGGGACCGTATGGGTTTGGGAAAGGAGGGTGTCTGTGTTTATGTCAAAAAGGAGGTATCCAAGGCTTCCAAGGTCAACCAATAAAACGACGGTTTGAGGGAATGAAGGAACAACGAAGCTAGTCGGCACGTTAGCAACTTACAAAAGCCTTGTGCCTAGAATTTGCCCAGCGGGTGGCAGAGACGTGTCAGTTTTGGCAAAGTGGATAACAATCCATCTGGGTCAACACAACTAACTTAAAATTGTCTGTAGCCTACTCCTTTTCGTCATGCGCTCTGAAGACACAAGCCCTGTTGTGTCCTTATGTAATTACTTGTTACTTTGTCTCAGACAGCATTTGGGAGTTGGTTCTGAAGCTGAAGCTGGTTCTGAAGCTGAGGCTGCACTATTTCCTATTATTTGCCGTTTTAAGCCCCTTGATAATACATAATTTCTACCTAATACAGTGGTTACGCGAGAGAAAATGCGAAAATGGCGGATGTGAACTACAGGGGGAAGGTTGACGAACTGGACTCTTTTGTTATAAAAAGAAAAGAAGGGAAATGTCCTTTTGTCCCCATTAGTCCCTCTTACGTACAAGTGTTTAACACTAATCACGTCTGTTGACTTGTTAAAATGTGTCAGGGAGAGATAAGAAAGCCCGTCTCTGAATAGTGACTACTGTACTTACAGAAGAAGCGGTTTAGAAGACTCTGGAATGCTGACTTGGAAACACTGTATCATTCGGGAATACTGTGTGCACTGATCCTTTGAGCAGATTTATGTACGAGTCCCCAAGCCTGAATTACTGTCAAAGTGCTGAACAGTATGCCTTTGCTAAATTCAAATCCATACAACTCGGGTTTGGTTTGCTTTTGTTGGCTTGCTAGGGTGTTTTTTTTCAGTATTGCCTGGCCACTCATGCCCCTCAGCCCCACAAATAAACACACACACTCAGATAGTTAACAAAACAAGACTCTCACGCAGCTGGCGTGTCCACTGTGGTCGAGTCTGTCCCTTAAAAAACAGCTTCTCAAGGTGAACAGCTAGCCATTGTTCCAGACCCCCTAGCAAGCATGCTTGATTTTCTTTTGAGGCCTGCGACGAAGCTCAGCGTGAGGAGGCGGCAGGAGCTTCCCGGCACATGTTCCTCCGGCGCGCGGGTGATGATGGCAGCGATGACATCAGTTAGCCAATATTTTCTAGAAATTTCGCACGTTTTTTTTCCATTCATCAATATTTTAGTGATTTCTGAATACCCTTTTATTGTTACGAATATATCCTACTCATTTTTGAACTTGAACATGCCAAGATCATGTCAGCCTTTGAGCAACAATGACATCTATGTACAGACAAACAACATATCTCTTTAGCTGTGCAATTGCCTGGCTGAATTAGTGAGTCAGAATCATGCAGGGGCACCGCAGATCCAGTTATGCCAGGTACACTTGTTGAAGACTGACTCCATCTCCCATTACGTCCTCAGGGCAAGCGTCAGCGTGGAGTCATGGGTGCGTCATTGATTTGTATCGTGTAAGGTTATTGGTTTGACCCTTCTGTCTCCTTCTTTCGTGCTGTGAAGCCATGAATTGCTTAAAGAAGCAGTAAATCTTTTTTTCCACACTACCACGGTTCCTTTGCACTGGCTAATTTAATATCGTGTTGACCCAACTCTCTGACATTTTATTTTCAGAGGCAGATACAAACAACTACACATGGATGCACAGTCACACCTGCATTTATATTTATGTCAAATTCATGACAGCTTGACATCAGTGCCTGCTTTAATATTTAGACTCCTGTGTCCTATGTGTGTGCTCACAGAGAGAGTGAGAGAGAGAAAGAGGGAGAGAGAGAAGTGCATGGGTCGTCTCCTTTCTGCACAACTGCTGATAACATGACAGTCAGATTACCAAAGCATCCACACACATATCCAAACATACACGTGCACGCACACACACACACACACACACACACACAGAAAGAGAGATGTGCAGAGAGTAAGGATGGCTTCTTCCCTGTGTGACTTGATAACCTTTCTTCTTTATGGCTGCCAGTGCTATTAAAGAGCCTGGCTGACTCAGGGCCGTGTGCGGGAACAGCGATAGTAGCCTGTGCCTGTGATTCACTCACTGTCATATCAGTATCGTGAGCACATGACAGCTTGAGTGATGAGGTTTCAAAAAATAATAATCAGCCCAAGCAGCACCAGCTACAGTGGGCTAAAATGACACTCTGGTCTCTTTAATGAGGACCATCAGAGAATGTCGAGGTAACTTTGATTGATTGATTGTCTGGTCTATCTGACAGAACGAATAGGGACAACTTTCTGTGAGACCTACATGCAATCAGTTGTCTCACAAGCAGAGTAATCTTAGCCCTCTGACCTTCTTCAGGGTGCTGATTTTCTGTTTAGGCTCTTCCATACTTTTGCAGAAAACAGCAAAAAAAAGTCGCAAAAGATGTCTGGGGATGTGTGCTTATAACAAAACCCTAGAAGTGCTGAAGTGTATCTGTCCTAAGAAGACAGTGTTACAGTACAAGTTTCTAAAGAGAAAAGTCAAAAGAATCCATACACTGTGCATTCTGTATTAGCTTGCCTTCCTATGGTTTTTCTTTTTAATCCAGCATCTCAACACAGATAAGTAGTGGGGTTTTTTGACTTAGTATTAAAAGTTCCGTAAAAGCCAAATTGCTTCTTCCAAAATGTAAATCCTGTAATCCGACGTGGGTGCATCTTTTGTCTTTCTGCCCCCTCGTAAATGTGTATTAATTGCATCCTGTTGGGCATTGCGGTTGAGGCGTGGGTGCCTATCACGTTCGAAAGGAGGAAATGGGGAGCTTTTATCAGTCATCTCCAGTGCTTTTGTGCAGCTTGCCTTATCCATTGGAAGGCCATTGGTGGCAGGCAGAGCGCACCGATCTTGATCAAGATACACCAGCATACGCAGCAGCATGTCCAGCTGGAAATCTGGAGCATGGCCCAGATACAATCTTTTACAAACACACACAGACAGACACAGACACACACACACACATACACACACACACACACACACACATACACAGGTGTGTGCGATTA
>CM059279.1:21777658-21782658 GCA_030347295.1 Setipinna tenuifilis | reverse complement strand
CCCATCTATCATATGTCTCTCTTCCCCCTTTCTCGCTTTTCTCTCGGTCTTGCACTCTTTCTTTCTCTCTCTATCTCTCTCTGTCTCTCTCTTTCTTTCTCTTTATATGTAGAGTGAAAAAAAGAAAGATGGAGGGAGGGAGGATATATAATCTTCTCCTCTCTCTATGGCTCTCCCTCCATCTTTGTTTTTTTCGCTCTCTCTCTCTCTCTCTCTTTGTGTCTGTCTGTCTGTTCCCCTTTCTCTGTATATCTCTTTCCCGCTCTCTCTGTCTATCTCTCTCCCTCCATCTTTCTTCCTTTCTCTCTTTTTTTCTCTATCACGCTCTTCCTCTCTTCATCTCTCTCTATCTCTCTCACCCCTCTGACCTCCACCCATTTCGCCATCTGTTTGGCATTAAGAAGAGCAGCACATTGTAAATTATGGCCTTTTCTGAGCAGTTTGTACATCTAGAACTAATCTGCGTAGAACACCCTGCCCTTTTTCTTTAGGTTTCCCTTGTTCTTCCCTCAGCCAGGTGCGCACTCTGTCTTTTTCTCACACACACATACACACACACACACACACACACACACACACACACACAGCATACATGCACACATGCACACAAACACACGCATCTGCTGCATTTTTGTCAGCTTCTGTCCTTTTCGTCTTTTATTGTACTTTTTCTACAGCAGTATAAAGTGAGTACATCAGTGATTCATACACTTAGATAAACGTGTCTTCAGAATGAATACATATAAAGACTCTACCATCTTTCTCTCTCTCTCTCTCTCTCTCTCTCTCTCTCTCTCTCTCTCTCTCTCTCTCTCTCTCTCTCTCTCTCTCTCTCTCTCCAGCTGGTGTCTGCAGACGGTTCCCACTCCGATGGGGGTTCAGTGTGTGGTGCCGACAGTCAGGCCGAGCTGCCACCCCCCCTCGAGAGGACAGGAGGCATCGGAGACTCCAGACCACCTTCCTTCCAGTCAGTATGAGTGTGTGGGTGTGTGTGTGTGTGTGTGGGTGTGTGTGTGTGTGTGTGTGTGTAACGCTGTGTTCACACCTTTAATTCAGTGAAAAGTAGACCGGACCATACACAGACACATATGCTTATAGACACAGACGTGCATATGGGTGTGTATTTGTGTGTGTGTTTGTGTGTGTGTGTGTGTGTGTGTGTGTGTGTGTGTGTGTAACGCTGTGTTCACACCCTTAATTCAGTGAAAAGTAGACCGGACCATTCACAGACACATATGCTTATAGACACAGGCGTGCATATGGGTGTGTATTTGTGTGTGTGTGTGTGTGTGTGTCTGTGTGTCTGTGTGTTTGTGTGTGTGTGAAACGGTGTGTTCACACCCTTAATTCAGTGAAAAGTAGACCATACCACACACAGACCCATATGCTTATAGACACACACCCATGCATATGGTTGTGTATTTGTGTGTGTTTGTGAGCTGTGTGTGTGTCTGTGTGTGCATGTCTGTGTGTGCATGTGTGCATGTGTGTGTGTGTGTGCATGTTTGTGTGTGTGTGCATGTTTGTGTGTGTCTGTCTGTGTGTGTGTGTCTGTGTCTGTGTGCATATTTGTGTGTGTGTGTGTGCGTGTCTGGTAACAGCCGCATTTTCATGGTTCTGGAGAAGAGTGGACGTGAGCCAGCTTGTAAATCAGGCGCCCACTCACCCAGTCTGAGTACTGACCAGTCCAAACAGGAATCTCCCTGCACACACACACACACACACACACACACACACACACACACACACACACACACACTCACAGTCATATATAGAGACACTCATGTATAGAGACACATATACACTGGCAGCCATACAGTACATGCAGACTTACACATGCATGCAAGACACATGGGCACATATGCACACTGGCCACCAGGAACACAGAAACACACATTTACATAGAATTACACACACACACACACACACACACACACTCACTCACTCACTCACTCACTCACTCACTCACTCACTCACTCATACACAAATACACACACTCACTCACTTATTCTCTCTCTCTCTCTCTCTCTCTCTCTCTCTCACTCACACACACACACACACACACACACACACACACACACAGGCATCAAACATTAGTCCCTGATCAGATCATTCCCTTATGAGGGCACGATCCCGTTCATTACCCACATCTTTAACAACAGCACCTCGCCCAGCTCCTGGGTCACCCCTTCTACGAAAAACTGCCAGAAACGTCAATAGTCAGATGGAGACCGCTGCAGGAGTGGCTCCACTAAGCGTGAGATTTCAGCCATCTTGGCCAAACCGGTGCACCGGTGCACCCCCGCAGCCTATAAATCAAATCAGCTCGGCCGATTATCCGGGGCTGGACACGGATGATCGATGCCGATCGATCAATAACTCCCAGCCTGCGCCATCGACTGGGCCTAAGTGCCCGCTACTGGCAGGGCACATGAAAGTGGCCTTGAGAAAATGGTGAAAGAAAGTGGGAGTGGGAACAGTGGCTATGAGTGGAGTTAAGACAAGATGTTATGTGGTTATGTGGTATGTCGATACTACAGAATGTGTGTGTGTGTGTATAGAGAGAGGGAGAGAAAGAGAGAAAAAATCACTTATTAGAAGTGTGGGAATTAAAGGAAGAGGGAGAGGTATATATGTATGCAATCTGTGTGTGTGTGTGTGTGTGTGTGTGTGTGTGCATAGAGAGAGGGAGAGAAATAGTAAAAAGAATAAGTGTGGGAAGAAAAGGAAGAGGTAGAGTTAGGTATGTATGCAATGTGAGTGTGTGTATGTGTGTGTGTGTGTGTGTGTGTGTACTTACATGCTTTCACGTAGCGTTTTACATTTCCACATGAGAAACCTCAGATGCGCTGGTGTTCCCCATCCCTGGGGTGTTAGTTGTCCCTGGCCGACGGGTTATCTGTGTGTGAGCATGTGTTTGTGAATGTGTGTGTGTGTGTGTGTGTGTGTGTGTGTGTGACCATGTGTTTCTGTGAGCATGTGTGTGCGGCTGCGCTTGTTTTGTCCTGACGGTACTTCCTGTCTGTGTGGCCTGGTTTCCTGTTCCCATTCCCCTGCCATCCCCCAGGTTAATTATTAAATCTAGTGGAAACAGCAGCGCAGGCAGAATGATAAAAACAGCAGAGAGGGAAGAAAAACATGAGGAGGCCTCAGAGCTCCCCCTGCTGGTGATAGCCGGGAGCTGACAGACCACTACAGGCAACAGCCTACCGGCATCAGTAGCTTAGCTTATGCAATGTGGATATATGGATACAATAGGCATGCAATATGTGTGCAATAACATGCATACATGTATGTGTATCCACATACAAAGCCATACTCATAAGTCACACTAATGCAGGAGCTTAAATTTACACTCGACGCACACACACACACATACACATGGATGCAGAGAATACTCATACACACCCAAAGCCACACGCACACATTTACACACACATGGGTAGAATTGTAATAACATGTGTTTGCATAACAAATCCATACTCACAGTCATATAAATTCATAGGTAATTCTAGATTCCCACCCCAGACTCGCTCACACACAGGCACACACACTCTCTCTCTCTCACACACACACACACACACACACTTAGAGAATTGTTTTCATACCTGTGCTCACAATCGCTCAAACACACTCTCACACATATTGTCTTGCTCCCGCCGTGCTGTGCTGTGGCTGACATTAAAACTGTGGGATGTTCAGAAAGCAGCGTTTGACATTTAAACAGTGGGGGTCCCTGAGAAGACTGCCTCAGTAACGGATGTGCCTGTAGGCCCTAATCAGGCATCTGCTGGTGAGAAGCAGCTCTGTGTGTGTGTGTGTGTGTGTGTGTGTGTGTGTGTGTCTGTGCGTGTAGGGCCCGCAAGTGTGTCTGTGTCTGCAGTTTTTCCGTGTGTCTGTTTCACAAGACAGAAGCAATATTCACCTCCACTGATCTTTCTTCTTCTCTCAACCCATGTGTAATCGCCCTCCTTCCTTATATTTCATCTTCTCTTTCATCCTGCACCCCCCCCCCCCCCCACCACCCCATTCTGCAACGTCTCTCCTCCCCCGGCAGTGCGAATGCTGCGGGCAGCCAGGACAACCTTGACAACGACACGGAAACGGATTCGGCAGCACCTCCGCGCCGAGACAGAGAGAAGGAGAGAGAGCGGGAGAGGGAGAGGGAGAGACCGCGGAGGAAAGACACCCACGAACACGGTGTGTTTAGTCATTAGCTCCTTGTCCTGGTTTGCACTCATTAACTCCATCCTACAGTAGATCTTAACCATCAAAGTGTCTGCTTTAGAGTATCAAGTACACTACATAAGATGGCTCTCCTGCAAGAAAAACATTCACATTTTGGAATGTCACATAAGTATTTAGGTTACGATACAATATGATATGATACAACTTTTTTGTCAGTCAGGACTGAAATTCTCATTGCTTACTGAAATGCTCATTCTTGGGTTCCTAATTTATTACAGGGACATACTTTACATGCCCTTACACAAAAAGAAAAATATATCACATGTAACATTCCATGACATTGTATGCTCGCATACAGTACACAAACATACAGATACACAAATACAGATCTACATTATACAAAATACACAAATACAGATCCTCATAACAACAAACACACAGAAATACAGATCTCTGCAATATTTACCATGTAAGAGAGGCAGTTTAGTTGAGTGCAGCCTGAAGGCTAAGTGAGTTCTCTGTGGTGAGAGTAAAAGCTAATTAAACACACAGTGGGCCCTGAGACCCTCTGGCTTCCTCCTCTTCCACCACCAAAGAGGGGGAACATTAGGATAATTCTAAGGGACCAGCATTGACAGGATGCCTTTGAGGACACTCTTTAATATTTGGATTTATATAATTAATCATAATATGTATATTTATATTTTTTTATATGAATCATAAGAGGGCCCGAAATTGTATTCTTGGCATGACTACTACAACATGGCTAGTAGAGCCCCCTGGTCACATCAGGGTTGAATTTAAGGGAGGCA
>CM059279.1:21707658-21770158 GCA_030347295.1 Setipinna tenuifilis | reverse complement strand
TTATCTTTCTATACTCTCTCTCTCTCACTTGCTTTTGTCTCTTTCTACTGTCTCTCTCTCTCTATCTCTGTGTCTCTTTCACTCTCACTTGATGACTCTCAGGGAGTCGTAGCAGTGGATCCAACCGCAGTGGTAGTAAGAAAGAGGCTGGAGCAGGAGCAGCAGGAGGAGGAGGAGGAGGCAGCGGCGGTGGTGGAGACTCCAAGTCTGGAGGGAGTGGCAGCGAGACGGAGCTACGGCGTGAGAAGGCCCCCAGCGAACGCTCTTCAGCCCCCCCTAGCGAGCGCAGCGTGCATAGCACCCACAGCCTGCGCAGCACGCACTCAGTCGTGGCCTACGGACCCCCGGGCTTGCCCCCGCAGCCCCAGAGCCCCACCCCAGTGCCCCCCACGGCACCACCCGGCTCGCCCCCGGGCCGCGACCTGGCCTCCGTGCCACCCGAACTCACGGCCTCGCGCCAGTCCTTCCGCATGGCCATGGGAAACCCCAGTGAGTTCTTTGTGGACGTCATGTGACCAGGGAACAGCAGCAGGTGAAGCCGAAGGCTGAGTGTTGCACGTTCAGGTGTTCAGGACAATATCTGCCAACCCCGCCCGCCCCCAGGAAAGGAGAGACAAAAGTCAACAGGGGAGAGATTAAGAGGGACAGGGAATGATTGTGTTGTATGTGAATAGTAGAGTGTGTGTGTGTGTGTGTGTGTGTGTGTGTGTGTGTGTGTGTGACAAAAAAGTGACAAGAGTGAGTGTGTCCTGTCTCATCGCTCTCTCCTGTCTAGCTCTCCTGTTGAGTGTGTCGTACTTTCTTCAGTGAAGAAGTAGCAGTGCTCTTTCCTGACTCCTATCAAACAGAAAAGCTCTTTCTAAAAAAGAAAAAAAACAAACAAACAAAAAAGCTAATTCCTGTTGCTGTCTGCTTTGGTTAAGGGAGTGTATGCAAATGAGTGAGAGGTGGTGAGACTGAAGGAGAGGGAAATGTTTTTTATTTTCGTAAATCTGTTTCGTTTACCTTGTTTTTGTTTACCCTGTCCTCCTTTTACTCTTCCATTGGCACTTGTCTTGTTTAGGTTTCTGTCATGGAAACCCTAAAGTTGATAGAGAAGATGGGGAGCGAGGCTGAGGGTAGGAAGTGACCGAGCTTGTGGACCCTGTGTGGTCTCTCCTCCTCCCAGCATGTCCCAATGAGGCTCTGCATTTTTACGTGTTTGGAACAAGACACTAACATGAAGAAGAAAAGATGAGATGTGTTTTATATTTGCCTTTTGTTTAATTTTAATTTTTTTTTTTGCTGTTTTGTTTTGAAATCATTCAAATAATGGAGAAGGAGCAGGAGGTTGGGTGTTTTTTTTCTTAACTATACAGAAATCATATCAAAAGATTCTCAGTATGCAATACTTTATCTGCCTTTTATCAGACAGCGATGTAGACAAAATGAAGTATAGTGTCATCTTGTGTTAGATGCAAGATTACTGAAGGTACTACTCAACAAGGCTTAAAGTGTCTGGTGCTTTTAAAATGCAGACCCTCACCTAAATCTAAATCGTCTGCTTTAGTTCCCATGGTAACCAGAGCACTGATGTCATGTCTGGGGAAGTTACTGGCCAATCAGAAAACTGGAAGGGGACCTCTACTGAACAGGCACCTCAACATATTAGCCTAGATGCAACTGCACAATCCCAGAGACTGACTGTTACCTCCAGTAATGTGATTGCATAGAGTTGACACCATGTTTTTTTTTTTTTTTTTTTACCAGAGCTTATCAGTTAAAACAATTTAATTTATCATGTTTCATTAACATCTACATTCGGTATGCTATACAGCCTAACATTTCATTTTACTTCTGCAAACCCTTCCTTTCCCTTTGAAATACACTTATCACAAGTTTTCAATTTATTAGAAACTGATATTGTATAGTGACAAATGGTTCAATTTAATACTCATTGTACACTGTTTTATGAGAACAACAAACAAAAATTGTTTTTATTTATAAACATAGTTTTATTGCCTAAACTTCTGTCTGTGATTTTTATTTTCAGGAAGGTTCCTTTAACATTATATTGGCATATTTGAAAAATTGTCACAGTAACTTAGGGGAGAGAATCTTCTAGTAGGCTTAATGCACTCACTTGCACACAAAACATCAGAGAACTGTTTCAGCTGTAATCCTAGGGTGTAGGCTATAACCGCCTAGCAGGAAACGCATTGTGTATGTCAGGGGTGGAGCCAGGGTTATGTTTCATTCCCCAGCAAGTATTCCTTTACAGTCAAGATGGTTGAACAAACACAATTAGCCGGCATTAACTTTTCATGACATACCCTGGCCTAATTTTTGGTAGGCCTGCTTTAAGCTGCCACAGGCTACAACCGAAGAGCTCACAACATGGCATTAGCCAGTAACAGCCAATATACATGTTATAGAGGCCTAGCCTGTCTATAGTTGTGTGTTTGAGGGGGGCGTACAATTGGAAAACATAGCTTAGGAGTCTAATAATTGAAGCTACTAAAATAGAAATAAAATTCAGTCTGTATCAGAGTGTGTAGCGTCCTCAGTGTAAGCTACGTAGGCATAACCGATGACAGTGGGCTAGGCCCTTGCCACTACACAGAGAGTGGGCAAATACATCATTCTGAATACATACATATTTAGTCCAGAGCCGGGACACAGTGGAAAATATGAATTATAGACTATTATACTACTAATTATAGAGTATAGATGTTAAAGTCATTGTGATCTAACCGCATCACTCAACTGAAATGGCAGAGATTCAAAAACTACCGAAAAGAGCCTGTGCTGTGTCTGCAGTCACGTCATTGCGTCGTGTCAGCTGACAGGGAGGCTTCGAAGGAGGGAGCGGTCGACATCTTGAATAAGGGCAGATGACTAAAACTGACCGTCAGACAAAGCAAGGCGGGGAGCATCTTTTGAGCAACCGGCGATTCGAGGGCTACGGATTTCAGTTGTGGTGAACGACGACAGCCCTGTCAAAGGGTGTGAGGGAAACAGGTAAGGGAACTGTTGACAGAGCAGCGGTACACTGCCGAAGGAGTGGACGACTCAGTCGTGACAATATTCAAATGATCAGTGGACTACCTGATGGTACAGCTAGCTAGTGAGCCAATGCTAGCTTGCTAGTTGGCCGTCTTCTCTCTGCCTACTTGCTGAACCTATATAGCGGGGTAATTTGTCATTGAGGCAATTTTGCAACAGAATTATTCAAGTCACTGTTAATGTCGAAGTAAGTGGTATACTACTTGCATTTGTATTGGCATGTAAATTTATATTCACATTACGTTGAATTTGTTATATTGGCGACACATGAAAATAAATTGAATCGGGGTGAAAGCTAATGCTAATGCTAGCTGTCCTGGCCGCTGAAATGGTAAAGATAGTTTTCCGGTCAGGCAGACATTTTGGTGGAAGGCGAGCTATATTTGCCCTCTAGTGAACTGACATTCAATGGTTTATACAAAGACGCACTCTTTAAGTCATCACTTGTCGGGGAAACACCAGCTCTGGCATTAACGTCTGTTTTGCGTCCACATAGTCAGCACCTCGGTAGCTAGGTAAGGCTACGTGACTGCTAGCTGCCGACGATACCGTCGCAGTGGGCTTGTCCGTGCTTTAGGACGGCGGACATGTTGGACACCTAGCGGCGAATAATGTTGATTGTGTGTACTGGTCGTCGAGTTGTATTTATAATTCATTGTCATTTTTCTGTTTAATTTAAACTCGTTTGCAGTCTAATTGCCAATTAAATGACAACTGATTTCTGAATCAGGTGTATTGATGGCAATAATGCTAACATGCATGCTAACGTCAACTTTAGCATAACCATTTTCTCCAGTAATGCTAGCTCTCTGTAGAAATGTCTGGTGATGTGAAGGTTGCTTATAAGGTTATTTCGATCAATTAAACATATGTGCTTTTTCAAGCTGATAGTGTTGAGTGTTGGGTATGTCTGACTGTGTTGCCTCGCAGTTAACGGGATTGTGTCAGTCAAAATGCTCTATGTCGTTGTCCTGATTGAGCCAGTCGGGTGATCAGTAATGTTGAATGGGAAGTGACTAGCTAGTTTCAAATAAGTTTCAATTGACAAAAAAAGCCATTTTTTTAGGGAAATTTGGTAATATAATCCCACGGTCATGTTATTTTCGTACTGCATTCGAAATACCTGATGGAGTACGGAAGCTGGAGGGAGTCGCACACAAATTACTGGAACGTGCACATCTAAACCGATCTAAACCTGTATTTGTGAACATTATTACAGTGTAGCTGCTGCAGAGTCATTGGGGGTGTTCAATGTGATAATTAAACTCAGCGGTTGGCTGCCCTCTTTGACAGCGAGTTAGGTTGTAAAGGATGGCTCAACGCCAATGCAGTGTATTTTCATTTTCTGCCACTTTTTAACATTATCTAAAATGATTATTGCTATAGCATTTTTATAGGTGATATGTTGTTAGAAGTTGCTAGTAGTAGATTCATTGTAAATGGTTGTGAGTGGTAGGCCTTTCACTCACGCTCCCTTCCTCTCACAGGAAAAACATGCATGACAGTCGTGACGGCTTTTTTTATGGTCTCCTGCTTTGAGATGCAATCAGGTGGCTCAAGTTGGCATTTAAGTTCACTGCAAGGTTACTGTGCAAAAAATACTGTTATACTTAATACTGCAATACTGTAGTCACGTATATCAGATATGGTGTGGTTTTTTGTAGTTGGTGTTAATAATTTTGAAGATTATGACCAATAAATCCATTCACTGAGGTGTTTGCCATCATTTTGAGCCTTGCGTGCTGGTGTTGAATAGTCTGTCTGGTCAGTGGCCCTGCCATAATCGTATCAAGAGTATTTTTAGACGCTCCTGGAGTGAGTGTGAGTGGGGATTAGTGGAGCCCGATGTGGGATGAACTGCAGGGTTAATAATAGACATGAGGGGGGCACTGACTCACTGAAATATCCTTCATTCACAGTAAACCTCTACTGTACAGCCAATTAATCAACTGTGCATTGGAAGACCAGAGGTCACCTGTCAGAGAATATTCTTAAAGAATGTGTGTGTGTGTGTTATGGTTGCTTGTTTGTAGTTGCTACTCTTGTTTATCTCATGTGTTCTGCTTGTCTGTCTGTCCTTGCAGTAGTTCCATGATGTTGCATGAAGACTAAGCACTTGCCACCATGATCGGAGGACTGTTCATCTACAACCACAAGGGGGAGGTGTTGATCTCTCGTGTCTACCGAGATGATATAGGGTGAGTGCTCTCTTGCAGGATGGAATTGAGAATGCAACTTTTTTTTTTTCCCTCCAACCTTTGTTTTGGGTCTTGTGTTCCTCATCCACACCTGCTTTCTTTAGTTAAATATGTCCTAGTGACCTTAGTTTGTTTCTTCGGGCAGCTTTGGCGCTGTTCCTTAGTTGATTAGATTTAGTAGGAAGTGTTTTCACATCCCATTTCCTTCCTTCCTTCCTTGCTCGTCTTCTCAGGTCTCCCTAGTCCACCTTCTCTGTTGGCTTGTTTGTTTCTACTGTGTTTCCTTCCTTCCTCCTATGTGAAGCCTTTCTTTTGTTTCTCACACCCAACATTGTCCTCTCTTCTCATCACTTTATTGCCCCTTGTAGAAATAGGTAAAGCAGCGTGTGTGTTTGTTTTTGTTTTTTTTTCTGGTCTGCCTCCTTTCCCTCCTTCTACTAAACCCCACAGCCCACCCATCTGCAGCATGCTGACTGCAGTGCGACCAGTGCACCAGTCTGACCCCCCTAAGCACGCACACACACACACACACACACACACACCACTCACCAGGGCTGGTGATTAATCGGTCACAAATCGAGATCATGATGAAATTCAGGTTTAAATTCATACCCTACTCACCCACACAGTCCCAGTTTTGTGTTGGTGCGCAGCACTGTGGTATTGCGGGTGCACCCTACACATTTGGCCACTCATTTTCTACTCTAATGCATCACTTGTGCTCTGGGTTTGACCTTTTCACCAACCTGAAGTAGAGCAACTGGAGATGGCAGCCCCCCAAAGAGGGAGGAGAGGAGAGCGGATCTGCGAGATTGCCCTGCCCACTGGCAGGACATCGGGGAAGACTTTGATAACGGCCTAGAACCGTTATAAGTGCCGTTGCCAAGGTTACCATCACTTCGAACTCCCGGTGCCATTGGTGCAGCTGTCAGAGCCAGAATTGTGTGTGTGTGTGTGTGTGTGTGTGTGTGTGTGTGTGTGTGTGTGTGTGTGTGTGTGTGTGTGTGTGTGTGTGTGTGTGTGTGTGTGTGTGTGTGTGTGTGTGTGTGTGTGTGTGTGTGTGTGTGTGTGTGTGTGTGGAGGGGTGACGAGAGTGTGTGTATATGTCTCGCTGTAAAATGGCGCATGTGTTTGCCTGTATGTGTGTGTGTTGGCGATGAATGCATGCCTCATTAGGGTGAGTCACCAGAGTGCAGTGAGCGAGGAGACGAGGCCAGAGAGGGGGATGGAAGAAGAACATGCAGTATAGATTGAGGAAGGGAAAGCATAGAATAAAACGGAAAAAAAAACGAAGGGGCTTCATTTCAGTTGCTGTAGGGAGCACAGCCCCACTGAGAAAAGATAGCTGTGTTGGCCAAATGAATGAATACGCTTCTCTTTTCAGCTGGACTGGTGTTTCTCTTTTACAGATAAGCAAAGAAAGCAACACCAAGCTTGTTTAAAAAAGAGGGAAGGAAAGCAAAAAAAAAAAAAAAAAAGATTGAAACGGCAACCTCCAGTTGTGGTGGGGTTGGTGTTGAGCAACAATTCTGATGGGATTTGAGAAATAATTTCTCAGTGACTCGTTTTTGCTTTTTGTCATATCAATTTACAGTTCACACCCATCACAGCTCGCTGACCTCAGCTCCATTTGAGATTGTCGTTTCTGCTTTCAGTATCAGAGGGAGCTCAATGTCCGAGCTTTGGGGAACAGTTAGGGGAGATGGCAAGTGATTCTGAGGGTGGGGAAGAGGCTAGAGTCTAAAGAGATAAGAGCTTGGTACTGTTTGCTGTCGTTTGCTAATGAACTTTGCATAGTTCACATTCCACCCCACTGCTCCCCAAAACCAGTCTGAAGTTGCTTGCTATGATTGTACTGCTAAACTTGTGCAGTCCTTATAGCCAGACTTCAGGTTTGGGGGAAACATTTTATTTGTATGTGTGTGCCTTTCAACAAATGATTACAAAAACAGTATTGGTAAATTGTTGATTTTTGTTCTTCCTGTGTTTTCTGGCCAAAACTTTTTTGTCTTTTTTTTTTTCTTCACGCATCCCCTGATTACTTAGTTTTTTTCCCCTCTCATGATCCAGACCACCTGTTTCTTTTTACTTTCCCATCTGTTTTCCTCGCCTCTCTCCCGACTAATTCTTATTGATCTTCTGTCTTGGTTGCTTTAATTGTCATGTGCAGCGTCCTCTTTCCTGCTCTAATTTGGCAATAAGGTTCTCATCATTTTATCTTCCTCTGGTCTCGTCTGCCCGCAGGCGTAATGCGGTGGACGCGTTCCGCGTGAACGTGATCCACGCACGGCAGCAGGTGCGCTCCCCCGTCACCAACATCGCCCGCACCAGCTTCTTCCACGTGAAGCGCTCCAACATCTGGCTCGCGGCCGTCACCAAGCAGAACGTCAACGCCGCCATGGTGTTCGAGTTCCTCTACAAGATGTGCGACGTCATGACGGCCTACTTTGGCAAGATCAGCGAGGAGAACATCAAGAACAACTTTGTGCTGATCTACGAGCTGTTGGACGGTAAAAAGTCCCCCCCCCCCCCCCCCCCCCCGCTCTGCTCTGCTCTGCTCACGCTTGTTTATGGTGAATGTGTGACCCTGTCCACACTTGGCATTCGTGTGTGTTTTGTGTTATTTTCACCAATTGAAATTCATTCACAAAACATGAAGAGAGGATGTGGTAATGTGTATTTTAAGTGAGGTAATCGCAGGTGGTATGTTGGTTCACACATTGGACATTGGCTTGCCTCTTCACACGTGCCTCTGTTATCATTACTGATCTGGTTTTAGTCCCAGTCGCCCAGCTCTACATGCACGTAAGCACGCACGTCATTTACATTTGGCAAACATCTACAACATTGATGTTGAAGAGATTGGCAGCAGCAATCTACCTAGTGTCCTTATTCAAACAGAAATGAGGGGGGGGGCTACATTAAAAACAGTTAGGACTTGATGCATTTGCAATATTTCTGCAATTTTTCCAGTGTCAAGTAATAATGGCGTTTTTTTTAATATGAGGCAGATCATTGCAAGTGAGTACTTGAAGAGGACGTTAGTGGACCAACCAGTCCTTTAAGTGACTCAGAGCACACTAAAGTAAACCATAGCTGAAAGAACATGGCTGTTTGAAGCTTGCGATCAGTTCACCTTTGAAAAAAGCCAATGACTCAATTATTGAATGAATGAATGAATACAAATAAAGCAGCAAATGCATAGCACATATACAAAATAGAGGAAGGGCTCCTGAATATCAGTTGTCTGATGCATTTGTAACTTTGCAGGCATTTAGACACCTGTCAAATAAAAGTGGTAATGTATTGTTTTCTTTGTTGTATTGTTGATGTAATTATCTCTGTAAAAACCCTGCATCTGTCTACAGTAGATGGCGGGGTTGTTTCCGCTGAGTGTGTTGTTTCTGTAGGTTGTGGGACATAACCGATTGTGTTCACAGCTCCGGGCAGCAGGGTCTTTGCATTGACGTGGTGCCGTGCTCTCCCCGGAGGCTGCGTCGGTGGAATTTTCCGCTGTGCGGTGGTTTTTTTAGGTTTTGATTTTTGTGGCCGATGAGATGAGAAAATCAAAACCTAAAGAAAATACCGCGCAGTCGCACGCCTCTCTTCAGACTGCTGCTGGACCCTACATACTGTTTTTTTCTTCTCACTGCTTAACCTCGTTAGAGAAACCGAAACGCCCATGCACACAACCTCTGCACAGTGCTCTTGCATATTCCATAGCCTTTTATTGAGGGATTGCTGACATCTTGTGGGGACAGATGGGAAAAGCTGTAATAGAGTAATAATTTCTGTGTAATCAGCAGTTCTGTGACTCGGTGAATATAGAACCTGTACATTCTTTTTGTATTTTAATTCAAATATGGTCACATCTCCCCCCTCCTCTACAGAGATCCTGGATTTTGGATACCCCCAGAACTCAGAGACCGGAGCACTGAAGACCTTCATCACCCAGCAGGGTATTAAGAGTCAGGTGGGTACCATACTACAAAGTCCCCAAACACGAGACACATTTTGGCTTCAGACTGATCTGGCGCTACTTCTCCCATTTCACGTGTTTGTCCGTGTTGTAGTCCAGACAGTTGGAGTTTTAGTGAGATGAATGGTTTGTAATTGGGTTTGGGTGCTGAAGCAGGTGTTTCAGTCTAGTCTGGGAAATAAATGAGATCAGGAAGGTGTAATGACATTACCTCGCTCATATTTTTGATGTTCTCTTGTCTTTTTCCCTGTGCCCTGCTCCATGGCGCCCTGTGTTGATGCTGCAAATCTTGTCTCTTTGATGATCTTCAATTCAGCATCATGTAAGTATATTTCATCAGTGATTGAGAGCAGTGAACGTGTTCACTGAAACTCTATCCACAGTTTTACACATCCCTGCATTTGTTTGTTGCTGCTAATGTTCCTGCTGTGTGCTCAATGTCAATCCTCCCCTCTCTTACAGACGAAGGAGGAACAGTCCCAGATTACAAGCCAGGTCACTGGTCAGATCGGCTGGCGACGTGAGGGCATCAAGTACCGGCGCAATGAACTCTTCCTGGACGTTCTGGAGAGCGTTAACCTGCTCATGTCACCTCAAGGTAACCCCCGTTCTCTCTGTCCGTGTGGATGAGGTTTGCTTAATGCTGGGTTGCCGCATGGTCTTAGGACGCAGGGCGTATTCACTGTAGTGAGATTTAGAGCCAATGTTTTTTTTGTTTGTTTTTGACCTCTAACTGCTTGAACTCACAAAGATAATACCCTTAGGAAAGCCCTTAAGGCCGAAACATAGTTGATGCGTTAGCCAGTGCATATCTGACCACTGATGTCACCGGAGCACTGTGCCATTACATACTTGGGCTTGAGGCGCAGGCCACTTGGCGCCATTGATGGGCACTTCTTCCAAGAAAAACACTTATCTAAAATGGCATGAACGAAGAGCCTTAATGTACTGGAATGTCCTATAAATATATCTTGATTGAATGGGTCAGTCAAATACAGGACATGCCAGGTTGTATTAGCAATATGCATCTGTGGAAGGGTTGTAAAAATGAATAGCATCTGTGTTGTGTTTCTAGTCGCTTATTTGTGTCCACAGGATTTTTTTATGAGCATAGATGTGTGAAGGTTTGCCAGGTGAGAGGTTTTGGCAAGATGGTGATGTAAGTGTACCATACTTACGAGCTCCATGCAAGTTATTTGGAAAGAACAAATGCACAGATTATGAAAACGGGTTGCGTATCTCAAATCGCAGCCCAGCCCAACCTACACACATTGTGCTGAAGAACTTAAAAAAAAAAAAAAAAAAAAAAAACCATGCTCAGGCTAAAGGACACAAAAAGTTTCATGCTAGAACATAGAGCCCATGATTTTTTTTTTTTTTTTTTTTACATCACTTGTGGTATTGCACAGACATGAGCAACTACTAAGAAAAATGGCTTTTATGCTGGCAGTGTGACATCAACTGTAACCCCTGACCTTTCACCCCCTCTCGGCTGTTTCCAGGTCAGGTTCTGAGTGCGCACGTGTCCGGCCGTGTGGTCATGAAGAGCTACCTGAGCGGCATGCCCGAGTGCAAGTTTGGCATGAATGACAAGATCGTCATCGACAAGCAGGGGAAAGGTGGCGGCACGGATGAAGCTGGCAAGAGGTAAGTTAAACCTATCGCACGATCACATTGGGATGGATGTATCATCTAGTATTGGAGAACAGAGTAGTTCCCTTTCGTTTATCCGAGTAAACACTGACTTTCAAGATGGCAACACACATGTTCGCAGCAGCGCCAGGCTGTTTTGTTTTTTGTTTTTTTGTTTTGCTTTTCTGTGTGTGTCATGTGTAGGCCTACATCTACTGAAGAGTGCTACAACTTATGAGATCACTAGAACTTCACACACAGATCACTTTGCACTTAAAGGCCAAGTTTTTTTTGTTGTACCTGCACAATGACAAATTCCTAATCTATTGTATTTTATTCAGTATGAACTGAATAAAACTAATGAACAATGCTGTACTAAATGTTACTCAGGAAACATTAACAAATGCTAGAATCTGCAAAAAGGGTCGATGCCTTAAAGTCTGTGGTCTTTTGTCTCTTGAGAGATACTTCATCTTGTTCTATGTGGGTATTAGTTGATCACATAGCGTCCCATTGATCATCTGTCCACTGTACTTGCAGTGGATAACACCTCGAGTGCTGAGGAGCCGCGCATCGATTTTTTTTGAGTTCAAGCAGAAATGCTGAGCAGACTTGTCCCTTAGACTCCTCTGTGGCACTTTCACTGTGAATAGAGTGCACTTCGTTATCACTTGCGTGACACAGGGTCATGTTTACGAATCAATATCATTGACTTTGTTTCCCTCCCCTGACAGATATTGATGTATTGCATTCTGGTCAGAAGGGAGGGTGTACATTTCCCATATCCAATATTACGTGACATCATGTGTGTTACACCATGCCTTTGTTCTCAATGTCACGCTTTTGATTTTGATGTCTTTGTTATGCCGGTCCTTTTTTCCTTTTTTATGTACCCACATACATATTTTTTCATCAGCTGTGTACGTTTGTTTTCACCTTTTAATTTGAAATCATGGTGTGTCTGTCTTTTAGTTGTTTTTGTTGTTTGTTGATTTTTTGTTGTGTGTGTGTCTCTTTTCTTTCTCTGCTGGACCTCAGTGATCTGGGGGGCAGGTAGTGTATTCACCTAGGCCATACCAGTCTTTATTGGTGTCTGTGTTTGTCATTTAGGGGTGTGTGTGTGTGTGTGTGTGTGTGTGTGTGTAAAAAGCTGCTATGCTTTGGAAGTCTATAATGGTGTGTCTGTCTGTCTTTCAGTTGTTTTTTGTTTTGTTTGTTGATTTTTGGTCTGTGTGTGTGTCTGTCTTTTCTTTTTCTGCTGGATCTCAGTGAACTGGGGGGCAGGTAGTGTATTCACCTAGGCCATACTAGTCTTTATGTGTGTGTGTGTGTGTGTGTGTGTGTGTGTGTGAGAGTGAAGCTGCTATGCTTTGGAAGTCTGTAACTGGTGACAAGCTTCCTGTGCATTCTGCTTTATGGGTGTCAAGTTACTGTAGGCTTTGGTGAGAGAGATAGATTGTGTTTGTTCAGCTTTTGTGTTTGTCCTCGTTTAGATGCAGTTCCTCTTGATTCGTTCCGTACACAATTCCCTGTGTTGCCACATCACTCTAACCATATAACCACTAGAAAAACAAAAAGTTTGTATTGCAGTACCATGTCAGACACAATACTGATGATGGGGTTGTGCTTCTCTCTGTCTACGTGGG
This sequence comes from Setipinna tenuifilis, assembly GCA_030347295.1. Taxonomy (NCBI): domain Eukaryota; kingdom Metazoa; phylum Chordata; class Actinopteri; order Clupeiformes; family Engraulidae; genus Setipinna; species Setipinna tenuifilis. The sequence continues at coordinate 21,757,658 of CM059279.1, read as the reverse complement.
TTGTAATTTCAACAGAATTGGCACAATGACGCCCCAAAACAGTTTCCATTGTCCTCGTACCCTCATACTCCTACACCCCCTTCCCCCCACCCCCCCCAAACACCAGCCAGTCTCAGTTTACTTCTGAGTATATTTCCTCAGACTAAAGCCTTAATAGTGGCTTTTTGTTGTGGTGTTTTGAGTTGTCCTCTTTGTCTTGTGGTGTCTCCTCTAACCCCCCTTGTCTCTTTGGCTCTCTCTCTCTGACGGTTGTTCCTGTAAGCAGTGGGAAGCAGTCCATAGCGATCGATGACTGCACGTTCCATCAGTGTGTGCGCCTCAGCAAGTTTGACTCGGAGCGCAGCATCAGCTTCATCCCTCCGGATGGGGAGTATGAACTCATGAGGTGTGTGTGTGTGCCTGCCTGCCTCCCTCCCTCTCCCTCTGTCCCTAACACAACCACACACACAAAGTGACCTTGGTCTATGTGTGTGTCTAAAATGGTACACTATCATTTCGTAACTTTTTTACTCTGTATGCAGTCCATTGATCACTTAGCATGTTTTCCTGCTTGTTCTCAGATACCGCACTACTAAAGACATCATCCTGCCTTTCCGGGTGATTCCGCTGGTGAGGGAGGTGGGTCGCACCAAACTGGAAGTAAAGGTGGTGATCAAGTCCAACTTTAAACCTTCACTACTGGCACAGAAGATTGAGGTAAGCATGCCTTGGCTTTAGACAGACATCTGATGTACAAAAGGCCTGGTGCTATAGTGTTTTTGGCTTACAAACTCTGTTTTTGCTCTTTCTAGGTGCGCATACCCACTCCACTCAACACCAGTGGGGTGCAGGTCATCTGCATGAAGGGCAAGGCCAAATACAAAGCCAGTGAGAACGCCATTGTGTGGAAGTAAGTGACCTCAACCCCCCCCCCCATTACAGTTTCACGTATGAAGATGTGTGCTGACAACAATTAAAAATGTGGTGGTTGCATATGAAGACTTGATGCTGATTTGTTTAACCGATCCCGCTCCCTTACTCTCTCTCTGTTGTCGTCAGGATCAAGCGCATGGCCGGCATGAAGGAGTCCCAGATCAGCGCTGAGATTGAGCTGCTTCCCACCAACGATAAGAAGAAGTGGGCCCGTCCACCCATCTCCATGAACTTTGAGGTTCGTTCTCCTGTCTGTGGTCATTCTTTGCTTATTGTGCTCAACAGTATTCTGCTTCCAGGGTTCCCATTGCTTATTTTGGTCCATAATATTTTGCCATGCTTTTTGACTGACTCACTCACTCACTCACTTTCTTTCTCTCTCCCCCACACACCAGGTGCCCTTTGCTCCATCGGGGCTCAAGGTGCGCTACCTGAAGGTCTTTGAGCCAAAGCTGAACTACAGCGACCACGACGTCATCAAATGGGTGCGCTACATCGGCCGCAGCGGCATCTACGAGACGCGCTGCTAACCGCCGACTCCCCTCTCTTCCCGCCCCGCGACTGAAAACTCGGGAAGGAGGGCTTCTGGGTGTGTGATGGAGGTCGGATGGAGATGGGAACACAACAACAAAAAGGGAGTGCAGGAGCAAAAAGCAAGCTGGGGTTTTTTCCCCTCCCTCTCCCCCTGCTCTCGCTCCTTCTCCCTCCCCTCACTGTTCATCTTCTCCCTCAACATGGGAGCTGTCTGCACACCCCTGACAAAGAGAAAAAAAAAAAGGCCCGACCAAGAAAAGAAAAGCATTCCTTGAAAATATTACGGACGCATGTCAAAGTACACTGAGTTACTGCAGACTTGTATTATGGGGAGGGGGGCATCAACCAATGAATACTCAAATGAGGGTGGGGGGGGGTTGATCATAGGGGAGCCTAAATTTCCAGTGAAGACAAAAGAAGGGAAAGGGGAAAATGAAGAAGGTCTCTGAATGGGAACACCCAATCCCTGCTTCGAAGGTCCACATTTCCATCACCCTCCCTGATATCCCTCAGCCCCCCCCCCAAACACACACACACACAAAAGTATTCCCACCAACCTCTTCCCTTAGCTCTGTAGTGAAGATGTGCTTCCTGATCCAGGCATAGTGAGTAAGAGGCTTTTCAGTTCCTGTGCCATTCAGCACATAACCTGCCAACCCTCACCCCCTCTTACATCTGCTGGTGGTAATCAAACCTTTAGGCTGTAGTGTGTTTTACTAGTTGAGCCGATTGCCCCGACACCCCCACCCCCACCCCACCTTCCTCCTACCCCACCCCATCCTGATTTTGTATGGCATTTTCAATTGAGTGTATCAGCAAGGTATTGTCTGCGTTTCGTTTTTGTATTGTGTTTGTTGTGCAACAGCCTCTTTCTATCTCTTGGATGTTGTATCAATGCCATCACCTTGTGCGCTTCCGGTCTTCATCTGACGCCAGCGCCCCTCCCCCTCCACTTTTTTCAGTAGCAGTAAGGTGTCAAGGCTAACGCCATAAATCTGCTGGCATACATGAGTATAATGATGCCATTCTCTGCTATGGTTTTTTTTTATTTTGTAGATGATCTTTTGTTTTTTTGTCTTGCTTTTGTTTTATACGTGCAGTTTTTTTCTCTTTTGTGACCAAAATGTCTGAAGTGGGAGGAAGAAGAAATTTTAAACAAAAAAAATGTATATAAATATACAAATGCATATTATACATAGATATCTGAAAAGGCAGAGTTAAAAAGCTGATTTAAATCAGAGTATCTGCTGTCAGTTGTATTGTTGTGTATGAGTCTCTTGGGCTGGTCTGTGTGTATAATGTATGTATGTGTATGTGTGTGTTGCTTGTGTGGATTTTGAGCTCCTTGATCCGAGACCTGCTCCACATCTCTCAGGGTTGAAACAGTCACGCCCTCCCTCTCTGTCTCTCATGCTGAAACCTCACTTGGCCCTTAGTGAGTTTGGCACTGTGTGAGCCTTTGGAGCACCTGTAGTCCTCACCAGACTCTGCACTGCATTGATGACCTGCATCTTTATCCACACGTTTACAGCTGTCCATTTGGGTCATCGATCTTTGAAATTCCTCTACCGCCAGACACAGCACTTAACTGCACCTCCATGTGGAACAAGGGGGACTCATCCAAAATACCAAGGGCACCAATCCTTCTTTTAAAAAGGTTTTCTCCTCGCCAGCTTCCTTCCAAACCCGAATCATGAATTTGGCTTCATCAGTGTCAGAGCCCTTTGAAATATTCAGTAAGGTTTAGAAAGAGAAAAAGGGGGTCTTGGCACTCGACTGCTATAATCTTTTGAAGCATTCAATTTTTGCCTCTGCACAAACAGCCCTTCGTTGCCAGTACTAACCCTAATACTACACTACAGTTTGACTGGCTACTTTTGGACGGCACATGTTTATTACATTTACAGTGTCCCTGCCTTCCAGTCGCACACTGATTTGGCTTGGTCTTGTCTTACTATGCCCTGAGTGATGGTGAGTAACTCTCTTGGGGGCTCGTCCATATCGCCCTCAGTGTCTGATCTCCACTTGGTAACTTTGTGACTGTCCAGTTGATCCTAACAATAAAAGCGAAGTAACCAGCTATACACCTGTCTGGGTTTTATTCTAAAAGTGTGAGTTTATCATGTTGGATGCTGATGAGAGATGCTACTGTGTAACAAGTCATGTTTACTTATGCCAGCCTTTGAACGCTGAAAATGGCCATTTTCAATAGTACATTTTAGTTTGTATGTGTAGGATTCCTAGCACATTCCATCCATGAGAGACGGAGTAAGCTGAGGTCATTGGCTGATGAGACTAGCCCACTGAAAGAGGGGACAGCCAGACGGACGGATAGACTGATGGCTAATTAAACTCTCGTTCCTCAAAGCCCGTGAAAGAGGATCTCCTGTCCCGCTTTTTCTTCTCCTGCTCCCTCCTTCCGCCCCTCTTCCCTTCAGCTTTCTGCTCTTTCCCAGGGTGAGTGACAGCGAAGGGTCAAGCGGCCTCCAGTTCCGCAGTCACCTGGAGTTCAGCCAAGTGCCGGGCAGGCAGCCAAATTCAAAATGAGGGGCGGAAGTTATGAGGCTACCATTCAGGTGCCCTTCACTCTACGCACAGGTTCGGGAATTTCGTGCTCTTTATTCTTGGAGCGCACCCCCATTGCAAGAGGACAAGGGCACTCAAAATGCAGCCTATTTGTCAGAGGGGAAGAGTTGCAGCTGAGGGTAGAATGTCAGGCGATGCCTTTTTTATTCGGTAGTTCATAAAAAAATATTTATTATAACACCGCGTGCAATGAAATTGTGAAAGTGTAGCCTGTATGGAAAACGAGCGTTTATTGTCCATCGATTCCCTGTGTTTCACAAAGGAAACCTTATGTGATCAGTCATCACTTTCTAGGGAGGAAGCAGACAGTATTCATGGCCCTGAGCTGGCGCTCAAGGACAAGGACTCTTTGTTGGCAGCTTTGTACCTCATTTGAGGTAATGATTTCCCCCTGTTGCCAATACTTGACTCGCCGTGATAACCATCGGAGATCTGGTAGGAGCCAGCACGTTTGTTTCTCAGCCCTGCTGAGGTCGTTGGGAATGATGGGGGGTAGTGAGAGACTGAGGGCTGTTTGGCCCAGTAGTCTATACACAATGCCAAACGGCTCCCTTTGCCAAAAAATTCACCTCATTCTGCACAATGGATTTTTAATGAAAGCTGGCCCTGCATGCAAAATTTGTGGAGCTTTTAAAATGGCAGCGTCTGCTTTTTTTTCTTCTGAGGTGGGCTGTTGAAATGCATTTGATGTGATGCAAAGCCGCTAGCCCACCGGCAGAATGGTCCATCCGTGGTTGCTAGACTACCCAGTCTGTAAAATGCCCAAATTCTCCTGCTCTACTACGACCCATTCATATTTTTTCTGACTCACAACCCTCTTAGTTTGAGGAGTGTATTTGCCTAAAAGAAAGGGGAGGAACGTGTTTTAACAGATGTGCTGATGAAACCTTGGGGGCAAAAGCACATCTGGGAGGGAGAGAATGGCACTACGGAGGCCCCTTAGCCCTGCCACCTGGGACAACAGGTAAGAAAAATAATCAAATAATGGGGTTCAGTTGGACTTGCTGTAGGTCATGAACATAATTTAAAAACTGCTGGTTAGCACACAGGGTAGGTTTGAAGCCTGATAGTATACAATCCTGTACAGATGTATTTAATTTTATGATTAATTTAACAGAATTACATTTAAAAATATATACAATATATACAATGTATAATATTTACTGTCACTCCTCATTGCGGGGCCGAATGGGGTGGAGTTGGGTCGGCGAGGTAGATGGTCTTTGTAAAGCAGTCTGGGCGGTGCTCCATGCATCACTCTACTCCTGGCTTTACCCGCGGGAACAGGACACCTGGTCCGTCTAGTGGTCGTGGATGGTGCAAAAGTTTTAAGGAGGCAAGGGACAGAACAATTCCCGGGAAGGAATAAAAGGCGAATTTGAGAATGGAAGCTTGCGTGACAACTTTGCAGAAGCGAGGAAAACACGGGTTCGGATGTCTTGTTTAAATGCTTAACTCAGCTGAACTCATTGGAGTTGGGATTCCAGACAGTGAGTACGCTACACGAGTACACCGTGCACCACACCGATCCAAAAGACAGCGTGGGGCGCAGAAGTGTAGCCTGACGTTTCTGGGAAATATACTTGTAAACGAAAGCCCTCGGAAACTTTGTCTTGAATAGAATGTTTACGCTTGATACAAAACGAGCTCTAGAGTTTTCTCCGTTTGCTCCGTTTTGAAAATATGACCCCTGATTCATCTCTGAAGAACCAGCAGCAAAATCAGCTCTAAACCCAAAACGTATACGCACGGAATTCACAGGAAGTTTTCGAGTTTAATTTTTTTGAGATGAGTTGGACTTGTTTACGACTGTTACATCTGGCTGTCTCACTGATGCTTTTGAGTGGAGCTGGAGCCTTTCCACTGTGGAGAAAAGAGATGGTGAGTGAATTTGCACAACACAGCACTGCAAAATATCAATGTATAGAAGTCTTTCCAGGAACTGCTCTATGAAAGTAAAACATGATATTTGACTAGGATGTCCGGCACAAGACAAGTAAGTTTTTGTTACAGTATTTGAATACGTTCCATGTGATTTAGGACCCTTGTTTGACTTTGACTGTTATTTCTCTCACAGTCTGTTCTGTAAGCTGTGCCTTAGGGGTCGTGTAATAAGAGGGAAGACAAGGACTAGTGTGGTAAAAAAAAAGAAAGAAAAAAAAGAAAAAGGTGTTGAAGGTCACTGGGGGAGGGAGAGAGGAGGTCCGCCCTTCTCCTCCTCACATGTGGGCGACAGATATCTCAGGCCAGAGAGAGGGGAGATGGATGTGCAATAGGAGGCAAAATGGCAGTGGACTCTACTGGATGAGAGAGAGAGAGCGAGAGAGAGAAGACACGGAGAAAAGGAGTGTGAGTGTGTGTGGTTGGGGGGGGGATGAGGGAAGTCAGTGGCTGCCTTCGCCACACACACACACACACACCACACACATCTGCGCAACATTAGTCTGGCGATTTTCGGCATCAGTTTCTTTCTTTTCTTTCTTTCCCGTTTGCCATCACGGTGGAGGTTAAAGGCACTCTTTTACCCCCTTCCCTTGTCCCTGTCGGTTCTCGTTGCCTCAGCTCAGCGGCGGGCTGTCTTCTCCAATATTGCCTTGTCTTAAATGCAGGTCATCGCACACATTTCTCATATTCTTTACTGTCTCCCGCGGACACTCTTCAGTGCACCCCCGCTGTGCTGGGAAGATCATCTTGTAAAAAAAAGGATGCCTGTCCAAATAAAAAGGATGGATTGCCCCCCCCCCCCAAACCCTCCCCACCACAACGCCCTCCCCTCCCCTCCCCATCCTCTCCTCTCCTCTCCTCCCCCCTTCCCTCATCCTCTCCACCCTCTCCCCCACTTCTATTATTGCCCTCCCCACTATAACCATTTCTCTCTTTCTCTCTCCATCAACAACTGTCCTCACTTGCTCTCTCTCTCTCTTGCTCCCTCTCTCCCCACCATCATCCAAATATCTCACTCTGACGCCCATATGCTACTCTCATCCATCTGCTTCCAGGAGGCTGCTGCCCGAACGCCGCGCCCTCGCCTCCAGGTGTGGTCTCCAGTGGACGTGCGGTCCAGGGTAGCGCTGGCCAGGTCCAAACGCTATGCCATCAACCCTCTGGGCTACAAGTGGGAGCACTTCAACCTGACCTACAAGTGAGAGAGCAGGGGAGGGGAGGGGAAGCAGAGAGATGGTATGGGGGGGCAGAGGGTGGGTGGTGTTATGTGTGTGTGTGTGGTGTCTGTGTGAGCGTGTGTAGTGTGGTATGTGGTGTTTGTATGTGTGTGTGTGTGTGTGTGGTCTGTGTGTGTGAGGTGGGGGGGCGTAATGGGGAGAGTTGTGATGCAGACATACAGGGGGTTGGGGAAGGACAAAGACCGAGACTGGGGAGTTGGGTGGGGGTGGGGTGTAGAGGTGGGGGTGGCTGTAGTGCTGTGAGAAAGAGAGGGAGGGAGAGATGTGAAAGGATGGGTAATTAGAGAGAGGACGACAATGTTGTACACAGATGGATGAGAACAGGAAATGGGGGGGTAAAAAGGGGGAAAAGCACGGAAAAAGGAAAAGGGAAATAAATGAGGGCACTTGAATTGAGTGCTATTTTGAGAATGAGCTTGAACTTGCAGACTGCTGGGAGGTGGCCAGAGATATAAAAACCATGTGCTTAATTGATAGCAGACAGCAATAGAATATAAGTTTATTCACAAAGGATTGTGTGAAAAGAAAGAGAGAGAGAGAGAGAGAGAATGGCAGAAAGAGAGAGAGAGAGAAAAGAGAGTTTACTGAGAGATAGACAAGGACAGAAAGGAGGGGGAGCATTTGGAGTACATGATTTCTTGTTGCTTAACCCTAAAGGATAACTTAGGATTTCTTTCCTGTCAATAAGGATTACGAAGTTCCCTAACACCCTGAACAAAGACGACACACGGAAGGCCATCAGCATCGCCTTCACCAAATGGAGTGACGTGTCCCCCCTCTCCTTCACCGAGATCACAAACCCTAACAAGAGCGCCGACATTGTCATTGGTGAGAGACCAGAGAGTGTAACACAACACAACACAGTTGGTTTGGTGACAGAGTGGAATGTCTTTACAGAAGAAAAAAAAATCCTTACAAAGTTCCTATAACTTAAAATGAGATGTCAAAGATAGGAAAAACCCTATCTTCTTATTACAGAAACAAATCCCAAACTCAGTGCTGTGTCCTATCTTACCAACAAGAGTGCTGCTGACATTGTCATTGGTGAGAGTACCAGGAGAGAGAGTATCACAACATGAAACTTTAGACTGAAAGGAAATGTAAATTTAGCCATTTTATTGGCTTGCTGAACATGATATTGGTTTATATCATGTTTTTTTATTTGTCAGAGTAGTGCTTGAAAATGATGATGTGGAAAACCTAGACAGCCTGCTCAGCTTTCCTTGTACTGTGTGTTTGTGTGTGTGTGTGTGTGTGTGTGTGTATGCGTGTGTGTACGCGTTTGCATGCACATATGTGTGTGTGTGTGTATGTATGTATGTGTACATGTGTTTGTGTGCTTGTGTGTGTGTTTTCTCAGGTTTCTACACCTTCAATCACACTGACTGCTGGTGGTCTCCGTTGCATCCGTGTTTCGATGGGCTGAACGGAGAGCTGGCTCACGCCTTCCTGCCCCCACGCGGGGAGATCCACTTTGACAACCACGAGTTCTGGATACTGGGAAAGTCTCGCTTCAGCTGGAAACAAGGTATAGGGGGCAAAGATCTGTAATTTGTCTTTGTGTGTGAAACTCTATGTTTGTGTGTGTGTGTGTGTGTGTGTGTGTGTGTGTGTGTGTGTGTGTGTGTATGCGTAATAACCATATAATAATAATAATATCCTTCTTCAACCCCCACTTTCTCTCCCCTATTACCAAAACTAGAGGCAATGAAATCTTCGTTTGTGATAAACTGCCTAGTAGTGTCTGTGTCTGTTTATGTGAGAGAGAGGGAGAGAGAGAGAAAGCAAGAGATAGATGGTTTGGGGGAGGGGTGAGAGAGAGGAATATGAGAGGGGAAAAAAAAATGAGATGGCATGCGTGTGTATATGTACACCCAAAAATGACATCATCCGTGTACATAACGTAATCTCCCAAATGTTGCATGTTGGATCTCTTCCTTCTGTTTTCCTCCTCCTGTGCTCCGCTCCCCCCCCCCCTCCCCCCACATCCTCTCCGGTGGCTCAGGTGTGTGGCTCAATGACCTGGTCCAGGTGGCGGCGCATGAGATTGGCCACGCTCTCGGCCTGTGGCACTCCCAGGATCCTCAGGCCCTCATGCACCCCAACGCCACCTACACCGGCCAGAGGAACATCGCCCAGGACGACATCTGGGGCATCCAAAGGCTCTACGGTAACTCACAACACAGGGGCAGAGAATGCAAGGCTTGAATGCTTGTGCCACCACAGTGCTTCCGTTTCCTCGGTGTTGTTACTTCTGTACAGTTCCCCCTCTGGCAGCTCTACTTAGGCTCCGGCTTGCCTCTAACCTTTCCAATCAACTGTGATTTGTTGAAGGCAGACTCAATGTTTTTTTTTTTTTTTTTAATTCGGGGAACTCTCCTAAGATTTTAGTTTTCTGCGACTAATTTCTTTAGCAACCAGTTAGCAAGCAAAAATTGCAGATAGAATCAATCAAGGTTTAAAGTTCACAGTGCCCACCCACTGTAAACTAAACAAACAGTATGGTATGCTCTATGGAGAGTGTGTCCAGACCTTTTTGCACAAAGTGTGGTCCATCAGGCTAAACACATTCCTCTTTATTTTGGAAATTCCCTCCCCATCCATGCTTCCTTGTCAACATGAGATAGGATAGGAGCAGCAGCTTGGTCTCTGTTTTGGTAGTGTATCAGTCCACCCACATGCCTGCGTGTCCGGATCTGCCAGACTACACAGACGCCTTACAGGCTTGTATTTTGAGTCCAGATACGTGGCACTAGCACTACCTAAGTTCACACGCAACCTACTCCCCTGACTGTAGTAAGTTTTCAGTGATGTGTGCACATATATTTAACAAGATAAAACATATTATGTTTAGCTATGTGTGTCACAAATTTCTCCATTATGATAGGAAAACCAGACAAAGGGTGATGTCTGGAAAACAATTTGTCTTCCCCACTAATCAAACAGCGTCTTTTTTCAGGTTTTACTGTTGTTACTGATGACACAAAAGATGCCAAAGCATTGCTTTACTGACAGGTTAGGGCTAGGTTTGATATTAGTATTCTTTAGTTTCATAATAATAGGACTCAGTGGGAGTTCCCCATAAGGATATAAATACCAGTGTGTGTGTGTGTGTGTGTGTGTGTGTGTGTGTGCGTTTGTCAGGCTGCCAGGACAAGCGTCGTGTGTGTGATCCCTGGGCAAGACTAGGCTTTTGCGAAAGGCGGAGGAGCTTCATGAAGAAGCACTGTCCTCAGCGATGTGACCTCTGCTATGGTAAGGAAATGCCTCTCACTCACTCACTTGGGCCATACTAACTGGGGGGACAGTTCTGATCAGTCAGTAATCAGTATGATGTTTATCACTATCACAGATTGCACACAACACTTAGAGGCACTGTTGGAAATTCTGCACCCTCTAAAGGAATACAATTTCGGGTACCCCCTCCCCCCTATTAACAATAAAAGTGCAGACAAAGGGCTCAATGTCAGTGGTAGTCCGTTAGAATCGTACTAACTTCCCCACTCCCCCAGTGTGAAGACATGCACAATATGACACAATACATTCCAGGTCACATGATTCAGGGAGAAACAAACAAGGAATTCTCTTTCCTTAAGTTGACTTTTTCTTCAGTTAAGCACACCCTCAAGACTGCATTGTGTGTGTCTAAAGTAAACTAAGTGACTCAGACTGACTTTGAAACAGTCAGGGCCTGATGGAGTGTTTATCCACTGGCTGTTCTCCAGGTCAGGTCCAGCTCCCATCCTTATTTACTTCCCTCCCCTTCCCCTTTGTGCCAAATGACGCGCCATAATGGAGGTTGGCTTTGTTCTCTATGATCGTCCTCCTTACTTTCTTATCTGTCTTATCTGCAATCTCTACTGCTTTTGTAGAGCCTCTGGATGCAATCAGCACACCCACTCCACCCCCCGCCAATGTCAAGGTGAAGATGGTGCCCAGAGGAAAAGTGGTAGGCTTCCGCTGCGGGACAAAAAGCGCCAAGGTGCCACCGAAAGTTAGGTAATAAATTCATGACATGTTGATGGAATTCAAAGACACTGTGTTTAGAAGTAATGGCTGTTATTAAAGGGTCATGGAAAGTTTGTTTTTCCAGAAATGACAGCAAAAGACTTACAGGGGTCTCAGTCTCAGTTTCAGAAAGTAAACACATCCAAAAGGATAAAATCAGAGTGGTCTATATATAATACTACCAGTATTGGTTATATATAAATATATAAATTAACTTTAGATAGATTTTATCTTAAATATTTTAGTTAATATATTATAGTTCCTGCCAGATGATACATACATAGTAAAACGTTCTAAAATTAGGGTTAGGGCTGTCCTATAGGCATGCACTGGGATGTAAATTAGATTTTGAGGATCATGGTTAGCCTGTGTAGATTCAGTGGAGAGAGGAATGATGTGCCCTTCTCAGAGACGCTGGGTTCAAGAGTAATGTCTATGATTAAAGGGTCATGAAATGTTTTTTTGGGAAAAAAAGTAAGTCTTCATTATTTTTTTTTACATAATTCTCTGCTACTTCCTCTCCCCTCCCTCTCTGCCCTTGGTATAGTTGGTATAAAGATGGCGAACAGCTCATCACCTCAATTCCTGGCTACATCATAATGAAAGACCGGGACCTGCGCATCGTGGCCAACGAGTTCAACGAGGGCACCTACACCTGCCGCGTCCATCGCCGTGGCAACGTGGTGTCCGCCAACTCTTGGGCCATCCGCCTGAAGCCAGAGTTCTCCTCCAACAGCTGATGGGAGACCCCTCTAGCATTAAAGTAGCCATGATGATGGGAGACCAGTATGCAGTTGTGCCCCATCTTTCTTGAACCATCGCCTGACATGAAGACGTTAGGTTACTTCAGTTGTGTCATCTGAAATCTCACATCTTACCGGCAGTTTAGTTCATCAGTGACTCGTAACTGCCCTGATCCATGGGTTTTCAGTGTGGGAATAATATATGGTGAGGAAGCTGGACTTCTGCTGACTGTCAGGAGTCTTCGCTTCGTTTTTAAGAGCCACCATGGACCTTCTTAAATAGTTGTGTGGAAATGGCATCTGTTACTTCTATCAGCTCGACAAACAGTGAGAACGTTCTCTCCCTACATTCTCTGCAAGGTAGACCTGTGCACTTGAGAGACGGCACAGAGAGAGAGGTTTGTGGAATGGCGTTCCTGTTTTTTCCATTATTGATTTGTATGTCCTACTAATTCCCTCATGGTTTCCAGCATCCTGCTGATGTTTTGGAATTTTCCCCTTTAAAATGCAAGACAAACATAAACGACCACGTCCTCCTGGGCACAAGTGGAGCCATTTTAGATATTTAGATGAACAAGGGTCTACACAGAGAAGACCAACACTGTGCCATTAAGAGTGATAAAAAGTGTTAATGAGACATTCTGTCCCTTTTCTTGATGTAACGTTCCTTAATATCATGGGCATGTTGTATTAGGGTATATTTTGATGTATTTGGTTGTGTAGCCCACCAGTGAATGGATGTGGGTGTGTATTCAGTGTTTGTACCCTAAATGCATTGTAGATGAGCTAAAGAAGTTGTCATAATTAGAAAAAAAGGGCTAACTTTATAATAGGCTAGTTTTCTTTGTTGTTACAAATGCGATGTGAGTTGTGCTGTTGTTAGAGAAGAGATTCAGACATGTGTAGAGGCATAGTATATTTGTTTCAGTGACTTGTTGTTTTGCATAACGTGACTTGATCAAGAGCATCACAGATGCAAATTTGTACACTTAGGCATACCCTTTCCAGATTCGCAGTGATAAAAGTCCATACTAACATTCAAAAGAAGAGGAAAAAAAAACAAAACAACTGAATCAATAATAAAACATTTATTACTTTGACAGCTATTATCCTGTCTCTATGTTCCACGGTGCTTACAAAGCAACAACCGCTACCGTCAATGGAAGACTGTAACTCCTAAAAAGGCTCACAAAAAGGACAAAGGCGTTTTGAAAAGGATACACTTTGATCTGAGACTGTGCATACTCTTGTGTGACTGGTGTTTACCTTTTCAACGCTACAGTGTTTGGATGTGTGGTGTCCTCGGCATGATTAACCATCCTCTCTGATGCATTAAGAAGCTCATACTACATCAGAGAGACAGAGAAAGAGAGAGTGAGAGCGCAGACTAGATGGGCCCCTCCACTTAAAAATTTTATTTTTAGTGCTTCTGGGGCAGAGAAATGGAAAAATTAATATCTGATGAAGTAAGCAAAGACACATTTCCGAGCGCGTAACCGCGAGCAACACGGGTGCCGCAGCAGCCCTTTTTTTAAAAAAAACCTCCAGTTTCCAAAGCATCCTCTTAGCCCTACTGACCTGCTATAGGCCAGCATATAAGTGCATCAGCTATAGGACAATATAAAGCTCATCTTTAGGAGCAGAGTTCAGGAACGTAGCTTAAGCAGAGCTACTCTGGCACATGAAGAGGAATAGGCTTTCTTTTTTTTAAGTGAGAGAAGGAGAGAGGGAAGGAGAGTGGGAGTGAGAGAGAAGGAGAGAGAGAGTGAGAGAGAAGGAGAGCAAGAGTGAGCAAGAAGGCGGTCGAGAGTGAGAGAGAAGGAGCACGAGAGTGAGAGAGAAGGAGAAAGAGAGAGAAAAAGTAATAGAGAATGCTGGTCACGTGACGATGTCTGCGAGACGTCTGGCTGGGACTGGGGCTAAAAGGGGGCATGGGGAGGGTTCAGGCACACAATCAGACGCACACAAAAGTGCCAAGAGCTTAGGGTATCACACACAAAAAAAAAACGCACCCCAACAACCCCCCTGCACACATCACACACACAATCTCTCTCTGTCTCTGTGCCTCTCGCTGTCTCTTGCTCTCTCTCTCTCTCTGTCTCTGTCTCTCTCTCTAGGGGCAATTTTAGTTTTTTTGGCCTCCAGTGTGAACGCACACACTTCTTGATTAACACTGTCTCTGGCAGGGCCGGGGGATTGTAAACAGTGGTTTGGAAATGCGTCCCTGAGGAGCCCTGGAGGAGAGCCACCGCCAAGCTGCTGAGAGCTTAAGAGTGTCTGCTGGTGCCTGCGTTGGGAACGCAGCCGGTCACACAAACAGCGCTTCTTCCACAGCAGACACTGGGAAAAGAGGGAAAACTGGAAACTGAGACACGGAATGAGAAGGGAGAGAGAAAGAGTAAGAGTGAGATAGAGAGAGACTGGGGTGGGGGGGGAAGTAGAGAGTCCATAAGAGAGAGAGAGAGAGGGAGAGAGAGAGAGAGAGAAAGGACTGCAAGCACTGCAGTGCATCTCTGCATTCAATCCATGTAATTTACATTCTTGTACTCTTGGTGAGAACTGAAAGTGGGACAGATGACCATAATTGCAGACATGTTAATTAATCACAAAAATGATGGCCTCGAGAGGACATATTTAAAGGCTATGTGACCCACAACCTGGGGCTAAAAAATTTGGTAAATGCAGAGGGGAGAAGTACGGGGGGGGGGGTATAAAAGGCTTTGGAGGCTTTTGCTTTAAGAGCTTTTAAAAAGGTGGAAGAGAGCAAGAGATGGACAGATAGAGAAAGGGGGAAAGAAAGAGGGTGAGAAAGCATCATATAGGGTAGATGAAGGCACTCTCTCTCATTTGCCCTCTCTCCATCTCTCTCTCACCCTCCTTCCCACCCCCCCTCTCTGTCCCTCTCAGCCACAGTGATAAGTTAGTGCTCCACTGCACCGGTGTTTCACCCAGCGGGGAGCAGAGGAGAGACGGCATTCCATGACTCCATGCAGGGAGAAAAAAACAATTCCACCGAGGCCTACCTAACACATCCCCTCCTTTCTGGAGCCCCCCATCCCCGCGCCTGCAAAGAAAGAGGGAAAAAAAAACATACGCATGCCCCCAGTCCTCTGTCCTTATCCCTGTCCCCCCAGCAAGTTCCTTCCCCACCAACAATAACAGACAAAAGAGAGAGCGACAGAAGAAACCTGCTTCCCCACTGCGAGTGTCTGGAATGAGAGCCCTGCCTGACAGGAATGAAGCCATTGCAGCAATGGGGCGAGGTGTTGGTGTGTTTCAGTGTGTAAAAATATGACAGTCGTATTGCCTGATCCCTTCACCCCAACCCACCCTCCCGCTCCCTTTCTCCCACCCAACCGTTTGGACTGTAACATGCTCGGATGTGCACAGCTCCCACTTCTTCTTGGAACCTCAGCAACAATAAAACAAGGTGAGAACAACTAGCATTGCCCTGACCTCCATGTGATGATGGTACAAACAAAATGATGCCTGCCCTAGGTGAAGACAAAACAGTGTGTCCTGTAACAGTGACATATAAACAAGTGTAGCAGAAGAAGACTTCAAAACAAAAAAAACAGCCGATAAAATCATGTTTAGTGTGCTCACAGGAAAAAAATAAAATAATGGGACTGTGGCCAGACAAACAAAAAACAGAAAAGCTGTGGAAAAAGGTGTCCTCAATGCTTTGCCATCATTCTCAATTTCATTGTGTTGTGGTCTTGCCAAAGCACCTTGGCAAATTAAGAGTAGAGTCTGTCAAGCATGGCTGACGAGTGTTTGATGAGGGTCTGAGGGGTTATAAAAAGAATTGTGTGTGTGTGTGTTGTTGTTGCTGTAGAGTTGAGCAAAATAAGAACAGAAAAAAAGTTTGCCCTACAATGACATTGGCTTTCCAGTAGAGGGCGCCACACCTGAACCTTTTTTTAACTGAGAACAGGGTTTAACTCTCACACATTTTCACATACACCTTGTGCTTGGAATGTTCAGGACAGAGTCTTACAAAAAGACTCTCAAACCTCACAAGACATGTTAACACCTCTCCTCTTTCTCCTCCAACTCCTAAAAACAGTCCACAGTTCACCTCAACGCATGGCTCATTCTCCAGCCAAATTGAAAAATGGAGGAAATAAAATAAAAGGCAAACAGACAAAAAATGAGGAAAACAGATGTTCGAAAAATGCCCGATCCCTTTAGAACTCGTTTGGTGGTTTAAAGCTGAGGCGTGCTGTACGTGAGTGCGGCTGAACTTCAACATGGTGGAGGCATCAAGCATCCCCCCGATGGAGGGAAACCTTAGGAGGGGTAAGACGAGAATAGTACAGGGAGAGGAGGAGAGGAAGAAAGGTAAGGTGAACGCGGTGGGATGCGGG
The DNA here is from genome assembly GCA_030347295.1 of Setipinna tenuifilis. Taxonomy (NCBI): domain Eukaryota; kingdom Metazoa; phylum Chordata; class Actinopteri; order Clupeiformes; family Engraulidae; genus Setipinna; species Setipinna tenuifilis. The sequence continues at coordinate 21,741,323 of CM059279.1, read as the reverse complement.
AGAGGACGTAGGCGGTTCAGTCCTCGTCGTCTTCATCTTCACTGATGCTCTGCAGGCTGCTGCTGTGGGAGGGGGGCGACAGGGTGGAGGGGGGCGTCTTGGTGAAGAAGGGCAGCCGGAAGGTGGGCGAGGGTGAACGCTCCTCGCGCGTGGGGCTGCTGCTGGGGCTCTGGCGCGGACTGATGGCCTGCAGCATGCGACCTTTCCCCTCCTTCAACATGTGCTTCTGCTCGCAGACAATGAAGGAACGACAGGTGGTCCACGGACAAGGAGAGATAGAGTGAAGATAGAGAGAAAAAAGGAGAAGCAAAGAGACAGCATGACAGTAGTTAGGTAGGAAAGAAGCAATAAGGGGGACGGACAGACAGACAGACAGAAAGAAAGAAAGAAAGAAAGAAAGAAAGAAGGTAAACAAGTTAAAAATAGTACTTGCATATCCACATTGTTACCTATTACGATCTCACATACCCACTGAGAACTTAACACAAAACATCTCCACCCACCCCCCACCCCCCAACTGAATGCTCACCAGCGCCCCTTCTGGACCGAACATCTGCAGGAAGTTGCCGATGAACTCTCGGGACTTTTCCTCCCACTTCTGGATGAGGTCAATGCTTTTCTCCTCCACCTTCTGCACAAACTCCTTGGAGCGCTCCTCCACGTCACGTACCTTCTGCTTCACCTTGTCCACGTGCTCCTGCAGGTGGTACTTCTTCTCCTGGACAAGCAGTAGCAAAGAGGGCAAAGGTCAACTGTCTGGAAAAAAAACAGCTTGAGAAAGTAAAAGCTCAGCTATGCTTTTTTTCTGCCTGTGCTCTTAACTCAAGTATTTTCACGATTAAGCTCATTTACCTGAGTTGTACTAATTGGGATCAGCTGGGTGAATGAATTGTCCAGCATAAACAGATGGCAGCACTTTTACTTTCTGAACCTGGGATGTTCGCCCTTTGCCTGTTTGAGACTAACTTCACTTGAGGCTGAGGTCCTTTAATGTCTGCAGCAAACTCCTGCTTATGTTCTACCAGTCTGCCATGGCCAGTGTCCTGCCCTATGCCGTGGTATGCTGCATAGGACAGGACACCAGGAAAAGGGATGGACAACTGGACAAGCTGGTAAAAAAAAGGGTGGCTCTGTGGAAGGCATGGAGCTGGAGTTCGTCAACTAATGCAGAGGAGAACACTGAGCAGACTGCTCTCTATAATGGACAAGGATTGCCAGCCCCCTGCACACCACTTTCTCCAAGCAGAAGAGCATGTTCAGTAGCAGGCTTTTGTGTCTGTCTTGCCAAACAGACAGGCTGAGAAGGTCCTCTGTTCATGTTCTGCACTTCCATGTCTGCCTTTTGACAGCAGATTTGAGTTCAAGGGTCGAAATGAGAAATCTGGTGTAAAATGAACCTGGACACCAGCACTGTGAACCTTTAAATTTTTTAGCTAAAAGTCATCAAGTTTAAAATGCAACAGGTTTGCGTAGTTTTGCTTCCTAACAAACGTTCAAACATATACGTTTCAATATAACCCAGGTTCATTTCACACCACCATTGCACTGGAGTTCTTCTGTGAGTGTCATGACTTGATGTACGTTAATACAGCTGACACCTTCACTGCACTGAATTTCTAGCCTGGTAAACCAGCCCCTTGTACTTCATTTCATTTTGTACAGAGGGTCTGGCTGTGCTGTATTGAGAAACATTTTCTTCCAGGAGGTGTAGATTCTGAAGTTTAAAATCCAATCACTCATGTCTGGTCGTGACATGCAATTAGCCTGGCTATAAGCCTGTCTACGCACTACAATTCAAATGTAGCACACAAAATCCCTTTGTTTGCTGATTGGTCAGACCAGATTCTGCCTGAGACAACAATGTCAATGGAAGCTCAGCCAGACCCTCTGTACAAAATGAAATAAAAAACACAAGCCTGCAAACACAGAAGACACTTTGAGTGTCATGACTTAGCGTACGTTGATGAAGCTGACGTTGAGCTCCTTTGCCGTGTATCCTCGTTGCAAGTTGCGTCGTACATATACGTCATAGTCACGCACAATGCGCGTGATGATGTCTGAGGTAGAGATACCCTCAGTTCGCTGTGTGGGGGCAAACATGCCTAGGGGAAAAAAGGAGGAAAAAATTAAATTAAACTTTCTCAGTTCAAAAAGCAAACAACCATCCCCATTTTAGTAGTTTTGAAACTTTTTTGTAGACATAATATTGTACAAGCATGCATTACAATAGGAAGTTTTCCCCACACAAATAAAGTTCTGAACTACAGTAACCCTCACCTGCCTCCTTGATGTGTTGGTACACGTCATCGCTGCCCGCAGATGAGTAGGGAATATCATCATGAGCAACAAAGTCAATCTGAGAAAAAATAAACAAGGACACATGAGAGAAGTACTCATATATCTGTCTCCACTTCTTTTACACTTTCTCTCTTTCACAACCATACATACACACCTTTTCTCTCTCTCCATGAGAGATGTACTCACACATCTCTACATCTGCTTGCCTCTCTCACACACTTATAGACACACGCACGCACGCACGCACGCACGCACGCACGCACGCACGCACGCACGCACGCACACACGAACACACGAACACACGCACACACGAACACACGCACACTCTCATAAACACACACACACACACACTCACTCCCTCTCACACACACACACACACACACACACTCTCTCTCTCTCGCTACATGAATGAAGTACTCACATATCTCTACATCTGTCTCCCTCTCTCTTACATACCTGGCATACACATACCTGGCATACACATACACACACACACACACACACACACACACACACACACACACAAAACGTGACAAAACACTGACCAGAAACTAGTGGTACATCTTGTCTTTTTCCACTTCCTTCCTCCTTTTTCACTTGCACTCTCTCTATCCTTCATTATGTGTCATCATCCCATCCTGCATGAGAAAACTCACTCTGTGCTCAGCCAGGAAGTCAGGCGAGAGCGTCCACGGAGCGTCACGTACCACCTCATCCACGTAGCGACAGTGGCTCACCGCATCATAGCGCTCGTCCTCGTTCATTACCGTAAAGCCCTTGAACTTGTGCGTTAGGTCATCGCTGCACACTAAACAGAGAAAAAAAATCACAAACTTTGATTTAAGTATAAGACATTTTATTTTGGGAAGAGATTAATCATGTAACGGTGTACAGGCAGAATAACAAGATTAATAGTAATAATAATAATAATAATAATAATACATTTAATTCATATAGCTCTTCTCTTATACCGCTATGCTGCTACTACACTTTAATTTCCCAGCTTGGGATCAATAAAGTAAATCAATCAATCAATCAATCAATCAATCAATCCATATATCCATCTATCATACTTGAGGTCGCTAACTGCAATGTATGAAATGCCTTTAAGTGTGTGTATGTGTGTGGTTTTCTGACCTGCTAATGTAGTGGGTTGTAATGCATAAAAACTGTGTGTGTATGTGTTTGAAAGACTGTCTCTCACCTCCTACAATGAGGTAGGTGTTGGGGAAGAGGCACTTGGCCTGCATCAGGGCCCTGGCATGGCCTGAGTGGAACATGTCGAAGATGCCGTCAGCGTACACTCTCACTGGCCGATCGGCTGACGACAGAACAAACAAATAAACAATCACGCAGGCAGACAGAAAAAAGGGAATTTAAAAACTTGCTGTCAGCATTTAACTGTGTGAGTTATATGCAGGACAAAGGGGGTTTATCCATTGTTTAAACCACCATCATCTTAAACAAATAGCCAAATACTTTGGTGAATTCAATTTGTAAAAGACATGCGTGTTTCGCCCTACTTCTCTTGCACCTGAGAACATGGTGGGTTTATAGCCATGAGATGCATTACCAAAAGGTCACAAGAGAGAATACTTACGAGGAGTTCCTTTCTGTGCTTCCTCCATAGTCACGCGAATGTACTCACTCCTCGCTTCCTCCAGCTCATCCGAGAAGGGTGCCGGTTCTGTCAAGCCCTAGAGGCCACACACAAGGAATTAGAGCACAGCTGTGACAAACTATGCACCTGAATTGTTTAACTTGTGTGACCTTTGCACACACACACACACAAACAAACAAACACATACACACACACACACACACAGGTGTTCACTGTTTGTTTACCGGCATGCGGCGTAAGACCTTCGCTGTCCTCTCTCCATCCTCTGCCTCTCCATTTGACCCCTCCTCTCTCTTTCTCTTCCGTGACAGCTGCTGGCCTGAACTGTGGGCCTCCATGCCTGGGAGATGATATTTGGGAACATTACGTAAGTAAAAAAAATACAAAATTCTGGAAGCACCAGGCGGCGCTGATTTTCGGCTGAAAATATTTCCACTGCTCTACACGCGGGTTTCACGCCGTTAGTGATTAGCTATAAACGCATCATGATTGCAAGGAGCTCAACCATACGGCAACTAAAACAAGTTGGACGACTGTTTTTGTTGCTTGTTTGAAGTAACAAGGCTCGCCACTAAATGACGTGGCAGTGGCGTGGAATGCGGCAGGAGAAAGGAGGGAGGGGGTGCACAACAGCCTACTTGAAGAGTTGCAGCGAGAGAGAGAGAGAGAGAACAATTACCGTTTCATTCCCCTCTCTGTTCCAACTCGGCTATCACATTAAACGCCTGGCCTTAGGGTGACATGTCCCGAACGAACAGATATTAAAGAAGGTGAAATGAGGAAGAGAGATTTCATCGCATTGAAACCCTACCTATGCAGAGTGTGACTACGGATAGGTTAGCAAGATGAAGTGTGACAGTTGCTCATACTTTACCACACCCACTCTGAAGGCTGTTTTACCACATCTGAATAGTTTATATTGTCAGCAAACTAGATTATTAGTGCTGATAGCCTTCACAACTAAACCTTTATACATTCAACATTCAAGCACTAAATTTATGACGTTCACACGTCGACCTGTAGATCTTTTACAAAGCACTAACTTATGAGTTCTCATAACGTTCATGAGCTACGGTGTGTGAAGTGTCAACAAAAACCTAGCCAGAGCAACTGTTGGCGAAACGGTGTAACATTGCCAATCTGAACTCTCAAATGGCAGAGGGTAACCGGTAATCGTTGCATTTCATAAAACTATACAGTCTAGTCTTACTTTGCTAAGTAACCTATGCCGACTGCACAATGTCTGTCTGTAGCTAGCTTGCTAGCTTTTTTTTACTTACCCCAAGAATGAACGCGCAGTTGAGTTAGATGACTGGCAAAGAAAGAAAGGCTGCTCTAAATTTGTTAGTCCTTGTTAGGCTATTCCTGCCCTCCGTAGGTTTACAAGCAATACTGCTGGTTATACTAAAACTACCATATGTCTGACATAAAGCCCGTCGGTTTGACAGCTCTTCATGAACTACAACTAACATTTTCTGAAGGAAGTGACGTAGTTGGAATGTTGAACTATGAGGTGTGTTCAATCTGGTGTGGCTCTGCGCAAATTAGACGTTTCATTTGGACATTTGGATCAGTCTCAGGTAGCAAGGTGTGATTGGGGAATATACTACCACGAACAGAAGATCTTAATTTTGCTACTGTAATCTTGCAGGTGCAGTTTTAAAAGCTAGACTCCGAAACTACCTGACAAAAAGCTAAGAGACACCTCAAAAGCTCTAATTCGGGCGGAAGTTTGTTGATACGGCTCAATGGCCAATCAAATCACATCTCTCCCCTCCGTGTCCCTAAAGCTTTATTATGATTGGCCGGTATTGTTCATTACACTTTAGTTGACTCTCAATTAGCAAACCTAGGGTAGCCCAACTACAAAACATCTTAACCAATATCTTAATTTGGATTGTTGCTTGCTCAAATATTTTGATATATGTGCAAAGTCTTTAGACATGTGTCAGAATATTTGAGCAAGCAATTGTCCAAAATTAAAATATTACTATCTTAAAGATGCTTAAATGTAAGTGTTGAAATACAGTAGATCTCTATATATCTGTAGAAACATGCATATACCCATACTTTAAATACAGAATCAATGGGGAGTGCATAAGTGCAAAAGAAGAAACTTGTAGGGGTTGTATTATTTGCTTTTGACTATATTTTTAGTATTTCATACAGTAAATACAGTAGTGAGTGAGGTAGATACAAAAAACTAGCAGCAAAATGAAAAAGTGCAAAACTGTGGTGTGTAGTATATAAAAGAGGTATTGTGTTTTGCTGTTCAACAGTCAGATTATGAAGCTCTTACTATTCTGGGAGCACAGGCCCTCTGCCTGCATAGCAGTAGAGAGGAGACTGCATGGGAAGGATGTGTTGTGACTTTGATGCTTATAGCTTCGTGCAGGCAGCGGGTGTTTGAGTCAGAGGGAGGAGAGGCCCCAGTGATCTGCTTAGCTGTCCTCACATTCCACACTGTACAGAGCCTCCCAGCAGTTTCCAAACCAAACTGGGATGGCGCTGCTGAGAATAAACCAGAGTGCACCAGAGTGGCCTGTTAATGAGGAAGGCAAGGTGGGCAAAAACCACAAACACTTGAGCTTTTTTTGTGATGTAGGCGTTCAGAGTCCATGTGGTTATCAATGGTATGTCTGAACACCCAGAAACGTTGTGCTTAGAACGATTTCTACTGGGAGGCCATTGATGTGTAGAGTGTGTGTATATGTGCAGTCTGAAATCTCCAATTAACTCTTACATCTGTCTACAGTGATGGACAGATTGATTTAAGTGCATTACTAAGCTGTACCACCTCCTGTCAGGGTCTTATTGCCACTGCTTGTGAAGCCGACAACACCGAATTTGATGATGTGGTTTGAACTTGGCGTCACTACACAGTCGTGACTTAAGAGTATCAACAGCAGAGGCGTTGGCTGAGTGTGAAGCCTTTAGGAGCTCCTGTGTTAAGTACTGTTGTGTAAGACCAGTTTGGTTGTGTTCATAACAACAGACAAAAAGCAAATATCAACAACTAATCAGCACCGAGTTAACCAAAAACCACACACCATAACTTTTTGGGGTACATACCACAAGGTAGGTACTCAGTTGGCCCTGTAAAAGTTCCAGATGTTTCTCGTTTTGTGCCTGCCCGCTGTATGGACTCATGCACTAACTGTAAATGTGCTAAATATTTTCCTTAAATCAAATACTGGAAATGCCACAGCTTTAGACCCAGCTGACAGATTTTTCATTACCCACTGCGGAATGATGGCACTGAGGAAATTTAAAGGCAGTGTAGGGAAAGCTAGAATAGTTAGTTAACGTTAAGTTAGTAAAAGCAAACCTCTTCCTTCTGAGCTCAGTACACAATGCTAATCACAATGCAGGCAAGGCAGATTATCTAATGGTTTTATTCGGTCTATACAAAATGTATAGTTTTTACAGCCTTGAGGCCAACACCCCTCTTTTTTATATTTCATTCTAATTAAGTAATATTTCAGAAACAGAAAATGCTTCTAAAATACATTGCTAATCTCATCTACAAGAGACACATGTATTAATCAGGCCTTCAACTAAAAGTTTTTTTCAGTCAGGTCATATTAATTGTTGAGGGCACATTATAGTTACTTTACCGGGCTTTTAGAAAGACAAATGACCCCCCTTATCTACAGGGATAAGCTAACCATTAACAAACCATTTGTTGTGTGACAGTGTTCAATATTAGAATGACACATGAATTTCATTTACATTTTTTATTCATTTTTAAGAGACATTATTGACAGCATAATAGTTATTTGGCTGGTACCACACACAGTGTAGCTAATTTCCTTCAGGATATCACACTAGACTTCCATTGCAAAATACACTAATCGCCACTTGGTTGAGGTTATTGAGGCTGTAGAACCATAGCATAGAAGGGTGCTGAATGCTTGCAACAACATTCAACTTGGGGCAGTACCTGATCCTGACTGACGAAATCAATGCCATGTGTTTAAATCAGCTGTTTCTGCTGACATGTTATCTATACCACAGTAACAGCTGTCAAATTACATGGTCCCTAGAAAGGCACACAAAAAATCTCTCATACAGTCCATCTTTGAAAATAAAGAGGAGGTTCTTGAGAAATTTCAAATGAAGAATCACAAAGGGATAAAAAGCACAAATCCTATCATGGCCAGTGGAAATACTCAGCCGTCTTCTTTCGAACATGTGATTTCACTCAATAAAGATTCAGCAGCAAAATTGGTCCTGCAATGGAATGTCTGAATTCCCATAACTTATGGCTTTGGCAAGTATTTTTCTTTTGAAGTAAGTTGACATGCCTCATCGAATTAGGGGGCAAAGGAAGACATAAATACGGTTACCCATCTTGGCACTTAAAAAGAGGTGAAAAAGAGATTAAATAATGTAAGAGGGAATGGACGATTGATCTTCAGGCCTGCCAGGAGGGGGTAACCCTCTCAGAGAAGGGTGGAGGAATGCGGAGAGCTCAGAGTGGAATGGGGTCTCTTCCCACTACATTCCCATCCTGATGCTTTGGATGATCTGGAAAATTGCTGTGGTGGAGAAGAGACATACAATGGAGAGAGATGAGACATCACTGAGCAAAAGCTTGGTGTTGTCTAATGACCTTAAAGATTTTTACATTTAGTGACACAATATAATGTTATATTCTTGTGCTCAGAACATGGACTGTTAAGTCTGTGTTCTTAGAAAGAAGACACTCTCCCTGCTGTATTATGTGCAATGCATTTTTTTTTTCATCCAAAGACATTTAACTGTCTAGGTGAGCTTTGTGCATCGAAAATATACATGATGTCCAGGAATTTCAGATAGATAAAAAGTGTCATACACAATTTTAGTCAAAATGAACAAAGATCAAGGGTTGGAAAAAAAGATAGTAGCTAGATACAGAGTGAAGCTGAACTTTGATCCTTTTCACGGTCATGTCGATCTAACCAAAGCACATTATGTTTACCCACACCAGTTCTCCCGATTACATAAACTGATGGCACTCGTTTATTTCACTATCTACCCTTTGTAAATGTAATAGCCACCCATGGCAGAAAAATCGTAGACGCGTCACAGCTGTTACACATCAACCATAAAGGCACCAAGTTTGGCTACGTACCTGATCCACAGACAACAAATATGAATAATGCCAGAAGCCATGGTCCTACTGCCCCTTTCTCGTCTTGAGTCCTCTGTAGAAAGACAAAACATCACAATTTAGGGAAACATGAAGGAAACGATGCGTTACCTACAGAGGAGTGCCACCGGTTCAATGACGCAAACCGGTTCAAAGACTTCAAATTGTACATGCTTTCTCTACGAATATACAGGCAGTCATGCCTATATTACACAAAAAGTAAGAGGAAATTTAGTTCTTAGGTTAGGAGACTGCATGGTTAAGTTTAATTCAAAAGAAAGTTGTGACAAAAACGTGATGTCGATTTGAACTAGAAGAAAAGAACATTTTCTACATTTTTATATGACTGAAACTAAAAAATATCGAACCTCTTTTAGTTTAAGTTATTTCAAAGTGTTCTGATTAGTTGGATGATTGAATAAAGGTTGGGTAAGGTTACATGAACAGCTAACGTTAGCTGACCGACTTACAATCCAGAAGAGTTGTAGACTTACCGTTGATTTTGCCACGTTTCCTCGTAGTGTGATGTTTTTGCTGTGCTTCTCGTTGGCCATGCGAATTCTCTGTTTGGCGACCATATTGCAATGTTTATGTAGCGATCTTTTTGCAGATCTGGGAGATGACAGCCTAGAGTGACTACTTTTGAAGACTTGTGCGTCGACTGATGAAGTTGATGAAGTTCCCTCAGAGATGTCTACGTACACACTAAGTGAGCTCCACCCACTTGTTCGATTCCGTGGTCGTGGCGAATAGATATGCATCCACTCATTCATCTTCCAGTCACAAATGTTTTAAAACTTTTTGTGTGTTTAATCATGTAAACTATATTATATCCAATATTTATTATTATAGAAAAACTGTACATATCACTTAAAAGTCTAAACCTAATTTATTTTAATCCCATCAACCTAAGAAGTGGGAATTTATGGTAAATAAAAGCTGCTTTTGTTCTGTTGCATTCTAAAACCTAATTATTTTGTCACTATCAGTGACACGTTTATTTTAATATCCAAATTATTTGTACTAAATTGAATTAGTCCCGTCTCTAATAAAATGTACTCGTCAGCACTTTATTATGTATACGTGTGCTTTTAGGTTAAGGTCACGTGATGAATTACGTATTTCCTTTTCCCCCTACATCATGGCGCCTCCCATACCTCTTCTCGCAGGTGCGTTATTCCATTTTACAGTAAATATGCCAAGGCATTGTTAAAGTCTGATGATGAGGACTTATTTTCAAAGCTTTACATCAACAACAATAGTGGCGGCTAACTAAAAAGTGATAGGGCCTTTTCAGGACCCGGAAATTTAATAGAAACGCCAATGGTTCTCCAATGCAGTGTTGAGAAGTAACGCAATGACTGGACAGTCATAAGCAATGCATTGCAAACAATGCTGCAGTTAGAAAGTATGTTATTATAATTCCATCAATCTCAACGGTAATGAGTTATGTTTTACATACCATTTGCAATTACTCTGGACAGCTGCAGATAAGACGTGTAGCCTACAAATGCAATATGCCAGTCTTTGCCATTTTTAATCAAATGCCACCTTATTCCTATGGTGGTAAATCAATCGGTATTGCTTATGTTGTGGCCGAATATACAAAAAGAGTATGGCTCAGCATTCTGTCTTGAATATATGGACAGAACCTCTTCAAGATTAAGGACAAAACTTTAGTGCTGAGCGCTTATTTGAATCCTCTGCAGCATCTCATCAAACGGCATGTTGACAAAAACCTATGTTGTAGACCGGATTTAGAATCTGGAAGAAGCTACTCTGACCAAGGACAACAATATTGCTTATGTCTAGGCATATCTTATCCACATCATGGCCTAGTGAATCTCTTTTTAAAACCTTATGTATTTGTCCTATGATTTGTGACAGAACTAACAAATCAAAGCCAAGTTGCAGATGCAATTTTGAAGAGAAACCTAAGCATTCCCAGTCTAAAAGCCCAAACTAAAACCCATTTATCCCAACACTACTTGCCATCATGTTAAGCTGCCAGACAATCGCAGTACTTGCAAAGTAAAAGACATTAAGTCATCTATTATGTTAACTAATGTGTCGTGTTTTTCCCTGTTAGTCCGTGGTTCGGACGGGACATCTTTGTTGCAGGGACCGCCAACATGTGTGGATTACACTGCTTTCCCAAGGTATGTCACCCCAGCAAGATTCCTCATGCTATAGGATATGCTCTGCAGAGGTGGAAATCACCACCCTTCAAAAAGTAAAGCTCCTAGCATTATAGTTCTACTTGTGCACTTAAAAAAGATAGTTCTATTTGAGTTATAGTTTCATTTGTCTCTGGCTGTCTGCATACTTGAATGAAAACTGCTGGTCACAGCACTGGTGGGCATTAAAATGCGGCAGTCAAGTCGACCAAATCTCCTTCCTGTAACAGAGTTCAGTGGGGGGTGTTGGGCACACACCTGCATGGACATCAGTGAACTTTAAACCACTCAGAGTGATGTTGCGTCACCACAGAGGGTTCAGCTAGCTTCTTGCGGTTGTGTGGAACCGATTGCAAGAGTCTGTAAGATTTGCCTGCAAGCATCTTGCTCCCACACGTTTTCAGGTGATGTGATATGGTCGAATTTAGGTGATATCCTCACACCTTTTGGGCAAGTCTGACACGATTTCTGACCACCATGCATGTTTTTCCAACCAGAATGCATTACTGGCTGGAGTCTGTTGCATTCATCTTGCTAATGTCAAACATGCCTGATTACTTCACTTACTGGCCCATCTGCCTGTCTGACAAGTTGCATTGATTAGAATCAGCTGGTTTAGTGCCTGGATAGAGCAAATACGTGGCAGGAATTTAAATTTCTGTGTTGGTTCTGGGAATATTGGAATAGCATGACCAGATTTATTTCTCTTTTTTTTTTTTGCAGGGACACTCGTCCAAGTAAATTTGTGGCTTTCAGCAAGGATGGATCATTGTTCAGCTGGTGCAATGGTGATAAGTAAGACATATTCAGATTTTAACACCAATGAATGTTCAGGCTTGTGGTTCTGTGATTAGAGTAATTAGAAAATTTGGTTTTGCAGGGTCAGTGTTGTGAAGACTTCAGATGGATCCTCTGTCCAAACTTTTGATCTCCCCAAGGTGTCCTTTTTGGAGTTTTCACCACAGAATAAAGTGCTTGCCACATGGCAACAGTATGCAAGTAAGTGCACGTGAATGGAATGCCAAACTATGCCAAAATGTTGTTTTACCACCTGAAAGTTGTTGAAATAATCCAATTTAAGTCACCTCTAATTCAAAAAGTGAAGATATTTTGCCTATGTTTTGTTTATACCTTAATTGTCATAAGGTGTTTATCCACCTGTGATGACAAGATTTGTAGTGTAATCTGTAATGTATATTAACATAATGCACTGCCTGCACTTCAAGAAACACAGGACAACCCACAGGGAGACCCTAACCTGCAGTTATGGGACATACAGACTGGGAAATGTCTCAAAGCCTTCTATCAGAAAAAAGTGCAAGGATGGTGAGTATAAACACACCCTTGGATAATGCTTTACATAGTGCAGCAGCAGAAAGCTGGATTTGATGTATGTCAATGTATGAATTTTGTGGTAGAGTACCGAAAATGGTTTGGTGACTGCATTTCACTCTAAAGGTTTTTATCGCTGACTCGTCCTTAATTGTGCCATTAGGTGTCCAAGTTGGGCAGCTGATGAGAGCATAGCAGGTCAGAAATGTCAACAATGAGCTTCACTTCTTTGAAGAGAACAACTTTGGTATGTGGTATTTCTATGTCTTATATTGGCCATCAACACAAGCCAGATCAGTTTCCTTGATGAATTGTATTTTGTTCCAACAGAAACCATTGCCAACAAACTCCATTTACAGAAAGTTTCAGAGTTTGCTTTGTCACCTGGATGTAAGCCAAACAAAGTAAGTATCTATTTTAGAAAATGTTTCAGTGTTAGCAACTGTATTTAAAGTTCTATTCACATCTTTAATATTAAATAATAAATATAGTTTTTCTTTTATCTAGATTGCTGTATATGTCCCTGGAACCAAGGGTGGTCCTTCTTTTGTCCGACTTTACCAGTATCCAAACTTCGGAGGGCCAACCTCTGCTTTGGCCAATAAGAGTTTTTTCAAGGCAGACAGAGTGGCAATGCTATGGAATAATAAAGGTACATCAGTGTCTTGGCTCTCGATTTCGTACAAGTATTTTAACTCAGAAGAACTCAGAACTCTGAATTGCCCTGTTTTGTATTACGAAAAATTAGCATGAAGGTGGGGTTAAAACTATCTCCATGTCTCCTCTTAGCCTCTGCTGTTCTGGTGACTGCAAGCACAGAGGTGGATAAAACGGGAGCCTCCTACTATGGAGAGCAAACCCTGCATTATGTTGCCACCAATGGGGAGAGCGCTGTGGTGCAACTGCGTAAGAATTTATTTCCCCTTTCGTTCTATCTCATGATTCAAACAAAATATTACTGTTTATTAATATTTAATTAATATTGTGTATTATCAATATTGCTAAATGCTGTGATGATGTAATTTGTTTTGTGTTACCTATATATACAAGTGATGGACTTTGTGTGGGAGTAATGTGTCTGATGTACATTTGTGTATGATCTTGAACAGCAAAGAATGGACCCATCTACGATGTGGCATGGAGTCCCAACTCAAACGAGTTCTGTGCTGTATACGGCTTCATGCCTGCTAAGGCCACCGTGTTCAACCTCAAGTGTGACCCGGTCTTCGACTTTGGCACGGGACCCCGCAACGCCGTCTTCTACAGCCCTCAGGCCCACATCCTGGTCCTGGCTGGCTTTGGCAACCTGCAGGGCCACATGGAGGTGTGGGACATCAAGAAGTATAAGCAGGTGTCCAAGCTCCAAGCTGCAGACTCCACCTTCTTCTCCTGGTGTCCCGACGGGGAGCACATCGTCACAGCCACCTGCTCGCCACGACTGCGTGTCAGCAACGGCTTCAAGATCTGGCACTACACGGGCACGGTGCTGCACAAACAGGACACGCCTGCAGGGTCGGAGCTGTGGGAGGTGCAGTGGCAGACCTTCCCGGCAGGCGTGTTCCCGGAGAAGACGGTGAAGTACCAAGCCGCACCGAGCGAGTTGGGGAGCACGGAGGCCAAGCCTGCTCAGGCGTACCGACCACCAGCCCTCCGCAACAAACCCGTCTCTGCTACCTCCAAACTGGTTAGTGGCGGACAAAATGATGACCCACCCTGTGTTGTTTCTTTTCATTTGTTAAGATCCTGAGTTTTGCCAGGGGAGCCTTTTGCTGATAATACTAAATGCATGTAAAGTGGCTGGTGAAGTGTTCTGTAAAGACAGTCAGGTGTGATATAAGCTGTGATAAAGACAGTCAGCTGTGATGCCCCATATGAACAAATGGGGTAGTTTTGTTAGCCAGTCCACATTACCTGGATTTCCTAAAATTCTTTTAAGCTTATTCCCTGTAGCAGTGTCAAGCTGTTATCGTCTTTGCATTTCAGTATGTGATGCTTTCAGACAGTAAGGAGATTCAGGCACCTCAAGTGTCACAAGCATGGCATCAGTAGTAGCATTTACCAAAACAAAGTGCTTTCTTTGTCAGCATGAAGAGGAGCCACCCCAAAACATGAGGCCTGGAGCTGCAGGTGAAAAGGGAATGTCCAAAGCAGCACTAAAGAATCAGAAAAAACGAGAAGCCAAGAAAGCGTCTAAACTGGTACGTGTTCCTCTCACCTCTCCAATAATTCCTTTGCAGTAAATAGAGTATTTCTTATCATCTGTGACTTTCTTTAAAATAAGCAGACATTAGTTTTAGAATTTTCCCTTTTATTTTTAACAAAGACTAAAGGCTAATAATACCACATAAAGCTGCATTTTGAAATAAAAGCTGTCAGTAGTAAGCTCATTTGTACTAATCATTGAGGTGTAAAACATATGAATAACTGAATTAACGTAATAAGAAAACTGTTTTGTTACCAGTCTTCAAAATGTAACGCCTAATGTGAATTAAAAAACGTGAAGGGTAAATGTTGCATGTTTGTTTAAGAAATCCCACAAGACATCCATATTGTTTAGAACATTACACACAGACCAGCTTTAGTGCCTTTTACCCTCATTCCCTATACGAATCATGATATTGTTGCTTCTTAAAAGAAATTCATTGAAGACTCCGTAGGTGTCTCTGTGTCATTATATAAAGAAGGGTCTTTTGTCTGCATTGTTTTTGTGTCCATAATTTCTAACAATTGCTTTCTGCCGGAAAAGGCTGATGCACAGCAGTCCCAGCCACAGTCCCAGCCTGAGCCCAGTCCCCCCCCAGCCAACCCTGCTCCTGCAGCCGCCTCCTCAGGGGACCCTGAGCTCGACAAGAAGATCAAAAATGTTAAGAAGGTGAGTAAACGTAATTCAGCTATATTGTATATTTAGTAGATATGGATTTGGGAATAATCACCGCAATAATTTGCATCTTTTACAGATGTGATTTTGTTGGTTCCTGTGGGATTTACTCATAAAAGAGAAGGGAAAGGGCAATTGATTACTTTTTTCTCTTCAGTGATAGATTTCTCTAGCATGGTAATGTCGCTGGGTGGTTATTTCAGGCATGGAAATGAGAGATCTGTAACTATGCACAAGGATGGCTGTGGTCACCACATGCACTAGATTTCACAGCTTGGCTATTTCTGTGGTGATGGTGACATGACCTAGACTTTTCAAATGAGGCAAGGTGTCAGTTAAGACTGCCAACTTTGCAATTGGATTTCTAAGATGAAGGGTGAGTTATCTAGTCACGTAACAGCCACAAGTGTAACTGTCTTCATTACTAGTTTTGCCTTTTCTTTGCACAGAAATTGAAGGCAATAGAAGAGTTAAAAGAACAACAAGCTTCGGGTAAACCTTTACAGAAAAATCAGGTAAATATTCTGTCGCAGTGTTAAAGAACAATTGACTATTGTTACATTTCTTTTGTGTGTTTAATATGGTGTATGGGTATGTCTTTTATATTTGGAAGTTATACAATACAAATATGATCTGTGGTCTCTTTGCCTATATTCATTCTCGTTGAATGAATATTCTCACAACAGTTACACATTTTAACAGTTTGTGTTTTTGATGATCTGTTGTAACATTTTACTCATCTTCCCCATAGATTGAGAAAATGCAAAAGGAAGCCCAGCTTTTGAAAGAGCTAGAAGACCTTGAACTTGGATTATGAACTCCTGCCATTTATTAAACATGAGAATTCATGAATTTGAGTAGGAATTTTCACATCAGTGGTGAATACAATTTAGGAGTATACATTGCAGCTTAAAGCCTGTTGCCTTTAACATACTGAGGTCTACTTGCAAATTCATAAAAACGAAGGCATTATTGCTATGCAATGTTTTGTACAGGTGATAAAGGCAGTAATGTCTGTCAACAATTCTTTCTTTTTTTTTTTAAGCACTACTACTTCATGGTCAGAACTGACAAGTAATGCTGCACCCATTTGAAATGACTTTTTTGTAAAGCATTATGTAAAATGAATTTCATTTGCTTAAAAAGTATTTTCTTGCCAACATCGACAAGTAGACAAATTATTTGGGATTGGTTTAATTCACATAAAAATAATACATGTTTTAAGATCATAAACATCACAAGATCACACTCGTGCATGTGCTTTGAAATGATGTTGCAAGTAAACAAAAAGTATATAATGAAGAACAAAGCTCTTTGTCATTTACTTAATTGATGTTGACAACAAAGGTGTTTCCATAACCAGTTGTTGGTTGATGTAGTTGTTTCTGTAAAATAGAAGTTATCAAAACTTCAAAACATTATGATTGAGAGTAAAGTTAATGTTTGGAAGCAAGGTGTACTTTTCGATCATTTTAAAGAACTGTTTCCTGATTGTTTAGACAAACTGCTTTTCATGGCTGGGTGATTCACTTTCACTTAGCGTTGTTCACTGAGCCGAAAGACAAACACACCACATGAATATTCATTTTCCATGAAAAGCTTCATTGACCATTGTGTTTTAAGAAGGAATAAAATGTTCTATACTTAATTCAATATAGTTTAAAAACTAGACAATTAACAAGCAAAGCATATCTTAGTAGTTTGCTGGGGGTTAGTTATGGCTGTGCACTGAAATCTATTGTGACATTCCTCAGCACATTAGTAAATATCTGTAAGCTTCCCCCCAAAAATAAGCAGACAGTTTAGAATTTGGCCTTTTATTTTTAATAAAGACAGCTAATAATACCACATAAAATTGCATTTTGACTCATGCTGTCAGTAGTAAGCTCATTTGTACTAATCATTGAGGTGTAAAACATGAATAACTGAATTAACGTAATAGGAAAACGGTTTTGTTACCAGTCAAACTGTAACGCCTAACGTGAATAAAAAACGTGAAAGGTAAATGTCGCGTGTTTGTGACGTTTCCGGACGTGATACCAGGCGACTTCTTATGTCGTATATTCACATTGTTGTTAGCAAGCCTGTCTGTTTTCACATCAGTTGAAGTGAAGCGGTCGCCGTGAACTGATTTCTCTAAACAATTATAAAAATATCACAACGAAATTCAAGGTTTGAAATACCTCTTCATTATCCCCTTTATGTCCAAATGTAACTAACCTGTAGAGAAATAGATACTTTGTTCGTTTATAAAGTAGCAACCTTTGGCGAATAATAAGTTGCATGCCAACCGGTTAGGTAACGCTAGCTAGCAGAGAACGCCAGCTAGCATAGCTAACATGCCGGACGATATTTATTTTAAGCGATTTCTGCAAGTTGACTTGGCTAAGGTGTTTACCTGTAAGCTTCGGCGTATGAAATTGTTTGTGGCTGTATTTCAATATGTTGTTCATCTTGGGTTCTATAGATAACCACATCACAGAGCTATTTACCAAACGTCAAAAGTTCTGTGGTCAGATTTGTTTGGAAAGATAATGTTAGCCAACGTAAGTTGTGTGTGAAAACGTACATGAACAATTAGCCAAGCTAGCACGTAACCTAATATTCTGACGGTCAGATTTAGGCCTGCCGTTTTATGATCGACATTTAGCTTTCCTTGCTCATTTGATTTAAAAATCTCTAAGCTACTTCGCAGTTTAATCGGAGAGGTTAGGCTATGGAGTACTGAAACGTTGCTGTAACGGTAGTGGGTAATTACAGTTTGTCTAAATTTGTCATGGAAGATTTGGAAGCTCTCTTTTGGTCGTCAGATTGTAAAGCGTTGCTGGAAAAATGTTCTTAATTGTGATACCTGATGAACAAAGTTAATAGACTTCATCCTAGTGTAACATGAAATATGTCTCAAGCCTAAGGGACAAATCATCAGTAACTCAACATTATGCTCTGCCTTAATATAATAAGCCATCAATTACTGTGACTTCATTTTATCACCAACGCAAGTAATTTGCAAGAATTTCTCATTTACGCAGTTCGGATAATGCCACTTGTCACTACATCAATAGCAGCCTTGCTAACTATCTTTTTATAATAAGTGAAGGACAAGCCAGCAAATGGACAAATGTATATTGCGTTTGTTTATATAGCGCTTGAAAACGTTTGGTGTGGAGTACAGGTCGTGGGTTCTATGTTGGTATCTTCAACTGGCTACTGAAAGTGCACGCTAAGAGACTGTACGTTACATGTTAAGTGAGGACAAGCAATGGCATCAGTCGTTCAGTGTATACGCTCCATTGCAGTTTCATTTTCATATCTTGCTAGCAGGTGAGGAAGCTAGCGTCGCCCCGCTTACTTAGCTCAGTGCATTTCAGTGACGCAGTTGTCTGTAGTGCTACTTCACGGGAAAGGACAGCCATCCGTGATTCTCTGCAGGACTTCTTCAAACCATGGTGCATATTTCGTATGGTTGCAGACTACATGTGTGTATAAGATGTAGTTAAGATGAGACTGCCATTATCTTGCCACTGGGCACTTCGAAATGGTAATGATTGTCCTTCGTGCTCTAGCCTGTCATAAAATTTCATGTGATAGCTGTGTTTCTCATCGTAGGATTTGAGGATATCAACGGGTTATCGGTACGTTAATTGGCAGGTGGTTTAGCTGTGTAATATACTATTGTACATCAGTTTAAGCGCCGGTTCTACTGTCGCAAGTAGAGATTAGTGTACAATTTGAATGAGAAAATTCTTGTATATTAGGAAACGCCTATTTTGGCGCATTACAGCAGTTTCCCATGTCGCACAATCCATGAAACTGTCTGTGACGTTATGTTACAGGAAAAACTATTTGGACTGGCCGATATTAAGAAGGTATCTCAAACGCTGGACCGACTCGTAAGTGAATAGTTTTATATCTTCTGTCCGACATGAGACCATACACTTCTGCAGCTGTCTAGGCTTTGGTGCCAGACCTTTACCATGCATGTGTTATGTACCTTTCTGCGCCTTACAAAGTTAAGCTAACATCCCTATATATGTGTGTAAGGTATGTGACCTGTCTCTACTGTTGTTAAAATATAGCACCAGTTTGTCCTGTGGTTTTCATTTCACTATGTTCAGTGTACATACCTGAAATGACAATAAAATCCATGAGTTAACTTGACCTCACCTTCTGATCATAGAACCTGGTAGACTTGAATGGGTACGGTGATCGTAGGTACATTGGTAAGTCTGATTAGCCTTTTTTTGCATCGTATTGAGACGACTGTGAAATTTAACAGCAATCCCAATTTATATGTTCTTCTGACATATTCTAGATCCAGCACGAATAGCCAACCCTTTTGCTGACTCCATTATGCCTGTGAAAAAGAAGAGAAAGTCCTCTGGTTCAGACGACTCTGGTCTTAGAAAGTGTAAAATTACCAGGTAAATTTATGTGGAGTTGGGGAAAAAATTGATCATATTGGTCATATTTTGCAGAACATATCATGTGTTGTATACATTGGAGATGCCAGTGAGTAAGCCCTTATAATTGGCCTCTCCAGTATGTTGTGTGTGTGCAAGTACATGTGAGTACGTAATTGGACATGGCAAATTATGTGATAAGTTATGATGCCCAGAAATAAAGAGCGTTGCTCTCGTAAAGGGCATGTTCCATGGTCCCATGACTATGGACCCATGGTCTGTAAGTCATTACCTGTAACAAAATTATTATGCAGAACTTTTTCGTTTTCTTTTTAGTTACTGCAGAACTCAAACGTCAACTAGATTGATAAACCCAGAGGATCAGTTCTCCAGTAAGAAGTGCCTGGCCTGGTTTTATGAATATGCAGGTAATTTGCATCAGCATGGGATTGATAACCTAAGCCAGCAATACATTATTGTCCCAAGCTGAGCATTTTACAGTTATCAAACACAGCTAAAATTCTGATATAAGATGGAGACAAATCTCCCATTGTACCTCTTGTTTTCTAAACCCTTTTATGAATTATTTGCTGACTTAGGTCCTGATGAAGTGGTCGGCCCAGAGGGAATGGAGAAGTTCTGTGAAGATATTGGTGTGGAGCCAGAAAATGTGAGCCTTGGTTTTTTTTTTTTTTTTCAGTATAGGAAGCAGACTAGACCAATCTTGTAATGGACATGGCGGTAACAAACAAATGGTTGGACATCACCTTCTTCTGTTGAAGAACTTGGAGATTTTTCTCCTTACACCAGTCTAACTGCTACACTAATTCTTTATAATCTAAACTAATTCATTATAATCATATAGCACCTTTCTTTCAGCACAGGATGTTTAACATGATGCAGTATAGCCGATATAGCAATTCCAAAGCAGAAAAAATACATTCATGTATTGATGAAATATGTGAAGATGATAAAATTATAACCTTGAGGTCACTAATTGCATTTGCAGATTGTAATGTTGGTGTTGGCTTGGAAACTGGAAGCAGAAAATATGGGTTTCTTCACAAAAGAGGAGTGGATGAACGGAATGACCTCTCTGCAGTAAGTGCCTACGATCCTGTCTGGGTAAAGGTCCATGCACAGGACATGTAACCTCAGTACATGTCTTTAATGCTGTTCTCTCTGCTCTCCATCACAGATGTGACTGCACGGAGAGGCTACAAGGCAAGCTTGATTACCTAAGATCTCAGCTCAACGACAGTTCAGTGTTCAGGCACATCTATAGATATGCCTTTGATTTTGCCAGGGTAAGGACTCCTCAGCTTATACAGTGCTGCTGCATTCTGAGAGATTGCCCAGTTTCATTCATTAAGAGTCATTGACAACTTACGTGAAATGTGTTTTCTTTCTGTGTTCATTTATTGATGCATCACTTTTTATTGTTTATAAGGGTACATTGTGTTGCTGCATAAAATCTGTATATTCACCCCTTATGGTTGCTTCCTCTCCTAAGGACAAAGACCAGCGAAGTCTGGATATGGACACGGCGAAATCAATGCTAGCTTTACTCCTAGGAAGGACGTGGCCCTTATTCCCGTCTTTCACCAGTTCTTGGAGGTGTGTTTTATTTGCCCGTGGGTAGCACACAGCACACACAGTTGCATAGCATTTTGGAAGGATTACACAGTGACTGATGTATAAAGCATACACTGGCTTAATGTGGCATCTGATGGTTTGACTGTTGTTGGAGTGTAATCGCTTGAAAAGTGTTTTATCCATGTGTTCTACAGCAATCCAAGTATAAAGTCATGAACAAGGACCAGTGGTACAATGTCCTAGAGTTCAGTCGCACTGTCAATGCAGACCTCAGTAACTATGATGAGGACGGGGCCTGTAAGTATCTGACTCGTTTCACCGTCGTCATCTCGTTCACCAAAGTGCCTTGATCACCAACACTTACAGGATGTAGTTCCAAGCTTTCATATTCATCATTAATCACTCAATACAAAGTGTAAATCCTTTGCAATCCCTTAAGTGATTTGATATTGATTTAGAGACACCAGAAACCAGGCTACTAAGTAATTAGCACTGGTAGATTGTCACATTTCTCAGAATGTTTCCTCCATTAAGGCCAACATAAAATCCAAGTCGCTCCGAAAAAAAAGTTCACACTTCTTTCAAAACCATTTGAATAAAATGCATGTTGCTCAAGACCAAGGCAACACTCCAGAATGCAGAACTGTGAGTTGCTGTCCATTCAGAGAATGCAGCACTGTCTGTGACATTACATTTTTTCATGTACATGACAAGCTCTGTGAGTGATGCTGTCTATCGGTCATATTCTGTCGGACAACGCTTGTTGGCTGTACTATAAATTGGCTTTAATGAAGGACATGTTTAAGAAATGTGACGGTCTACCAGTGCTACTTAACTAGTTGCCTGGTTTCTGGTGTCTCTACATCAAATCCATTGGCCTGGATTCTGTGCTAAACCCAAGCTGTTGTGGTGACCTTGCCCTAGGGCCCGTGCTGCTGGATGAGTTTGTGGAGTGGCAGAAGGCCCGGTCGGCATTATAGCGCCAAGACGGAGTGCGCTAGGCGAGGAGATGAAGCACACAGGAGGGATGTTCTTCCTCTCTTCCAAAAAAAGAATGAAATAACTTACTTAAGTGAAACACACAGCACGTACCTCCCAAGCCTCACCTTCTGTCTCAAGGCAGTGGAAGGCGAGAGGGAGATGTGCTCTTAAAAGACTTCTTCAGTGTTCATCTAAAAAAAAAAAAAAAAAAAAGTTCAAAACAGGACAAACAGCTATTTTTTCGTATGTCTTGCATATTGTTGCAATGGTTACATAGCCAGTGTTGTAAGATCTACTGGGGAATTTATTTGTTTCTGTAATATTTTGTTTTTTTTTTTCCTTTTTTGAGTCTTACCTTGTTTATAGTGTTTTCAAATGAAAAATAAAGACTTAAATTGTTTCAAAGGGTGTCTTTATTGACATTTAGAGAAAGTAGGTATATACAATACAAAATATGAAATCAGGAGTTTACATGAAATTTTGTTTTAATTCATAGTAGAAATTTACCACAAATGTATAAATCAGATGCTCTCTAAAAAATGGATATATACTTTCATTTTTCATAGCCACTGTAAGCTTTAATAGAAAATATTTTTCAAATTATTTGATATTTAAAATTATACCAGTATTACAATTTATGGTTATATTATTTCAAAGAAGATATTAAAAAGTGTACCAGTATTACAATTTATGGTCTTTCAGATCTCTAACTGTATATGCAGGCTGCCACTAACCAAGCCCTCCTCGTCACTTGACTGGCCCAGTTCAGACTCTTCATCTGGCTGTGCTGTCTGGCTTGTGCTCGTGCCAGGCTCTGGTGGTTCCACGGAGCTCATGATGGCGCTCAGGCGGTTCAGAGACCGTGTCCTTTGCTTTGGCCGTGGTGCCCTGTCAGTGGCCCCCTCAGGCTCCCTGATGTGGCTGTAAGGTTGACCCTCTTCGTCGTAGTTGTAGAGCTTAATCACCCGGCTTCGCCTTGCTGGCCTAGGTGGCACCTGGTCATGCGCTGGGAGGTTTTCTGGTGGTTCTGCTTCCTGATCTCCATTAGCTGGAGCTGTATCTGAAGAACCATCCTGGCTGCCATGACTACTCTCAGGGGGTTCACTCCCCTCCTGCTTCTGCTTTGAGCGGAAGCTCCTTGGAGCTTTGGCAGGAGGAGAGGGTGTCGTGCTTGGGGCGTCGCCATCCAAAGGGATCCCATTCACGAAGCTGGTGAATCCCGAAGGGCTCGTCTCCATGGAGATTTGGTTGGGGGCCTCAGGGGACCTGGAGCGCTTGCGGCCTGGTCGTCTAAAGCGTGACTTGGCTTTCTGCAGGCAGCTGGTGAGACAGGGCCTGCTGAACGCTCCAAGTGTCAGCCCCCCAAAAAAGGTCACTAGCACTGATGATGTCACAGCACCAATGAAGTGACTATCAGAAACTGTGTTTTGTGAGTTAACTTTAACTTCTCTGGTCAACCTCGGTTTAGGCACAGAAGAATGACAATTGCCCGGTGTGAGAATTCTGTATGGGATGATGACTTTCTCATGGTTTTCCTGTAAGAAGCAGTAATAAAGCCCACTGTTCTGGCAGCTAAAGTTCAGTATAGTCAGACTACCATTGCAGAAGCATCTTAAATCACCATAGCCGTCACAGAAGATTCGACTTCTTATCCATCTGTCAGGTGTCTTCCAATACTTGACCATCCCTGCAGGTGACAATAATTTGAGTTAACGTTCTTCATCAGAAAATTAAGTACATGTTCTCATTTTGGGTGCCTGATGTTATTTTAGACATGCTAATAATTTATACATTACTATTGATTATTTCTGCTGTGGACAAACAAAAACTAGAAGCTAGAAGAAGAATAGAAGAAGATTTCTAGCACAGTATTTGGGTATTTTGGGTATTTGGATATTTGACAAGAAGGCCCTCTAGTGGTGAACTTGTGTCATGTGTGTCTCACCATTGTAGTTGTCCCCACACGATATCGTCAGAGACTTCCCCAGAACCCCACTAAGGGTGACTGTGGTATGGACCCTCAGATTTGCCCTCTCTCCAAGTAGGGACTCTTTCCTCACTGAGTTGAGGGACCTATTCCTCTGGCAGAACAATGCATCAGTCAACCATAGCGGACCCTTTCTTGTCTGCTCAGATCCACAGTCACACCTGAAGGCGTTGCCATGGAGATGCAGGTCGACTCCCCGTTCCCACAGAAGCCTTACTGTGGTGTCATGGAGCTCCGTAAGATGATTTGAACTTAAATCAACCATCTATTAGAAAATAGCACATATTTTTGTGTTATGATTTTTATCTTTCTGTGGTTATGCATTCATAATCAGTGCTATATGCAATATATAAATGTAATAGTCATATAATTAGAATATCATGAAAAAGTTCTGACAGACAATTCTGAAAAGACTGACATATTTTAAGTGTTTTTTTTTTTATATTGATGATTATAACTGACAACTAATGAAAACCCTAAATTGAGTATCTCAGAAAATCACAATATTGTAGAAAGGTTCAATATAGGCTATTGAAGACACCTGGTGCCACACGCTAATTAACTCAAAACACCTGCAAAGGGATTTAAGTGGTCTCTCTGTGTACTGTAGGCTACACAATTTTGAGGAGGACTGCTGACCTGTAAGTTATCCAAAAGATGACCATTGACACCTTGCACAAGGAGGTCAAGACACAAAAGGCCATTGCTAAAGAGGCTGGCTGAATACAGAGCTCTGTGTTTAACCCCATTACTGGTAATAGAGATGTGAAGGGAAGGAATAGATGTAGTGGAAAGAAAGTATACAAGCAAGGGATAACCGCACCCTTAGAGAGGATTGTGAAACAAAACCCATTAAAAATGTGGGGGAGATTCACAAAGAGTGGACTGCAGCTGGAGTCAGTGCTTTAAGAACCACCACGCACAGATGTATGCAAGACATGGGTTTCAGCTGTCACATTCCTTGTGTCAAGCCACTCTTGAACAAAAGACAACGTCAAAAGCGTACCGCCTGGGCTAAAGACAAAAAGGACTGGACTGCTGCTGAGTGGTCCAAAGTTATGTTCTCTGATGAAAGTAAATTTTGCATGTCATTTGGAAATCAAGGTCCCAGAGTCTGGAGGAAGAGAAGAGAAGCACAGAATTCATGTTGCTTGAGGTCGAGCGTAAAGTTTTCAGTCAGTGATGGTATGGGGTGCCATGTCATCTGCTGGTGTTGGTCCACTGTATTTTCTTAAGTCCAAGGTCAATGTAGCCGACTATGAGGAAGTTTTAGAGCACTTCATGCTTCCTGCTCCTGACCAACTCTATGGAGATGCAGATTTCATTTTCCAACAGGACTTGGCACCTGCACATAGTGCCAAAGCTACCAGTGCCTGGTTTAAGGACTATGGCATCACTGTTCTTAATTGGCCAACAAACTCGACTGACATTAACCCCATAGAAAATCTACAGGGTATTGTGAAGAGGAAGATGCGATACACCAGACCCAACAATGTAGACGAGCTGAAGGCCACTATCAGAGCAATCTGGGCTTTCATAACACCTGAGCAGTTCCAAAGACTGATCAACTCCATGCCACGCCGCATTGCTGCAGTAATTCAAAAGGAGCCCCAAACTAAGTATTCAGTGCTGTACATGCTCATACTTTTCATGTTCATACTTTTCAGTTAGCCAACATTTCTAGAAATCTTTTTTGTATCAGTCCTAAGCAATATTCTAATTTTCTGAGATACTGAATTTGGGATTTTCATTAGTTGTCAGTTATCAAATATGTGTAATAAATGAATATAATATACAAGTCTCACTTTTTCACGATATTCTAATTATATGACCAGCACCTGTGTTTGTATGTATGTATATATATGTATTTTTGTAAATTTGTTAGTACCAGTTTAGGCCACAATTCTGCACCTTTCAAGGGTGTCTATAGACAACCACTACTGGGATGCAGACCTATTGTGCACTACATTAACCTCAAAGCTAGTAGATACAAATGGCCATTACTTTTGAAGCCTTTGTGATCAACAGTTGGAATTCCATTATTTGTTCATTATGTCAACATTTCAAGTGAAATTTTGTATTTTTACAAATACAATCTAGGCTACACTTAATTCATGACAGTACCCATCTTTTTTATCTAAAAATGTTTAGTTTAGTTCACCCTCAAATGGTCATGGTTTTGGAATGCGTCATCAGCCAAAGCGGAAATATGGTTGCCCTCCAGTTGCAGTATCTCTAGAGCTGGGCAGCGACTGAGATCTCCAGACTGCAGCTTAGAAAGTTGATTGGTTCCCAATGATAACGTTTTCAAGCCAGTCAGTTGATTAACAGCTGAAATAATAACAAAATGAACACATTTGTACGTTTATTATGGTGATATCTTCAAAGTTTAACTTTAGACATAAAATCTTTTCATATACCAGTGCAGAGCCCGTCCAAAATGTCTCAAGTTTTGTCCATTTTCTACAGCTTTGTGGCTTGACTTGTGGTAAAGGGTAAAAGTTGATGTCACAATTCCTCCACATTCCAAATTCAAAATTTAAATAGTGGCAGTTGGCCAAGCTGTCTCAGTACAGTTAGTTACAGTGTTAAGCATGTGCTTTTCTCCAAAGCAACGTACAGCACAGACAGTAGTTGTCTCTGTGGGTCTCTCTCTGCCTCTCTCTCTGTCTCTGTCTCTCTCTCTCTCTTTCTCTCTCTCTCTCACACACACACACACATTCTTGATCTGTCTGTCTATTCCTTTTTTCCTTCTTTACACAAGTAAAAGGAAATCTACAGTTTAGAACTGACTATGTTTAAATGAGAGATTTTAAAGGACTCACTCTTTGAAATCTCTTTTAACCTTTTACGTCTACATCTTAATTCATAACTTTTACACTGGAGAGAAAAAAGTGCAGTGCAAAGCTATTTAAAATTCCTATTTTAAACCGCTGTGGTTTACAGCTCTCATTCTAGCTACAGCTCAGCTAGAGTCGATGATGTCACAATGGGTCAGTGTTCTGCCATTTATTTCATGGAGGTGGGACACAAACTAGTCGAGTTTTCGTGTAATTATTTGCATTAGTTATGCGCATTCATAGTCCATAATAATTCGGCCTCATGTGATGGCCATCACCAGCTGTTTCCAAGTGAGGATTTCCCATGAGATGAACTAAAATGCGCATAAACAAGTTGGATGGAATGTCAGTTACTGACACATTCACAGACACAACTTGCTTCATAGATAAATTTGGGGAATAATTATTTCAACTCATGTGCTTGCCAAAACATCAAACAGGTCTTACTTAGATGCTAAGATTATAGGTGCAATCACTACAAATATTTAGTGTTAAGAAACTTGGTATGATAGTGAACACTAATAATAAAGACCACGAAGGGACCTCTTACCATCTGGGACAGTACAAAGGTTATTCCTCTGAAGCCACAAGACCTCCAACTTTGTTAGGTCGGTAAATGCCGTTTTATGGATCCGCTGCAGTTGGTTATGTCTCAGATCAAGCACCTTGAGCTTCCTCAGTCCCTGAAACATCCCTTCTGTCACAGCCCAAAGACTGTTGCTGCTGAGATTTAGCTCTTGCAGCTCATGCATACTGGAAAAAGCCCCGTCATCAATCTTCTCAATGGAGTTGTGGCTGAGGATGAACTGGGTGTTATGACACAAGGGGTGTTTGAAGTCAGCCCACTTGATCTCAGTGATATTGTTGTAACTCAGATCCAGGATTTTAATCAGAGAGTGCAGGCCTGAAGGCACAGACCTAAGACCCAATCCTGAGCAGTTCAGTCGAAAGCTGTGATTTGCTGCATTCTCATTCTCGCCAGACTTCTCCAGAAGGTTCCACTCACAGAGGTGGAATGAACTTGCCGGTGCTATCTGGTCACTAATCCACCATGGTCCGATGAGAAACATGAACTTCAACACCTTACAAGTCGTCTCCATTATATCCTTTAGAAAATGTATTAAGAATAAAAAAAACTCAATTTATAATTTTCAGTAATGGGTTTAAAAGTATAAATATTCAATCTGGATTAGGATAAGTAAAGTTGATTAACAACAAATTTCAATGTAATTTGTTTATGCCAAAATAACAATTATAAAATAGTTTACTACTACTTACCAGTGCTCTATATACCAGTACTTTATAAAACAATTAAAAGTCAATGTGCTACTTGAATGCAATGCCGCATATTCCCATGTCTGGTCCTTTGTTGTTCCCTGTGACAGTGTAAAGTGCAGCATGCACATGACTAGCATGACAGTTCTCATATAGTTCTCTCTGTTAATGCTCCTCAGAGTTTAAAGATTAACCCTTAAGGAGATGAACAAACAACTGGAAATCCTAAGCTACTGTTTTGATAATGGTACACTGTAAATGTTGCCTTTTTAGTCTCAGAAGTGGGTTGTCCAGCACCCCCCACAAACTATATCAGCAGATAGGCCTAATTGTAGGTTATGTGAAGGGTTTTTTCAAAAGGGCTGTTTCTGTAGCTAAAACTTTTTAGATAAGACAAATTCTGAAAAGATGTCTTGAGCAGCCTATTTTTTACACAGTACAACACATTAGATAGGACCGTGGGGGTTTTCTATGAGGGGAAGTCCCAAGAACAAATATCCTTTATTAGGCCTATAGGCCAGGTTTGAACCTTCAATGTCTGTGTTGTAGGCTATGTAGACTCCTGTGTGTTAATAATTATATAACATTTTTCCAGTTCTGATAATAATGAATCGGATGACTGATGAAAATCAAAGTAGAGTGCAAAGGGATAATTCCAGAACAGGCCACCATTCAATCCTCACACGATCACGCAAGGAGATATCAGGGCAGCAGGTGTCGCTGTTTATTTGTTTTGGTCATGTAACATGAATATACATGAGTGTGCATTCAAGAATGTTTAATGCCAATGTCCTCGAAAGAGTCGTAGATTGGAAATGTTCCCAGTTTTATGGTTACATGACGATACAAATGCAAAAATATTGATCTCTTTTCCGGACTATAAGGCTTGACAAATAACCTCTTTCACTGAGGTTATATCATCAAAAATCAATGCTGTCATTAAAACGGATGTGACCATGACTAGATAGTAATGAATCAGGAAATATTCCATGTTGTTTTGCCTTTTGGACAGTTTCTTTCATATTTGATGACCAAATACCTGTATGTCCAGACAGCACCTCCATTCTAACTCAATTGACTTCCGCACCATAGCTTGTGTGGTGGTGTAAGCAAATTCAGTCATTAGCTACATAGCTGTAGCCTAAAAGATTACAACTTTTTGCAGAGAACTAAATCATCACTTTGCCATTTCTGTGGGGATGCGTTTCCCTATTGTTTTATGCGACTTACTTGTCAGATTGTTAACTGCTGGTTCTACCACTGACGGCAAAATAAAGTTTATGCTGTCATTTACAGTCACTGGACGCTTATCGTAATCTAGAGCCTCTCTGTATTTGCAGTGTGTGCATGAGAGGCGCGTGCAAGCTGCTCACATTCCTGCCATCAGGGCGCGTTCCCTAGGGTGAGGGGCAAGAGACAAGGCAGGCAGGGACACTTTTGTTGTCATGGCAATGCAGCATGGTGTTTTTTCTTCAGTGATACAGGGCTGCACAAACGACTGTCGCTTCTGTTATACACAAATGAATATAGCTAAATGTTTAATAAAACGTATGAAGCAAGAGTTTATGATAAAAGGCCTATATTTCTTCTGATGATGTGACGACTTGAAAATCGGTCGCCAAGGCGACGACAATATGCGTTTTTGAAGGGATGAAGTCATTGTTACGCTGATAGTTGCTATAGTTACATCCTAGGGAGGGCGCTGCGGAGGGCTGGTCTACGTAATATGACGCATGGCGGGGGCGTGCCCGTGGTGCGCGCTGCGCAAGGCTGCTTGTTGTTCCCGCAGAGAGGCAAGAAGATGGCGGCCGTGTCAAGCGGAGGTGCAGCTGGGTCCTCTGCGGCTGGGATCACGCACTCTAGCAGACCGGCCGCAGGTATCAGCGCCCAGAACCGAGCACAGCCATCACCAGGGGTCAACCACCCCAGCAGACCCTCCCCAGCAACGGGGTGCATCACTAACCCTGGCCACCCTTCAGTCAGCAGGCCCCCCCCAGCCCGAGTGGGCTACTACGAAATCGAGCGGACCATCGGCAAGGGGAATTTTGCTGTCGTTAAACTAGCCACACATGTCATCACAAAAGCTAAGGTAAGGCTACATATGAACCGTTAAAGAGGACGATAATATCCATGTTGTCATCGCTTTGTAGGCATCCTCGTCCGATTGTTGGTCCGAGCTGGTGTCTCTTCTTAGGCTGAAGATCGGGCCTTTAGGCTCTGTAGAGCCGTTATGGCTAACCCTCTTGGTCGCTTTGCGTAGTGCGGGGGTGTAAACTCGGAACCTGAAATTACAGCAAATGGCTTGCTAACTAACCTTAAACCTTGTGTTTTTTTCACCCGCTTTACAATAATTGCGAAGAATGAGGTGACATGTCTGCGCAAAGAACAGAGAAAGGAAAAGCGCCGGGGAGTAGAGCGAAGAGAGGGTTTGCTAGCTAGCATAGATGAGTGGGGTTCTATCGTCAGTGTGAACGCCACGGCTTTGCTCATTCGTTTGAGATTTTTGGTTATCACTTCAGAAATACCCATGACATGTATGTGTTGACGAGTGCTGTACCAGTGCTGACTAAAATGGTCTTTACCAGGTTTTAAAAATTAAAACAATAGGAGGTGTTTAAGTGATTCGACCTGAGAACACATAAGAAGTGGTTTCGTTAACACAGAGGACAGGACATTTGTTAGCTTATGAGCTAGCTAGCTGGTTGTGGTACTTTGTAGATGAAAAATAAGTACTACTCTCAATTGTCCGTTCAGTTTGAATTGGTCGAACTCACAATTTTTCGTTTCACGGAGTCAATGCTTGGTCAGCATTTCGCCTACCGTTTGGCACGGGGCTTGTTTTGCTGTGTGTATGCGTGCGTGTGTGCGTTTAAGAGAGTGGGTGTCGTGAGGTGTCGTGTTGCTAGTGTATACAACGTATGTAACTACATAGTAATCATATGTCATTCTTTCCGGCATAGGTTTAACCTAACTGTCAGTAGCCTCTATCATGTAAGATTGTTTTTAAGCATATCCTCTAGTATGGACGTCTACCAATTTTAGTATGCGTAATTTTTGCGTAGTGTGGGCGTCGTGTAGGCAGATGTTCTGTTGGCAGAGGAGTCGTACTGTGAGTAACTAGAGGTCTCGTATCAATATTTGGGGTTTTCCTCGTTTTCAGTGATGTACACACATTGCCGGAGGAAAAGGAAAAAAAGAGCAGACGGTCGCCTTACTGTTTATTACCCGGAGGCAGTGAGGAACAAGTGTACTGAAGCTTGTTTGCTTCTTACCATGATTGACTGGTGGATCACTAGAGGTCAGTTGGGAGGACTTGCCCCAGGCTGTAAGCCCGTTTAACTAAGCCGACAGATCTTCTGTGTCATAAGACCTTGAAACGTATTGGAAAGGCAGACAGTCGTTCACCTGTATTTAAGGTCTCTTCCAGAACGTCACATGCGGGAAAATCAACAAACACAGGTTTCTGAAGAGATGTTTGCTCCGGTAAAGAGATGTCAGACACGTGGCCCATGTATTGACTGTGCTGACCCAGGTCAGCGGTACTTGTGAACAGCACATTAATTAATGTCTTATGTGAGCTGTCAGTGGTGGTGGTGGTGGTGGTTATGGCTGTTGCCAGTGTTATGAAAGCGCATGATTGCATGGCTGGAAAAGAGGCAGGGACGTGATGTCCTGAGCAAACATCTGCATGGCTCTTCCATCACCTGACACTGCTGTGACACCAGAGAGAGAGCAAGAGAGAGAGAGAGGGACACACACACACACACACACACACACACACACACAGACTAAAGCCAGAGCTAGCCAGGTGCACAAACGTCAGGCAGAGGCAGTGGAAATGACAAAACAAGACAGTCAGTATATTGCTGCCAAAGGAAACGTATTTGGTGTCTTTGGTGACTTTTTGCAGACCTTCCTTACAAAGACATTGCATGGGAACCAGAAATGTAGACCTAAATGAACCAATTTGGTAGGCTAGTCCATGTGCTTTTCGTATCAACCAGCTATTTTTTTTCTTTTAGGGAAATTATGCAAGTAAATCGTTAAATGGTAATAAAGGACACATGGGTACTAGGCCACCTGTAAGGTATAGAAGTAGTTCAGGCTTGATAGCCGGCGTTGTTTTTGGTGAGCAGTGATGTATACTAATCATTTGCTTATGTTAGTAGACTGTGGTTGAACAATTTGCCTAATGTAGCGGTATATCATAGGAAAGTGGTACCTTAACTGGATGTTGGTACAAAAGGCATCATATTTGAGGAGTCCACGGGAAAAACGGGCAGGGTTACATAATGGCAAAACTTAAAAAATGTAATTTAATAGTTAGATTTTTTTATTTGATTTTATGAGTAAATGCTATTTTAAAATACTTCTAGCCTGGGGCTATGATTGTTTATTCCCAGGATTACTTTTGGAAAAGCTGGGGTTTCCGTGCAACTACTGATTGGGGGGAATAACTTAAAAATATGATTTTGTGACTCTGCCCGTTTTTCTTGTGGATTCCTCGTTTGGGTTTCACCTAGCCACTAGGCCATTCCATATGCTGTTTAAGCATAAACTGCCATAAGGCTACATGAATAAGGCCACGCTAACAACAACAACAGTGTACTTACTATTTACTTAAAGTTATAACCTAGAACCTACCAAATATGACATGTAAAGAAGAGAGAGTTTAATGATGGTGTTTTTATGACATTTTTGGTCAGTCACTGGTTGAAGCAGCCCCATGGAGTGACACTCTTCTGTAGTCAGGTCAAGTGGAGACACAAGCCACCACCCTTCCTTGCATAAATTTGGTTGATTGCAGTGAGTGATATCGGGGTCACAAAAAGCTCATATTTTGGGATGATTCCACTAAGGCCTTTAAGACCTCAGTAATCCAGTCATCTATTCAACTTGGCACGCAGTTCATGAGGTGGTGTGATTTGCCCAGGGTACAAAATGCAGTGATAATGACCGCATAATCTCATAATCAAGGTTCACTTGCAAGCAGACTTCCTCCTGTAGATAAAATTTACTGGCTGTATAGCAGGGTATGTGCAGCACTGCACATTTATGCTTTAAATATACTTTTTAAGTGTCGGTGTAGACTCACACTTGTTAAATATGCAGTACCTTACTGGCCAGACTTCAGATTACAGATCAT
>CM059279.1:21697658-21705158 GCA_030347295.1 Setipinna tenuifilis | reverse complement strand
TGGTGGCCACGCTAATTGCCAGCCCGGCGCTCCTTGTGAGGTCATTTATCTCGTCTGTTTGACGAGTGTGTCGTCACTCGCGGTGATTTAATCAGGCACTCGCTTTCCTCACAGCTCGTCCGTCCATCTGTGTGATCTTAACAGACGGCACAGTCCCGTTACACCACACCACACACACACACACACCACAGCCCTTTCTTCTCTCAAAAGCCCCCCGAAAGCACAAAGACAAAAAAGAAGGATGAGAGAGCTTTGAACTTCACACACACGCATTCACCCCTACACACACACACACACACACACACACACACACACACACACACACACACACATTCACCCCTACAAACACACACACATTCACTCCTAGAGACGCACACGCACGCACCTGTTTTTTTTTTTTCTCCACAGGTTTGCATCATCCTGTGGGACACCCCCTCCCCCGCCCCCCCCACCCCTCAATCCAACACTGCTTCCGGAGCTATCCCTTCCTTCAGGTCCTCAGTGAAGGGCTCTGGTATCTGGCCACTTACACCTCTGTATCATTGGCTATATTTAGGCTGGTGGACCCCCCCCACACACACACACACTTAACCAACCCCACCTCCCCAGTGTCCAGCGGCGGATGGAGTATCAGTCTGGTGTTGGGGGGGGGGGGGGTGCATGGGGGCTTTACTGGGGGAGAAAGAGAGACGAGACCCAAGTCCCCTTGAAAATTGGGTGGCAGCGTGGAAAGCGCGTGATGCTCTTTCCATTGAGACAAGCTCGGAGGCGGTTTCACTTTACACACACACATACACAAAGTTATAGACCCTTACAGGCTCAATGTCACACACGCCTGCACCATGTCATAAGGGAGCAGGCCGAGCTTGCTGACTGGACACACTGGACACTGACGTCTTGCTGGGGTCTCCAGTGGATTCATTTTGGGGGCCTGTCGTGATAATGGCAGATCTGAAAGCTTGTGTTTGCACTCTCTCTCTCTCTCTCTCTCTCTCTCTCTCTCTCGCTCGCTCGCTCGCTCGCCCTCTCTTTCTCTCTCTCTCGCTCGCTCACTCTCTCTCTTTCTATCTCTCGCGCTCGCTCTCTCTCTCTCTCGCTCGCTCGCTCTCTCTCTTTCTCTCTATTTTTCTCTTTCTCTATCTTTCTCACTCACTCTCTCTCGTGCTCTCCCTCGCTCTCATTCGCTCTCTTTCTGTCTCTCTCTCTGTTTTACTGTCTTTCTTACTGACTCTCTGTCATTGCTCTTTTATTAAAGTAGAAAGTTCAGATACTTCAAGTTGTTAGACCATCAGTTAGGAAAAGTGTTTTGGTGTTTGTGTGTTTTTTGGTTGTGTGTGTGTGTGCGTGTGTGTGTGTGTGTGTGTGTAGTAGTAGTAGTAGTACTAATCTTGAAAAGTGGTTAAATAACAGCTGTGTTTTGTAAGTGTGCATGTATATGTAAGTACGCACACAACACTGGACTGGACTCACTGACTGTCAGTGAGCATGCATGATCCCGAGTGGAAACGCACAGCCCCCAACACAGACACACACACACACAGACACACAGACACACAGAGCACTCCACCCCCTTCGCTGGTTTCCCTGTGCTGAATCAGAGGCTGGTGTCAGCCCTGGCATGCATTTGCTCGCAGCTGTGCATTGCTGCTACTGCTCCTGTTCCTGCTGCTGCTGCTCCTCTCAGTCACTGTTAAGGACATTTGGGGGGGGCGGCATGTCCTCGCATGAGGGGACGTCCATGTCCGCATGCAGTGGACATGTCCATTTCCAGAATATCAGACAGAGAGAGGGAGAGATCGTGCCAGAGAGACAAAAAAAATAAAGATGGAAGGTTAGAGAGATGGCCACAGACAGAGGGAGGGAGAGAGAGGGAGAGAGAAGGAAAGAGTGTGAACCAGAAAAGAGAGAGATGGACAGATAGACGGGGAGGGAAAGACAGAACAGACAGACAGAAAAAGCGGGAGGAGAGCTTCTAGCCTGGCGAGGTGCCATCGAGACGCACAATTAAACGAAGCCTCTGTAGACCTGAGAGAGACTGACATTTTTTTTTGTCTGGCTCGTTTCCTATTTCCATACAGTTTCCCCCATCCACACCCCACCTCCCTTATTTATGTGTTATTCCCCCTCTCTCTTAACTTCTTTGTCTGGAGATATTCCTTCTTCCTTTCTTGCTCTGTCTTCTGTGCTTGTCTTTTTTTTTTTTTTTTTCCAGTTAGCTTACTTTCACTCGTTCTTCTGCATTTGCCTCTTCTCTCTCCTTCCCATTCAGTCTCCTCTGCTGTCACTTTTTTTCACACGCTCTCTCTCTCTCTCTCTCTCTCTCTCTCTCTCTCTCTCTCTCTCTCTCTCTCTCTCTCTCTCTCTACATGCATCCTTTTTTACCTCCAACTCATCCCTGTCTCCCTTTGTCCATCTTTGACTCTGTCCTTCAATCTATCTCTCCATGATCTGTCACTTTCTCCTTCTTTCTCGACTATCCTCTCTGTTTCTCTCTCTCTCTCTCTCTCTCTCTCTCTCTCTCTCTCTCTCTCTCTCTACATTCTCTCTCTATACATTCTGTCTCTCTGTCTCACTGCCCCCTTTCCCAGTGTCGTGTCTAAATCCCCCTTGCTCAGCTGCAGCTGAAGGGCAGGCTGACCGTCATCACTGAGTGCTGCTGAGTTTGTGAACTGACCCCCCCCCCCCCCCAACACACACACACACACACACACACACACACACCACCATCCCCCCTTCTCTATCCTCACCACTCTGCCCCCACAACCTTTCTCCCCCTGCAGGTTAACCCCCAACCTCACACCCACCTCCACCCTCTCCCTCTCCTCTCCCTCTAGCTCTCTCCCCCCTTTTTCTCTCTCCCTCTCTCTTCCTTTCTCCCACACACGGGGGTGTGGGGGGTTATGGATCAATGTGGACTTCCACTGGCCGAAGCATTTCTCAGGCCGGCCCCCTCCCAAGGGACACACACACACACACGCACACACACACACACGCACACACACACACACACACACACACACACACACACACACACACACAATCACCCCTCCTCCCCACTTACCCCCTTCCCCACTCACCTAGGAGCCTCTGCTCTTCTACCTCCCCCAAACTCACCTGACTGAGCCAGCTGAGGCCATTATGGCAGTGTGCTGCTGGTGCTTGCTGCCCAGGTGCAGTGTGCCGAGGCAGTGAGGTGGAGGAAAACGGGGCGTGTTCCCATAACTTAGCGCCAGGTTACACTCTTATTTCTGTGGAGGTGGCTAGCCTGGCCGCCTTCCATTCAGGTGCAGGTGTTGGGACAGGGAGGGTTTATGGGCCTAAATGGTGTATTATTTTTATTTAATATTATTTATTTATTTATTTATTTTTCGCTGTTCGATAACCTTTCCAGTCAAATGGGGTTTTGATTGGAAAGGAGTTATTGTAAGGTTGTTGTTTGAGATTCTCATAATGTCTTTGTTGTTGTTCCTAACACACAGCTTATGAAGCATATTATCTGCACTGCAAGAGATAAAAACACACACACACACACACACACACACACACACACACACACACACAAACAAACACGCACACACATACAAGCACACACACGTAGACAGATTTCAGCCCTAGGTGTGATACATCCTCGTACACAGTCCCTCCATGAATGTGCATGTAGGCAGACAAAACCACCTACGCGTGCAAATACTGGCCCTGTTGTCGTCATGTGGTCAGATACAGAGACTCACACACACACGCATACACACACACACGCATGCACAGTCATACTTACATATGCGCATGAGTGCGTATACTGTAGCCTTTTAGATAACAGTGTTTGCCCACAAAGAGGACCACAGTGTTTGGCACATGCTGAGTCATCGTGGGCTGTTGTTTGTGTTTGTGTGACCTGGCTGGCACCAGCTCATTGGCCACTTGCCTCTGCTCTTCTCCTCTCCTCTCCTCTCCTCTCCTCTCCTCTCTTCTCCTCTCTTCTCCTCTTCTCTCCTCTCCTCTTTTCTCCTCCTCTCCTCTTCTGTCATCCTCTCCTTTTCTGTCCTCCTCTTCTCTACTCCTCTTTTCTACTATTCTCCTTTTCTCTCTTTCGCAGCTCTTCTCATCTGCTTTCTTCGCTTCTCCAGTTCTCTCTTCTTCTCACCTGCGCTCCTCACTCTGCCAATGTTCCTTCTCCCTCTCTCCTCCTCTCCTCCTGTACTGTCTCATACACTAGTCTCTCCTCCCTCTGCTGGTCTCCTCTGCTCTTCTCTCCTCTCCTCTCCTCTCCTCTCTTTTCCTCTCCCCCTCTCTTCTCTCCTCTCCTACTCTGTCCCGTCTGCTCTAGTCTTTTCTGTTCTCCTGTGTCTTCCCTCTGCTAGTCTTGTCTTCTCTCCCTTCCTCAACTGTCTCCTCTATTGGGGATCAGTTAGCATCCCATATTTCTCCTCTGCTCCCCTCCCCTCCCCTCCTCTCTTCTTCTCTTTTTTCCTCTCTCCTCTCCTCTCCTCTCCTCTCATCTGTCCATCCCACCAGCATTCTTATTTCTCCGCCCTCCTCCTCTGCTCTCTTTGTTTCTTCCCTCTTGCTCGGTTAGTCTCCAGTCCTTTCTTCTCGCGTTAGTCTTCTCTTGACCCTTCTGCCCTCCCTCTATTCTCTCCTTGCTAATCTAATCTCATCTCTCCTTTTTTCCTCTCCTCTCTCAGGTAATCTCCTCTCTGCTGGTCACCTCTCTTCTCCATGCTAATCTCTCCTCTCCCTCTCTCCTCTCCCTCTCTCCTCTCCTCTGCTCTCCTCTCTTCTCTGACTGCCAATCTCTCTTCTCCTTTTTCTTTCCTCCTCCCCGCCTCTCCTCTCCTCTCCTCTCCTCCCATGCCCACTCTCCTCCTGGGTCGGAAAGTACACTATTCACTGGCACTCCGCGTTCCAGATCGTTTTGGTTTGGTCATAAAGATAAGAAACCTCTGCGCACCTAAAAACAACCTCCACCGCCCCAGCCACCCCCCCCCCCCCCCCCCCCCCCCTTCACGCCACATGGAGCTGGCGATAGTATCTTTACTGCCACGCTTCCTGACATGTGGTCACTCCATTCAGCCTGCCCGGTGAAAGACTAGACCAGACAAGATTTAAGAACGAGATACTTGGGATATTATGCACACGGACCAGGTGCTGTTAACTTCAACACCACCACCACCACCACCACCACCACCACCACTGTGCCACTGTCCTCCTGCTCTGCTCTGCTCTGCTCTGCTCTGCTCTGGTGGCTTTCTCTGGTGGCAGGCTGCCTGAACTATCCCCCACATGGCCTTTGGGTCACCCCTAGATTCAAACCCAAGCTTGGCCATGGCCTCGGGTCTGTCCCCTGTTGGATGGGTGGAGGTACAGTGGCAGGCCTAGAACGTTTTTTTTTGTCTTGTTATTAGATCACCTGATTTTTTTTTTTTTTGTTTGCTGCATGTTTTGTAATGCAGTATCCGGTGTTTGTGTGTGAGAGAGAGAAAGAGAGAGTGAAAGCAAGCAAGCATGAAACAAGAGTGGGTGAGAGTGAAAGAAAGTGTGTGTGTGTGTGTGTGTGTGTGTGGGTGGATGTGTTAAAGAGGCTCCCATCCTTAGTCATGTTCTCTGGCCCTATCTCGAGTGCTGCAGCACT
Organism: Setipinna tenuifilis; assembly: GCA_030347295.1. Lineage (NCBI taxonomy): Eukaryota > Metazoa > Chordata > Actinopteri > Clupeiformes > Engraulidae > Setipinna > Setipinna tenuifilis. The sequence goes on along the minus strand of CM059279.1, from coordinate 21,699,529 downwards.
ATGTGAAGAGATTGCTAGCATTGCTGAGCCACTCATGTCATCGCTCCATATAGACACACCAAAGCTATGCACCTCATTAGTCTTATATGTGCGCTAGCATGTCCCACACAAAGGCTTTCATCTCTATTAAATCTTACATAAATGCTAGCAGCACCCCATGTACCAGGTTTCTTGCTAGCTTCACAGTAGACATGCCATAGCCTTGGTAGCTTCATGTAGGCTGGGTAGGCTTCTGTTATGCTAAATGCATGCGTACAGTTGCTGTGTTTCATCTGTATGTTGACTAGCCGTGCTCCATAGAAACGCACATTAGCTATGCGCCCTGTATACAAATACAGGCCTACAGGCTAGGCTCAGACCTTGGCCAGTGTGGTCCCCAGAGAATGTGTGGTGTGGTAGCTAGCCACACACACACACACACACACTTGAGCTGGAGCCCTATGGCTTATGAGCTTGTACGTATACAGGAAGGAATGAATCAGATCATCTGATAGAAAGCAAAAGCCTGCCATTAGCAACCGAGAACTTCAAAGACACAGTTTTGTGTTATTTTGAGCAGTGTCATAACGACAGTCACATTAAATAGACTGCATGAGAAAAAGGGAGGGGGGGGGGAGGGCGTATGGCGGTGTGACGACTTGCGCTTTGTGATAACGATCATCTCTGATTGGTTAGCAAACAACTTTGCAGTTGAGTCGAGGCAAATCGCGTAAGAAACATGAAAAAGAAAGTCTTCTCCTTTATCCTCTCTGCTGTGAAGTGGCGGTAGTTTCAGGGAGTTTTTGACAACCGGTGTGAGACGGCCTGAAAGCATGTCCTCAAGCATGTCCCTGCGCTTATCAACTCTTAAGTACACTGTGAGGTGTCACATACATCCTTCTGTATCAAGGATGTTCTTTACATTTGATTGAAGATTATATGTTTTAGAAATTTAGCAAGAAATCGTGTTTTTTCACCACTTGGAAAAAGTCTGCTTTGTCTATTTCTCTTTTGTACATGGCTAAGTGCATCCATTTATTGCTCTCTACAGACTTGAAGTATTTATTGTAAAAAAGGTTTAAAGGTATTATTCATTTTTGGATGTAGTATATGTTGGTTGTGTCTGTCTGCAAGATGAATAGCCTAGATGCTGTAACAGAATAATTTCCTGCAAAGGATAGTACATTATCACCACAACTGGCATTGGGATAAAAAAAAAAATCATTGACATCATGCTGACATTGACATATATATGGATGGATAAACGTGCGTTTGGCTTCATTCTACATGTCGTGCTCATCACTGCCCCAGAAGTCATTTGTTACTCTGTGTGTTACTGGTCCAGGGCCTGAGGGGAGGAGGAGTTTGCATGTGGCCGAGCCAAGAACACACTCCTGCGAAGAGCTGCCCACAAAGCATCTCGCCTCCACACACACACACACACACACACACACACACACAGACCAGACCAAACCGCTGAGGGGCAAACATCTCCGTCAGGAGAAACATTCTGCTTGTTCACCACACTGTTGTTGTGCATGCACACACACACACACACACACACACACACACACACACACGCACTCATACACAAACACCCACACACACACACTTATACACAAACACACACACACACACACACACTCATACACAAACACACACACACACACATTGATCTACATACATACATACATACACATTCATACACACACACATTTATACATGCACACATTTATATACACACACAGTTCTACCCATACACTGACACACACATTTATACACACATACACACACACAAACCCACCCACTCTCCTGGTGCCTGCTTGTTGGTCCCAATGTCGGCTCACCTGCCAGTCATGGCTGACGCTGCGATATACTTGTGCTGAGTGCTT
>CM059279.1:21690158-21692658 GCA_030347295.1 Setipinna tenuifilis | reverse complement strand
CCAGCTGCTGAAGACGTGGTGTGGGAGCCCTCCTTACGCTGCCCCCGAGCTCTTTGAAGGGAAGGAATACGATGGACCCAAAGTGGACATCTGGGTACATTTCTCTTTCAAACCCTTTCTGTTTCCTGTCCTCTTCTGCTCTCTTCCTCCTTGCCCCTCTCCTTTCTTTTTGTTTTTATGGTTGCCAGTAGATATACAGAAAAGCAGTCTTGTTACTTGCAATATTATGACATTTTTTTTTTAACTTGAGCAACATTCATAAGTTGTGAAAACAAAAACCGTCAAATCTATCTATACATACCACAGACACTGTATAGAAACACCTGCTTTCTCTTGTCACCACTCTTCACTCACATTCCCTACCTGCCTCTCTCTCTCTCATGGGTTCTCTTCTTGGTCTCTATCACACTCACCATCTCTCTCTCTTTCTCTGTCTCTCTCTCTCTCTCTCTCTCTCTATCCCTATCTCTCTGTATCATTACACCCACAGAGTTTAGGTGTGGTGCTATATGTTCTCGTGTGTGGTGCTCTCCCCTTCGACGGCAGCACCCTGCAGAACCTTCGGGCTCGAGTGCTGAGCGGAAAGTTCCGGATCCCCTTTTTCATGTCCACTGGTGAGTGCTGGCGTCACAACAAATCCACTCCTGCAACTTAAAAACACGACTTATGAGCAAAGATGGTCCACATGCTGGCTGGCTGTGCTTTTGGTGAGTGCTGGCGTCACAACAAATTGAACAAGGAATTACAATTCCACTCGTGCAAAAAAACACACCTTATGTGCAAGACAATGGTACATGGTCCACATGCTGGCTGTACTTTTGAACTCTTGTGTGTAGCAAACTATTTGGCTGATACAGGGGGGAGAAACAAAGAGTAGTGTTCCATACGGCAACAGTGCCCAAAATTTTTAATCACCAGTGCCAGTGTTTCGACTCACTACTAGGGGGTCTTTGTCGGGCTAAAATGACAACTCTTCTCCTTCATTTATTGCACCATTGTCCTCTCACCTGGTCTCACTGAGGAGGGATGTGCCCACATGTAGTCTCTTTCCCCTGCCCAATCAGAGGGAGGCCTGCTACTCCAAATGGCCAATCCACTAACACATTACAGTCTGCCTGGGCTCTAGTGGCAAACACAAAGCTGAATGAAGGACATGGACACTGTATATATTTAAGTATTTCCCTTATTGCAGTTCATGTCGTCATTGTGACTTGTCACAGTGTTATTTCCATGAATACTGCATATTAATTATTGATTGCAGCCCATATCATCATTGCCTCTTTTAGCAATGCCATTTACATATTACACATTTTTCCAATATGGTGGCGCCCTAGTTGGCATGTCTCAAATGAGACACAGACTGTGCTGCCGGTATGTGTAGCCACTGGTGCTGCAGTATCTGTGGATGTGATGAGCGAGATTTCAATGCTCTACGTGATGCATTCTTTCCCACTGTACACGGTTCGAGTGTGTGTGTGTGTGTGTGTGTGTGTGTGTGTGTGTGTGTGTGTGTGTGTGTGTGTGTGTGTGTGTGTGTGTGTGTGTGTGTGTGTGTGTGTGTGTGTGTGTGTGTGTGTGTGTGTGTGTGTGTGTGTGTGTGTGTGTGTGTGTGTGTGTGTGTGTGTGTGTGTGTGTGTGTGTGTGTGTGTGTGTGTGTGTGTGTGTGTCACTGAGAAAGGAAATATTGCTTAATAAGAGAAACGGAGTTAGTTATCCATGTAAATGTTCTTTCCAAATCTTATTTAAAAAACTACCAGTAAGAATTAAATGGTGATGGAAATCATTTTTCCCTAAGATGCTGCTGCAACTAGAGAACATAATTAGTCATTTAGTCAGCTGTCCACCAACAACCTGTCTGCAGGGTTGTCAGGGATTCATAAATTTGTGTGTGTTAACAGCTGTGTGCGTGTCTGTGTGTGTCTGTGTCTGCGTGTGCGTGTCTGTGTCTGTGTGTGTGTTTCAGACTGTGAGTACTTGATCCGACACATGCTGGTCCTGGACCCCAGCAGACGCCTCTCCATGGAGCAGATCTGCAAGAACAAGTGGATGCGGCAGGGAGACCCCGACCCCGAGTTTGAGAGGGTGAGTTCTCCGAGTTCACCGACTGACTGCGTGTCGGCCACAACTGGTCATTCAAGTCCATCCTGTCTCCACCCACACACACACACACACACACACACACTCCACCTGCGCTGACACAGTTGATTTTTTGTTCCTCAGTCATGTTTCCATTTGACATTTACTCATGACATTTGCTGTCAGGCCACATCCTTTGTTATTGTGACTTTAAAAAAAAAAATGTGTTTAACTCTTTTTTATTTAGCTTCTGTATATTCCACTATGTATACTCCTCCTTAGAATTGTACAAAAATCCCAGTACAATACAAGTACAAGCCTTATCAGCGAACTATGAGAACAACACATACATGGATTCTTAATGAACACGCAAAGCATTGAAATATTGAAATAACTCCACATTGAGGTAGAACATTCAAGTAAT
>CM059279.1:21685158-21687658 GCA_030347295.1 Setipinna tenuifilis | reverse complement strand
GTAGATGGATCTATAAGTAGGCAGGTAGATGGATGGATAGATGGCCAGGTGGATGGATGGATAGGTAGGTAGGCAGGCAGGCAGGTAGATGGATGGATAGGTAGGTAGGCAGGTAGATGGATGGATAGATAGGCAGGTAGATGGATTGATGCTTAGGTGGATGGATGGATGGATGGATGGATGGATGGATGGATGGATGGGCAGGTGGGCGGATAGGTAGGTAGATGGATCTATAAGTAGGCAGGTAGATGGATGGATAGGTAGGTAGGCAGGTAGATGGATGGATAGATAGGCAGGTAGATGGATGGATAGATAGGTAGGTAGGTAGATGGATGAATGTGTTAATAATTAACCTCACATTCAGGAACATTCAGCAGCTAACAAAACTCTGAAGGCCAGTTTTCTTCTACACAGCCTCCACAGAAGCCGCAATAAACAAAAATGGTAATCTCAGTAAAAAAAATGTCCTGCTTGGTCCAGAATTGAGTTTAATTGATGTGCAAAAAACTGTTGTGGTGGTGTGTGTTTAAAGCTACACTCGGATGCAGCACACTTTATCTGTCAAGCTGTGCTTTCTGTGTGCAGTCTCTCTGTCTCTCGCTATACAACACACACACACACACACACAACTCGCTAATCCAGTGATGTCACTGAGCACACTCGATATTTTGGCAACACACAAAAGTGTTTTGCATGCAGGTCTCACCCCCGCTTTCCGAGATGCATCAGGCAAGGCAGCCCCAACCCAAACATGCACCCTGTCATTTGTTGTGGTTTAGCCCGGTTGTCATGGTAACAAAAGGCTGGCTGGCCTCCCTGCTCTTACGAGTAGATTGGTGGTCAACAGAGCCGCAGTTTTGGCGACAGTTTTTTTTTTTTTTTTTTTTAACAGTGTATTACGCCGGAACTTTCTTTGGAAATTGAGTGAGGCAGATTCGTCAGCATGCTGGCTAGGTAGCATGATTCATCAGTCTGTGGATGTGTGTGTTTGTGTGTGTGTGTGTGTGTGTGTGTGTGGGGGGGATTATGGAAACTGCTTCCTTTATACAACAGTGCCGTTGCTAACTGTGAGTTTACAGAGAAACACCGGCAGTGTGTGTTTATCCGTCGAGATTGGAGTCCTTTAAAAAGTTCATGAGCTGGAAGCACGGGGGGGGGGGAGAATTACAGCGAAGTAAACTCTTGATCAAAGATGAATCATCCTCTTCCTGTGCACAAATAATAATTTAAAAATAAATAAATAAATAAAAATACAACAAAAATAGTCCAATATATCTCCAGACGTCCAATATATCTCCAGGCCAGTCCACATCATCGTTTTTACCCAAGTTTGATGGTCTTCATGAATTATTCATATTGACTAAAAAGAGAATACCTACCAGTACTTACACGCACACATACACACACACAATCTCACACTCACACTCACACTCACACACACACATACACACACACAATCTCACACCTCTCTCTCTCTCTCTCTCTCTGGTGTCTGTCTTTTCTCCATTAGTCTCTGCACACGGATGCCTATGATCACTACAGCGCCATCTACAGTCTGCTGTCTGAACGGCTGAAGAAACACAAGACCCTCCGGCTGCCCCCACCTGCACCGCGGCCCATGGGCTACCCCCTCACCGTACAGGTCTGTGTGTGTGTGTGTGTGTGTGTGTGTGTGTGTGTTACCGTGTGTGTGTGCGTGTCAGGAGTACAAAAAATTTACTTTACAAAAAATGTGAACCTTTTCCTCTGACAAATAATTTGTAAAATTCACCAGGTACTCAGTAGAAAATGATTAGTTTGTGTCTGAAATCTACCAGCCACTTCCACATTTTATCAGCATTTGGCTGGTGGCTGGTGCCAACATTCATCCCTGGCGTGCGTGCGTGTGTGTGTGTGTTTCACTGGCTGTGTGAGTGCTGGACTTATGCCATTAGTACAGACGTCTTGAAATGTTGCGAAGGGTGACGCAATGTCCAGATCAAAGGATTTCGTACAGTACAGTCCAGTTAACCGTTTAGGCAGTGATTCTTGTTTTTACATTTACTATACAAAATGCATTCTACAACAATGCAAGATTCTAAAATTCCACATTATAATCTATGGACCCCAATATTCTTAAGAACCTTCATCCTCCCAACATTCCAATGCCACTGATGTGAGGGTAACTCCTAAGAGGTTAAAATGTGAGGACCCGCAGGAATGGTGACTAAGCTATAACCAGCGAGCCATTAACTCATGGTGTGTGCGTGTTTGTGTGTGTGCACTTGTTTGTGTGTCAGCTTGGATTTGTTTCCATTAGCCAGAATGGGTGAAAGTCAAGAGTGCGTCACTGGCCAATGTCTGAAGCACCTGATTAGTTCATTGAATTACCTCAGTGACACCTGCTCATTGCGCTCATGCAGTGTGAGACCATGAGGCCTGCAGGAGGGCTCAAGTCCTTAGGACTTTCCACTGTCTGTGCAAGCTTGTGTGTATATATGACAAAGAGCTGCACAATGTG
>CM059279.1:21677658-21680158 GCA_030347295.1 Setipinna tenuifilis | reverse complement strand
CGTGTGTTTGTGTGTGTGTGTTTGTGTGTGCATGTGTGTGTGTGTGCGCATGTGTTTGCCTGTCCAAGACGTTTGTGAGGTTATGGACTGTATATGCAGACTATCTGTAGAATTTTGTGTATGAGTTCTTGTTTTTGTGTGTGCACGTTTGTGTGTTTGCCTTTTCAAGGAGTTTGTAAGGTCATCTGAGGACCATGTATGAGAACAGTCTATGTATTTTGTGTGTGTGTGTGTGTGTGTGTCTGTGTGTTTGTGTGTGTGCGCGTGTGTGCGTCTGTGTTTGTTTGCCTGTCCAAGAAGTGTGTAAAGTAATCTCATCACTGTGTGTGACCATCATCTCCATATTTCTCAGAAGTGTGTGTGTGTGTGTGTATGAAATGAAACGCTTCGTGTGTGTTTTTGAGTAGTTTTTGTCATAGACGAATACAGGCTCAAATACAGTGTCTGAACTGTGTTTGTAACAGTGATATTTAGTGACTGTGTTAGCTCACGTGTAAAAAGGAAATGGCTGCTTTTTTCGCTCCCCAATCACACCTGTGTGAGTCATTCCCTGCACTGACAGACAGGAGGGGTTTCACTCTACCTGTTGGACTCACTAATGGACTAAAATGGACGGGGGAACAGGGAAGTCCCTAGTCCTTAAGCCACTCACTTTTCCTTTCCGTGTGTGTGTGTGTGTGTGTGTGTGTGTGTGTGTGTGTGTGTGTGTGTGTGTATCCAGCACCCCATCCCAGCAGTGGCCCCTGTGGACGAAGAGGGCTCAGACGGTGAGCCAGACCAGGAGGCAGTGCAGAGGTAAGTAGGGTGCAATCAGCAGTGGGGGGGGGGGGGGGCAGCGTGGGGCTGGTGCGTAGGGGCGTGTGCGCTGCTTCTGCTTTGTCTCTGGGGATGGAGGGAGGGAAGGAGGGAGGGAGAGCGGGCTGGTGGCCTCTCTGGTGGCGGGTCTGTCAACCAGGGGTGGGGGGGTGGTTTGCTGGGGGGGGGGGGGGGGGGGGGGGGGGATCTGTGTTCCAAGGCTGCAGCACTGCTTTCTTGCCAGTAGGGGGGGGGCATCCACCATGTCGGTGGTTCTCCCTCTTCCTCCTCCTCCTCCTCCTCCTCTTCCTCTTCCTCTTCATCATCTTCGCTCTGGGTTTTCCTCTCCATCTGTGCCACAGTCAACACCTCTCTTGCCTCCTCGCAGGCCTACGCAAAACAAAAAACCAACCAGTCGCCCCCGTCCCCTTACCACCTTAACCCCCCCCACACACCCCTTACACGCTTCAAGATGACTCTCAATCCCCGCAATCTGTCTCATTTTTCGACTGACAAGCTAAAATTTTTATTTTTTTTCTACTTCACCTGGCTTCGCTTTTGACCTAAGCTTGCTCAACAAAAAAAATTGATGTTTATTGATAATTGGTTAAATATTATTATTATGATTAATATTATGATTATTAATTTTATTATTATTATTATTAGTAGTAGTAGTAGTATTGGGTTAGGCCTTGACATGTTGGCCCCCCCCCACCACGCTTGTCATCTTGTGTTGCGGAGAGCTCGGAGAGCTGACTGCGTGCTGCTTCCTGTCTCCCCCCCCCCTCCCTCCCCCCCCTTCACCCACCCACCCCCACCCTCTTACCCCCCCACCCTCTTACCCCCCTCCCTCTTACCCCGTGGCCCCAGGTACTTGGCGAACAGCTCCAAGCGGCACACCATGGGGCCTGTCACCGCCGCTGAGCTGTCCAACGACCCCCAGAGGGCCCAGGGGCCCCGGCCGTGGGGCTGGGTCCCGGAGCAGCACCCTCGGTGAGGGCCCCCCCACCCCCCACCCCCCCATCCACAATCCCTCCCCTCCCCCACCCCCCTTTTCTCAGTACCCCACTTTCTCCCCCAAAACACCCCTCCACACACCTCCTCCCATCCACATTCACCACCTACAGCACTTTCACGTACGCAACCACCCACCCACCCCACCACGCTGGGCTGAGAGCACCTACACCCAGACCGCCTGCACCCACCCCTCAGCAGTGTCACGTGACCAGGAAGGAGAGGAGAGGAGGGGGGTCGGGGGACAGGGGAGGGTGCACTGCGCATGCCTGAGAGAGAGACACAGACAGACAGAGAGAGAGAGAACATCTAGAACCGGCGGGGAACACGACGTCTGACACCCAAAGGATGGCATGCTCCACACACACACACACACACACACACACACACACACACACACTTTCACTCTTTCACTCACGTATACACACAGACACTCTCAAAAGCACACATACACACACTTACGCTCATATAGAAACACACACTCACACCTACACTTACTCTCATGTATGTGTTTCTATATTTATACTGTACATAGACCCAGACATATGTTTTCATGCCACATACAGATAAATGCATGTATGCAGAAACATACACACATACTTACAAGTACACACACATGCACGAGACCCACTGCATCCGGCATTGCTGCACGCCATTTGAAGCTCTAAAATGGTTTGCGCTCAGCCTACAG
>CM059279.1:21440158-21672658 GCA_030347295.1 Setipinna tenuifilis | reverse complement strand
GCACACACACACACACACACACACACACACACACACATACTTGCACACACATACTTACACACACACACACATACTTACACACACACTTACTTGCACACACACACACGCACACACACACACATACTTGCTCACACACACACACATACTTGCACACACACACACACACACACACACACACACACACACACACACATTTACACACATGCACACACAGCAGAACTAGCCACTTTCAAATTTCAGGCACTTTGAATTCTTTTATTTGTCTGTAAGATACTAATATACTACAGTGGTATAGTAGTTTGAGTAAACCACCAGTGTACCTCATTAGTTGTACACAGTATACTAACCATGTTTACCTGATGTCCTTTGCCACATGAACTCTAATGCATAAAGCAATTGTTGTGTCTTTGTGGGCATCCAGTGATGTTTATCTATTAGTGTAGACATGTACTTTTGCGAAATGAAAGATAAAAACATGTGGTTTGCTGTTCACTACTGCACTTTATGGGCTCAGCATGAATTTAGTCTGCTCAGGAGGAATTTCTGAAATGTCATTTGATGTGGCTGTTGTATTGGTTTGTTGGGGGCGGTGATGTTGTCAGTTGTTTGTCTTGTGAGAGGCCTTATCCGATGAGAATAAGCAGCGGCGCTCACTTGGCCTTGAGTCATCATCTTCCCTCCAAAATCTCTCCCTCCCCCCCCCTCCCTCCTCCCCTCTCCCCCCCCTGTTACAGGCCCTCTCTTTGGGACATGGAGAAAGCCAGCCGGGGCATCTTACTCACCAGCTACAGAGGTACACACACACACACACACACACACACATACACACACACAACACACACATACATACACACACACACACATACACACACACACACACACCACATACATACACACACACAGACACACTCATCAAATGCTACTTGCACTCTTGACTGATTTTTAGAGATGAGTTACAGTATGTCACTCCATAAGTAAAAGTGTCCAGTTACTGCATTCCTCCCCCTACAGTAATGCCCACTGTCCTTTATGCAGTCACCCCTGTGGATATTTTTCAGATGCATACATTTTCATGCTACATATCCACATTACTGGTACTCTCTGTGCACAAGTTGCATAAGTGCATAGCTGTTTTTTTTATGCTTCCTTGGTGCCTTTTGTTCTCTCTCTCTCTCTGCGTATCTCCCTTCCTGTCTTCCTCCCTCTCTCTCCATCTCTCTCTCTCTCTCTCTATCGCCCTCTCTCTCTCTTTCTATCTCGCTCTCTTTCTCTCTCTCTCTGCCTCTCTCCCTCCCTATCTGTCTTCCTCCCTCTCCATCTCTTTCTCTCTGTGTCTCTATCTCTCTCTCTGTGTCTCTATCTGTCTCATTCTCTCTCTCTCTCTCTCTCTCTCTCTCTCTCTCTCTCTCTCTCTCTCTCTCTCTCCCTCTCTCTCTGTGTCTCTCTCTCTCCCTCTCTCTCTCCCTCTATCTCTCTGTTTCTCCCTCATATTTCTGTTTCTGTTTCCTCAGGTTGCGCATCCAGCCCTCCAGCCCTCCGCCTACACATCCTAGCAATCACCTCTTCAGGCAGCCCAATCAGAGCCCGCCGCCCGGCACCGCAGGGATGATGCAAGGACACGGTGAGAGCCTGTTCTCCTCTCCTCTCCTCTCCTCTCCCTTCCTTTGCTCTCCCTCTCCCTCTCCTCTCCTCTCCCCTCCTCTCCTTTCCTTTGCTCTCCCTCTCCGTCTCCTCTCCTCTCCCTCTCCTCTCCTTTGCTCTCCTCTCCCTCTTGTCTCCCTCTCCTCTCCTCTCCCTCCTCTCCTTTTCTTTTGCTCTCTTCTCCTCTCCCTCTCCCTCTCCCTCGTTCCTCTCCTCCATGGCTCCATGGAAAAACACCTCACATTTGTTTTACTCGCTATTTCCCAAATCTATTTCTCAAATAGATTGTTTATTTATGTTCCCCCCCTCCTTTCTCAGTCATTTACTCTTATCATTAAAAATTGCCTTGAGTCTACAAGTGCTGGTCATATAATTAGAATATCATGAAAAAGTTGATTTATTTCAGTAATTCCATTCAAAAAGTGAAACTTGTATAATGTATACATTCATTTCACAGACACATTTCAAGTGTTTCTTTCCTTTAATATTGATGATTATCACTGAGAACTAAAGAAAACCCCAAATTGAGTATCTCAGAAAATTAGAACATTGTGGAAAGGTTCAATATTGAAGACACCTGATGCCACACTCCAATCAGCTAATTAACTTAAGATACCTGCAAAGGCCTTTAAATGGTCTCTCAGTCTAGTTCTTTAGGCTATACAATCATGGGAATTTGTGTCCAAGCACATTAATAGAGAGGCGAAGGGAAGGAAAAGATGTGGTAGAAAAAAAGTGTAAAAGCAATAGGGATAACCGCACCCTGGAGGGAATTGTGAAACAAAACCCATTCAAAAATGTGGGGGAGATTCACAAAGAGTGTACTGCAGCTGGAGTCAGTGCTTCAAAAACCCACCACGCAGGGATGTATGCACGACATGGGTTTCAGCTGTCACATTCCTTGTGTCAAGCCACTTTTGAATAAGAGACTGCATCAGAAGTGTCTCGCCTGGGCTAAAGACAAAAAAGACTGGAATTACTGATATCCTTTTCATAATATCTATGACTGGCACCTTAAGTCTATATTTTCTCTTTGTGTATGTGTGTGTGTCTTTGGACCCAACTATGTGTGTGACTGTGTGTGTGTGTGTGTGTGTGTGTGTGTGTGTGTGTGTGTGTGTGTTTGTGCAGGTGGGATGCCTGGAGTGCAGTACCAGCACGCTCCTTCCCTGTACCAGCCATCGGAAGGAAGCCCGCCCCCCACCAGCCTGCCCCGCATGGCCCTGCCCAATCAGCAGCAGCAGCAGCCAGCAGGGCCCGTCCGTGGTGCCGTGGGATTGGCCCAGGGCCTCCCGCAGCAGCAGCAGGTGACCATCCAGGTGCAAGAGGTGGAGCTGGGGGGCGGAGCCCAGCGGCAGGGCTTCCTGTCCACGCCGTGCAGCCACCGTGTCCTGGGCAAGCAGCTGAGCGCAGACAACGCCGAGACGCACAGGTGACCTTTCACCTCCGGCTCTTCCTCCGCCTCCTATTTCTCTCCTCCTTTTTGTCACACCACTTCACACTTCATCCATAACGTCTGCCATCTCACATCATTTTATGCGACAGTCAGTTGGCCTTTGGTTTATTTTTTTCCCCTTTTGTTTGGTTTTGTACTCATGAAACACATGTATTTGTTCTGTTTGTAATATCTACATTACTCTTTTATGTCATATCATATCATGTCATGTCTCCAACAACCCATTGTAACCCTTACCCCTCTTCTTTTGCTTCAGATATTTTGTTACCTTTTTGTATTTAATAGTCTGCTGCTCCTAATGTACTCCAGTGCAAAATGTCACTGTACTACCACCAGGGTTTGATGTACAGAGAGACTTGTTGACCGACCACGCCAGTCAAATGTATAAATAGAGTAAAAGCTATAATGTCTGAATGTGGGAGGGAAAAAAAAAAAAAGTTTCCATGCCATATGTCAAGGGGATTACAGTAATTTTAGTAGGATTGTTACTACGTATAAGGAGTCTGAGGCATTATAAAGGGAAAAGGGCGTAGGAAAAACAGGGTCATCAACCGCGAGGGGATTATCTGAAGACTTGGCCCCGGCCTCCGCTCTCAGCCGGTTAAGAGCTCCCGACCTTACGCACGGCACAGTAAGTGGCCTGGGAACGGCTAGCAGTAGAGGTCACACCCACACAACCCACCCCACCGACTACCCACCCACCCTCACCCTGCCTGCACAGTGTGATGGCAGCAGAAGTAATCTCCATTAGGATTCTGTGTCGAGATCGTGCTGTGTGTGTGTTGTGTGTGTGTGTGTGTTGTGTGTGTGTGTGTGTGTGTGTGTTGTGAGTGTGTGTGTGTGTGTTGTTGACATATTCACTGAAGGGTGATCCTAGATGTCTATCTCCAACCTTGACGGAGGGGGGGGGGGGGGGAGGGGGTGGATGGAGGAGACATTCTGTTCTGGCAGGAGCAGCAGTGGTGCCCCATGTGACATGGTCGCTCTTCAGCCTTCAGTGAATGTGCTCTTCTCTCTCTGGAGAGAGTGCTGGTGTGTGTGTGTGTGTGTGTGTGTGCGTGTGTGTGTGCGTGTGTGTGTGCGTGTGTGTGTGTGTGTGTGTGCCCTCATGGACATCCGAGCGGCGCACTAGTGGTGTGTGTGTCACTGTGCCGTGCCTAGAGGAGCCCCAGATCATCCCTCCACAGCCCTGCACACTGTAAATCGAGATGGCCACACAGCCCTGTGTGTGTGAGAAAGTGAGTGAGTGAGTGTGTGTGTGTTTATGAAAAGTGTAAGTGTGTATGTGTGAGGGAGGGAGAAAACGTGTGTGTGTGTGTGTGTGTGTGTGTGTGCGCGCTTTCTGTTTGCGTTTTTTTTGCAGTGTGGTGTCAAATGTGAGGCGGTTGTAAAGCGCTGGGCAAGTGATTGACAGCACTAAAGTGCCCATGTGTGGGTGCAGCTTGGCATGAGGGCTGGCGGGCTGTTCACAGCCTCTTGATCTACAGTGTTGTGTCGGATTTATGTCCTGCAGACAGTGTGCATAGCACAGACCCCAGGCCCATCCATCCATCTCTCTCTCTCTCTCTCTCTCTCTCTCTCTCTCTCTCTCTCCTGTCATTGCTGTCTTTCTTTTCCTCCTTTCGCTTCTTTTTTGTCATTGAACTTTTCTATCTATCTATCTATCTATCTATCTATCTATCTATCTATCTATCTATCTATCTATCTATCTATCTATCTATCTGTCTGTCTGTCTGTCTGTCTGTCTGTCTGTCTGCCTGTCTGTATATCTGTCTGTCTGTCTGTGTATCTATTTGTCTGTCTGTCTCTGTCCCTTTGTCTCTGCCTGTGTCTTTCTTTCTCTCTCTTCCCTCTCAGTATTTCTGTTCCTTATGTCCCTCTTTTTACTGTCTTCGTGCCCTGTATGTTTTAGCATTGGTCCTCGCCCTCATTCTCTCTTATTTCCTCCCTCTCTCCCTCCCTCCCTCCTGCAGTCGTAGCCTGAGCCGGTTCCAGTGCTCGTCCACGGCGTACGACCAGTCCCAGTTCAACCCGCACCTGTTTGGGGAGGGGGCGCGGGTGGGCCCGGGGGCGGCCAGCATGGTGGGCAGCTACAACCCCTACCTGCAGGGGGCCTCGCTCAAGGTGCCGGGCCTGGAGGGCTACCAGGGCGGAGCGGGCGGCACCGTGGGGGGCCCCGTGGGCAGCTACGGCAGCCCGTCGGCCCTGCAGCAGGCCCTGCTCTCGCCCACGCCCATGGAGTACCAGCGGCAGGCCCAGCCCCACGTCACGCCCACGCTGCAGGGCCTGCTGTCCCCGCGCCACTCCCTGACGGGCCACGACCCCCGCCTGCCCCCCCAGGACCTGCCCGCCCTGCTGAAGCGCCAGAGCCCCCGCGCCGCCCCCACCCCCCCGGGGGCCGCCCCCCAGGACTACGGCGAGCTGCTGCTCCTGCGCCAGCTGGGCCAGCAGGGAGACCCCCTGGAGCCCCCGGTGCCGCAGCCCCCCCCGGGCGCCGCCCCCGGCCCGCCGCTGGGCCAGCAGTACCACCCGCTGCTGCAGATCCGGCCGCCCGACTGCCAGTCCGGCCCGGGCCCGCTGGGCCACTCGGAGAGCATGGAGGAGGACGAGGTGCCGGCCGGACACCACTACGGCCACGAGGGCCTGCTGGCCAAGGCGGCGGCGGTGGCGGTGGCCTGCGCCGAGACCCACGAGCTCCTGGGGCCGCCCCGCGGGACCACGCCCCCCTACGCATCGCCCACGCACAGACACGCCTACATGAGGAGCGCCACGGCCAGAGGTCAGGACACACACACACACGCACACACACAGACACACAGTCAAATGCACATACATATACACATAACACACACACACATACATATACAACCAACACACACACAACTATCTCAACCAACAGGTACACAGGTATTTACACCTATCTCAACACACAAACAAATACACACACACACCCATGTCAGCCTACACATACACACATATTTGCACCCATCTCAACAAACACATACGCGCACACACAACTTAATCTTATTCAACAGATACTCACACAGACACAAGTAATGTCCATCCCAACCTACACACAGCCCCATCTCAACCTACACACAGCTCAGTAGCAAAACCAGTGGAGTTTGTCATGTTGCTTTATTTTAGGGTCCAGAAGCATTCCTGTTAATTTCCTACTAACGCTCCCTGAACAAAAGTAGTTCCCTAAAGTTGCCTAGGAATAAAAAGGATGGACAAAGGGGCCTAAAAGTATTGGTGGGTTAAAGTAGCCACTACAGACTCTTATGTCAGTCTATGTCTACCAGTTTCTACTCCGATTAAACTACTAAATAACCAGTGCTACTTTTGTGGTATTACATTACCTATGCCAGCATCATTTTACCCAGAGCGAGGAGTGGTTTGCATAATGCCACTGGGCTTAGAATCAGGAATTTTCTCAGTCACCAACTCATTTGGTTATATGGGGTTGCATAACAAAATTTACCCAGCTAAGTTTATTGGGCTTACTTTCATTTACAAATGCCACAGCCATATAAACAAACACAACCCTTTTCACCTTTTGTTCCCTTTTCATACAACTAAAAAAAAAATCATTAATTCATAAACAAATTGGGGTGGGGTGGGGGGGATCCCATTAGTGCGGCTATGCTGTAATCCCATGTCTGAGCTTGTGTGAGAGCTCTGAGGAGAGGCAGATTGGTGTGTTAGACCAAGGTGGTGTTTTGGTGTGTTAGACCAGCGTGTTTCTCAACGTTTTTCAGAGACCGAGGGCCACCACCCCTCAAGGGCCACTGCCGCCCCCCCCCACCACACACACACACACACACACACACACACACACACACACTCCACCTGAGGCTAACGGGGCTGTGTAAATGTGTGAATTAGTGCAGCATTACAGTCCTAACTAGGCAATGGCAGGAAGATGATATACATGTTTGTTTGAACACACTGTGCATAGATAGCATAGGTAGCTTCAGAAATATGACTAATATAACTAATATAATATAACTAATATAAATATTTTAACACAACGGCACGTAGACCACATGGGATTCCTTGAAGACCACACTTTGACAAACACTGTGTTTACACCAAGAAACCTCGCTAGTGTAAAACTAAAACTTGACTACCCTCTGCTGCCCCTTCCCCTCCCCTCCTCTCCCCTCCCCTGCAGACTCTGGGGCTGAGCATGTGGACTGTCGGACGGCCGTGGGGCAGGTGATGGAGGGCCCCGACCACAACGGGGTGGGCTACGGCGCCCCACGGGGGCCCCAGGGGGACGGATACAGGGCCCGCGGCTCCCTGCAGCGCCACCACACCATCCAGACCTGTGATGACGCTTATGTGAGTGGCCTGCCTTTGGACATGCACACAATTACACACACACATGCACACAATTACACACACACATGCACACAATTACACACACACATGCACACAATTACACACACACACACACACACACACTCTCACACACACTCACACAGTCTCTCACACACATTCACAATCCACTTGTTTGTGCGCATATCTGACATTTGCACACCTTAGCCACTTTTTTTTTTCTAGGTCATGCATAATCTTATGCAAATATGCGAAAGGTCTCTGCGTACTTTCTTATTGTTGAGTTCTGATGTAGACGAGTATCGTTCAGCCAACTGTTTTCACTCTGGGAAGCACTTTGGTGGAAAAAAAACCTCTCTGAGAGTAAACATTCCAATAACAACAAAACAGGCAATGTACCATAACATATTAAATAATAGCCCAGCCCAGACTCAGTGATGTAATGCAATGGGTCTGTTTACCACAGGCATTCTCAGAAAACGATGGGAGGGTTGTCGCATTATTATTTTTTTTAATATTATGATTGTACTGTGAACCATCATGTTGTATAATACCTGTAGACCTGGGAATGAGGTTGAGATAGCTGTTGACATAACAGCTTTTTTTTTGTATGCACCAAAGCCACCCCTCTCTCACTTTAATCAGACATTTGGGAACAACTGTCTAGCTGCCCCTCAGCATATTTGAGGACAACAAACAGCCTGAATGTTTACCATCTTTACCACTTATTTTTCTCTCAGACACACTGGCATTGGTAGACACCCTGAAACGGGTGAAACGAAACAAAAGAATCTCTTGTTTTGTCCCCAGCAAGGGGAAGTAGACTGAAGAACAAACAGTGCTGTTTGCCTTGCATAACAAGCAGAGCAAGCAAACATTTCACCTGACCATTATTATTATTATTATATTCTACTTGTGTTTCTTTCTTGTCATTTCTTATGATAAAAGAGAACACTGAAGCCTACTAAAAACAAAAATCTGTGCACGGATTTGTGATCTGACTTTGGTATCCGGTGTAGCCTGGCTGTGCCATTAAATATTTGCTGGACTCTCAGTGTTCAGGCATTTTGGAGCAGGTTGTACAACAACAGGTGGCGAGTGATCCATAAACATTTAAAGCGGTCCTCTTGATTAAGGCTTTATTCATTACATTTTACACTAATTGAGCTGACGTAATACACTCCTTGTGTAATAAAATTCTACTAAGGTCAGTCAGTGCTTTGTATTCCACAGTATTTTATATGTGTTTATTATGTAATAGTTAGGTGAAAAAATGCCTTTATTATTTGAACAACTCTGCTATGTGCCTTTTTCGATGGCTTTGTGACTTCTGTAGCTTCCTTGGCGAGACACTGACCTCTAGTGTTGAGCTGGTGGTATTGCAGCGTCTCTCTGACTACTACTGTCCTTCTGCCTCTCTGCCATGCAGGACCAAGCAGAGCCCATGTCGGGAATGAGCCTATTGGCTGGGAAGGCGCTGAGCTCCGCCCGCATGTCTGACATCCTCAGCCAATCATCTCTTACGGGAAGCCAGCAGCTCCACCAGAGGGAGGAGTCAGGTGAACATTTTTAAAGCAGTGAACAAGACACACATGTAACAAACACACACACACACACACACACACGCATGTATATTGTAATGACTCTGATGATGCCCCCCTCTGTTGCCCCTTCTGATACCCCTTGCAGCGTGAGTGTGTGTGTGTGTACATAAATGCCACCGATCCATAAAGGTACCGTAACTGTATTATTTGGTTAACTACTGCAGACTATGTCCGCGCTATGCAGTGTCTTAGTAGTACCCTTCAGAATAGTAGAATAGTACCCTTCATTATAGTAAACAAAAAACAGCACTTTTCCTTCGTGTCCGGCTGAGTTATGTCAAGCTTTCTGGGGAAACCGTGGGGATCTATAGCCAGAAGATTTGTACTGTAGATGAGAAGTATTGTACCGTTTACCTGCCTAATAACAGTCAGTGATGGATGGAACCTTGAGTAGCTGTACTCTGAGGCTACAGCGGATGTGGAACCAAAGTGGAGGTGGTTGTGGAGCATCTGTAACTGTAACAGAAGATGCAGTTTCCAGACACTAATGCAATAAGTACATTATGGGGAAAAGTGGACGAGTCTTCTAAACAGAAATTCTTCCACAGCTGCCTCTGCATTGGTTCCATGCTGCCTGGTGTTGCCCGAGGCTTAAGCCTGTAGAATTTGGTGCCTCTGACCTCACTTTAACTCCGTGTTGGTGCATGTCCGTTAACATTTGCCTTTTAACCCATTATCTACACTCATGCCAACACAATGTCCGTAGGTGGTGTACCTAACGTGTGTGTGTGTGTGTGTCTATGTGTGTGTCTCTGTGTGTGTCTCTGTGTGTGTCTGTGTGTGTGTCTGTGTGTGTGTCTGTGTGTCTATGTGTGTGTCTCTGTGTGTCTATGTGTGTGTGTGTGGGTGCATGTGTGTGTGTTGTCTCTCCATGCAGTGTGTGACGTGGAGGGAGAGCTCCACGCTGCTGCCTGCTACCCCTCCTCCTGCACCAGCGACATGCTCCTCAGCTACAAGCCGCCCGACCTGCAGTACAGCATGGAGCAGGCAGGGGTCTAACACAGGTCAGCATCTGTGTGTGTGTGTGTGTTTGTGTATGTGTGTGTGTTTGTGTGTGCCTGCGTACACATCTGTCTGTGTGTGTGTGTGTGTGTGTGTGTGTGTGTGTGTGTGTGTGTGTGTGTGTGTGTGTGTGTGTGTGTGTGTTTGTGTATGTGTGTGTTTGTGTGTGCCTGCGTACACGTCTGTCTGTGTGAGTCTGTGTGTGTGTGTGTGTGTGTGTATGTGTGTGTGTTTGTGTGTGCCTGCGTACACGTCTGTCTGTGTGTGTGTGTGTGTGTGCGCGTGTGCGCGTGTGCGTGCGTGCGTGCGTGCGTGCGTGTGTGTGTGTGCGTGCGTGTGTGTATGCGTGCGTGCGTGCGTGTGTGTATGCGTGCGTGCGTGCGTGCGTGTGTGTGTGTGTGTGTGTGCGTGCGTGCGTGCGTGCGTGTGTGTTTGTGTGTGCCTGCGTACACGTATATCTGTGTGTGTGGAGTCTTCACACAGGCAAGTGTCACTACGCACTTTCAGACTGCCGAAAAATCAGCGATTTTCACTCTAAATTTGCCGAGGTGCCTCAACTTTTCACACTGACACAACACAGAGTGTCGTGCCCAAATGACACGGCAGTCGACCCGTCTTAGACCCTACACTTTTTGACGGGGGGAAGTATTTGTATTTAAGTAAAGTGTAGTGTGTGTGTGTGTGTGTGCGCACATGTGCACGTGTGCGCGTAACAGCGCATGTAGGAACAATGTAGATGTCTCTAAAAGTGGTATTCTAACAGGATGGCAACTCACAAAAGTTTGTTATTAATCATAGCAATACAGTGTTCTTAAACACACGCACACACACACACAATGTCTAACACAGATATACTGTATGGGTAGCGCATAGCTGATGGCCTTCACCACACTGATGTTCCATCAGCACACTCACCACAAATCTCTCCGCCCCCGGTCAGATTTCTCACACATGTGGCCTAAAGTACTGGAGCGAGTGTGTGTGGGCCTGGACTCTAAGTGCTAAGACTCGGTGTTAAAATAGACAGAGCACGGCTGACTAAGCTCTTTCTGTTTTAAGGCCGCACTGAAACGTTAGTCAGCAGCACTGTTAGTCACGGTAGCCTTCGAGGGGAGAGTCGAGAAAAAGGCACCAGCATCGAGCAGTGGATGGCTGTAGCCATGTTACTCTGTCATTTGGAAAGTGCTTTGTGTGTGTGTATATGTATGTATGTATGTATTTATATGTATGTCTGTATGTTAGGGGTGTGTGCATGCGTGTGTGTGTGTCTGCACGTGTCTGCCGAAGTGTTAATATGTGTGCACGCATTTGTGTATGTGTGAAGGAGAGAGGGTGTGCGTGAGTGTGGGAGAGAGAGAAAGAGAGAGAGAGAGGGTGGGAGTGAAAGAGAGAGAGGGTGTAAGTGGAAAGTTTTTTGTGTGTGTGTGCGTGTTTGGTGCTAACTATCCTGTGTTTCCTGTGCTTCCTCCCTCTCTAGGGGCGTCTGCTATGTATAAAGGTCCATATCAGCCACCTGTGTTGAACAGCATCATGCCAAACCGCCATTGTCTGTCTGGAGGGGCCGCCGTCACTCTCGAGGGCAGGGGGAGCTGGGGATGAGGTTGGGGCAGGGTCTCTGGGGGGTGGGGTGGGGTGGGGTTGGCGGGGGGGGCGGTACACTCACCAAAACAGTCGTTGCCATTGGCTCTTGGCCTTTCATTTTGCTCTTCCACCTGATTGGATAGGCACCAGGGAGCTCCTCCCACCCCGCTACCCTGACTTCCTTAGCTCCTCCCCTTTTGTCCTTGTCCCTCTCTTTCACCCTTATTTACTGATTTTTTTGTTTGTTTTGTTGTTGTTGTTTTTGTTGTCACCCCCCCCCCCCCCCCTTAAGCTCCACCCCTCTCCCCTTCACCAGCCCCCCTCTCCCCCTCATGCTCCTTCTCTTAATCGTTGCCATAGCAACATGCTCATGCGCCTCAAGTTTTAAGGCATATACAGTCTTACACACACACACACATACACACACACACACACACACACACACACAGTCAGATCAGTACACTTTACACAACGCTGTGCATACAAAGTACACGACGAAACAGCTTAAACACTGACAGACGCATTTACCATTCAGCCATAGACCCAAAGTATTCACATAAGCCTGTGCTTGGGGTTATAAGAGGTTGTCGGTTCGGGTGCTGTTCCTCCCCCCCCCCCACCCCTCTCTCCCACCTCCACACAAACGCCCCAACCCCAACCCCAACCCCACCCCCACCCCATTGTGTTCCAGTGGATCATTCCGGAGCATGCTGTGATCTCAGAGCCTCTGATGCCACCGACCCCACCCCACCCCCAGAGCAGCCACACTGCACACAGATGGATGGGTGGATGGATGGATGGATGGAGGGATGGAGGGATGGGTGGCAGGGGTTCGACAGTGGGTCGGGCGGACAAGCCCAGTGGATGCTCTCAAACCCCCCCTTCCCCAAGTAGAGCTCAGTGACGTGGAGATCTCGCAAGACAGCAACCAGCTCTCGTTTTCCTTCTCTCTCTCTCTTTCTCTTGTTCTCTCTTCCCCTCTTCTCCCTCTCTCCCTTTGTTTTTTTTCCCTCTTCTGCTTCTTCCTCCTCTTCATCATTCTTTCTCTCCAAACTTTTTTTTTTTTTAAGATGCATTTTTATGGCTAATGTTCATGTAGAAATTGATTATTGTTACTATTATTGTTATTACTGTTTTCTGTAAAAGAAGTTTTATTGTTATTATGATTATAACGATTATTAATATTATTATCAAAGGAGAAAAAAAACTGTTCTATGTTGCAAGAAAAGACGGCGTTTTGTTCTGATCACATATGTAATTCTGCACTTTTTCGGTTCCTGCAATCTCTTCTAGATAATGTTTTTTCTTTTCTTTTACCGTTCTTTTTTTCCATATAACGCTTGTTTTACCTGTAATTCAATCCTGTATAGTTCTCCTTTTTTCTGTTTTCAGGTGTCCTCTCCTTACACTCCCTCATTCTTTTCGTTTGTTTCATCTCTCCATTCCTCATTCCATCTGCTCTCTCTCTTTCTCTCTCTGTCTCTCTCTTCCTCCTTCTCCTCCTCTCTGTTTTTGCACCCTCTTGTCAGTGACCGTTTGTGGCATTGTGGGTAGTTCCGATTGGACGTTTTTTTTTCTCCCCTCTTGTTCCTGTACAGCAATGCCATGTATAGACCGCAGACGCGATTTCTGTATCAAAGATTTTTTTTCCCTTTTTTTTCTCCCTTTTTTTTTTTGTTCGTTTTAGGAGGTGTCAGGGAGGCTATTTTTATATTGTTGTTGATTTGTACTTTTTGATGTCTTGAGATGTCGTCTTTTTGTTTTTTTTTTCTGAATATTGAGATTTTTAGCCAAAAGAGGACAGGGAGAAGAGACTGAGAGAAGCTCTTTTGTTGTCATAAAGTGATTGTTTCTTATTGTTTTATTATATATATATATATATAAAAAGATAACTTGAAGAGGAGAGTGTAATTACTTCGTTTTTTGTTTAATTTTCGCTTTTTATCATTTAATTTCACTTGTTTGTTGATGTTGTCACTGTCGTTGTTCTTGTTGTCATTGTTGTTGACGTCTTGTGTCCTGGACGCGCAGTGAAGGGTGAGGGCCCGCTGGGAGGCCTGTGGGGGCCGTTGGAGTAGGAGTCAGTGGGGGGAGGGGGGGGGCGTGACTGAGGTGCTCGAGGCACAAGCAGAGACATATCAGAGAGTGGCGCCACTCAAGGAGTGTCTGTAGAGCTCCCATCTCACCCCAGCCTCACCCATACCATTACCCCCCCCACCCCCCTGCCCCTCCACCCCTAATGTGTCTCCCTACCCTCCCAGCCCCAGATCTGACCAGGTCGGTGGTTGGCCGAGGTCTGTTTGTTCCCTCCCTTAGGAGGACAAAGACACAATCTCACCTCATCTCAGCTCTGTCTATCCATGCCCTGCTGCATATGCTCAAACAAGCTCCTCGGGCTGCCCTTCGCTTCTCTCCTCTCTTCTGTTCTCTTCTCTTCTTTCCTTCCTTCTCCCAGCCCTCCAGCATCAGAGTGCAGCAGGGTTTCCCCATCAAAGACTCCAAAGAAAGGGAGTGCCCCCCCCCCCCACCATTCACACACTCACTTACCTTTAACCCCCCCGCCCTCACCCCCATGTCATTCCTTCATTCATGCAGTACTGTGTGTATAGTCACCAGCCGAGATGATTGGCTGCAATGAGGACCGTTTGTCATGTGACTTGACATGACGTGACGTGCTGTGCTGTGCTGTGTTGCCACAGAGGGGAACGCGCCCCTGTAATCACAGGGGAAGAAAATACTGAAAAAAATAATAAAAACAGAAAATGAAAAGAAAAAAAAAGGAAAAACAGCACGCATTCAGCACGTGCGTGTGCCGGGCAGCGCCCCCCCCCATACCCCATGCCCCACGTGCACGCCCACGCCCCTACACCCCACGTGCACGCCCCTACAGCAGCAGACGAGGGGAGACAAAGAGAGAGAGACAGAGAGAGAGAGAAAGACTCCACTCTTCTTCTCCTCGGCCGTGTGTTTGTTTGTTTGTTTGTCTGTCCATTCATTAGGTCGTCTTATTTTCCCTTCTCATCCTCTCCGTACCACCAGCCCTTCTTCTCAGCATACTTGTGTTGTTTGCTTTTCTTTTCCCCAACTCCCCAAAGTTTTTTTTCTATTGTCATTTTCTTTTTGTTTCGTTTTTGTTTTATGTTTTATGTTTTTTCTTTTTTTTTTTTCTTCTTCCTTTGGAGTACAAAAAATACTAAAGTGCAACAATGATGATTAAAAAGAATTCCAACCAAACTGAGATGAATAAATAAATATATATAAATAAAGAAATAAGTAAAAACTTAAATTGGACTAATGGAGTTTTTATTTATAGATTGGGGGTGCATGACTTAAAGAAAAACAAATATTCAAGTCTTGTATATTCTCATGTCCAGATTATGGGTGTAATTGATTAAAAAAAAAATACCACAAAGTATATCTTATGTAATTCCGAGGTCCAAGGCTAAGGTCCTGCATACATTTTTTTGTGTGTTGAACGCACAAACACATTGGAAGTGCAATGATGACAAAATGCACTTTCACCACAGTAGACAACAGAACTGCCAACAACTGAACATTTGTCAGTAAAGATCCATGAAGCAGTGAAGCACTAAGAAGAACAATGTGGAATTGTGACCAAGGCAACACAAAACACAAATCTTTTTTTCCTCCATTTCCTACCTCTGAATATTATTACAGACTGAAATTTACACTGACAAGGCAGAAAATGTGAAGATGTGTATAGAGTATGTACAGGCACCAAGAATGCATGCTGTGAGTAAAAGATTGAGCTCTGTGAGCAGCTGCTTCTGCCTCGCCTTACCAAAGCTGCACTGCAGAGGCATTTTCAGGCCAGAGTAGCTGATGTCTGATACTCATCACTTGATGTGTCAGAGGCGGGCGGTGCATGAGTGATGACCTCTGTGTAATTCCATCACCTCTCTGACCCTGAGCTTCACCCTGTATCCAGACCCCACCCACTCACCCGCCCATCTCTCCAAACAACCAGCCTGACACACAGCTGCCAACAGCTGCAGCAGTTTCTAAATGCAGTGCATCCCTGTTTTCTTTTCCCTTTCTCTCCTCGCTTTCCACGTCTATACATTTTCTCCCCCTCTCTCTATTTCTGTCGCTCGTTCTACCTCCCTCCCTCCCTCCGTCTCCTTGGTCAGAGTGGCGGCAGCATGACTGCCTGCGTCAGCCCGTAAGCGGGAAACGGCCGCTGCAGAATCAGCCTGCCCCGGTGTGAGCGTGTGCGTGTGTCCGTGTGTCTGCATGCGTGAGTGTGTGCCTCCTCGCCTGCCTGAGCCGGGGGGACAGATCTCTCCTGAGCAGCCCAGCATACATGGATCAAACGCGGGTTGACTTTCACCTTCAGCAGCCATTCGTGCCGAGGTAGGCGACTACCAGAATCATTGACGTGGTGAGAAAGAAGAGGGGTGGGCTTATTCCTGCATCGCTGAGTCTTGAATGTTGTTGTTTGTGTGTGTTTATGTGGTTTTCTTTTTGTGCCTGTGCATAGAGAGGTTGCACTGTATACTGGGATGACCTCGAACCAGATATTCCAGATGGGCAGGAAAATTCACTGAATCCTGTGACAAATACATCTGTGCGTTAGCTGACACAGTCATCAGTTACATTTGGGTTATGTTGTCTTCTTAGCTCAGTATTGATGTGTTTGTGATGGTAACCTGAGCTGTTGTGTTCCTGAGTAATGCGAGTGTATAGCTGTGTGTATGTGTGTGTGTGTGTGTGTGTGTGTGTTTACGGCAGTGGTTTTGCACCAGCTGCTATATAATAATAAATATATACAATGTGTGCTAGGACATGGAGCACATAGGACATAAGAATGCCTGCCTGCTTGCCCACAATTACGTGCCCATCACCTCGCTAGCTGTGCTGGAGAGACGTGACACTGACTCACGATCCTGCCTCTACTCTAGGGAGCATCGCTGGCTAGCCTCTGTTGGTAACCGTCCTCCCGCCTCCACCATCAGCACCAGAGCAGAGGCATCCTGTCAGCAAGCCATTAGCGGAGCTGACTGCAGCTGATGCCAACGAAACCGGCACCAGTAACAGCAGGCTGCTCCAGGGTCTAATCTGACATGTCTTAAGACAAGGAAAGAAGATAGATGTCAGCTCTGCTCACTCACCTATTCACTCACTTACACAAAATACACACACACACATATCAATGGCTACCATGTGATGTTGGGGTACAAGGAGAGGTTACCCGTGTAAGGAGCGTTTCAATTTTAGAGGATAGAGGTTAGTCGAGGTCGTAAATGGAATTGTGCTGGATGTGGGCCCGGTTACTTATGGTATTATAAATCACAGGCAGCCGGAGCTTCTGCATTTTTAAAGACCCCAGAAGCCAGGAAGTCGTTTTTTTAGAAGGGGGGAGCGTATCAGTATATCAGGCTTTGCCATCAGCTTATTGCACACAGATCGTCTCATCTGGTCATGGCTTCCTATCTGGAGAATGCTACTGAGAATGTCAATAGTTTCTCATCGGTTAAAGAGCTCAGCTTTCTGGTACGTGTGGTGGTGGTAGCCAGAGCCTCTTTGTATGCTTCTGTGTGTGATCAGAAACCAGATGAAAAGAAGCTTCCACTCTACCTTAAAAACAAAACAAAAAATGGAGTACTAGAAGGCATTTTGCCTTTTTACAGTGCTGGTGCAAACAATTCAGATAAACCCACCTGTGTCTGATGGACCATAGAAGAAATGTTTGCGTTTGCGTCTCCATTTTGAATAGCTTGTGTAAATAAGCTGTATTTTTTTCTGCTGATACAGATCAAACACTTCTGACCAACAGTAAACAATAAATCCCTGAAAGCCTAATCAGATTTAGACACCTCATTTTTTTTACTGTCTTTGGTATTTGTTTCTTTAATTTTCCTCCCACTCGCTCCAACTCTGCAGAATGACATCTTTGTGGTAGGTCCTCCTGAAGTCTTTTTGTCAACAAAGGCTGCAACTGTACCTCTGTACCGAGTGTTAAATATGCTGACTGACCTAGATTGCTTACTGTTTGCTGCATTGCTGGCTGTACTGTGGCATATGCTCTATTTTCAGGTAACAGTGTCACGATTAAACACCGTACAGTGGCCAGGTTGTAGCCCTCATGTTGGGCAAAAATAAAGACGCGGGTGCTCTTTGACTACACACCACCACCACGGCAACCTTGTTTACCCTGGTGGGGGAGGGGGTGGGGTGCACTTCCTGTCTCATCCCCTGTCTTCCTCTCTTTCTTTCAATGTATGTCGCGTGAGCAGCTGTAGGCTGAGGAAGGGCCCTGCGTGTGAGCGGGCATGATGCATTGTGGGGCTTTTAGGCCGGGGACGGGCGTCCTGCTCCTGGTTTTGGTCCTGCACACTATCGCCTGGGCGTGGACAGGTAAGACTTATGATCTCAGTGCTCATAACATTTACTGTATATACAGAGTTGTCAATACTCCAGCATGATACTATTACAGCATCATACACTTCAGCACTACACATTATACACATTATACACTATACAGCAATTATACACACTATATTACTGTATAGTCAGAGTTGTCAGTACTTCAGCATTACACCCCAAACACTGTCATATTTCATCCAACCAATTTCTGAATCAGCTGATTCCAATGAGCACAAAAATCATCAGACAGGTGAATCAGCTAATTAGTGACATTACCTGTGTTGAGTGGCACAGGCAGAAGAAATATATGACAGGGTTTTTACTTTTTAAAGCGAGGTTTGACACCTCTGCATATAGTTTCAGTAGTGCAAATTGAGGGGTCAGAGCTGAAACTTTTAATGTTTACTCCCACGAGCTTCTACGTGACCCATTGCTGTTTTTTTTAAGACTGTCGTGCATACTTGTTGTCAGTGGATTATTTTCCACTGCTTTAAAAACCACTTTAGATAAAAGCACCTGCCAAATGTAATGTATCACAATTCAATAAAAAGTGTCTGGTTATATGATGCATACACGTGGTATAAATGTAGCCATTTCTCTAAATTTCATTAAAAAGTAATAAAAAGTAGGCATGTTCACATCTAAACTCCCAAAAGGAAAAATCGAACGAGGCCCGCGGATCGACGGGAAGGGCCGCTCGTCCGTCACGCTGCAGGAGAACAGCACGCGGCAGTTCAACTGCCAATCAGACGGCTGGAGCTCTCAGGCCCCGCCCCTGCTCACCTGGTACCTGAATGGGCAGCGTCAGAGGCAGCCGACGTACGACGGGCCCGAGCGGCTGGTGGTGAGGTCGCCCGCGCAGTCGGCGGTGCACAGGAGGGAGCCCCGGCGCAACAGCACCTTCTCCCTGAAAGCACGCCGCTGGGACAGGGAGCTGGTCTGCGCTGCCACCAACCCGGGCAGTGGGGACAGCTACAACGCCACCGTCGTACTGAACGTGCAGTGTGAGTGGATTGGATTGGATTAGGGTGGATTGGAATGTCTTTAATGTCCGCTAAGGGGGCAATTTGATTCACAGCAAATGACAAAACACAGCACACACTCAGGCATTAGGTTTTGACACAGAAAGTAAATATAGGCATAAGTACACATTACAAAAAGTTTGATGACAAAAGTATGGAAATATACAGAGGAATATAGTAGATGTTATTAGACCTCCCGGGAGCCACCAGAAAGATGGTCATCAGCCTAATATACATTCCTGATCAAAAATTTTAAGACCAGTTAAAAAATTACAAGAATTTACATTTTGCACTGTTAGATCTTAAGAAGTGCTTCAAACTGCCAACAAAAATAAATGGGAGTGAGACAAAAAAAATTGAGTAAGCAATTTATTTCAAACAACCATTAAACTGAAATAGTCTGTTCATCAGCTGAGTGTGTATGTATATATACTGTATATATATATATTAGTCATGAGGGGCAGGGCAGGTGTATATTAGTCAGACGTATCAGATTAGAAGAAGCTGAGATGATACTTATGTGGT
Organism: Setipinna tenuifilis; assembly: GCA_030347295.1. Lineage (NCBI taxonomy): Eukaryota > Metazoa > Chordata > Actinopteri > Clupeiformes > Engraulidae > Setipinna > Setipinna tenuifilis. The sequence goes on along the minus strand of CM059279.1, from coordinate 21,653,096 downwards.
ATTTGTTCCTATAAACAAAGCAATGTGTTACAATCACTATTACATGATGGATACATATTTATGTATTTATATGGAACATTGCAGCTCTTGTGAAACACGACATCACTCAGGTTAGGGTGCGTTTTAAAGGGATAGCCATGCTCTAGTCATAGTCTAGGCACTGATAGAGTCGCAAGAATTTTCTATTAAAATCAGGATGAAATGGGTTCATTTCTATACAGTCCGGCTCAGATATTGTATAACAGTGCTATTATTCAAGTGTGTGTGACAAAGTGAAAACAAACTAACTCTCGTTTGCCCTCCAGTCCAGCCTGAGATTCTACGGGTGAATGCTCACTACATCGACACTGCGGACCCCGGCCTCTCTCTGGTGCTCTTTGCTCTGGTGCGCTCCAACCCCCCCGCCACCATCACCTGGGTGGACCAGTCTGGCCAGCCGGTCGCCAACACCTCCGACTTCCTCATGCTGGACTCGCAGGGCTACCAGTGGCTGTCCAATCACACGCTGCGAGTGGCCGCGAGCACCCTGGTGGGGAACGTGTCCATAAACGCCAACAACAGCGTGGGTGCGACCCAGAGCAACCTCACTCTGTCTGGTCAGTGTGGACGCTTGTAGCTTGTACAGAGCAAAAACAAAATGGCTTCTTCAGTTCCAGAGTCTTCTCATCACCATGCTTATCATCCTAGTCTTCACTTTGTTTTGAACTTTTAGCAGTTTTCTTACTGCTTTTATTTTTTATTGTTATTGTGCACTTGTACAGTGTACTGTACTTGTATGGTGACAGTAAAGCCATCTAATCTCATCTAATATAATCTAATCTGATGTTCTGCAGACTTCCTGGCGTCACGTGTGGAGGTTCCAGTGATGGGCATCGTGACGGGGGGCGTTCTGGGCTTTGTCACCCTGCTGATCCTCACCCTCATCGTGGTCTGTCTGCTGCACAAGGGAAAGGGAAGGATGTCGGTGAGAATTTCGGATTTCAGCCCCGAATTTTTATCATGAGGGCCCTTTTAGCGTGTGGTAAATAGTGCTGACAAAGTCACATTAAATGAATGGGTGGTAAAAATGTTTTTGGTCTTTAAAGGATAAACTTCAGTCTGTGGTCATACATAATGACGAAATGAGTCTGTGGACAAACATAAAGTGTTTTTTACCACACTGTACAAACTAACTTTTACTTCTTTATCCATTTAAAATAGTTGTTGTACCATAAATGCATGTGTGTACATGTCTGGAAATTCCTGAAAAACATCTTAAAATATACCAGTATGTATAGACGACAAAGACATGTTTCTTAATTATTGCACTAATGTATATCCATACTGAAGGTCTAGCAGAATTTTTGTTATAAAAGAAAAACACTGATCTTTCACTTAGGATATTTAATATACGTTACCACTAGAATTTATGGTGTTACAGGCAATAGAGTCAGTGATCAGTCTGACTGACATTTGATAGGCCCTACTTGTTTTTCTCTTCCATAGAAGAGCCAATGGAGCTGACTTTATCAACAAAATGGTAACGTACCACATCCATTAGTAGGGCTATTATGGCAACAAAAAGCCACTTTACTTGTTATGTGTGTCTGACTGATGCATTTAAGATTCTTAATAGATGCTTGTTTGTCTTGTATCTATGTTCATCAGCAGTTTAAAAGTGTCTGAATCTGATGTCTGCCTGTATGGTTGTGTTACAGCGCTGATTCATCCAAGAAGCAGTATATTCCCCGGGAGAACATGTCTCTGCCTTCTCACGTGCAGCTGAATGACATGAGCTCTCTGTGTAAAGGTAGGCATGGGGTGTAGGCACCTGGAGGCCTCAGTGTGCTTCTTACAGGGGGTGTTGTTAGCCATGAAACTGACAGTGAGATGTTTTGTTTGTGTCTTTAAAAAAGATTTATGTTCACACAGCAAATGACATTATTTTTAAAGATCTCCTTCTCCATGTAGAAACACATAAATCGAGTAAAAAGCACTTTAGTACATGTACAGTATGTAAACGGACTAACCAATTAAATGTGTAAAATGCTTCAGACAGCGTTTGTCAGTAATGGTGTTCATAGCTCAGCCATGCTAGGTCTCATAAATCTAACTTTATGGCTCTTACCAGCTCTTGTGTTTAATTCTTAGTATAGTTCAGGTGATGTACTAGCCTGGCTAACGCGACTTATCAATGCTCTGCGAACATTGGTCTGACCAAGCTGTGTTGTAAACCCATTTCTCAGAGGGCGGGCTTAACCCGCCTCTTTCAAATGCCTCTGTTTGCTACTGGACGAAGATTCAACCAATCACACTCCTCTGTCCTCTGACGTATGCGAAATGACCACAACGACAGGGTTCTTGCAAAGCCCCATTGACTTGGCTACCAGCAGGGCTAACTGATAAATCAAACTTTTACCGAAGCCGGTCGGTAGCATTGCGAAAACGTCCTTTCCTGCAATAAATGATTTAAGGGCTAACCTTTGCTCTATTTCAGAGATAACTTCCCTTTGAATCCTTCCAAAACAGCAGCTACAGCTGCACTAAATCTTGCCGTTGCTCCACGTTCGCCATGTTGACAGTGACTGAGGTAGATTTCCGGTCGCTGAACTACCGCGTCATTACCTTTTTGAAATGCTAGATTTTCATTGGTCCCAGTGTCTCTGTTAATGTAGAAACGGTTTAGACAGGCAGCTTGGCCAGACTGACTTGCATGCGAAATGCAAATGCAGCGGCACAGGAAGTATGGGCGTGCCCAGGCTAGTGATGTACAGCTGCAATGGGCAAATCAATTCGTTTTGGTGATGCATGGTAAGTTGTGTGTGCAGTGGCATTGAGTGGTTCTGTGCTTTGTGTTTAGCACGGCAGGAGAACCAGCCTGCTTCTAAGGAGAGGAAGGGGGAAGGAGAGGAGGAGGAGGACCTGTCAGAAGCCTACGCAGCTAGAGGTGAGGAGGGTTTCCCTATGCAGACTAATCTGCTGAGCCACTTGGGTTCATATTTGAGCCCATTGCTAAAACTAATACATATGACAAATAGACAGAATATATTCTTAGACTTCTAGACTTGTTCAATTGATGAATGTCTTGAATGATTTGCTTCTGTGTGTGCAGAGCACACTTAGTATGTGTGCGTGTGTGTCCACTTGTACACTTGTGTGACTGCTTGAGTGTGTGTGTGCGCGTGTGTGTGTGTGTGTGTGTGTGTGTGTGTGTGTGTGTGTGTGTGTGTGTGTGTCCACTTGTACACTTGTGTGACTGCTTGAGTGTGTGTGTGTGTGTCTGTGTGTGTGTGTGTGTGTCTGTCTGTGTCTGTCTGTCTGTCTATCTGTCTGTCTGTCCACTTGCACATTTCTGTGCTTGCCTCTGTGTGTGTGTGTGTGTGTGTGTGTGTGTGTGTGCGCAGGCTTTGCCAGGTATCCAATGGTTGGATACATCTACAAGGTGAACAGCGTGAGCAGTGAAGAGATCTGGCTTTGATGTCACACTCCTGCAAGTAGGAGACTCTCACTCAGTACGTCACCTCCTCCCCTCAGCTGTCGTTCCCAGCAGCGTCTCCAGAGTCTACTAAACGCATCGCACAGATCGTTTGTGAGATCATACAGGTCGTAAACCACCAGAGGAAGAATAATAGCAAAAAAGACGAACATAAAAAAGAAAAGAAAACAAAAAAAAAACACAACAATGTCTCTGGAGTCTACTACATGCAACCTGTCTGGTAAATCATACAGGTTGTAAAGCACCAGAGGAATAACCGCAAAAAAAGACCTAAACCAAAAAAAAAAGAAAACAAAACAAAAACAAAACAAAAAACTAGCAAAGAAACTGTCAGGAACCAAAAACACTTGTTGAAACTTGAGGCTCCATGTTGTCCCCCCATGTCGTGTTGGTCCAAGCATGGCTGGCTCTGCTGTCCTACTCCAGGAGTCCATTTCATCCACCCGACCCGACTTAGCATTGTCCAGACAGTGTCCGGTATGGTATGTTTGCGGGCTGCTGTGTCCACAGACGTCGACTTATGCCTTCCTCTTTTCCACTGTCTGTCTGTACACATGCTTGAGCAAGAAACCTAGCTGCTGCTGTATCATGGAATGCAATGTCCTGTAGTCTGTGCAATATAAGAGAATGTCCAGTATTAGATAATATACTGCAAAAAAAGGTATATTTGTACAAATAATGTCATAGCAGAGACTATTGAAATGATAAGTATTTCTTTATTTTCTTCTGTACATGTACGTAAACTGTATATGTATATTTGTATGCATATGTATAAGTATAGTAGTACATGTGTATATATAGATACATATCTAAAAGCCTAAATAAAGAGGACTATAAGGACTTTCAGTTTGTTATGGTTATTTTTGTCCTTTCTTTCTTTCTTACAGCAGAGGGCGTCAGTGTGCATTTGTAACACTGCCTATTTACTGTCTAATGAAGGGGGAGCAGGTGTCCATCTTGCAACATTACAGAAACTAGAACAAAAAGTTGAGAATCTATGGCAATATTTTAATTGTTTCAGTCTGATTAAGAGCCTGACACGATCATTTCACTACAGCTTTCATAATTGATGAATATAAAGAACTGGTGTCATCCATTCCTAGGTGGGAAAATCATGTGACTCACCGTGTTGTTTCACGAAAACATGTTTCCACTGCAGCTCATATATGCTGACAGAGGCCCACAGTGCTTTGCTCTCGCTTACAACACTGACTTATGTGGCATCTGTGAGTGTGTATGTGGGTGCTTATTTGCACATTTGTTCTGTGTGTGTGTTTGTGTGTGTGTGTGTGTGTGTGTGTGTGTGTGTGTGTGTGTGTGTGTGTGTGTGTGTGTGTGTGTGTGTGTGTGTGTGTGTGTGTGTGTGTGTGCACGTCTATGTGTATGTGTCTTTGCATGTTCATGTGTGTGTGTTTCTCAAAGACAAGAGCTTATACAGGTGCTACTAGTGGGTCACAGGCTGTGCTGTGGTCTACAGTTATCTCACAGGAAGCTGTTGGTGAGGAGGAGATGAGCTTTTCAACTCTTCTTTCTGGAGCAAAAGTCTGGATCTGCACCCTTAAAACTATGGGCCCTTCTCCACCTACTCTGTTGTAAGGCAAAAAAGAAAAGGAGAGAGATGGAATCCAGAGTCGAGGGTTCATCTCCGAACACATTCAGAATGCAGAACCGGTCTTGATGACTAGACCAAATGTGAAGAAGACTTTTGGATTATAGGTGAAACGCCTTCACGCTCCAAAAGTCCAAGTTGCATACCACTTATCTCTGGCTCCAAAAAGCCAACAGTTGCATGTAATTTAATTTCTTTGACTACTATGACCTGGATGAATGGGAATCCTAAGGATTGTCCGTGACATTAAGGGGCAAAGGGTGGACTGGCCACCCAGGGGCCCCGGTGGCAGTAGGGGGCTTGGCAAACCCGATGCCTGAGAAATATAGATGGAAGGGGCGTCTACAGAGACTGTTTGCATGCTGAGCCCAGAGTTAAATGGTACAGCCCTGTTTGACATTAAGATCAGTACTAATAAGCATAATAAACAAGTTTCGGTCCACTCACAAATTTCACACTCTGGAAAAAACACTGCATAACCAAAGCACATTTGGGTCAGCATTAAGGTTTTACAAAAAAGCAAGCTGACCTGCAAACACCCTGTTTCACGTAAAGATGAGCAATGTAGAGTAGGTTGGCCTATGCCTTTGTCACTGTGGAGCATAAAAACATACATTTTTTCCTCTCGCAGACACATAAACATGAACACATGGTAACACATTTGTCTGAATGCACACACACGCACACACATACATACCCAAGCACACACACACACACACACACACACACACACACACACACAGGCACACACACACACACAGGCACCACCCTCATACACTTCCTCCACTCTCACAGCCAAAGCAGCAGACACAGAGGAACATCGCAAAGCATCCAGCCAAGAAAGTTCACCGATTAAAAAGTAAGTTTTATTTTGGTAATATTCATATTTTAGAAAGTAAAAATTATATATGGTGATATAAGTTTTGGTAAAGTGTGATATAATCAAAAATCAGTCTCATGACACATTATGTGTTTGGTCGTAACATAGAGGTTTTTTGTCTTGGTCTGTGGAGACAAATTAATAGTCTATTAACGTTTTAGAAGTTTTTGCAATTATTGCAATTTATGTAATTGCCAAATGTAATTGTTTCATAGTGCTTTGGTCTGACTTTAAATGGAATAACACCTTTTTATCATAAACCACAACTTTGTACGTATGTAAAATGGCTTCCATAAACTGAAATATCTTCATAAGGAAAAGCTTTAAGCATTGACATGTTTAATCATTTAACATGAGTAGACGCTTTAGAAACAATTTATTAGATTAGTAACTTAAAGTAGGCCTGCATGACCATGTAGTAAAGTAAAAGTAAAATAGAAATTGAGCAAATGTATCTCTTTGCCGTATTTTGACAGCAGCACGTTAAATGCTATATAAACACTGTACATAACATAAGTTAGTAAGTAAAGCGCATGCTTCCAGACTATTATAATTATTAGCATGTTCATTTCTAAAAGCCATGTGAGTCATTTGCTGTATTTTGAACAGTGCAGGACTGTTTAGATAAATGTTGATCGCACCTGTCGAACATATGTGAAGACACTATCTACACCACTCTACCTCAAAATGGCTGCAGTGACAAGGAATATGGCGGCCTGCTTGACATGCAGGACTGCCTGCCATTGTCATGATGTTGACAAAGATATATCATTTTTAGGTTATTATTTTGAAAGGTATCCATTCAGGAAGGAAGAATGAGGACAACTTTGTTGTCTTTGGGCATCCTCCTTCTCGTGGGTAAAGTTAAAGCTGAAGGTAAGACATCTCATACATGTAAGATAATAATGTGTAATAACATGTAAGAACAATAAAGAGCAGTAATTTTAATACTGTATACAAACAATGATCATGTACACATGAGTTCTGAATATACGTAAATTCTACCAATGTCTACCAAGTCTAAGATATGTAAGGGGAAATAATATTAACCTATAAATCATTAATCATATGGGATACATGGTCAATTTAGAGATCTGACTTTGGAAATAACAGTTTGCATGTTTAAAGGTAAACTTATCACAGGGAATATAGTTTACAGTTTTGCTTGTTAACACACACTGTCAAAAAGTAAGTGTTCATATCCTAAAAAATCAGTTTATCATTCCAAAACCACTTTTTACCACAAATTCATCTCTATTTAGACTTTTGCCTTGTATTCTCAGTCTACGAAGAAAAAGCCAGACCTTTTTTACCTTAAGCCACACCTAATATTTTAAGTTCATTTGCGAAAATGGTATGCCCAAGTTGTAAGTAGCACAGCTCCTACATAGTTTTAGACTCAGACATGTTCTTGGTATCAGTGGAAAGGTAACACTCTCAGGGTTATTTATAAAGTATCTGGGTGATTCTGTGATGCACTGACACAGAGGTACAGAGGTTAGAATGAAGGTTTTACTTTCCGTTCAACATGTAAGCCTGTAAAGTGACTGAGACCTATAATTTCAGTAACCTGTTGGCCAAACAAAGGCATAATGAGGCCACAGACACAGGTCTTACCTTCACACAGTAAAAAATTGGAGGCAAAGGATCAAAACCTGATTTTTTTGTAGATTTTTATCAATAGGTATGTCCATGCGTTTTTCTTGAATCCCTATTGAAAATTCCCATAGGATATTTGGTTCCGAAATCTGTATAACCACAATCAAACCTCTATAACTTGAGAACCCCTTTGCCTAGAAACAAAATATTGGTCGATAGTCCATAGCTGTAGTTTAACAGTCTTTTCAAGGAAAGCAAAAAAAATGATGCACCATTGCAATCCAATTCATAATATGCATTATTTACAGATAAAAGTATAAACTAGTAAGGTTGACAGTATTTATGCATAATTTAATGTAATGGATCATATCTATTGTTTTGTTTTTACATATTGCTTAACTAGGCTACAAAATACTTGCAGAAAAGTAGTCAATTCTGAGATAGGATATGCATGATTAATCTGATTAAAAGTTGTATTGTATTTTGATAATACCAGCACAAATAAAATCTTTTATGTCCCACTGGTGGATCGTGACACAGTGTTTGTGAACAAGTAGTCTTACATATAAAGGTCTCATCATCAGCACTAGAAAAAACATACATGCAATGTTTGGTCATTATCATTATCATTATCGCATTAATGAGGAATGTTGATATGCGCTACAGAGCTTTAACACTATCAAGCACTGTTGGCTATCAAGCCAGATCCCATCCCATTAAGAGAAATAGGCTTAATCTATATTGTATCACAGAGTGTCAGAGAGCGGACCGTATCACATTTGTTTATTTTTAAATAAAATATTTTTTATCCCAAATACAAAATTTCAGCCTTGCATCTTTTAGTTTTTATGTCAGAAATCCCCTATTTGTTAGTTTTGTAAACTAAGGCCGCATTCTGGCTTGATAACAGTTCAACACACCTAATTTAGAACACAGCATATACTGTGTGTTGTTTTGGTTGATTGACAGACAGCATATACTGTAAGTGTATGTTTCAACTGCGGTAACGCTAGAAATGATCGGCCCTGAAAGAATACAATTTTGGGCTCTCTTGGCGTTAACAGCAATATTAATAATGTACCTAAAGGGCTCTCTGTCAATGCTGTGCCCTTGTGTTTGACAAAAGGAAAAGACCAATCAGGGTTAATGGAACATCACAACTCATATGCAGATTCTGTTTCTTCCACAGAAAAAACAGTATCCAAATTTCCTATAGAAGCTGTAAAAACGCGAGACAAAGTTTCTCTCAAATGCAAAGACGGTATGACATTGAGAAAAAATAGGGAATCTATCCCTGATGTAAAAGACTGCTATTGAGCTTTCATTTGAGGATGACAACTCAGGGGAATATGAATGTTTCCAAGGATGATGAACCAGAACTGGGAACTTACCATGTCAAATTTCGGAGTGAGTATCATAATCCATTCAAAATTACGATGCACATTATACATCAACAGACACAGTGTAAAGAAACTCATAACGATAAAGGCTCATTTTTAGTAAGATTCACAATGTGTTCCCAAGCAATTGTAAATGTTATTCTATGTACAATTAAGGGTGTTTGTGTGCCTGTGTGTGTGTGTGTGTGTATGTATGTATGTATGTATGTATGTATGTATGTATGTGTGTGTGTGTGTGTGTGTGTGTGCGTGTGTATTTCATCCACGCTGTCTAGCCTGTGCCAACTGCATTGAGCTGGATGTGCCTGCATTGGTGGGCATCATCTTGGGCAACATAGTGGCCACGGGCCTCATCGGGGTCTCTGTGTACTTCATCGCCACCCAGTCCAAAGGCCCCAGTTTCCCTAGCAACAAAGGTAAGGCTGCAACAGCATCAGCCATAGACAGTAACGGCAAAGACAGTAAAGACAAACTACTTTTTGCAGATGTAAAATGTAAGGTGTGTGTTAGGTTTTAGAGTGTCTCAGGCCAATAATATTATGTTTCTCTGTTGTGAAGCCATTTAAAAATGTAGCAATCACACATACACATTCAGGTTGAAGTTTTTTTGTCATATGAACAACTAGAAAATGTTTCCCTGCAGAATAAAATTATGCGCGCGCACACACACACACACACACACAGAGTCACAAAAACTAGCAAAATGTCTCTCATTTCTATTCTTTTCCCACCCCTACTGTTTTAGCTTCTCAAGAATCTGATCGAAGGAACCTACTCGGGAATGATGCCGTTTATCAGGTATTATATCTATGGTGTATTGCCCATACTTGAACTCTACTGTACAGTCCTGGGTATTTTGATGTGCACTTCATAGCTTCTGTATGTACCTCTGTCTGTTTCCACCAATGGTAACACTTATCTACATGTAACATCGTGTAATATTATGTACTTACACGTACACTGTATATACCTAACACTAACCCTAACCCTAACCCAATGGTACAGTGTAAGTACATAATGTTACATATTGTTACACACTTTGGTACATTGCACTTAACTAATGTAACAGGGACAGTCAAATAAAGTGTAACCCCACTTATTTATTTGTTGCCTTGTTTGTGTGCTTTCTCAGCCCCTCAGCCCCAGCGGACGAGCGGGCGAATATGACGTACTCCACAATCCAAGGAGAAGATAAACGTTTACTCTCCTATCAGACATCAGAATACAAACAACAACAAGACAACAACAACAATAACAAACTGGATCACTTATGATCTGAACTTAATTTTACCCAGTATCAACCATCCTCAAACACCCTGATGGGTTTGTTGTTCCTACGGGGTACTTTAATTTACGTTTCAATCATGGAGAATTCAATTAATGCTTAACATAATATATCCATATATTATAATCCTCACATAACTATTATGTTCTATATTGCCATGTACAGTATTATTTTGAAACAGATTGATGTTTTTCTTGCCAATGTTTTTTGAGCCAAGATTAAAATGTAGATTAGATGTAGTTTTAGACTAACCAATTCCATAACATTGCTTACCACAGGGGCCAACATGAACAGACTACAGTATTACCCGAGCAAAAATTGAAATGTGAAATGGGTGGGTTTAGATTCATTTATGGTGCTCAGAAAAAGACTTTAACTCTGTGCCCATTTTAGTATCCGTGACTATGGCCTTCGGGCATCCTAACAGGTTCCTGCTTAATGCATCAACTGATTTTGAGTAGCTGTAAACTGAGACAAATGTGTGTGACTGTCCCGTGTTGTGTTAATGCATTTGTTTAGTGCATACTGTCTGGTTATTTAATGTATATATTTCACTTGCATCCAGCTGCATAGGCATATTGAGTCCCTGCTTCAGATTCGCTGTACTTAGGTATACTCTATTTGATGGTCAGCGTAATGGTGGGTAAATTGTACTCTTATTTACATGGCATTACAGATTTGTCAAAGATCTCTTAGATTTGCTAAGTAATACGCTTAAACGTTATAGGATTATTATCACATGTATTGTTACAAAGATTTGCAAATATAAAACTACATGCTGTAACACAGTTCAAAGAAAAGGTTTATTTTACAGTATAAACACTTTGCAAATTTGACCGTTGGGAGTTGGGGTTTGTAAAGGGGTTAGAAAAAAATCATGACTTAATATCGAAATGCTTTTTCTATAAGAAGACATTTCGGCTCACCATGGGAGATAGTTTCAGTGCACAGTGTAATTTTATTTTTCCTTCAGACTTCTCAGTAAGGAGGAACTGTATTTTAATGTAACCTTTCCCTGAATGCTGATGAGCAACTTGTACAGTGCCATGCTCAAAGGGTTTCTTAAATATTTGTTCTGCAGTTTCAACCTCTTGCATGAAATTTTGCTCGTGTCACGTATGTAATGTGTCAAAAACTAGCTTGTCAGAGTAATAAAAGTTATTCAACCATCATTTTCTCTCTTGTAACATTTTATTGGGTAACAGTTGCACAGCAATCCTTTCTTCATAGAAGATGCTTAAACAAGTGATTTCATGTCACAGATTACCCTCTCCAGCTCCATCTCTGTTTACTACACTGAGGTTCATCTTTGATGCTCTTTCTTGAGCTGATGTGCAAGCGATGTTCAGGCACTCAACCAGCTTCCGGTGCACCTCTCGATGTGCATGAGCGCGCCCCTTCATCTACCTACCCTCCCACGCACACACTCGCAGTGAGCTCAAGTAGGAGACGTTGAGCTAGGCCACTTCTTTCACGCTACCACACCATACTCCTGGCGCACAAAACCACAAGCACATTTAGCTATTAAACCACAGCTAATACACATCTGCCGTTGCATTTTTTTTTTTTTTTTTAAACCTTTGTCAACTTTGCCCATAATGGAACATGTGCTCTTATAGTTAGACATGTACGCCTATACATTTCAAAAAGCAAGAGACTCTTGAGAAATACAGCTTGTTTTCAATTTAAAAAATCATTACACAATTTGTTAGTACTTGTATTGGAACAACTTTATTTTTAAATGTGCCACAAGGAAGTACAAAGTAAATAGAAGCGGAGGCTTTGTTCATTTCCTCTCATAAAAACTGATGATATGTTCAGAAAACAACCAACTGTTTTTAGTCTGATGACTGAAAACAGTTTCCACTGAGAAGAACTCACACTGTGAGTCTTGTTTTTGTAATTAGCATGTTTTCCACTGATATCATAATCCATCACTGTCATTTACAGTAAAGCCTATAAATCACAAGCATGTGAAATCCTACACCTCTGCTCTAATGTTTCCACAAACAACTATTTAACGTTTAAGGGGAAAAAGCAACACATTGTTTTTGTGAAGCAAAGGAAATAAGACAGAACCATAAGAAAACATGCCATGATTCGATAAAACCTAGAGATATCAGAGCTATCAGACACACAGAAGATCAGACTGTATTTTAACACTTGCAAAACGTTTGGAAACAACATGCAGAACATTCCCACTATTATTTATACAATGACAAATAAGAAAGTTAATGACAAAAAAGAAAGTCATAGAAGCAACACGCAGAGCAGTCCTCCATGGTATTCACACAAACAAGAATGGAAAAGAAAGATGCTGATATATGATTACAACTCCACTGTATATGACAGAAAAATATACCACTGCGATGGTTAGACCAAAAGCTTTGCATCTCCTTGTCATGAAAGACAAGGCCTCTTTGGGAAGGGGGCAGGGGGGTGTTCTCTAGCCTTGTGTCTTGTGAACTGTTGCATATGTGTCCTTGCTGCGGGTGAAATCGCTCAGTTGCTGCCACAGAAGAAACAAAAACATGGATTAATACCTTTTGCTGAGTGTTTTATAGCACTTGCAACAATTTTGCCTTTTGTGTTTATGATTTTTGTTATGTGTATTAGGACTACACATACAATGAAAAGACTGCAAACAAATAAAAATTACCTGGTAGTCTGGATTTGGCACAGGTGGAGCACTGGGGTTAACATTGCGTCGTGGATTGGCAGCAGCTATTATGAAAACAAAAGGTGGAAACATTCCATGGACACAGCACAAGTTTTGACAATATGGACAACAGGTCTCACATTAGGCAAGTATGGCTCAACAAAGAATGACATAATAACATCACTTGTAAAGAATAAGATGCTTAAGAACAACATGACTTAACTAAATGTTCAAATGTCACAAAATGTATATAAATGCACAACAAAGCAGATCTAGAAGTATCATACCTTTATCGTCTACAAAACACCATAGTCTTATTATCTACAAAAAGAGCTTGCTGTGTTGAACACACCTTCAAGTTTAAAATGTATTTCAACTGTTACAGTCACAAAATGTTAGTGGCCAAAGGCAGCTTTAGTTTCCAACTGCTGGTACAGTGGCACTGAACTGTTTAATCGGTACTATGATTGTGGCCTTACATTTTTGAGGTGCCGAGCCTGACTTCCTCCGGCCGCACACATAGGTGATGATAATGATGCCTCCAGTAAGAAGCAGGTCGGCAGCGATGGCACCCACAACGAGGGTAGCATCTAGATCATAGCAATTCTCACACACTGAGGAAGGAAAACAAATGACCTGATCATACTCCTAAAAACAGCCAACTTCGTTATCTCAACTCACACAATCACACTGTTGAGTAAAAACTTGAGTGCAGTAAATCTAACAATCAACCAACAAACTCTCCACCTTTCACAATCACACTGTTGGAGTAAAACTTGAGTTTTCAAACAATTCACCTAATTTAGCACTGCTCAGGGATTACTGAGCAACCATGTGCGTTTAATCAGTTCGGACAAAACTAGTCTGTCATTATGCAGAAATGAAAAAACATATCATAACCAAAATGACTGAGGCACTTTAAACAACAAGTAGACTTACCTTTAGCTCTGATGTAGAACTTAACTGTCGGTGTGTTGTCTTCATGTGCACAGTGTTGCTCATTTAGAGTTATTTCTCCTGTCATATTTTCATGAATAGCAGGTCCAGATAATTTACCATATTCTTCAGCACAATAGATACTAATGCTGGTTCCAGCAATGGAAACGCTTCCTGGGGGAATGCAAATAAAAATCAGTAAAATAAGTGAAAAATATAAGTGCATGGTGCAAGACTTTCAGAAAGCAGAATATACACACAGGTAGCAATACTCCATTTGTATGTCATTGTTAGCAATGGAACACTTTCAGTAAGATAAAAGTGTCGTACCTTTAGGGTCATATGCAGCAACAGTTGTGATGAAAAAAACAAAAATAAAACTTTTCATCTTGAACACCATACTGTACTCCAAATAAATCTTTTTTTCAAGGTTAGTTTTTAAAATTTCCCTCACGCAACACGTATTTATTTGTTGAGGTTAAATAAATACACGGTTCTGTACCAGATGAACTTCTCAAACTGATGGGCTCTCACTTCCTCTCCCCCCTCCCTTCCGTTTTCTTGTGGGAGGAGACAAGACAGCATCATTCACCGAGGAGGCTTCCTGCTACTGCTGGAGGTGCTGCATCATATGTCATGTTGTGCACACATCCAATCTGCCAGGAAGGTATACTTAATGGTGGTTAAGTGACAAACCTGGTTAAGTTCACCCAGAGGTAGTTATAAATCTGTCAATAGAAGAGCCCAGGGCTTCAGCCTCTTAAATTAACAAATGCCAACAGTCTCTTTTACATTACATTACACTTAGCCGATGCTTTTATCCAAAGCGACTTACAAAGGAGCACATAATTAGCTAACAGAGGTGTAGAGGAACACAGAGTAAGCAAACTACCCTCATACACACAAGGAGATGCATGTGCCCAAGTAAGTTTCCCGGAGCAGGGACACAAACACAGACTACAAACACTACTTCTATGAGGTTAACGACTACCTCTGGGTTTAATAAACAACATTTGTTATTAAACCACCTTTGTAGTATACCTTTGTACACCTACGAGTGTGTTTTAGGCTGCAGTAATAGCAGCTTACTTTGTTGCATGTGTACCGTGTCTTAGGCCACAGGCCAGACAGGCTTGTAGTTTATAGCCTATAATGTGGACAGGTGATATATTTTGCCCAATACTGGTGTGAAAAACAAGTTAAACGGCATAAACTATATATTTTCTTAACTGATTTAACATGCACTAAAACATGTCACACCTTTCAACTTCCCCCACACCATGGACTATACATAGTTTTGTGATGTGCTTCAGTGGCATTTAGTGGGATTGAAACACGTTGATTTTCAATGGACAGCCATTTTATTAGCCTGGGCCTGTCCATACTGCCTGTGACGCAGCGTAGAATTTCGTGTTCAAGTCAGGCTACCATTTAATGGAACTGAGTCAGAGAGTGCATTTCGAAATGTTCCATTTCCACATTCATATTCACTTTTAGCATTTCGTTGGGTTGCACTGCTAGCCGCTCTGGCCTGTGTCCTTCTCTAAGATTGCATCCACAGAGGCATCACAATTGAATTAGAATATCAAGGAAAAGTTCATTTATTTTATTAATTCAATTGATATTATATTGATTCTTTATAAACAAGGTGAAATACTTAAGCTACTTAATACTTTGTTTGCTTTACTTTTGATGATTACTGCTCACAGCAAATGAAAAACCTAAAGTGTCTATTTTATAAAATTTAAATATATATCATCAGACCCATGAAAACAGCATTTTGAGACAGATGGCTGATAGCTCTATTAGTCAAAGTATATTCACCAGTGTGTTGATGCTCTTGGATGATGTTTGAAAAAATGTGAGGAAAGGTTTTTAGTTGACTGCACTAAAAGACGCTTGAGGGATGGTTTGGCAGAACATAAGTATACGATAAGAGTGGAAAACACAGATTAATCCATGGCAAGGCATTTTAGTGATTCACCTTTACACACACAGGGTGTAAAGCCTTAATGAAGGGTGGTGTAAGGTTAAAAAAAAACTACATCAACGAGGGACCTTTTGGATATACCGCCTTGACGTTATACAGTTTTTAGATCTCAATGAGGATATTGATTTTACTTGTTTTTTTTGTAAACCATGCTGCCTTAAATTGTCTATATTCCTTAATGCGAATCCTTTCTTTGGTGTTACATGTTTTGAAGTATGCGTGTCTTTAATCTGGGGCTGGTAAACAGGTACAGTGTTAGGGTCATATAACTTGATGTCACTATGTGACTTAAGACTAAGCCCTGATGAAGACCTAGTGTTGGTTCAAAACCAACCATGTTGGCTATTAAAAGCATGAAGTTATAATAAAAGCTTCTAATATAAGCTTATATAAAAGCGTTTCCCATTATCACATTTTGGAGTACCTAAACATGTATTGCTTTAAATGATTAAACATATTTCAATACAGAAAAGTCAGCATTCAGAGGGGTAGGTTCATGTTTATGTCTTCAGTGCCTGGGTAGGATTGCTTTTGCATTTTACATTGCACTGAAACAAATGAATTTTTCCACAATATTCTAATTCATTTAATGCACCTGTATATATGACATGTCCAACCAGACCAAGCATGGCTACATCTGAGTAATTACACTACTGCACACAAACTGGAAATTGTTGGTAACGATATAAGGGTATGTGTTGCTCCTATGACTACTACTCGTGGGAGTTCACTTTATGATACTCCTCCATCTAGTGGACAAAAATGGAACACCAGCAGATAACAGGCCCTGGCATTTTATACAGCCATCTCTAAAGAATCAATCACTAATCTCTACAAACTCTTGCAATAACATGGATTTTGCTCAGGAAGACCTGGTTTAAATAATACTAATAACAAAAACAACAATAATATGTATGCTGTGGTGTAAAAAGGAGAAGCCTATTTATTGGAAATGAAACAGTAAGTAAAATGGCCAAGGACTACTCTTTTTTCTTACTTTACAGATAAAAGTACTTCACTACTCTTTAACATATTACTGATGAGTATTTGAAGTCAAGTATAACTGACTACAGGTTATTTAGAATGCACCAAGACTCACATGCTGTAAGGATAATAATAATAATAATAATAATAAATGACTGGAATATCTTGCAATTGGTGAGTCCTGGTCATGAAAATATGTCCTCCTGTTACAACATAGGAACAGAAGTTTAGGTTGGTTGGCCTGAAAACAGGCATAATACTTTACTGTAGGTGAACTATTTTGTGTAATTTCTTTGGTGGTGATTTTTCTTCCATGCTAAATGGGGATTTTAGAACAAGATGATATTACCTTGAAAATAGCTGGAAATTAAAAAGATGTTTATAGGCAGATAAAAGGTTTCTGTGAAACACATTTACTCCCTATTGTTTATATCTGTACATACTTTTTACATATTTGGAAACATAATGAAATTGTTATATGAAAGTTTTAGATCTTGAAATCTATGAAAAGATTAGTTCTTTATATTAGTGAGTATATACGTGTGAAGATTACTCCTTATACTGTACACACTTTTGTTACTGTGGTGTTTTTTTTCTTTTTCCTTTTTTTTCGTTCCTCCATTATCCATAAAAAAAACTAAAAAACTATAAATTAAAAAAAGAAAGCCATTAGTTCCTCGGTAGATCAGACATGTTCTCTAGCACATATGTGCTGCCATTTTGACTAAACTGATCCTGTACAAAATTGCACCAAGTGTGTGGTTATGGGGGTGTCAGTAGGCTTATTATGTATACTCAATTAATTTATCATCAATATCTCCTCATCTGCCCAAGAGAAACGTTCAGGTGCAAGTTTGTCAGAGAACAGCTGGATTTGTAATCTCCAAGTGCAAAATAGCAGCAGTTCCCAGTTCACACCAGTGTATAGGGATCACATGGTACTGCTTTGAGTGAAATTTGAAAAAATAGTGCAGGAGTGCAATATTCGATCTGTCTGGGGACATTCTCCAACAGCACTGTTGCCCAGGGGTGTACACACATATTTTGAGGCCTAGGAAATTTTGGGCACCTTTATTATTTATAACAATGCATATTAGATAAATTAGAAAGATATGATTTTAACCATTCTAGATAATTTAGAATAATCTAACAATTTAACTATAAGTACAGTATCTAAGAATGGTAATGGCTTAAACGTACATCCTCTTTGATTGCTATTGCACTTTTGCACAGACCACTGCACATAAAGACCAGCTTGCACATTGCAGATACTTTCACTCTATTTGCATTTATTGCTTTACCTAGGTCTTATGATTTTTTATTATACCTCAATGTCTGTTATTACATGTGGTATTCGTGTACACAGCAAAGAAAGAACTTCATGGTGCAGGGAAATGTTTCCTTATGGTGCATATGATAAACTTTAACTTACGCAGGTCACAAGAACAGAGGGGACTCTGAAGCTTTTTCTCTTTTTTCAGTGTTAGATTTTCTATGTATGACTTTAGGTATCGACAGAACTGTCACACTGGCCTACTTAAGGCTATTGTAATAGGTTTACATATCTACACTGCCTGGATGAGCACATTGAAGTTGATTTAAAATTTGGACAAAACTGCAGCAAAACCCAAGCAGATAACTTTCTTGTGTGAGCTCCTGCACTCTTGTTATACACTTACATTGTGTGCAACCAGAAGCAGATAAGTAATCAAACAGGGTGTGAGCCTTGCTTTGAGTGACCTCATTTTCAGGGCATAGTTCAATCAAAATAAAACAAATGTATCTTTTCTGCAGACATTAACAGTTAAGGGTTTGGCCTGATTTCATTTCAAGGCTAGTGTATGCAGCCATTTTTGAAAACTGACTTCTCTTTATGCAGCCAGACCCATTTCTCCCTCAGACTCCACAGAGCAGCAATGGGGAGTGGTTTGGGGGGAAATGAGGGCTTGAAGACGTATTTAGTAACAGTATGGCTGCAGTTAAGTGGGGACAAACACACTTAATGTGTCATGAAAGTGAATAAGGTTTTAGGGGAAAAACAAAAGTGAAGTGCCATCTAGCCTTGGATGAAGGAGTGGTGAGGGAAGTACTGACAGATAGGCCTTATCTCCCTGGACTGGTTGCTTCTTATCGACTTGTGCTTTACACCATGTCTCCTGTTAGTACACTAAACAAAAACAAGTGTCCACACTTGTTTGCAGATAGATCTCAAAAGGTTTATTCAATTCCACATGGGACTAGTTATGTTTCACCAAACAGGGTGATCAGGCAGTGTTTCTCTTTGCCTGATGAAGACCCTAGAAGATTGAAAGGTTGCAATTGCCATGTTGGATTAAATGCATTTTGGG
This sequence comes from Setipinna tenuifilis, assembly GCA_030347295.1. Lineage (NCBI taxonomy): Eukaryota > Metazoa > Chordata > Actinopteri > Clupeiformes > Engraulidae > Setipinna > Setipinna tenuifilis. The sequence goes on along the minus strand of CM059279.1, from coordinate 21,633,931 downwards.
GATCTTTAAGGGAAAACTTTCTGCTTTCTGCCTTGAGCAAATCGTGTCCTGCACCTGGCCTCACTGTGGAGAGACATTTACTTTTTTTTTCTCTTTTTAAATCATGTTTGTACATTACTATTGTTAATGTAGGCAGTCTGCAAGCTTGACCTGAATCTGTTGACCTGTACCCAAGACTGCTTGCCATTTTTGCAGGAAGTGTGCCATTTTCCCCACACCAAACAGACTTCAGAACTCTGCTCTGGGAGAAGATCCTTCTCAAAGTAACCATGGAGCAATACAAGAAAAGGTTACTTCAGAATTCCTGCATCCCACTCATCACATTCTCAAAAGGTTACAGATTAAACCTCTCTTGCACTGTTGAGGGTCAACATGTTTCTGGGGGGGGGGGGGTGTTAGTTGAATGCAGCTCAGCACTGGTATACGATAAACACATCTGCTAAATTGCCTTGATATGTCTGACAAAGGGGACAAACACTGAGGTAAGGGGACTCTGTATTAGAAAAAAAAACCCGCTAGCAAAGCCTCTGCCTCCCCTTAGAAATCCCCATTACCCTTTCCCGGGGAAAAAAATGGATGGCCATGGCCTACCATTTTCATTCAGTAAGTCAGTAATAACCTATTTTCACTGAACAGGTTAAATACCCACTGCTGTATTAGCCAACCACCGCATGACAGCATGAATGAAGCATAGGATTGGTCTTACTCTAATCTCACTCAATAGCATGGAAAAAAAAGTAAAAATGTTATACTGAACACAAACTAGTAGGCAGATTTAAATTGGTTAATTCAAAAACTTTATTGTGGTGGAATAAAAGGCCTTTTATGGAAATACTTGCAAGCCAGTATTGAGATTCTGCTGCCTGAAAAACAAAACAAAATAAAAAAAAGGAAATAAACCCACGTCAGACCCCAACCCAAATTTACCAGACTTATGTTGACTCCATCCAATGCAACTGATCCCGCCTCTCAGTTCATCCTCCTCTGCTTCCCTTGTAATAAAAATAAAAAAATCCTCCAACCATGTGCCATCTAACGTTAATTGAGTCGAAGAAAAACTGCCAATTGCAAGAAGTCGCTCGATCTAGTTTTCCATTACGGATGGGGGGGCTCCAATCCTACGATCCCAGGTAAATTGCTCCCGCTCCATGCATCCAGCATTCCCTATGCTAATCCTGATTCTGAAATGATCCAACGATCCGGCTTCACGGATTGGGATCCTCAGAGCACTCCTCCATTCCAAACCTTTAATACCAGCAAAAACCAAAAAGAGGAGGCAAGTTAGAATCACGACTGTTTCCAATTCTTTTCTTCCTCAAATTTCTCAAAACATGCAACTATAATAAAGCTTAACTCCAAAAGTGGAACTGAGAGCATTTTTTTTTTAAAAACTGTCCATCAAAAGCTACCAAGTAAATTTCAAGCAAGAGAGGAGGGCAAAAAAAAATAAATCTTCTCCTAATACTTCTCTATTAGCTTAAGGTCAGACTTATGCTCAATCGTCAATTAGCATTGTCATGAAAGAAAACAAACAAAAAAAATGCACACAGAGCCTACCTTACACATTAGACAAAATCTTAAATGGAAAAAAAGAAACACTTCCCTATTGATATTACACGTACTCAAACTATTGCCTACACATTATACATCTACCTGCTACTGGGTTATCCTAATGAATGAGATGTGCTCCAAAAAACCTTTATTCCAAAGATTTTTAATCCATCTTGTCAGACATCTATAGGAAGACAGTAAAATCCACATTTGTAATAATGACAAACCACCAAATCCAAAGACACAAGAACAGTGGAACTTATTACAGCTCGATATTTCAAACTTGCCGGATAAGAAAGACTTCCATTTCTTTTATTAAAAAAAAAAGAAAAACAATAAAGCTGAATCAGGTAAAACGCACTTTTAAATAGAATCAGAGCCTGACAATGGTCTGAGGACTATAGGTGAAGGATATGGGAGCAGAGATACAACATACCAAGATGTCCACCAAAAAAACAATTCATCGAGGATTATGAGATAGGAAGAGAGGGCATGAGGATGAGGGGAGGGACAAAAAACGAAAAAATGAAATTAAAATATGGACTCATCGAGAGGAAAAAAAAACAAGAGGGAAGGAGGTAAGGAGAAGGTGGGGAGGTGGTGGTTTGACAACAGGAGGGGGGAGGGTAGGCTCCACCTAAAGCGTCAGTGCTCAGATCTGCTCGTCGGTGTGTTTAGGAGCGGGAGCGGGAGCGGCTATGGCGCGGGGAGTACTGGGGGGACCCGCGGCCGCGGCGTGGGGAGTAGCTGCGGCTCTTGCTCCTGCTTCGGCTGCGGCTCCTGCTCCGGCTACGACTGCGGGAGCGAGACCTTCCATAGCTGGGGCTGCGAGGGCCGTCCACCTTCACCCGCACGTATGCAGTTTCACCCTGTGGACACCAGAACACACTCACGGTTGAGGACACAGGAAGGGAAAAAAAAAACCACCATGCTTGCCCGAAATACCATACAGGTTTTCTTAACATACCAGTGGTTTTGGGACATCCTATGACAATAGTTCGGTCTGACGCTCCATGCTGGTGCGTGTCTAACACCAGCGCGTGGTCCAATTTAGAAAACATGAAGGGCTACAAGTCCAACCGCTTCTGAAGCAATCGGCTTACCTTAACGACACACATCCCCAAGTGTATTGTGACAAAGGGCCAGACCTACCTCGTGTGAGCGGAATTTAGTGTTGTCCAGCTTTCGAACGGCGTAGGTCATGTCTTCTTTGCGCACAAATTCCACAACACCAGTCCCATCGCGGAATACATCAGCATAACATACATCACCTGCTTCACGCATGTGATCCTTTAGGTCCTGCCAGCTGCCACTGGGGGGAAGCCCTACAAGGGAGACAAGACAGGTCAGAGGGAACATTCTGGAACACAATTTTAAATGTACTTGTAAATTCTCCAAGGAACTGGCTCCTAAATGAAGCATCCCTTTATGTACATATTCCTTCACCCCAAAACACATCCTGAAATCAACAGGTGGAGTCACATCAATGGTCAACAGAAAGTAACTTTTAGAAGAGAAAGTAAAAGTACGACTCACCTGAAACTATGACTCTGTATTCTGAACGCCTGGACGGAGGTCCATAGCGGCCTCTTGGGGCACCACCCATTCCTCCAAATCCACCTCTGCCCATTCCCCTTCCACTCCTGGGAAACTCCACTCGGAGACGGTAACCATCGTAGTCGTAGCCATCACGTCCGTACACAGCGTCTTCAGCGTCTCTGTAGGGGGTGAACAAGACACGACTTAGCAATGTACTGTAGCAATGCGTGTGCAGAGCTATGTGCTGAACGTCTGGTTATTATTTAAGTTTCTATTCTGCTTGCATGATGATCACCCAGGTCTCTGGGTACAAAACACAACATTGCAACTAGGCAACTGTAACTTTACCCTTGGCAAACGCAGGCAACTCTACATATTAACTTTGTTTGCTACTTTCCATGTTGAGCACCAGAAACTCCGGAACGGAAACAGTCCAGTGGTTCATTTTAAACAAATTTCAAGCAAGTTGCTTGCGTTAAAAACAACAACAACGTCCTTGGCTTAATATAAAACAAACTCAAACCAGCACACCAGCTAGCTAATGCTGGCGAACTTTTCATCGTGCACGCGCGCAAACGAGTTAGCCATTTACCCGATAAGAAATTCCACACAGCAAGGGCTAACAATAGAGTGCGGGACCAACTCCATAATATTCGCATGAGGTGTTTTTTCACAAATTCTTTCGTAGATCCCGTAAGATTTTGCAGAAATCGATCAATCATGCAGGTTCTACCAAGTCAGACAAATACTTGCGCATTTATCAGCGACTAATGGCTTATGCTAGCATCACGGTTTGACTAGCTACTGACTAGCTAACTCTTCTACCCTAGCGTTAGCAAGTTGTTGGATTAGCGTGCTACCGCAAATTAGCCAATTTACCTTGGGTCCTCAAACTCGACAAAGGCAAACGGGGGTCCTCCTCTGCGATTCTTAAGGTCGATGTCTCGAATGGCCCCGTATTTGTAGAACACATCTTCAACATCTTTCGTGCGAATATCGGGCGGCAGGTTCCCCACATAGATTCGGCAGTCGTTGTTCCCAGCTGGGCCTCTGATCACGCTACTGCCACCAGACATGGCTTACAGGCCAATATTTTCTCAGTGGTGGAATACGATTAGATATAATTGATGCGAGAGATAAAAACCTATCAAAGGTCGCAAAAATACCTCCGATGGCTTAAAACACTAGACTTGCAACCTCAACACGACAAACAACCTTGGACCTGCGACAATATTTTTCGCCACTCCACTAACTAGCATTAAGGCTAACCGACTTAGTCAGGAGCGTGGCCACAAACGACCGAACGTCAAGAACCGCGCTAGGGTAGTGCGCATGAAATGATGTCCGGAAATAGGCCTTGTGTTGACCTGAGGTACCTCCTACAGTATGCATCCGATAAATAAAATAGTCCCTTTTGATTGCTTTGTTTGAGCGCGTAAACAAACATGGTTATTTTAACACTGACTACTTAACAAACAGACGATATGTTAAAATATAACCATACAGATTCGTTATATATGTATATATTTAGGATATGCACATTTAATTCAATTAATTGATAAACACGAAATTAAGCTAAGGTGTTATAACCTAAGTAAGCACAACGCGTACAGCTACTAATATTTAGGACGTGAATATTACAAGTATAACTGCCGTTAGGGTTTGTGTGCATGCGTAACTGTGTGTGTGTGGTGGTGAGCAGGCACGCTAACAACAATAGACTATTTAGGCGGGAGCTGCCTGGTCTAAAGTCTACGGTGATTCGGTTACTTTGCCCTGTTGATCACACGGTCTCAGACCCTTTTGGGCTTAGGCTACTTGTCTATGGTGACCCGTATCATGTTATCAATATTAATCTTTTTTTTTTACACACACACACATACATACACACGTAACACGAACATTTTTAAAGGGCAATTTTGAGCTGCATGGGTGTTGGTATAGGCTTTTGGTGCTCTCTGTATGACTGAAGGGATGTGCCAATATGAAATAGCCTATAGAATGCCTATAAATAACCTCACAGAAAGAAAATATGATCTTAATTTGTCCATCAACCTTTTATCAGAAATACCTGAAAAAAAATCAGAGAACGTTTTGTGTAGCCTATACCTTCGCGTTTTGTGAGCAATCATTAGCATAAATAATTTCTGAGCTTTTCTGAGTCATGATTGCCGTTCAGACTGTTTATGAGACATCATTTAGCTCCCTCAGCACCTTGGCTCAGGTAAAATATCAAAAGAAAAATTGTGTTAACAATTTTGTTTGTGTGCAGAACAGTTAATAAACAAACAAAAAATGTATGCCTCAATCGACCCATTTACATTCCACCATTTTATTATTTGAACATGTGCACTATATTGTATAATACAACAAATACAACAGTCACAAGAATCTGTAGTTCACATGAGGCCTGTGCCAAACCTACCTAAACCAGGACATGGCACAATTACAGATAAATGAAATCTAGAACTGTTAACCACTGATTATCTAAGTTGTGCTACTAATTAGTGATGGTAAAGGGTAATGCACCATATCATTCAACATGTCCAATAACATTAATATATTTAAAATGTGTTTTTTGCTTCTTTCAAAAAAAAAAAATCTTGCATGTTGCTCCTGGTCTTAAAGCTGCTAACTTCTTTGTCAGCTGTTGGAAGTCGTATGCCGCTTTTTTTGCACATCTGACTTCTTCAGGAAAGAATAATAACTGCTAGCAAAGTCAGATCTGCAATTTTAACATGTCTATAATATTTCTTCTAGAGATAGCAGGGAGCATTTGAACCTGTGCTGCTAGAACACTGTCACAATCACAGCAGTGAAATGTGCTATCGGTCTAATTTGTAGGGCGTCACGTGCAGGCTCAGTATGTATAAAGAGACATGTAGTTTGACTGTGCTGCTCCTCCACTGTTGCCCCCATCGCCAGTGTACTTGCCTTGCGAAGCCAGGCTGTTGATCTGATGAGGGAAAAAAAGAGAAATTAAGGGGGTGGTAGAAGGGGATTTCTGTTTTTTAACATATAACATACATCAAAGAATACTTATGAGGTGCTGGCTATACTGGCGTGACTTTAAAAACAGCATTGAAGTGCCGCACACTTTAGCTCTATGTTGAAATTTAAAGCAGGCCGCTGGCCAAAACATAATTTGTGTTGAATATTACACAGAGCTACAGTGTGCACACAGTGTGCACACACTTAAACAGCTAAAGAAATTAAAGAAACGCTCTGAAGGTTTCAGATGTATTGAAAGACAGAAAAAGTGCATACCTCTGCTCTCTTGATGAACTCTTGTGTGGCGGCACTCTCATTGTCCTTCTGGCCATGCCAGGTCTTCAGAGCAGAGGATTGCAGGGCTCGGCCGAAGGAGAAGGTGAGGGCCCAGGGCTTCCCCAGAGGGCAGTTGTTGATGGCATTCAGGTTGACTGAGGCCTCCTCCTCACTTTGCCCACCAGAGAGGAAGGTAATCCCTACAATGTGTTGGGGCCAACATTATTTTTACTCTCTGCATTCATTTTTATCACAACAGAGAATTTTTATCACACAAGAAAATACCTTCTACATAATTTTGGGATTTTAATCATCTGTTTGTCCTGGGCATAAGACAGAAATGATAACTGACAAAGTTTACTTTGACTTGATTAAAAAGGTTACATATAACTAAGTTGACATGTCCATCAGTGCCCTGCTTTTTTAAAAACTGGAGCTCTTGCATTATTGTAATGTCCCATTGCTTATCATTAAAGTTAATGAACAGATAGCCTGGTTCAAAAACCTGTGACTGCAGGGGGAACAGTCCGACGCAAGGCCGTCACTGTTGCCATAGCGACCTCCTCTGGGGTAAATTTTGTGAGACAGCTATGGCCAGGGGTCACCATGTTGGGCTTTAGCAGTGTGCCCTCCAGATACACATGGTGCTCAAACATGGCCTTGTACACTGCCGCCAGTACCTGTATCACAGTCGAATTACAACACACATGAGATCAAATATACAAACTAGCATACACAGATACTGAATTTACTTCTCCAGAAGAGTACCCAACCTTTTCTGTGACAAACTGGCAGCATTTCAGGTCATGGTCCCCATCTGGCAAGATTTCTGGCTCAATAATTGGTACAATGCCATGCTGGAAAACAAACATGCAGGGCAAAGAAAGACTTTCAGAGATACCAAAAATGGATTAGTTAACATCAATTTGACTATACCACAGGGGGGCAGTATGCATTCATATGGGTACAGAGACACATCTTTTCATTTCATCCTTATACCTGCTGACAAATGCTAGCATAGCGGGCAAGGACATTAGCATTTTCAGTGATGGTGAGGTTGGAAGGGTTGCTGTCGCTGATCTTGAGTACGCAGCGCCACTTAGCAAAGTCAGCCCCATCCTTTTTGTACTGGGCACAGCGCTCTGATAGGCCATCAAGTCCTATTGAGACAACAAGAAGTAAATTCTACAAATGCAAAGTGGGCCATTATCATCACTGTAACAACATGCATATGAATGGTTCAGTTCGAATTTTCAAGGAAATGACTCAGGGAGCATTCAGGAAATTTACATTACAGTTTCTCTTAGTCATTTTCATACATTTTTTAGATCAGACTGGAAATGCTCAAAACTACTTCAACTATTTTGCACACAAAAAAAAACAGTTTATCATTTCTCTAAACAAGGTACATCCATGCAAATGCTTATGTGCAATTTTTTACAGTTTCATGCATTATCAATTGCTTATGCCATGTTGATCAAAATGTATTATAATGGGTCTCTGTTGAATAGTCTCACCCCCCACAACATGTACACATTAATTCATCACATAAGTCTTTACATGCAAAATGATTGAACAAGTCGTTATAATATGTCAAGAATATTTCTATACATTTCCATTTTAACTTTTTTCTGCATAGGATTTTTTTTCTGTGTAGGACTGCACTGCATTGTAATTCCTAGCACTGTGTGTATAGTTTTCACTAAAGAGACTGTCCTAAGTTCACATTTCTACTTTTGTTTATTTTTGTTTTTTCCTTTGTGCTGTGCAGGGCTGTCTTTTCCTTTCTGCTTCACAATGACATAGTCTGTCAACAAATTACAGTACAAACAGTAATAGCCTAAATGTGAATAATCTTGTCCAATATTGCAATCCATCTCCCACATACACTAAGGTGTAACTTACAATTAACAATCATTGTCAACCAAAATTTAGCCTGTTTACATCAGAACATCCCTTCAGAGTATTATACTGACAACATGACTAAGCAATGTGACTTGTCTGCCGTACACAGTGACACAAGGACTTGTCATTCTGATGGCACTGGCATGTTCATTGACACAGATATTTACTTTTGAGAGATGAACTAAGGATTTTGAGCAAGAGCCTGGCTTACTGTTTTGCAAATGTCAAGGATTATTTGAAAAATGTACCAAAGTGACTGAGAAAAACTGTGAAACATATTGTCATGCCTGCTGCAAAATAATTAATTTGATTTGTTTAGTTTTTCCTGCTATATTTGCTTTTCATTCAACTGATTTCTTTCTGTCTGCTTGTAATTTCTGCATTTTTTACCCTGCACCTGTTTCTGCATATCCTATTTCTGTGTCTTTCTTCAAAAACATTTGTTTTTTTCTTTCTGTCTGTTAGTTTCTCTACTTATGTAGTTTTCCATTGCCCGTACCTTGTGATGTAGTCTCCCCATTAGTTCCTGCCAAAGGCACCACACCCTTGTCAACCTGGAGGGAGAAACGTCTCTGTGACTTTCATGATGCCTGCACCCCAAATATGAAACTAATGATGGACATATCTCCACTGAAATGTGGATATGGTTGGAAGCACAGATGTCAATCCGGGTTCATGACAGTAAAAACCTTGCCATGTATTCCTTCTACCTTGTGCACTTAACACAGGTGATTTTACTAAGGCTTAGCTAGGGTTTAGCGGAACTACCTGTCTGATGTCTTGTTTAGATTTTGCTGATTTTTAAGAAGTAAAAACTGTCGCAAGGTACTTTCTGAAGCCAGGACTGACACCTGTGGTTGGAAACAAAGGTGTACAAAGAACAGGTTGCCAACACACCTTTATTCCCACAGTGATGCCCTTGTCCTTAATCATCTTGACGAAAGGTGTGCCATCGTCTGCTGTCTGGTACAGCGTCTCATGGAAGAAGATGACTCCGCCGATGCAGCTGTCGATGCGTTCGTCGGCGCTGAAAAGAACCTGGCGGTACTGACGGCGGTTCTCTTCATTGTTCTCCACACCGATCTGGTTCAGGCGCTTTCCCATGCTCCCTGTGTTTAAACATGAGCAGATGCGTATGCAGGTATACATGGAGTAGACAAAAAACCTTTAAATACTGACTTATTGGTAAATTTGGTTTACATTTTTTGTTTCAGTGTTATATTACATTAAATTCCATTAACACATACAACTCAATCAGGATTTATGTGGATACGTCACAGTGGACATGGGGGGGTGGGGGGTGTTAAACTCCAGCTGTCCTGAAAGGTGAAGTGATGTGTAATGTGATTTTTGGAGTGGTTATTTTTACTGGACTCAATATTTTTGGGGGTCAGAACCCCTCATCCCGTCTGCAAGGTACACCTGAACTGTATTAAGCACAATATTTTTTAACATATGTGATAGCATCCTGTCTCATTAAATACTGACCTACAGACTCATCTGCTGCCAAAATGCCTTTCCCAGGGGACACAATACGTAGGGCAATCTCATGCAGCTCTTTCTTCTGCTCCGTGGAAAGGGTGGGGAACTGGTGTGCCATTTTGATGGTCCTTTTCAATCTTCAAAAGACAAAGGGAATGAGAATTGATGGATTAGTTTAATCAGGGAATAACTGCAATCGCATCGCCCCAGGAGTGGGTCACTCTGTCTGCCCCAATTAGCGATGAAGAAAATTCTGGAAACCCTTTTTTGGCTAGCTTGGAACAGAGGTTAAGACAAAGCGAGTCACAGACATTGGTAACAGTATTACTATAATGAATACTCAAAAGTGTAGAAATAAGAGGAAAAATTGTGTCTTTTCTTGCCAAAAAATACCATTCAACAAAATACATTGAAAAGCCTCAAAAACCTACCCTGTGCTGACCACTTACTCCAAAGGGCATTGCTTGTTTTGTTGCTTAAAGTATGCATTGAGTGGTCACAATAAATCTGCTTGGTGTCCTAAACCCTAACCTATTATCACAAACCTATAGAGAAAAGCTGATGACACCACTGGCACTGAAAAGCAGTGGATGCGTTTCATATAACAGCACTATTACAGACAAATACATATTTGCCCGAAGAAGACTCGCTTTTCCACAGTCAGACAAAGTTGAAGTTCAGGTCTAAATATATTTCTAAAACATAACAATAAGTAGGCTACTTAAAATGATTATGACTGTGAGTGTAGGTATATTAAGAGTGTGACGATATAACAGCCATGACGACAGACTATAAGGGAGTCTTTAATGCGAAAAACAGCAAACATTAAATAATTCTTCAAACAAACAACACGACACCTCCAGCTAGTTTTTTTTGCTGAGTTTTCCATACCTCGCCATTTTAAATAATTGCGCATTTGCCTGACCATGCCACCTGTGGCGCCGTAGAAAGATTAGCGTCAGCAACAGCATCCAAATATAAACAGCGGTGACATGCGCAAAAGTAAAATACATCACAGTTAACTTGGTAAAATAAAAACAGTATTGAAATTTTGATCCTTTTTCTTTACGTATTAATAATTGCTTACCCGACAGAGAGCCAATAGAACAGGCAGGTGTTATCTTGTTCAGTTGAATCTAGTTGACTTGGTTGCACAGAATTATGATGCTCCAATTTGAAATGACAACTCAAAAGTGTCTTTGCTTTGGGGCGGTGACGAACGTCACTGCCTCGTGGAATGCCTCACGGGATAGAGCGAGTCCTGCTGTCATGCGCCATGTAATTAAAGCTCACTAAAATAAATATCAAGTTTCTACACACGATATCGTAAAAGCAGGACAGAACATAAAAAAGACTTAAGTTATTAGAACTCTCTCTTGAAGGTGCGATGGAGAGAGTGTGCTTTTGTGGTAGAGACCCCAGCTGAATAGGGAATGTTAGTTTGGTTAGTGTCACAAAAATGTATGATATTAATTTAACCATCCTCATTATTTCCTCTATTTCTCAATCATGTAATCATTTCAAAAGAAATTGCCTGTCTTATGTTTACATGTGCAGTCAAGACTACAAGCAAGTGTGCTGACTGATGAATGATTACTGCTTGAGAAGTGATGCTACAAAATGGCATACATTTAAGTGAGAGAGATATAAGGTTCAGTCATCACATGGGGCCTGTTTTCCAAGGAATTGCCACAAATAGTTGGCGCCGCAATCTAACTTTCCTCTTTGAACCACGAAACCCCAAACATTTCATGTTCCTATTAATGATTTAATTGGTCATGCAATGCTTCAGGCAAACCACCAAATCTCCTGTTGATTGCCTCTGAAGAGACAGACAGTCTCAGAGTCTCAGAGTAGTGGAGGCTCATTTTCATATGACGTGTACTCCAGTTTAAAATGTGATTAAGGAGAGCAGGAATAAGATTTTCCTGGTTTGTACTAGATGTCACTGCGATATGGAAATAACTTTGTGATCCAGTTTTCAAGGACACGAAACGAGTCACCAGAGCGATTAAAATAATTGAACCGTATGGAAAAATGGACGTATGTTGGGTAATGACCCAGAAAAGATGAACACAGGAGGCCACTGGGGCCCTGCCAGAACACCAAGGAGTCTAAAGAGAAAAATTGAAGTCTTTCCTGCTCTTTAGATGGACTTTATCATATACTGGTACAGTGTATAACGTACATATTTGTAGGTAAAGTTGTGTTGGTGGAATATGACCTTGTGACAAAAAGACATAATAATAAATCTTTGCCACAGAGTGTCATGGAGACTGTTGGTAAACAGGTGTGTTGTATATGGCATGGATGAAATCTGGGGGTAACAAGGCATATAAAAAGTGTAAAGGTGATCTCATATTCTTTTTTCTGTTTTTTTTTTCATTTTCTCCAAAAGTGTTGGTGTATCTAAATGGTATATGAGAAGTTGCCCAGAGTACACGCCAAAGATTGAAACAATATTCAACTAAAAAGTTGCTGCATTTTCCTGACATTTTTCTCACTTTCCTTCATGACCAATCAGCACAGAGGCTAGACCAATGGCACTGTGTTTCACACTGAGGTTGAGTAAAAATGTACAATATGACAGACATTAAAGCTAATATTCAAATTTTATACATCATAACATGAAAAAAAGCTTATTATGAATGGTGAAAATAAGTGTCCAAGGTCTCCTTTAAGGCAATATCCAGAAAAAGAGAGAGGAGAGACCCTTTAGACCAGAACGAGACACAGCAGGGGAGCACTGTGAGAGAAACATGGAGTGGAATAAAAATCTGGCATATACCATCACTCAGATATAAAAAGGACTTTTAGATTAGGATTTGGAAGAATCGTAAAAGAAGACTGATTATATTTAGCCTCTTTCCACAGGGGGCTGTGATTTTTTCATGTTACCTAATTAAAAACACTTAATAATGCTGCTTTATCTGGTCTTCAATTTTCAGTTCTATTAAGGTTGCTCCCTTTAGGGTTTGTCTTTGCTCTCACAAATAGGTCACACTGAGGTCTGAAAGTTGGATAGATATGTTAAGGTGTGGTGCACATATATATCACACGTAGCCTATATCCTTATTGGAAACTTTGCTTGCAATTCTGTGCTGCATTAATGTAAGCAATGAGCTGAAATGCAAGAACAATGGTTTGCAACTGTGTGAAGTGTTCTATGGTATTACTGAATGTCTATGAATTCTTACCCTAATGGTTCATTACTGGAAAGATTCTATTTATCTATAACTTGAATACCCAGCTGACATGTAGAACTTTTAAAAAAGCAGTGCAACATAGCCATATGATCTTACAAAATCTAAAAAGGAACCATTAACATTTATTCATTAACACATTCGAAGGGGCAAAGTACTGTTTTCCTGCATGGCTTCATTGAGTAAAACAATTTTACAACTTCTCATTCCTCCCTTTTTCATTGCAGCTTAGTAATGGCAGTAATATAACTGTTGCATCAAGAGTAAGGAAAAACATTATCAGAGCTAGGTGAGCCAACAAAGTTTTGCTTGTATTATTTCGAGACACAGAAAGGAGGTGTTGGACAAGTGGTGTATATGATTATTGGTGTATTTTCTGTTTAGAAGGCACTGGGGTTGGGTAATAACAGGGCCATAAAACATTTTTAGGGTCAGGAATATTGGTTGCACTGAGTATAATGTCCCATTGAATGCGGGTATAGTTTTCATTGACTTGATTGCAATTGATCCCAAAGGAGAAGTTTTCCTTTGTCAAATGCAACATGGTTGTCATTGATCCCATTCAACTCTGCAAAACATAACACACTTCACTAAAAATTATGGTAATCATCACTAACCATAAAAAACGTTCATATAATGCAAATCCAATGTATCAACCAGTAGATTAAGGCTTAGATATTTAAGAGGCTGTTATCCAAGGCAACGTATAAATCATGTACTGTCAAATTTTGAATCTTAACAATACACAAGATTAATAAGTAGGCTAGTATTAGTAATTAGTATAATTACACAAATTAATATTAGCATCATGACCAGTATTAGTAACAATGTAAGTGATAGTATATATATACCACAGCCATAACTCCTGCAACTTATAATAATAATTATAACAAGTAGTAAAACAGAATGAAGTCATAGTCACAGTCATTGCCGAGAACAACAGCTCTTCCCATGGGTCCCTACCACATTGACCTATACTACCATGAATTTGATAAAAAGACGACACTGATGGTGCACAAATGCAACGGAAAATAGTTAAACACTAAAGAAGCTTGCTTAACAAGCAAGGTCAACATATTCGATGTAAGGCTTAAAGAATGCATGCAACAAGCCCCACTTTTGGAAGGAAACATAATTTCAGAAGATGTTTACCCAATAAAAATGAGGTACCCGCTACACAGATGACTCCTCTCGGATTATAGACGAGAGACACAGCGTTTGGTATGATGCAGAACTTGTAAGTTCTCTGCCAAATAAAAGGCCAAGCCTGTTTCTCAGATAGCCTCCATACAGAATGTGCGTTTGCATGTGTGTATCATGTGTATCATGCTGCAGAAAGATTCAGTGTGTGTATTTGCCTTGTCTTACCCTATAATGTTCAGTAGGTTGGCAGATGTTGACAGCTAGCTCTTGTCTCTGCTTCTCGTTCTGCTGTGCCCTATTCGGATGTGCCCTGGGCTGATCCTTAGAAGTCTCATGGGACCACCTGACAGGGAATGGAAAGGGGTGTGTGTGTGTGTGAGGGGGTCACTGCTCCTGAAGTGGAGTTCCTTAGAGACAAAATGGTTTAACCCAGGGGTCTCCAACCTACAAAAAACTGCTTACAAAATTAAAGTCTTAACAGTCCTTTAAAAATATGTCATGTATTATTTGGTTAAATTGACAACAGTCAAGAGCTAAACTTGTTTTTAAACATAGCCATCAACATATTAAATAAAATTAAGAAAAATTCAGCAAACATGATTAGGACACTGCGGTAGTCACTTGCTATTTTAAGGACATCCATTGCTGGCACCTCCCAATCTCCAAGTGGGCTATACGTGGTGTACCTGTGCACCATTGGGGATGTTTGAACTAACCTTCCCTGGGAGCTTGGCAAAGTGCCACAGATGGGTGCCTCTTCACCCTGGAAGAGCACACATATGTGTGCAGGTGGAAAATGGGTTGACAGTTCCTCACATCCTGGAAGAGTCTATGTTATAGAAATGTACTAAATGTCAGAGGTAGAGCTTTGCCAGGGCAGTTTAAGAAGTATTTTACCAAGTATCACCTTAGTAAAAAAAAAAGGTATATCTATATCTGGAAAAGATAGCTGTGTGTTTGAGAATATGACCTCCTTTCCAGTGCTGATTGACAAACATCTTATGTTTGAAAATGCAACATGACTTCAAAAAAAACCTCCAAAAACGTTTATGTATATCAAGCCTTGCTGCATTACCAGAGTGGAAGAAGTGGTAAACATTCTAATAGAAGAGCACTATGGGTTTGCTCTGTGAGAGAGCTAGACTATGTCATACCAGCTGTGTATGCATGTCACACGCGCATGTGTATGCATGCGCATGTATGTGTGTGTGCTAAATGTTCCATGAGACACACACACAAGTTTCTCTGGTGTCTTTTAGTTGTGGGCTATTGCCACTGGAGATACAATAATTTATTGTAGGATATAATTAACATTGCTTAGTTACTGGCCTCTTTGGAAAATGTATCTCTACTTTGTACTACAGGAGCACATACAGAACATGGGTATTGTATTCACAAGTGACCTGGCCTATGTGTAAAACTTAACATCTTGAATGAAATGTCAGCACTGAGACAGAGCACCCAAAGGAAGGTGTCATTCAAAGGGTCAGCCATGTATTTCTACAGGTGCTGGTCATATAATTACAATATCATGAAAAAGTTCATTTATTTCAGTAATTCCGTTCAAAAAGTGAAACTTGTATAATTCATTTCACACAGACTGACATATTTCAAGTGTTTATTTCTTTTAATATTGATGATTATAACTGACAACTAATGAAAAGTCTAAATTGAGTATCTCAGAAAATTAATATTAAAATCAATATTGAAAATCAAAATTGAAGACACCTGGTGCCACACTCTAATCAGCTAATAAACTCAAAACACCTGCAAAGGCCTTTATATGGTCTCTCAGTCTAGTTCTGTATGCTACACAATGATGGGAAAGACTGCTGACCTGACACCTGTCTAAAGTACAGTAAGTAATATTCTAATTTTATGAAATAGCCTACTGAATTCGGAATGTTCGTTAGTTGTCATCAAAATTAAATAAATAAACATTTGAAATATATCACTCGGTGTGTAATGAATGAACACAAATCTCACTTTTTAAATCGAATTACTGATATAAATCAACTTTTTCTCGATATTCTAATTATATGACCAGCACCTGTAAATCAACTTTTCCATGATATTCTGATATGACCAGCACCCTTATAACACATGGCTCTACAAAGGAGATCACTTACGCCCCCGTGTGGCCAGTACTGGTAAGACTAACTAAGACTAAATCATGGTAGCCTACTGATTGGTATGCGGTAAGGTTATGTTATGAATGTCATATTTTGTAAGCCCATGCAGGCAAAATATTAGACCTATAGGTATTCGGCAGTTCAGGCCTTACTCTATGTCAGTTGTCGTTGTTACCACAGTATTTACATGACGGCATATAGAACAAAAAAGTAATATAACTAAGTTATTCATTTCATTTAAACTATCAATTCTGACTGTCAGGTTTAGTTCAGGTGCAGTTCATGAGTGGGTCATGTGGCCTTAGGTTTGACATCTAAATTATAGAGTCCTCCCATAAATTTGAATGCATAGGGTTAGCCATGCGTCAACGTAAGAAATGCGTGAGATAAGACCATTTAGGACTGTAAATTATGCCTTCCCTTGAGACATGCTCTGTCCTGAGGCGATGTTCTTGGACTAACGTCCACTATGTTAAGTCTGTCTGCGTGGTAGAACAAGGCAGAGATATCATAGCTAAACAATTCTGTGTGGCACGTGCAGAAGTGGAATTCCATGTAAACCAGCTGGAATGGTAACGGCTTAAATAATTTTAATAACTAGCGTGGTTAACTTAACTAGTTAGAAACACATTCGAATGTTGTAACCTATAGGCCCACGTCTCTGAGAGTAATTAGAGAATTAAAGAATAGCCCACTGTCGCCTGCAGTTATCTGAGCCCAAGATAGATGAATGGTGCCTGTACCAGTTATTGCCAGATTTCCATGACTGTCTTATGGTGCATGCCATTCAGATGAGCAGCCCTGGCAATGAATCAGCCTGCAGTGCAACTCTACAGATTGTTGAAAGGGCAAGACTGTGCGGGACGCACAGGTGTGCATTAGGAATGAATGACAGGCTAGTTGTGGCAGGTATATAGAGACTAAACAAATATTTGTGTGGTTGTGCGACATGGTTGTCTGAGTAACATTATTTCCAAAAGTGAAGGTTGGCAAGGGGTTGCTGCCCTACAGTTAAATATAGCATTGACACACTGGTAAACACAATCCAGATCAGCTGAAGAGCAGTAGCAAAAGTACAGCAACAAAATCACCCATGTACAAAGACCACCATAAGGACCACTGCAAGGACAGTGAGAATTTTGAAAACATGCACAGCCAGAGAAAACCAATGGAGCTAGCTTCAGAGTCTAATGTATCAGTCTGTCAACTGTGAGGAGCTTGTGATTTACCTTCCAGTCAAGTAGTTGGAAACACTGCAGCGGATAACCTTACATGTCCTGGTAAGCATCCAATGACATTTCACCTCTGTAGTATAAACATTTTCTTTACCATAGCATGCCATGTGGCATATGGCTTGTTGAATGAAGATTTACATTAAAACAAGAGTGTGCAATAATTTTCTCCTTTGTTACACTATACATTACAAGTAATTTGTTCACCAGTGTTTTTAAATCCAATGCTGATCATCCCTTCCAAATAATAACGGGAATAAAAAAAAATCAAGGCCATTAAGTAGGTACACACAGTTTAACTTAGTAAATGTGTCGCCCATTCTTTTATTTTATTTTTTATTTTTAATTCTTTATCAAAACTCTCAGGATTCCCTGAGGTCAAATGCCAAAAAAGGACATAACAGAAAAGTTTAGCCATCTTGTTCCTTAAAATAGGCTGTGTGAGTGAAGTGCAGTGCTGAGTCTTGTTGGTTAGCAACAAGTTTGCTCTCCTTTTTTCACACAGTCATGATATAAGAGGGCCACTGCTGGTGGTGGGGTGCCCTGCATTGTAGGAGTGAGACCAACGGTTTTTTTAGCCAAAGAAAAGGCCGATTGAAAAGGGAGTTGGGTGAGTGGGGGCCTTGGCGCAAACATCTAGTCAGTAATGTATTCATCCCTATTGTGCGAAGCCAATGCACCGTGCGATAATAGGGGGAGAAGAAAGAAAGAGGAGGAGGAGGAGGAGAAAGGGAATGGGAGAATAAGGGCAGAGACTAGGGGCAAAAGAGGGGTGGGGATGTGGGGCGTTGAGGAGAGGAAAGTCTCTGCAAATCCAGACCAGTCACTCCCCGTAGCCTGTCAAAGAAGACAGCGTCAGCGTCCCAGCCTCAGAGTGTGCAGTCGACGAGAGAGGACAAGAAGGATGTGGCAGGTTGAGTGTGTCGTGAGCACTGAAGCTGACTGTCTGTGGCTGTGTGTGGGTTTCCTTTGCAGACTGCGTGCGTGACTTGTGCCTTATCCACACAGGTGTGTGTGTGTGTGTGTGTGTGTCTGTGTGTGTGAGTGTGTGCACATGTGTGAGTGTGTGTAGGCATGTGTGTGTGTGCTTGTCATCATTGCACACACTCAGACTGCATGTGAAAGCTGAAGTGGAGCCAAAGCCCACAGCAGACTGGTAAGGACACAGATACATGTAGACCACACCACTTTGTTTTACATGCCATTGTCTGTCTTATTACAACATGCAAAATACTTTAGTCTTTGCATTGTCTTGCGTCTTGTTAGGACAGTCATTATGTATGTGCACTGCAGATTTCTTTTTAGTAGAGTTGTGGGAAATCCCAAAATTGCTGCAACTTTACAGTGTAAAAATCCTGTGAATAGCATACAATTACATGTGACAATCTTTATTGGCAATACAGTAAAGAATTAAATTAAAGATAAAACAGATTATTTGTACATTGGTGTTACTGTGACTAAACCCACAGGGCTTGTAAATAATGCTGATTACGGCTAAAGTACTGTTGACACTGAAACGTGACTGCTTGAAGGCTCAGCATTAACCACAACCAAAAGTTTCCAGACTAACGTCCCTTTTTTGGTAAGTGAACAATGTATGTGATTTCAATCAGAGAAGAATTACAACAGAAAATGTGCCATATTTACTGTAATATAAAATATAAATTCATTTGAGTTTGTCCATTTTTTCAGACAGCCTCCAATCATGATTTTATGCCATGTTTTGAGATTGTTGTAAATCAATCAGTCACAGATATATTGAATCTTTATGAACACTACTAAAGACACAAACAAGCATGACTGTGGGTGCATGCATGCATGTGTGTCTGTGTGTACACAGTGTATGCGCATGTTTAATTGTTTGCTAATTCCTGACAGAGCTCTGTTACAAAAGATATGCTAGAAAAATGACACATTTATTTTTTATTCTGCCCCCACCCCACACATCTCTTCCTTGCACCACATCCTGTCAACAAGCTAAGCTGTCTCAGTCCTAGTGAGTGTGTGCACTCTCGATACAGTGAAAGACAATCATTAACTGTAAATTAACATGGCATGGGCATATAAATAAGAGCAGACATTGCACTTTGAATTTGTTTGACTTCTCAAAGCACAATAGGTTAGCAGTAGAGGCATTGTTGTATGTACATTGAATACTGAAGTGGCACTTAATGTCTTAATGTGAACAAACCCATAGTTTTATACCAGACCACTTTTATTGCTGGTGAAATGCAGGTGTAGATGAAATGTAAAGTTCTTTATGTTCTTATTCAGGGTGCTGACAACGTGGTAGCAAATGGTGTGGAGGACTTTGGAGTGCAGACTATGGGTTAGGCTGCGCGTCCTGGGCCTGCTCCTGCTGGCGCTGCCAGGATGCCAGTCCTTCCTGCCCAACTTCTGGTCCCGTGTGCTGACCCTGTCCTGGGACTCCTACACGCACCAGTACATGACCGAGCAGGCCATTCTCAACGTCACCATGGAGACGCTGAAGAACCTGCCGGGACATCACCACTCAGGAAGTGAGAAGCATGTAAGTCACAAGGGCATAGTCAGGCTTAATAACAAACATTGTCCTATTTCTGATATGATAGGCAAATGGCTTAGTTGGGTAATAGCCCCCTAAAACCAATATTCAACAATACAATTATAGGGATTTCTTTTATATTTGTTAAAACAAGAGGAAACAATAGGAACTTGTGTGCAAGAGCAAGTACAATCCTACTTACCCAGTGTTACACAGCAGTGTTACCTAGTATATGATATGGGAGGTGTAAGACATGCAGTAAGTGCTATGTTTTAAGGCAACTTGACTTCTTGGAGATTAAAGATGTTTCACCTCTCATCTGGTGAAACATCTTCAATCTCTAAGAAGAAGTCCAGTTCCCTTACAAATTAGCACTTATGACTACCATTACCTGGGTGGATTACAACCTACACAGACTCAAAGAGGTGTCAGAAACACTTTTAGCAAACCTGTGCATATTCACATGTCCCACAGGCAGGACTGGGCCGGGGGTTCTGGCATGCTGTGGGAGAGGTGGTCCACTCCAATGTGGACATGGACTTTGCCAACTACGCCAAACTTGACCCTGTGTACCACTTTGACTCGGAGCGTGTGGACACTGCCATGGAGATGCTGCGGGAGTTCTGGAACCAGACAGTGCTGCTGGTGAAGGCCAAGGAGTATCAGGGGGCTCGGCATTCTCTTGGACAACTCTTCCACTCGCTACAGGTGAGGCATGGCTGTGTTTCCATTGATAATAGAGTGCTCATATCTTACATTAGGGCAGAGGTGGAAAACTTCTGTCCATCCCACATATTTGTTAAGACTTAATAATAATACATTTGACGTAATTAATACTTCAGTGTAATTCCACAAAATCAGCAGTAAACAGGACTCAAATCAGCAAATCATGTATGTTACTGTGTTGATGTAATTGTGTGCAGGATTTCTACAGCCATAGTAACTGGGTGGAAATGGGGCAAAAGGGCATCTACCAGCATCTGCTGAACCCCAGAGCCCCTGCTATACCGACAGCCTCAGGTCAGAAACCTGTCCTCTTTGCTCACATGTTACATGAACCATGGACCATGGATGGATGGATGGATGGATGGATAGCTAGATAGATAGTTTTATATGAACTACTTCTCAGGGTTCTTCTTTAGTACAATGTACTTAATGATTTAATTTAACTAAACAGACCATTTTGGGACATGTAATGAGCAAAATGAATAATGCAACTCACAATGTAAAATAACATCATACTCTTAACATACTCCTAATCTGAAAACAATTCTTCTGTTGCCTCATAGAGGAGGTCGCTACCTGCACAGAATGCCATGGCTTCATCTGTAAAGATAACATCCTTAAGGTGATGCTCAACCCAAAGATCCCCCTACTAACTACTGGCTACTTCAGTGACTATCCTGTCAAGCCGCCAGGTAAAGATGGAGGATTGGTTGTCCAGATTCATCGTTTTTTTAGATAACTACTTATATGTGTAAATTATGTTCTGTTTGGTGGTGGGCGTGGTCTACTAATAATCTCAGACTAGAGCTGATTCTAGACTATGTTGGGGTCCCAAGCACAAACCCACCCACTGTACTGCCACCACTGTAGTTTAAAGGTTGTCAGCCCTCCGAGGCCCTTTAGTGGTCTGGGGCCCCAAGCAGTTGCCTGTGTTGTCTGTTGACTAGCTATGCCTCTAGTTGTGTGTCATGCAGCATGTGATGATGTGGTAACTGTGAGGTGACTCTCTAAAGGCAAGTGCAGCCACGGGGGTGTTTTGGACAGCAGTCGTCACCAGGGGGCCCAGGGAGGCATCAATAAGGACAGCACATCGCCCTTCTTCTCCCCGCACCACTATTTACATGAAGAGGCTGCCAAGCTCGCAACCACGGCAACCCTGACAGTCCTGCAAGAACTCCGGAATGCAGTGGAGCCCAAAACCTTTTTGAGGTCAGGGGTCAAACCTCTGAAAAGATTCTTTCCTATCGCATAGCATTATTTGTCATTTAGCCTACACTCTTATCCAGAGTGACTTACAGTGTGAGTAACTTTGGGGATAATCCCCCTAAAACCCCGCCTTTGTACTGGGCACAATGATTCCAGCCCCTGGGAGTAAGCTTCCATTTAAGTGTTTGGACACACAAGTTTAATTTGTTAGAAATTTAGTAAAGATTAATGGTTTAATTGGTGACAATTTAATTGTACTGCATTCAGTTTGATGTTTGATTCAAATTAACAGTTGTTATTTAATTGAGTAAATAACCTTTAGTGAATTCAACAGAATTGAAAGACTTGGTATAATATAAAGAGACCTTGATTATACTGAACTTGGAGTATAGTCAAATAACAGAACTAAACTTAAGAGAATTCAACAGAATTGAAGTGCTAATGTTATATAAACAAACCTTGCCTGAACTGAACCTTCAATTGCTGAACAGCTGTTTGAAATGACACTGGTGTGTCCGCAGGCTCTTCAGCGTAAGGCAGCCACCGGCCCTGGTGTTTGTGCTCGACACCACTGGCAGCATGTTTGAGGAGATCTCTGCCGCCCGCTGGAGGGCCTACTCCATCATCCAGGCCCGCAGGCAGGAGAGCACCTATGCCCTGCCTGGCACCTTCCTCCTGGTGCCATTCCATGACCCCCGTAGGTGCCACTGTTGCCATTAGCTCCATAGGCTCACTAGAAGCCTTTAGTTTCACTGTACATTTTAATTAGTAGACCTTACTTAAAGGTAAGGTAGGAGATCTTAGAAAAACAGTGTGAGCAAGCTATATTTTGAAAGAACACAATGCAAAAGTCCAAACCCCATTTCTTCAGACTTCCCCCCAAAGTCACACCTCCAGGTTTGTGCACGGGGGAGGGGGGAGAGACACACAGCAGTTGAGTTTAATAGACATGAGCCGCTTAAAATGATTGGATGGTGTGTTTTTAGCCCCGTCCATCCCATAGGTGACTAACATGTTTCATTTTTGTATTAGAGCATTTAATTAATTGGTTGCCATCGGAGTGTGAAGTGGATTTTAAACAATAAACATCTCCTACCCTATCTTTAAAAAAGTAAGAAAACTGATTCCCTTGAAAAAACAGACTAAAGTGGACTTGGAGTTTAAAGTTGAGTTAGTGCAATGTCATTTGTAAGCTCACCTTTCAATTTCAGGTCCACTTAAAAGTCTTTTTTTTCAGGGCAATTGGTTTTCTTGCTTTTTTTTAAAGTACGGTCTACAAATTAGAATTTACAGTGTTGAATCATAAGTTGTTTCTGGAGAGAACTACTGATTCATAATAATGGGAGCCTTTCTAATTAAATTACATGGCAGTTACCTCATAACTTAAGGAACATTTAATGAAAGCCACCTGCAAAAGTAAAGTGTATGCTTACAATGCTCTTTCGCTTTTTGAAAAGAAATTTCAGGAAATATGTCATTTCAAATATGTAATGTCTCCATTGTATGGTATTGGCTATGATGATGATGATGATGATAGACAGACAGGCAGATACCCATTGATGTTCTGTGCCACAGAGGTGGGCCCAGTGTACGAGACGGATGACCCGGATCAGTTTCTGCGCTATCTGGAGGACCTCATTCCTCTGGGCGGAGGAGATGAGCCTGAGATGTGCTTCACTGCCATCCAGGTAACCATGGAAACCCTAATATGACAATGTAACAGATGTAGCACAGCATTAACAGGTGTAGCATCATTTCAATTGTGAGCAAATTCATAGGCAGCAACTGTTGAAGCTTTGTGATGCTTGTTTCTTCAATGTGTTTGCTAACTGAGCAAATGTAACCCGTGATTGGGTTCAAGAGTCGTCATACGACTGAATGGTATCCAAAACAAAAAAGACTGTTGTGCCCCTTTGTAATGTTTTAGAAGAGGCTGTGAGCACCAAAGTACATCATTAACTTAATTCTTATCATGACTTTAAGACTGCCACTCAAGCCCCATAGAGTAGGCCTAAGTATTTGTAGAGCTGAGATTAATCAAGTCAGGCAATGCTTATATTATATATAGAAAATGGGTGTTTTTTTATCTTGTTTTTTTTTGTGCACTGTTAAAAGTGAAGCATAGACCCAACTCAAAAAAATAAAGGCGGCATGCTGCATGGTTCTTTTTACATTGGTTGAACTTGCACTATTTTATGCTATAGTGGCATATACTATATTATGGCATTATTCATGACACTTGAAAAACAGTGGAATTTAAACCAGTGTAAAAAGATCTATGCAGCATCTATTTTTTAAGTTTGTGTGTGTATCTTGTGTGTTTTCCAGCTGGCGCTAACAAACAGCCCACCTTTGTCTGAAATCTTCGTCTTTACTGATGCATCCGCTAAGGACCACCATCTTTACAACTCTGTGAAGGCTTTAACTCTGGAGAAACAGAGCAAGGTCCACCACTACACTGAGCAACACACTGTCATTCTTACATCCATGACATACCTACAAAACGAATATTTACAAATCTTTGCAAATTGAACCGATAGTACATGCAAACAAACTCTTTCATTTTTTTAATGTGTCAGGTGACATTCTTGTTAACGGAGGACCCAACAAGAAGGATGAGGAAGAGGAGGGAGACTCTCTCCCCTGACCGCTTTTCTCTCTACACCTCGCTCGCCTCAGTGTCCGGAGGACTGACTGTTTTCACCTCAAATAACGACATTGAGAGGGTTTCAGCCATTGTTCAGGATAGCACAACAGCTAATAAGGTATGATGGACCCAGCTTTGGTGCAGCAACATTCAGCGTGCTGATATAACTATGAAGAAAATACTTCAGATTTAGGTGTCACCTTGTGGCTGTTTGGTGTCACTACATGTAGAGGTGGAACCAAATGAATGTGTGTACTATTTACTTCAAAAGTGGGCCTCATATGCAAGAGTATCCGTCCTATGAGTTACAGCACAGCATAGAGACCTGTTAGACAAAGGAGAGAAACTGATTTGCCGGAGACTAATGCTGCCTTGTGTGTGTGTGTGCGTGTGTGTGTGTCTGTGTGTGCGTGTGTGTGTGTGTCTGTGTCCAGGTGACCCTGCTGCATGTGGAGAGCCATGCGGACTCTGAGTGCTCCCACTTATTCCAGGTGGACAGCAGCATGGGGAATGTCACGCTACACCTGGCTGGAAACATCACCGACTGCACTCTCCACAGCCCTAATGGTGACACACAAACACACAGCTAAAAGTTTATGAACTCTAATCTGTTAGTACACGTGTGTGTGTGTGTGTGTGTGTGTGTGTGTGTGTGTGTGTGTGTGTGTGTGTGTGTGCGTGTGTGTGTGAGTGTGAAGGAGTGCTAGAGTTGATTTTGCACACACACATACACACACACACATACACACACACTGAACTTCAAAACCCTTTCTCTCTCAAACTTCTTTGTTTGTTTCTTTCCTTTCTTACTTTCCTTCCCCATCTTTCTCACTGTTTCTCTCTTTGCCCAAATAGAGCAAATGCTCTTATCATAATTATCGCATAGTCCCATAGTCCCATAGTCCCAGCATCCAATGAAAATACATTGCAGGGGATTCTAAATGTCGCAGAAGCAGTGCATGTCAGTGGGAGTGCCCGAGTGTGGTGACGTCATCTGTCCCTCTGTGTCTCTGTTGTGTCCCACAGGCCACAGCCAGTCCCTGCTGAGCTCCCTTGGTCCCCTGGCAGAGCTAGAGCGCCTGCAGGGCCTGTATCGGGTGACACTGCTGCCCCCCATTGAACAGGGCCAGTGGCACATCACTGCCAAGGCACGGGGAAATGTCACCTTTAGTGTCATTGGTAAACTCTCCTCCCACCGATGCATTTAATAGGGCACATGATTAAGTGGTTGGGTATTGTTTCATGAATCCAGTAGTTGTAATTAGAGTTTTTTTGTTGGATAATAAAATGCAAATTGTAGTGTTTTGCATTAATTCTTATTTATTCAGTATTGCTACAGTAATACTATGGTACTAAGTACTAAATAATAAATCAGTGTTGCTACATGGTATTGTGTGCATACATGCTAACTTATTTATTTGTTGTTGTCTCCTAGGTGACAGCAGTTTGGACTTCCTGTATTACTTTGCTACAGAGGCAAATGAGACACATCCTGGACTATCTAGAGTGGATGGCAGCCCAATAGCAGGTTTGTCTCAGAGTCAGCATACACGTATCACACAGTAATCAGAAAAGGTTGTTAACACGTTGCTTACAGCACATGGGTTTGTCCTGTGCAATAGTACTGAAGGGGTTACCTCTCGAATACCAAAGGTGATGCCTCAATTGCCTCTGATAATTTAGTAGATATAGATCATTGCAAGAGAGTTTAATTATTAGTGTTGTAGCTGTTCTCACAGGCTTTCCGTTTTAACATTCCTAATGACGTGAAACGTAGCGGATATAGTTTTGGAACAAAACAGAACATTCAGGCATTGTTTTTTTTTTTTTTTTTTTACCATTGAAAGGGTCTATAAGCAAGTTATAACTTTAGCAAGTTTAAACTCAAAAGCTGACAAAGACAAATGTGTTGGTTGGAATGGCTTACCAGTCACCTCCTTATAGGTCTGATGGTTCAGGTGTTCTCACAAACCATCTCCTCTGCAGGTCTACCAGTGTTTCTGGTGCTAGCTGTCACAGGCCTCTCCCCTGCCCAGAAGGCCTCATTCAGTCACGTGGCGCTGATGGGGTCTGGGGGAGAGCACCTGCAGAATGTGACTCTGAACTCTACTTCCACCTGGTGGTCCTCCGAGCAGGAGCTAGTGGGCAGGATAGCGGCGGTGCCCCGTGAGCCCTTCTGTGTGCATCTGTTCGGCCGAGATGGCCACGGCAGCACGCTGGAGAGGGTCTCCTCAGAGATGATCCACCCAACGCATGTGCAGATACAGGTATGCGACTGGGTATTCAAAAACAGATATCCTTGTATTCAAAAGGACAAGTGTCCTTTAAAAAAAAATACAGGTCAGAAGGATGCATACATCATACATGTATGCATACATGTATGCCTTGCATACATCATTGACAGTGGCTCAGGATGTAGAGGAGTTGCCCAGCAATCAAAGAGTCACTGGTTTGACTCCAACTCCTTCTTTCGATGGACCCTTGAGCAAGACACTGTACCCCATACTGCTCCCATTGTGCTGGTTGGTGCCTTGCACTATAGTATATGATACAATATATTGTACTTAATTCTTCTGAAGGAAATGTGTTTTGGACCCACTGATGCACACATAATGGACAACTTAAAAATCAAAAAGACAACAAAAAAGATAGGTATATTTGCATTCAGAAGTATAGGTGTCCTGTTAAAAAATATAGGTTGAAAGGATGGGTATCCTGGAGTTTATCAGAGCATTTCAGTGGTGATGTCTTTTGTCTTGGGTCCACTCACACGTGTCTCCTTTTGTCTCCCAGGTGCTCTCCTCCTCTCGCCTGGTCCCTGGCCACAACTCCAGCGTGGCATTCGAGGTGTGGAACCATGGCCCCGCTCGCAGCTTCTCCCTGTCTGCCGAGGATGACCATGGCTACCTATCCCCCTCAGGACCCTACAGGTGAGGTGGACACAGTTGCGGGGAGGAAGGGAGTCTGGGGCAGGGAGCGAATGCCGGGGGGAAAAGCACTGTACTGTATGGGGTGCATGAGTTTCGGCATAGAAATGGTCATTAGGGAGGTTGCGTACATCTTTATGTGATCAAAACACAGATCAACATTCTACAGGTTGTGAACACTTTTGTGAAATTTTGAGTTTAGATGCAAACTCTGTCCAACCAACACTGTACAGGGAGTAAATTTATCTATGTTCACTGGAATAACGTCTTTTTTACTGGGTGAAGCCTCATTTTTAGTGGAACACCAACGGTAATACCTAATAATACTTGCTATGCCAATAATAGGATCTATTCTGCTATCTTTAATGAACACAGATCTGTGCATTTTGTTACAAAGCACTGTATTTTGACAACCCTAACAGCTTCCACATAGGTGAGCGGGCCTCCTTCAGCAGGGAGGTGGTTCTGAAGACTCCCCACAAAGCTGCAGCGGGAGAGGCTGTCACCCTGACGCTGATGGTGCGAGCGCGGGACTCTGTGGACGCAAACTACGCCGTGCTTCACCTGACTGTTATCCCACAGGTGAGAGTCTGTTTCGTTTCATTACGGCTTTTGGCCCTTTTCCACTGGGGGTTGGACCTGGGACCTGTTACTATTTTTTGTACCCGTTTCAGAGGTGGCTCTAGCCGTGCTAAGCTGGTACTAAAATGTCACGTGAACGGTGATATCCACTGATTAGTCAAAGGAAATGTCGTGGTTGAATGTTTCTTCGGACATCCTGAAGTTTTCAATCCACTGCGCGTTCGTGAAACAATTACATGCCACCATTCGGAGGTTCGGTCCATATTTTAGTACTTCGCATTGATCTACAACTGTGTAACAAACAGTGTTGGGGAGTAACGCAATACATGTAATTCTGTTACGTAATTTAATTACAAAATAAATGTAACAGTAATACATTACAGTTACTGGAGAAAAATGTGTAATTCAATTACAGGTACTTTTGAATTTTTTCAAAATTACAATTTGAATTACATCTTAATATTGTCAGCAAAACCTTGCTAAAACAGCCTATATAAAAAAAAAAAACTGTTTTGTGTGTTTTTCTTATAGGCTACCGTAGCCTACAAAACATCCCTGTTGCCATTTCCCTCCACAGTTGGATGTGGGGCTTTCTGTTAAAATGTTTATGGGGCCAAAATCATGAAAACATTTGAAAAGTAATCAAAACGTAATCAAAAAGTAATAAGTTACGTTACTCAGATAAAGTAATTCAAAAAGTTACACTACTATTACATTTTAAACAGGGTAACTTGTAACTGTAACGAATTACATTTCTAAAGTAACCTTCCCAACACTGGTAACAAACGAATTTTCCTGACATACTGAAAAGCTCTTTGCAGTTCTTAGCCGCTCCTCTTCTGCTTCATAGTCCTGTATGGTTTGCAAAAGTTTTCTTTTCTTCTCAAGTGTCTTTTGCCTAGCCTCTTCTATACGTTTCTTGCTCTGTTTTTTTTGGCGTTGCAACCCTAACCCTAACCCTAAACCTAATTGTAACCCTAACTCTAACCATAATCCTAACTCTAACCCTAACCCTAACCTACAGTGTGAATGACTTATTGATGAGAAAGAATGTGAAAATAAACGTTAACAAATGATGAACAACATATTAATTGAGGGTTAACAAAAACAATATACATGATTTAAAGGGAGTAGTTATTATAAAGTGTTACCAAGTTAACATACATTTCCTGAAACCTTACATTGATAACACAATATGAGAATAAGTTTTGGAAGTCAGACAATTTATTTAGTTTATTTGATTTCTGTCAGGGAGTGTTTGCAAAATACAGAGAGGAGAGAAGATGGTTTGTAGCAGATTTAGCAAATTGCTAATTTCAATCTACAGTCTCCTGGCAGGAGGCATATAAATACATATATTATAGACTGGTAAGGCAGATTATAGCTTCTGCACAACATGGTAACAACACACCAAACTAAGACTTTATGAAGAATCATTGCAGGACTACCAATAAAACCTTTTTAATGATCAAAAAAAAAAAACAATGCCTGAATGTTTTGTTTTATTCCCAAACTACTTCCACTACATTTCACATTGTTTGGAATGTTAAAACATAAACCCTTTGGGAACAGCTATGATGTTAATAATCGAACTCTCTTGATACAGTCCATACTGCAGTGATAAGGTTTAACACCATAGTATAACACAGCCTTTCTATGACATCACATCCTGTTGTTTTTTTGGGGGGGGCGGTGGCAGGATAAGGACACCTCACCTCCCTCTTGCTCAGCGATGCGTGTAGAGGCGGCCTGTCCGACAGAGGAGCCGTGCCCCCTAGGTAACTGGAGTGTGTCTCTGGCCGTAAAGGACCGTGGACACTCGGGCCTGGTGGCAGTCCAGCTGTTCCAGGGCGAGGGCACACTGCTGCTCCTCCACCACCACGGCAGCCATCACAGTGCCAGCGAGGGTCGTCACGGACGCCGAGAGATGAAAGGGTCTCTACATGAAGGGACGGGAAGAGACCGCATGGTGGTGGGCGAGCCTCCACTGAATGTGACGTCCTGGGTCGGGGGGAGGCCCGTACGCCTGGGCTACGTGTCCACCTGCTGTGCCCCCACAGCGGAGCTGGTGGTGTGGGACAGGGCAGGGAACAGTCGGCGCTGCCACCTGGTCTCTCCACGCCAGCAAACAGCTAGCCAGGACCAGCCAGCCAGGAGCAAGGCATCGCGCCAGCCAGCTCACTTGTGCCAGGTCCTGAGCCTGGTGCTGCTTCTGTTGAGTGTGTTGGCCACTGGAACAGTGTGAGATTTGCCACTCAGGTCAAAGCGTGTGTGACTGTTTAATTGATCGCCCTTATAGGGCCTCTTGTCTTCGCTAGCTTGTTAGTGCTACTCAGAAGTGACTTTGCTGATGAAGGATGTCATTGTTTTTGGAATACTGGCTCCATGCCTCCTCTCACCCTCTTAATCTAAACAGTGATTGTGGTCCTATTTTGGGGTTCAAAGTCTGAGGAGATGTTAGATGTTTTTCAGGAATCTAGTGAATGTTTGTGATAAACTGGGCTTTTTTTAAAGGAAATCCTTTCTAAATAAATGGGAAATATTTGCATGAACAATAAAGATGTGATGAATGCAACAGAGGAGGAACTCAGCTGTGCACTGGTTTACAAGAAAAACAGAAGGGTTATGCTCAGGGAACTACATAGTGTGGGGCTATGTTGACTGTATGTCTCTTTTTTTAAAACGAAAACTACTTTAAACTATTCACTGCCCTAATTACATGACTTTATTTAATTGGGGAAGTCTTTACAAAAACATTGGTTTAGTGAAGGAGTTTTGGATAAATAGCTAATAGGATTTAGACTTATTTGAGACAGCACAATAAACCGTATAATATTAATGGTTTCTTAGTTGTAATATACTAGTGCAGCGCCCATTCAAAATGTGTCATGATTTTGTGTATTTTGTACAGCTTTGTGGCTGTTTGTGTTAAAAGTTGATGTCACAATACTGCAAGATTTTGACTAGACAAACAGAAAGGACAAAGTGAGCCTGACAATAAATAGACATAAATTAATAAGACATGCATACTGTATTGAACTCCAGCTCATAAAAATGGGTTTTAAGGAGAGAGAAGGGATGTGGTTCCCAGTCTGTGCATAAATGCACACAATTAAAATTCTTCCTATAGTCCCATAAGTTCCTCATCTGTACATGAATGCAAAGAGCAATTATAGTTTGCAGGTAACATGCAAACAGATCTTAACCTAATTCCATACAGAGTAGAACACAATGCATATTTGTTATGTTGTATGTCATAGGATATATGTATAGCAGCTCCCCATTAACATTAGGCATCTTTTTATTTTACGGAAATGACATAACTGCAACAAATACATAAATACAACATAAGTGTCCACAGTGCACATGCAAAACATGCAAGTTGGTAAAAAAAAACCTGATATGACCTATTTCATAAATATGTAAACAACACTTAACCACACAACAACATCTAAGCTAAAATGAGGTAGTGGGTGAGGTGAGAATGTGAAATAACACAAAAATCTCCATTAAAAACCATTATAGCACATGAACGGAGGACTCCTAGCCTGATGCATCAGCCATTTTCACATCATTTCACTTCATGCAAATGTCTCATCTTCCAAGAGGAAGCTAATTATCAGATTGGAGAGTTGTGTTGAGTGCGGAGGTTGATGTTTCATCTGCATTGTTCTGTTGAAGTGGTAGGTTCCCATTTTCTCCTGAAATGGTTAAAACACAATTACTATTAAGTTGTGGTGATAACAGATAACTAGAATGCTTTTACATGTAAAAGACAAATACATGACTAAAATGTGTGTTTCCACTGAGCAATTTAGCGTCCAGAAATTAAGGTATACAGCACTCCATACCTGTGCGAAACTCTGTGACATGGGTTTTGGTGGATTTTACTCTTTTTATGATTATCAAGACCAGCACCATAACTGTAGTAACTACAATGGAGCATCCCACATGCATAAACAACCTCCTCTTAGGTTCTGAAAAGGATGGAGAAATTATATGGCATCACATCTTCCTGCTTTGTACATTTATGATTATACACATGATATTCCACACATTTTAACAAGGGGCCAATGTGTTATGAGAATCCCACCTGAGCTTATTGTTTTGCCATCAATTCCTGATTTATTAATATATTCACTTAACAAAGACTTCCACAGCTTATGAACATTAGCAACCAGAATAGTGAGATATAGGCACTTAATGGCGTGCTGCATCAAAGCCTAGAAGAAAATTAAAACACTGACTGTATAAACATTTATCCATTACCTACATACACGCACACACACACACACACAGCACACAAAGGTTCAAGCCATCCCATAATCCCGCAAGCTCCTCACAGGCACTGTGAGTAATCTAAAACTGTCGCTATCTTACCCCACTCCAGAGTGATGCTTCCAGCCAAGCTGCTGTGCTCCACGAGGCACCTGTAGATCTGGGACCCCTGGGCTCCAACTGGTACTTTAAGGGTTTGTCTAACCTGGTATGTACCATCCCCATTGGGCAGCACCTCTCCCCCACTCACTCCATCCAACATGTGGCCAGTTTGATTGAGCCACTCCACCTTAACGGCACGGGGGTAAAAGCCAGTGACGAGGCATGTGACCATTTCATGAGAGGAATCAGCTGAAGACCGTTCAAATAATGTGGCATCTGGAACTGAATCAAAAGCCAATAAAATGTTACTTGTGCTGTAAAAATGAATACTAATATTACCCCAATGCTTTTCTGTCTTTTTACTCTGCATTGTTTTTGTGCATTGTATAAACACTGTGTCTGTTTAGGGCTGGAGGTTGGGGGGCTAAAGACAGTATGTGTGTATTTAAAACATCTTAAAAATGGATTCCTTAAACTAGAGTTCTTGAAACTGAAAGCACCTTACCTTTCACTTTCCGTTCCCCCTCGCTAAGAGTCACCAATTTCTTCAGCCAACTGACACACGTGGTTTCATAGGAATCAATCAGTCGATAGAGATCGTCAATATTTTCCTCTCTTTGCCTCTTATAGAACACTGCTTCGGGTACTGCTGCTGTCCATGTTCTGGATGGCACATCAAAGCTAACAAAGTCTTTCCCATCATAAGCATGGCCCATGGCTGCCGAGGTGCTGTCATCCTCTGCATTCCACTTGCACCAACCATGGGCCTGGTAAATGTGGTCTACAGCAAGAAACAGAAGCAGTTAGAGTGGGATCCTTGTACTTAAGGCTGGATTATGGATTCACAAGTGGCCCAGGGAACAAAAATGTTTTGCGCCCACTGGCGTCCAAAATTTAGGTGGCTACAAGCCTGTTTTCACACAATTTTTGGGAGAACCATATCATATTTTACACAGGTCTGCTTTGTAATAGCATGTTTACATAAATGGTGCGCTAACACTAGACCATTTTAACACAGCTTTACTTTTTGGTCCCTTGTCCAGGTTGCCCTTGCCCTCTGGCCCCCTGGATCCGGGCCCGGTTCCCTAAATTGGCCCATTTTCTCTATAAAGTAATGACATATCACAACAAACAAGTATGTGTGATGTCCTTTAAGGAGCTTCCTGCAAAGCACAAAAAAGTAGCATACTGCTGTGACAGGAGAGTGAGGACAACAGCATCATCATCGATGTGTTTGGAGCAAGCATGCCTATGTTCTCACAGCCATACTTTTCCACGCCCCTGTGTGCTCACATTTCTAAATTTTTCCTAAAATTAGCCCCTTAATCCCACTCCCCTATGTTCCCAAATTTCCTTTTTCATAAGTTTGTATCAGATTTTATTCCCCTTTCTCCCAATTTGGTAGCTAATTACACCCAACCTATTATTCAGTAGCAATGGACTAGATGGAATGTAGTCTCATACACAAATGCAGCACGTCTACCGTAACTAAAAGAATGGAACTTTATCGGCTTTGTAATTATTCGTTTGGATTACAATGCAGATTGCATACTTGTTTTTCACCATTACTAGAAATTGAATGTAAAAGTGGTCGTACAGTGAGTCTTACCGTGAGAGTGATTGAAGCGTGTACTTGTCATTCGCACAGCAGTATCCATGATATAGCGGTTGTATTTCAGGTTTCTTCTCATCTCTCTCCACAGCAAAATACCTTCTGAATGGTTCAGCCACTTTGGTATTGAGGACTCCATTAAATCATGAACATAATAGTAGACCATAATATCATCTACCATTACAAACTGAATGTTCCTGGGATATGATGTACCCTGAGTCGCAACACAACGTCGATGAAAGGAGTGTAAACC
The DNA here is from genome assembly GCA_030347295.1 of Setipinna tenuifilis. NCBI lineage: Eukaryota > Metazoa > Chordata > Actinopteri > Clupeiformes > Engraulidae > Setipinna > Setipinna tenuifilis. The sequence continues at coordinate 21,599,620 of CM059279.1, read as the reverse complement.
TTGAAAAGACACAATATTAGTTATTTTCTATTTTTTATAAAATGACAGCTCATGTAACCTACACAGATCTGTATTATAGCCTACACGTGCGATAGGATGCCATTATTTGTGATGTACGTTGTAACAGCCCGTGGGTATGCCATTATCCTACACAACGAGGGCCATTATGAAGTCTTTAACTTTCACCTACCTGCCTGGAGTGGTTGGAAAAACAAGACGAAAAGAGGAAAAAGAGTCCACTGCATCTCGGCATTTCTCAGCGTCAGATCAGCGTTGCAGCTGGAGTGCTTAAAATAGCCTAAACAAGCGTAAGTGAAAGCGTTGACTTTGAACCAGTGTGTCTTTAAAGTGCATACCGGGTTTGGTTGTCAAAACAATTCTATAACCCAAGATAGACTATTGTTTGAAGTGTAACAGCTATACTTTCAATATAAAGTCAAGTCAAGTCAAGTAGGTTTTTATGGTCGTTTCAACCATATGCCTACACAGTAGGCTATAGTGAGACGAAACAACGTTTCACCGAGAATAATTGGTGATGCAACTATTCACTCAACTATTATATAGATATAATTTAATGTATAATATTAAACACATTTTGACACACTACAGCACAAAGCTCTTGAAAACTTGTCAGGGCATCGTATGCAGAATGTGCAAAACAAATTTAATCACAATCCGATGACAGCCCTTGAACCAATTTATTTTAGTTTCACTTTCAGTTAAAAAAAAATAGTGGGAAGAATGAGTGTGGCATTACGTATTAAAACAGCACTATGCAACTTTTTCGATTTCATTACTCATCTTCAGAAGTGGGTAGATTCTTAAATGAGTCCTTACCAGGCGAATGATGACTTTCTCGACCGCCCCCGCTGTCTGTGGACAGAATACCACGCTTGCAATATCTGGGTGTCCGTATCATCGGTCCGGATGCCGCCCTCAGACTCACTGCTGCTTTAAATGCAGAGCTTCTCAGGGACTGTGTAAACCAAAAGAAGCTTTGTTGTAAACATTGCCATCCTGTGGTTATAAGCCAAAATGTAACAGGCAATGACACACTAAGAAGCTTGGTGGGGATATAGCCCCAACAGGCTGGTAAGGAATAGGACGTTTTAGTTCCTGGGGGCCTCTATGGACCTCAGAAAAACTGGGAAGACCAGAATCAGTTTTCACAGAATAACTCGGCAACTATTACTGTCTGGAGAACATGCATCATCTCAGGCCATAAATGCTCCTTTGCAGTATAGCCTACCCATATATAGTTCACTAAAGTTAAAGTTGAAAAAGGTAAAGTAAAAAAAACATTATAGTAAACTATAGTATACTACAGTAAGCTATAATTGTAATACTACAGGATACTACTGTTTTTTAACCTTACTATAGTTATGTTAATATAGTAAACTATAGTTGCAATGCTACACAATTATTGGCTCTATACTACAGTCTACTGTACAGTACAGTACACACCTCTGCGTACATCTGACATTTAGGCTCTGTTGACACATATCTACATATTTTTATAAATGGATATTTATGAATAATAGATATGTTCAGTGGACTCCAGAAATACATACACTTTGGAGGTCATTTTAAAGAATATGTGTTTGAATTCGCTAAAACTCTGTTTACGTCCTGATGAGAGGCCCAAATGGATAAAAAAATATCCGTTTATAAAAATATCTAGATATGTGTAAACAGGGCCTTATTATGAATACAGCCATGTGTGCCTAGATTTAGATGCACCTTTAAAATATTTTAAAATTTCCCACACACAGACAATGGGAACTTCTTCTGTATATGCTTTGTGAGTCTGACCCTAAAATCAAGTTTCAGCAGACAGAAAATAACACACCAAATTTATGTAGAATTCTACACTACATAGAAAGTGGCTGGTTCAAAAAAAGATGCTAAGCTTTCTAAGCAGCATTTTAGGCAAAATACAACAAGCCATTGTGTCTATGTGGGTGTTGATATCTGAATTGGACCAGAGAAGGGGTGGTCCCAGTTGAAGGTTTCCTAAAACATGGTGAGTTAATATTCTGAATGTCAACTTCTTTTGTTTTGTTATAGAAGATGGTACTTTGGGTTAATAAGTAACTTGGGTTGTTTCAGAAAGAACTTGCACCAGCCACCAGCCGACAGCCAAGATGTGGTAAAACATGAAAATAGCTGAGAAATGTTAGCATTTATTGGTCAGTGTCTGGTAAAAATTTACATTTTGCAAAGTTAATTTCCACCCTGCTGTAAGTCAGTTATCGGTCAGGGTCTGAGATCAGTTGGAAATATCCCAACAGCACAGACAGCAGGGGCAGGATTGATGCATTGGTTTTCATTCAGAAGATTTACCTTTATTTACTTACTTCTTTGCCTGCTGTATGTCAGAGGGAGATCACACTCAAAAACTAACAGAATAGTTGACCTGCACCATAACATCAAGGCTCAGACTACAGGTTATGGTGTCAGGAACTAGCTGAATGAGGGCAAAGAGAGAAGAGGTATCTATTCTGAGGACATGACTCAAGAGAAACGTGAAAAGAAAGAGGAACTGGAGGAGCGGGGTCACTGGGCTGGCAAAGCAGAATACCTTTTGGCCGTGGCAGGGAATGTGGTCGGGCTAGGAAATGTATGGAGGTTCCCATACCTGTGCTACAAGAATGGTGGAGGTAAGGTTGAATTAAAAGATATTTTGTCCAAGATATTGATCTATTGTATGTTTTTTTGTAAATAGCACATACATGTCTGGTTCCAATGATGTCAAATAGGGGCAAAATTATTATCACCAAACTTGTATCATAAAAAATGTTATTGACAATATGTCCATGGTAGATTGTCAGAATAAAAACATAGATGAGAAAACTGAAGATGAAAAATATCAGTTATGCTTTTGTTAAATAACCAACAATTCTCAACATGGGGTAATGAAATTGCTTGTTTATTTATTTATTATTTTTTGAGGTGCCTTCCTTGTGCCTTACTTGGTGTTTGTGGTCACCTGTGCCATCCCCCTGTTCCTCCTGGAGACTGTCATGGGCCAGTATACCCAGGAGGGGGCCATCACCACCTGGTATAAGATGTGCCCCCTGGGAGAGGGTAAGCACAGACTTCAGAGACAGACTTCAGGGACAGCCATCAGCCAGTCAGTCCGCCAGACAGAAAGACAGATAAAAGAAAACAAAAAATACAATAGTGCCTTTTAAATGAAGGGAAGTTATTCAGGTGGGTCTCTGTGGTCAACTGGAGAGCAAAAAATTAACACAGATGACACACATACTGTGAAATATCTTTTTTTTCAGGACATGACAGTTTTGGGGGGGGGGGGGGGGGGGGGGGGTGTGAACGGAGAGTTCTCAGAACACAGTGCTGGGATTAATATGTAAGCAGGTGGTTGCTAAAAAATCCAGAAAATCAGATCCCTTTCTAGGCAGGATGGCAGAAGTACAGTGGTTTGTGATCCTGGCTTCAGAATAGAACACCAAAAGCTTGGACACTAAATCACAGAGGCAGCTACCAATCCGCCATTAAGCAAGTCCTTTAATCCTTAGGTCCTTAGCACAAAGACGCAGTATTTCCCTGGACATAAGTCACTATAAAGGGACAAATAATGTAATAATAGGTTAAGAGAGTGGAGGCTTTGTGACATAGAGACTGGTGACACGTTGTGATAGAATGACTAACACTTGGCTTAATGTTTCCAATCCTGTAACTACATTTTGTTGTGTCTGATTGTTGAATACCGTGTATTGATTAGGTATTGGCTATGCTGGTCAGGTCATCCTGGTGTACAGCTGCATGTGTTACATCGTCATTCTGGCTTGGGCGCTGTTGTACTTGTGCTTCTCCTTTAGCTCTGAGCTACCATGGGCTAATTGTAACAACATCTGGAACACAGGTATGAAAGAGGAGTTGGGGAAATCATCCTAAATTACATCATGAATAACTTAACGTCATTAATCATCAATATTACTAATAACTTGCACTAATAAATTCCTTAAGCTGTAGTTTGTATCTTAGATTGAGGTCTACATTAATTTACTTAATAAGACTGATTTAATCAAATTATTATTTCATGAATGAAAGATCATAGCATTCTTACTCTGTGACAGAAAACTGTGTTGACATCTCTGGAAACAATAAGACATTCAATTGGACTGAGCAAAGCAACTCAACATCAGCGGCCATAGAGTTCTGGGAGTGAGTTTGCACCCACACACACATGCACATGCCTGCTTGCGCCCCCCACCCCACCCCCCAAACACAGTATAGAAAATGAAAAACTGGAAACAGGAAAGGAAACAAAAAAAACTGCCACTGCGAACTTACACTCCTTATTAAAACCATACCTGTAAATAATAATAAAATTTGAAATCAAACTATGGCGTAGTGGGTGTCTTCATATGTCTTGTGTGGCTTCCACTGTTTCTGCATCAGGCGCCGTGTGCTGGCCATCTCTGCAGGGATCGAGCAAGTGGGCAGCGTGAGGTGGGAGATCCTCCTGTGTCTCATTGCTATGTGGATCATCTGCTACTTCTGCATCTGGAAAGGGGTCAAGTCTACTGGAAAGGTGTGGTGTATGTAGTTGTTATAAGGCATCTACTAATGGTCTGACTCAGATTGTTCACAGTCTCTCACATCCACCCACACCCACACCCACACCCACACACACACACACACACACACACACACACACACACACACACACACACACACACACACACACTGAAACCCTGACAAGCCAGCTCTATATTTGACTAAATTATATATATATATATATTTGATTGAGGTCATGAGATGACAGTGCTGGATCGCACTTAGAATGAGCGGAACAGCAGAAAGGAAAGTGCGAGGGAGTCACAGATGGTAGTCACGTGTAGCCATGTGAGTGTTGCCGGATGTCTGGCTGACAAAAAAAATAATGTTAGAAAACGATACAAATATACAGACACAGACACAGACACACAGACACACACACGCACACACACACACATTCAAACGTCTACTGGAAAAGTGTGGAGGCCGCTCACCTAAATGGATATCTGGTGGTGGTATTATTCAGACACAAGATTCCAAACCTGGCTGCCCCCTTATCCATCTCATCAGTGCAACCCCCCCCCCCCAATAATACAGCATTACCCTGTCTCCCCAGAAATGACAGGTCATCTGATCCCATCATTTCATGACCTCAATCACAGTGCCAAATATAGAGCTAGCTTGTTGTCAGGTCTCCACTCATGATTTTCAGTCACATGTTTTATTTTTTGTCTTACTGCTTGTCTTGTCTGTGCTGGGTTCCCCTCAACACCCCCCGCCCCCACGACTCGACTTCTCAACCTCTCACCTCAACCTCTCACCTCACGCCCCTCCGCACCCCACCCCACCCCGCCAAACGCCCCTGTGTGTCCAGGTGGTTTACTTCACAGCCACGTTCCCTTACGTTATGCTGCTGGTGCTTCTCATCAGAGGGCTGACTCTACCTGGTGCCCGACAGGGGGTCATCTACTACCTCTATCCAGAGCCTGCTAAGCTCCTAGAACCCCAGGTACAACTGAGCAGCATCACTGGTCATAAGGATTTACTGACCATAAACCATATTCAGCTTTATTTTAAAAAAAAGGCAAAGGCTTTTATTTTTTACTTCTGACTGTCATGATTTTTTGTTAAACAGTATCTCATAACCTGTTTGACCTGTCTAATCCTGCCTAAAATGTTTTTTTTTTTACCGGCTTTCCATTTCTCAAGGTCAAGCATTAACCTTTCTCAAGCTCACATTCAAGCTCTGTGCAGTGTAAAGCACTTTCAGACAATTACAATTGTGACTGTTGCAGTAAATAAAGCTACACTGAATTAAGCTGAATTAAGTCATCGAATTGAATTAAATTGAATTGAATTGAATTGAATTGAAATAAAGCAGTATACCATAATTCTGACTGTACAGGTGTGGATGGAGGCTGTCTCTCAGATCTTCTTCTCATTCAGTCTGGGCGTTGGCACACTAACTGTTCTGGGGAGTTACAATCCGTACAACAACAACTGCAACAGGTGAGTAACAGAGAGCAGTTTGACCAGACACCTAAACCTCAACATCAAAACACTATTCTTACCGAAAACATAAAATAGTCATTATTAGCATAGCTTTAGAGAAGCCCTGAAGTGGATCATTGGACAACCTCCTGATTTTCTGATTTGCCTTTGGTCTCTAGATGGGGGAACAACTCTTAACAGCATTTTGCATTTGATTGCAGTACTAGTTGTCACCATAATCCTACATATAGCGCCTTAAAAGTAAAGCGCCTTTAGTAAAACTAGAATATCTGAATGTGTGTTGTGCAACAGGGACTGCCTTTGGCTGTGTGTGTTGAACAGCTGTACCAGCATGGTGGCTGGGTTTGCTGTGTTCTCCATGCTGGGTTTCATGGCCCACGAACAGAACGTCCCCATCGAGGTGGTGGCAGAGTCAGGTACATAACCCTTTGCACATAGCTACCTATACAGAGTCATGCACTTTACCCTAGAGACATAGCTATCTACACAGAGTCATGTACTTTACCCTCTACACATAACTACCTACACAGAGTCAGGTATGTCACCCTACTGACTTACCCACACAACACAAAGGAGAGTAGGAGAGTAAAGTAGAGTAGAGTAGGAAAGTAGAGGTTGTAAATTAGTTATCTTTATGTTGTGTAATTAATGTTATCTTTCATCTCTAGTATTATTTATATAAATAAAAACAAACACCACCACTACCACCACCGCCAACAACAACAACAACAATAAAACAAACTGTGATGAATTCACACTTGTTTTTTCTACACATACAACTAAAGCCCCAAAAGCAATGGCGGCACTATTTTACACACAGACAAAAACCCTTATCAGAAACCATATTTGTTCCCTCTGATTGTCAGGTCCTGGTCTGGCCTTCATTGCATACCCTCAGGCTGTGGCCATGATGCCCTTTCCACAGCTGTGGGCAGTCTTCTTCTTCATCATGATCATCTTACTTGGATTGGACACACAGGTGCACATATAGAGACACACACAGAGACACATAGACACACACATCCTTCTTATGTACACGTGTTACTGTTCACCATGATACTGAAGTGGAGCTCATATCTCCACAGCACATTTACAAACACACACTCATACACACACACTGAAGTGAACACACACTGACAGAGAGAAAGAGGCACACACATACACAGCTTATTTAAACTTTTTCCACCCATTTTCTGTTGCATTTTATATTGTGTATTGCTGTATTATGTCATGGTTATGCTCTTTTTCGTCATTGTGCTGATATTGTCTGTGTGTGTTCCTGTGTGTCATGCTGCTGCTACACTAATTTGTCCAGGTTGGGATCAAGAAAGTACATCCATCCATGCACCTGTCTGTCTGTCTGTCTGTCTGTCTGTCTGTCTGTCCGTCCGTCTGTCCGTCTGTCCGTCCGTCCGTCCGTCCGTCCGTCTTACATTAAGAGACTTGTTTGTGTGGATCCCAGTTTGTGATAATGGAGGTGGTGATGACGTCGGTGACAGACCTGGTGCCCTGGCTGCTGCGGAGGCCGGGTAGGCGGGAGTTGTGCCTGGTGCTCTACTGCCTCATCTGCTTCAGCGTCGGGATCCTCATGGTGACAGAGGTGAGGGGGCTACAGGGAACTGACTGTAATAAATTAATACTGCAGTCAGCCACCAGGGGGCCGACTAGACTTCCTGTTGCTACATTTTGATGATTTGATGGGTCATCTCCAGTGTATATAGTCCACACAGGGCTACACTTCACTTTGGAAAGTACACCTATAGACACTTTACAGATGATTTGTTGTTGTTCAGTTTATCACATTACATCACACTGACGATGTAACTGGAATCAACAGTTTGAAGATGTTGTTTATTATAACCTGATCATGTGTAGATAGGCTACAAGGAGCCATCCTACCAAAGTGTGATGCTTTCATATCATAATGTAAGACAGAGAGAGGAGAGAAAATGAGTGATATTAAGACACTGTAGAAGTATATCCTAACCTGTTGCTTTTCCAAGGGTGGGATGTACGTCTTCCAGATATTTGATTACTATGCTTGTAATGGGACGTGTCTGCTCTTCCTTTCTGTATTCCTGTCCTTGGCAATGGGCTGGATATATGGTGAGTACCAAATATAGCCCGGGCAGGAGCATAACAATGTTATGGAATAGAATTGTTATAACCTGTACAACAGTATATGATAAGATATCCTAACAATTCTAAAAAGTATAAATAATTTTGATTATACTTTATTTTACTCTCCCCGTTACATCAATTAGGTACAGTCTAACAAAGTGTGTAACAGTATGCACACAGCATTACGTACTTACCCTATACCTTAGGGTTGGGTTAGTATAAGTATGTAAGTGCATAATATTATATGTTGTTACATGCATATACACTAAAAAAGGATCCATACTCCATCACTCTCTCTAAGGCTACAGCTGTTGTTGCAGGGACTGAGAATCTGTATGACATTGTGGAGGACATGACTGGAGGTAGGCCCAGCCCCATCTTCTGGCTGTGCTGGAAGTATCTCACACCCATCGTATCCCTGGTGAGTATAAAGGCTTCAGCAACACTGTTGGTCAAAATAGGACCAAAACTTAAATCTAAAACAGAAACATTCAAAGGCAACCAAATCCTACACCAATCAAACCAACCCATCAAGTGGGCTTCTGTGATCTGCTGTTTCTCCTTCTCTCTCTCTCTGTATCTCTCTCTCTCTATCTCTGTCTCTCTCTCTATCTTCATCCCTATCTATCTATCTATCTATCTATCTATCTATCTATCTATCTATCTATCTATCTATCTATCTATCTATCTATCTATCTATCTAAGCATCTATTCTATCTATTCTATCTATCTATCTATCTATCCCTCTCTCAGGTCTCCTTTATATGCTCTATTGTGGAGTACCAGCCCCTGACCTTCAACCGTTGGTATGTGTACCCAACCTGGGCGTATGTGCTGGGTTGGGCAATGACCCTCTCCTCCATCATCCTCATACCTGGGATGGCACTCTTTCGCCTGATGACTGGCAAGGGCACGTTTAGAGAGGTGAGGCACCAGCCCCAAAATGCCTAATATGGATGTAACTTCTCACATTTAACTATGAAGCCTTTACTGTAATGCTCCTTCCCACCTTATAGCATGGTTACAGTAATTTGTCCTTAAAAATATTAGACAATAGTATGCTAATTATGCAAAGTATGTTGATATTGTGTTAATGAACTATAACAAAAATAATAAAAGACAACATCGTTGTATACCACATAGTTTATGTTTATGACATATGTTGACAGTGAATGCTGAGTTAACCTGCTCCACTTATTTTTGTTAATGTCTACAGCGCTGGCTCTACTTATGTCATCCTGCTGATGACCTGACCTTCACCCGGAAGCAGAAGCAGAAGGCAGAGCTCCAGAATCTCACTGATGGCACCGAAGGAAAAGATCCTGTTATCATGGGAAACCTAATACAACACTGAACTACTGCACCTTGGATGCACATGTGTCTGTTGCAGCACAAATCTTTGCAACAGTTTCACACTATTGCCTAAAGTTGACTAAGGTTAAAATATTTTGGGTAATGTTATCTCTTGAGAAATAATCTTTCAGGACAGTGCTGGTCACAAGAAAAACTAAAATCACCAAATAACCGTATGAATGTAACTTCTGTTTTTAGTTTTTTGTGTTAGTGTGAATATGAAATCAGAACATTCAAAGCAACTAAATAATATCTCCCAAAACCTGCCCACAATAAAGGCAACTACATAATACCAAATTTTGTATGCTTTTCTCTCTACTTTTTACATGGTAATGACAAAAAGTGTTGAGGGAGGGAGCGATTGTTGGTATTAAGTTTCATTGAAAATACTTTTGATTGTTTCTTAAAAGGCTGCTTGCATTGTATCTTCTCTGTCTTATAAATCAACCAGTGGAACTGACACTTGAAATAATTACTCATTGGTACAGTGCCATGAAAGTGGCCTTCATGTCATCTTATCTCATCTGAGTTCTGAACTGTGAACGTTCTCAAAAAAGAATACAATTTTGGCCCCTTTAATAATATTAATACTGTGACCCCCTCATAGTCAATGCTTTATATGTTGCTGTTTTTTTTAACTTCATTATGTCACATACCTCTAGTGGTATATGTAAACAATCCCCATCAACGTTCAGTTGTTTACAGTAAAGGATTAAACAATAATGTTTTGCATCTCTCCTGGTTGTGAGTGGTGAAGAAACTTTAAAACAATAACCACCACAAGATGGTGATAGCATAACTTGTAGTGGCTCAGGGAAGGCTGGGAATGTTATTGATGTGACCAACGACAGCAATAAGTACAGAGCAGTCTAATGTCAGTACAACCTGAGTGTTCCTCCATCATCCTGCACCTGGTCTCAGAGTAAACAAAGAGATGTTTGCCGGTGAATCACACCATCTTCTTCCCCACAATTTTGGGGCCTTCATTGGTTATATGGTGAGGTTTGGGTGGTGTCAAATGAAACTAACCACAGATGCACCAATCACAATCAGTGTCACTGGTTTGAGATGCTAGCTGTGACTCACAACTATCTCTGTGTTTAGGTTGTAAAAACAAGTAGAGACTATATCTTAGATATGTTAGATCCTGAAAAGCCTATGGAGGACTCTCTCTCTCTCTCTCTCTCTCTCTCTCTCTCTCTCTCTCCGCTCACATGAATGATTTCTGGTGTGTTATTCAGACATAAGATTCTCCACATCATGTCGTTTTATAACATTGTTTTTTTTTTGTTGTCAGCCAGACATCCGGCAACACTCACATGGCTACATGTGCCTTCTAACGCCATCTGTGACTCCCTCCCACTTCCCTCTCTGCTGTTCGGCTCACTCTAAGTGCGATCCAGCACTGTCATCTCATGACCTCAATCACAGAGTCAAAAATAGAGCTGTCTTGTCAAGGCTTCACTGTGTGTGTGTGTGTGTGTGTGTGTGTTGGGTTGTGTAATTTTCAGTCACATGTATTTATTTGTTCCATCGCTTGCCTGTGCTGGATTCCCCCTACAGCCTACACCTCAATATGGCCACCTCTCCCCAAGGGGTCCTCTCAGTGATGCTGCTGGTGCTTCTTATCAGTGGGATGGCTCTGCCGCCTGGCACCCTGCAGGGGGTCGTCTACTACCTCCACCCACAGCCCTCTTGCTTGCCTGACCCTCAGGTGAGCCTGTCTGGATGCACACCTGAGAACATACCTTCCTGCGAGGGTGGAACAATCCATCTTCAGAAAGTAGGAGCCCTGCCATTGATGTGTTTCATCTACTTACTAAACTAGATGACTCTAAACAATTGCTCAGTAGCCTAAATGATTTAGTGAACATCTTGACTTCAGTGCTGTCTAACACAGACAGATTTACGGAAATGTTTATTAAGGTGCACTGTCCTTAGAAATAGACAAATAAAATGAAATATCAGTCATGATACACAAAAAACCCGTCACTTTAAGTCTTAAAGAGCTAGTTTTGATCTGCAAAACATCACCTTTGAGCTGCAGTTGTATGAATCGGTTCCAACTGAAAAGTGTTACCATGGTGATGCCCTACCCCATGCCAACAACAGCCAAAATGCAGATGTTTCTCTGGGCTCCAAACGGATGTTGTCCATCAAAACTGCTATTCCACACAGGGTTTGTGTATTTAGTACAGGTGTGGATGGAGGCAGGAACTCAAATCTTTTTCTCCAATAGTTTGTGTGTGAGCAAAAAGACAGCATTATAAGTGCTACAGAAAAGTCAATTCGGACACTCATTCTGTGACCAGCTGTGCTTTTTTTAGGTGGTCTGCTTCTTCATTATAATCATGTTACTTGGACTGGATACACAGGTGATAAGTGAGCCATACAGTATGTCTACAACAAGACAAAGGCACACACACACACACACACACACACACACACACACACACACACACACACACACACACACAAACACACACACACACACACACACACACACAAACACACACACACACACAAACAGTTTCAAGTTTCAAGAACTCCAGTTTCAGGAATTCAATATCTATTTTTAGGAATGGCAAAAACACACACATACTGTCTTAGCCTCTGGCTCTACACATACACACATACACACACACACACACACACACACACACACACACACACACACACACACGATTTGTATATTATTTTTTATATTATTTATTAACATTATGTTTCAAACCAACAGTCACGGTGTTCACGCAGTGAACATTTTGTTCTGCTGACTATATCCCCCACACTGTTCACAAACATGTGTTTGACACAGTGACGACATCCGTGACAGAAATGTTCCCTGCTGTGCTCTAAAGGGAAATGTTCCTGTTGGTTCACTGTCTCTTCCATACTTCAAACTACAGGGGGTAGGGTTCGAACTACGGTACCCCCTGATCCAGACCCAGTACCCCCAAAAGACACAAATATAGCAGGGCTGGGGGATACCAACATATTAATTTAATAATGTAAAATGTTAAAGGTTTTACCCCCCGTAAAAGGTAGACCCCCCCCCCCTCAATTGTGGAGGGGTAATTCACACTCTGGTCTCTTCTGTCTCTGCACTGGGATCGTCCTTATTACGGAGGTAAAAGAGGCAGAGATGGCAGGAGAGACAGAGTTATACAGAGAGTATGATGGAACAAGCAGGTTTTGGTGTGGAAGACTAAAATATAGGCAATTCCATTAAAAGTGGGCTTTTGTTTGTCACATTCATAATGTCATGGTATTTGTATGATATGAATGATTACACAAAGTTTTTTTTTGTAAAATTTCTTAGTAACATTTTAAATAGTTTTACATTTGCTCATATTCTGTCACATCCATATTTTTGGAATTGTCTGTATCCTTTTTTCATGACAATTAACCTTTAGGGGAGTGAGTTTTTGAACATTCTATAATAGAAATGTGTGTGTGTGTGTGTGTGTGTGCGTGTGTGTGTGTGTGTGTGTGTGTGTGTGTGTGTACACCTCAGAGACTGTTCATCTGTATGACATCATTGAGGATATGGCTGGAGTAAGGCTCAGTGCCATGTTCTGCTGGATGTGCTCCCATGCCTCTGGTCTAGCTGGTGAGCTCTTCTACACATCCTAAGCAACAGGATGATGGGCATAGCAAGTAATACCACTTTTAGTTTTGATTTACATAGGCAAATAAAAATCAAATATTTTTCCAGCATCTCCTATTAAAACCTTCACCTACATGAAATAAAAAAGTCCTATGTTTGTCATATTATTTTAAAGCCTGACCTTCACAACAGTTACTCATTTGTGCTTTACTCACTGTAGGCCTATCATCTACCAGCAGATGGCGATAACGAGGACTTAGCTCACTAGGGATTTCCAGTCTGTCTAGCACCATGGTCGAGTCCGTGCCCTCTGCAACCACCGATAGCTTGATTTTTACTTTATTTATATCTTTCTCAGGCAGCTATTGGCTCTATGGTGCCGTACAAACCCCTGAGCTACAACTGACGTACACGTACCCCGGCTTGGTGCATGAGCTGGGCTGGCTGGATGATGTCCCTCGCCTCTGCTCCTGGTGCCTCTGTTTCTACTGGTCACTGGGGAAGGATGTTTCAAACAGGTGAGAGTCCTTGAAATACACAAGCAGGAAAACAGTATATCAGTCAGGCAGAGGTCTCGATCCAGAAAGTAAAAACCCTGCTAGACACTTAACTTAACAAAGCCTGCCAGACACTTAACTTAACAAAGGTGATATCAGTAATTAGCAAACGAACAGAATGACAGAACACCGAACCTAAATTTGTTTTAGGTCGAACGAACATCAATAGCAATCGAATAGCAAACGATCAGTTGGTTCTAAAAATGGCTCAGATCAATAATGTGGCAAGGTTTTTACTTTTGGAAGCAGAGCCACCTTTGCAGATAGGTGCCTTAATTGTTAGAATACGTCTTCCTACACAATTTGATGGGGGTGGTTTTTATTTTTGATACATTTGCAAAGATCAAATTCAACCATTTGTAGGATATGAGGGATTTGACTGGCAGAATGATGTAGCCATCTCAGATCTCGCACTGACATTCACCTCACAACAAAACAGCATTCAGCTGCCTTGTCCAGCAGAAGATTTACCTTTGACCTGGTAGCAGAAGAGTGGGCTTCAGTAAATGCCATCTGATGTGGAGCTTGGCAGGAGGTAATATGTAGCCATGTCTTGCAAGAGCAGTTTTCGATTTAAGGCTTATTATCCTTTTGTTAATATTGCATTCTGTGTACGTCTTGAGTTTCAGAAATCATTATCATAGTTATATAAAGATTTAGATTTATTCCTGAAATCATTCAATCTTATCTTTATGAAGAATTCATTATATGACTGGGTAAGATCAGTAAACATAAGGAGAGTGAAAGCTGCTCAATTCTCAAATCTCTCTGAAATACAGGGAGTGAGGACACCATGCCATCTAGCTAAGAACTCAGAATTTTCCTCTGTCCTTGTGCCATGACAACCATATCTGGTTACCTTGGAGACAGGATTGATGTGTCACATGATTTTAATTTTATTATTAATATCAAAAACAGTTGAAACAATGTACCAAATGCACCAGAGCCCTCTTGAGCCCTTTTAGATACAGTGCACAGTACACTAGGACTGGCAGTGATCATGAGGGGGGGAGTATGATTGCTGGGAGAACAAAACAAACACATCAAGAACTAAATGTGAATGCCGTGAGTAACAAAACGAAATGGGCATGCTGCTGTTGAAAACATCAAGCAGAGTTTTATTGTCTTCTCATGTGGGAATGCGCATCTTGGGTGATTTTTTTCTGTTTTGTGTGTAAAAGGAACATTCCACATGAAAACGTACAGGACAAAAAGTGCCAAACACAAACAATCATCTTCAATCCCACAAACATCATCTTCTTCAGACCCAGTTTTACTCCCAAAAACAAGTAGGAAAAACAAATCAGCAATTCACACTTGCACTTACTTACGTGAGAGCTGTGGAGAATTTTGAATGTACAATGCTTTGTTAAAAACTGCTTTAAGTGCTTAAAATTCCTGGTCTATGAACACTTCATGTATGGCAAGTGCTGCTTGCTTTTGGCAAATGATAATTGTGTTGCCATATGGTAAACTGAGATCACCATTGTGTTTTGTTTCTGTAGATGATTTTATTCACTGGCAAGAAAGCTGAAAAAAAAACCCAATAAAGCTTAACTTAATTGGCTCAGACTACACTACTGTGTGTTTTTTTTATCCAAAGTAAAGTTCAAGGCTTGGTGTTCCTGTAATCTATTATCTACGCACTTGAAGCAAAACCGACAAACCTGAAGGGCTTATACAATGGGGAGAGAATCACATACAAGAAAATCAGCAAATTTCTCTTTTCCTCCCCACAGATGTAATGCATCTGTGTATCATATTACACGGGGACAAAGGCAAGTATGATGCAAAACGTTACACTGTAAAAAAAAAAAAGCTTACTTGAAAAATTGGTGGAAACCCATTGCCTCAAATGATTTAAGTAAATGTAACTATTCTATTTCAAGTTATGTTTACTGACATCTATACATAACTTGAAATTGTTTTTTACAGTGTACAAAGTAATGAAATCTTGAGTCTCCTCAAAGACGTAGCAAATCTTTGACCAGGGTATACAAACACAGTATGTCAGTGTTATCACCATGGCGACGCAAATAACACAATTTAATTTTCAGATGAAATAAAGTATCAAATTTGCTGACAAAGAATCATTGTAAAAGAGAGTACATAAGAACGTGTGAATAAGGCTGCAACAGACACTGTAACTCAAACCAGAAGTTTTGGGACACAAAAAAACAACATTGTCCTGACAATGTTGAAAAGCCCTGCTGGAAATGTCTGCATCAGGCTGCGATCTGCATGATTATCTTGCAATAAACAAAATGGCTGGCATTTGATTGAAAACCATAAAAATTGTTATTCAATGGATAATAGTCATACTTCTTATCTTTCAAAAATTCCTACAGAGTACAAACACACACACGGCAACAACAAAAAAAGCAAACGACCCTCTAAGAGGCATACCTTAAAGCTGCTTTCAGAAATTCATTAAAACTCCCAAAAAACAAATTTAGGTCCGGTCTTTTACACTTTTACATACATTACACTTAACAGACGCTTTTATCCAAAGTGACCTACAAAAGGAGGACATAATAAGCTAACAATAATCTAGCTTTTGTCAGAGTTGACCACTTACACTCAAGGCGCACAGATATATTTTCAGAGGAGAAATGTGTTCTTACAGGACAGAAAGAAAATTTTACAGATCTGGATGCCCACCTGCTAACATAGACTTTTTGGATTCATACCAGCTTAGTCAAGCCAGCCTCTCAAGCAACATTTCCGCAGTTTTGACCAGGACAAAGAAAACAGCTTTTCTGGAGGCTTCACTTTCACACATACAGCACCGCCAGAAAAATAAACTAAACATTTTCAGGAGTTTAGGCTAAGTCTGAAAGCAGCTTTAGTGTTCTTCATCAACCCAACTCAGAATGCAAAGTCACTAGCTGCCCGCCTCTGTTTGCAGTCGCAAGGCCTCACAGTTAACATCAACAAAAATCCAAAATAAGTATTTAAAAAAAAAAAAGGACCATGGTGGTATTTTCTCTTTTTCATCAGTAGGATGTTCTTTCAGGATGTTCTTTTAGGACGTTGTCACTGCTGCTTTTCACAAGTAGTCAGCAGCAACATCATCAAGCTCTGTTGGAGAGACAGTACTTAAGCTTGCTCTTCACAAGTCCCACAACTGGCATGCATATTACACATTTTTTTGTTTTAAATGTCAGCACAAGGATTTCACCGCCAACTGTTCACTCATAAGGGTCATTCAGGGCTCTCAAGGGTCCTATTTGCAAAGTAGGAATCATAACCCCATGCCATAAAATGATTCTTTCACGCTGGTAGGTCACGGTAGGTTATACATGTCCACAGAGATTCAAGGAGTAGAAGTAAGTGATTCTCCTTAAAAGCAGGAACGATGGCACAAGAACTAAATAGTTACTGTTATGCTTGAGGGACCCTGAGTCGCTATAGAAACAGCAACTTAAAACAAAAAACATAGCCAGTCTCCCACCAAATCAGAAACAACACAAGGGGTTTATTTTTAAAAAGAGAAAAAAATAAAGAAGAATCAATAGGTCCCATTTTTTTTTCCATCCCCAAACCACTATTGATGGCAACTCTTGGTCAATAAAGTAGCGTCTACAGCAGGGAACTGTGAGTGGAACTGTCTGGGGGCATCAGGAGATCATCCAGTTGTTTGGCACTGGTGCCCTGTCCCCTGCTCGCCTGTCCCAAAGCCAAGAGGTCAAGATGGCCATTCTGGTCCAGAATGGACAGGTCCAGTGCCAAGTCATCCATGGGAGCCAGAAGCGGTGATGGTGGCGCCATCTCCTGGTTGTGACTGTAATGCAGGGACATGACTACATCTGCCTTGCCATCACCAGTACCAGCACCACCACCACCACCACTGCTGCTGCCTCCAACCCCACCACTGCTGGTGTCTGCCTCTGCCTGCACCTGCACCGGCGAGCTGCTGTGGTTGCTGCCATTGTGGTGGCGGCTTTCCAGACCCTTGAGACTGGGGTAGTGGCCGGACTCCACCATGGCCTGGTGGACCCGGTCCCAGGCGGTCGGTGAGGAGGCCGGGTTGGCCTGGGCGGCCTGGCACAGCAGCTGGGTGTGTTGGCGCAGCTGGGCGATGTCGCGCTCGGTGGCGGCGCTTTGCCGCAGCAGCTCCTGCGTACGGAGCGTGATGTCCAGCAGCCCCGACTGGCTCAGGATCTCCACCGTGTTCAGGAAGCGCCGGTGACGTGCCGAGCTGTGCCTGTGTGGATGCTGCTGATGTTGATGCTGATGCTGATGCTGACTATGCTCCTGTGGCTGATTCTGCTGGTGCTGCCCCCTAGAGGAGCGAGGCTGAGGTGCGGAGGGTGGAGAGGCAGTCTCGGTGCTGGACACTGAGGGTGATCCCAGGCTGCCGGAAGTGGAGGGACTGGAGGCGGGGTGCGGGCTGCGTCTCATGTGAGAGGGGAGCTCATGGTTACGTGCCTGGAGAGCATGTGCCTGGGAGGCGGAGGCGGAGGAGAAGGAGGAGGAGGAGGAGGAGGAGGATAAAGAGGAGGATGAGTGGGAGGTGTGGGAGTGGGCCCTGCTCTCTGACTGCTTGTGCACGTGCTGTTTTGTGGGCAACTGGGAGGTGGTGGTCACCTCGTCGCGTTTCTCCTCTGTACAAACCCTCTTGCTCTGGCAGTGTTCTTCCGTTGCTACGCCAGCACCCCCAGCACCGCTGCCACCACTGCTGCCTGCCCCCGTGCTGGTCTTATCCGCCTTCTTGCTGGGGTGGGGGGCGATACGGGGGTAAGAGTTGAGGATGGGCAGATAGGTGGCTTTGCTCTTCTTGTTGCTGCTGCTTTTGCCGCTGCCACTGTCAGCCTTCCGGGGCTGGGGCTTCAGAATGTGCATGGAGGCCTGGGAGGTCACCTCGGGCTGCTGCAGGAGGAGAACGTGGGTTGGGCCCTGGCCATTGGTCCCTGGACTGGCCCAGGACAGAGGAGCTTGGAGGAGCTGTTCCTGACCTGCCTGTACTGGCTTAAGACGGAGAGAGAGAGAGAGAGAAAGAGAGAGACAGGCAGACAGAGACAAGGCAGGGGGAGAGAGACAGAATTCACTCTTGCAAAGAGAAGGTTGGACATCTGGAGGACATCCCGAGGTTTACATATCTGAGAATGGACTTTGCCTTAACAACTTTTCGTACAACAGAAGACATAGGCAGAGACATTACTGTGATTGTCTCAATGCTTTTCTTATTTGTTGTATGTAAGGAGGTTGAGATAAAGTCCATCCTATGATTCATTATTAGTTGTTTAGCCATTTCTGTACAGCTATTTTGAAATGGATGATAAGCAGAAGAAAATGTAGCTCTCTGGCCTATATCCTCATTAAACACACAGTATTTATACACCCCATTAAAAGGACCTATAATATTCTTGTAACCAAACAAGGCTCAAATATTCCATTTCTCTGTTTCTTTTTTGTGTAGACTACGACAATACTTTCGCAGTGCAATAAAAGGACTCTTCACTTGAATATTTCCTCACACATTTTTTTTCTTCATTTATCTCACCTGTTTGAGAACCACATTCTTGATGATGAAGATGGGCGTCAGCTCTGAAGCTCCCGGAATCAGCATGGCGCTGCCCTGATGGGAGGCCTGGTGACTGTCCCTAGCCTTGGGCAGCCTGACAGTACTGCGCTGGCCCTCGTTGTCCGTCTGCAAGGAGTCCGAGCCAGTGTCTGCAAAACAGAACAGAATACAAAAGAACGAGACAGGCAGAACGAAGGGACATGTGAGGAACAGAAAGGTAGCACAAAAATGAAAGGGGGGGTGTCAGTAAGGGAAGGATTGATACACAAAGACAGATATATGAAAATGGGAGAGGAAGGAATGGAAAAAAACAGTGTAGTAAAAAGAACGGGGGTGGCTATCTACATCTGATAAAAGAGAAACAAAACCAAGGACTGCAGCCAACTCACAAAAAGTCTTTAATTATTTTTTGTTCAGATTAGAACTCTCAAAAATGTCTCAAAATAGGCAAAGGGGCAAAGTTTTATGCAACTGGACTTCTTTTGGAGCTTGAAGACGTTTCACCTTTCATCCAAAAGGCTTCTTCGGGTCTGACCTGATGTTGGAGAACCAGGAGCTATATCTCTGGACCACTGTAAGCTGTAGACCACACCCCACATATGACAAAAGGGTCACATGAGTCTTTTATTCAGATAAAAGAAAGTGTGAATTGAAGTCATTATGATCACAGGGTCCAGAGAATGAGAGCTGCTCTGATGGTGAAGAGCAGTTAAACTTCCTGGGATAAGATCTCAAGGCAGAATGGTACGCAGCAGATAGATGATGATGCAGACCCCCTCCTCTGTTCCAGATGGACATAGATGGCTTCCTTCACTCTTCTCTCAAACCACCTGACGTCCTTGTGCAGAATGTGCATGCCGGTGTCTGTAAAGGGGTGTCCCTTCTTGGTTAGATGTAGGTGAACTGATGAAGCCTGTCTTAATGCATTTGCCCTCTTGTGTTGGCCATGCGTATGTGAAGTGGTTGCTTAGTTTCACCAATATAGATCTGGATTTAGAAGTCCAGTTGCATGCAATTTGCCTCCTTTGATGACCATGACCTGGATGAATGAGAATCTTCACAGACATAAATCTCAAAAAATATATTTTTGATGGCAGGTTGGCAATGCTACATGTTCTTGACGAAACATATTCCAAAAAAATATATTTCCAGTTCTAGAACTCCCATCATGATTCCAAAGTGGCATATTCTGTAAAGGGTGGCAGCCACAGTACTTCAGTAAAACCAAAGAAGGTTGAAGGATTTTTTGGTATAACTTTTGTCATATTCCTCTGTCTTACCAAACTAAAGAACCCTAACAGGATTTGGACTAGGGTGTCAAAGCAGACAGGTGGTGTGAGGCCCAATCATGTAGCCCGTCTGTGTGTGTGTGACTGCTTACAGACCTCTCAGCCATGCACGTGCATACTGGAAGAATCAACGGCATGCAGCCATTAACATGGAGCTGCCGAGGATGACTGAGCTCCAACGTCACAGTGGCAGATGGAATGCTTATGTGTGTGTGGTGTGTATGGGTGTGAGTGAACAAGTGACTTCACACAGGAAG
This sequence comes from Setipinna tenuifilis, assembly GCA_030347295.1. Classification (NCBI taxonomy): domain Eukaryota; kingdom Metazoa; phylum Chordata; class Actinopteri; order Clupeiformes; family Engraulidae; genus Setipinna; species Setipinna tenuifilis. The sequence goes on along the minus strand of CM059279.1, from coordinate 21,578,873 downwards.
CAGGTAGTAGTCTGTGTGAATATTTGTGTGTTTGTGTGTGTATGTGTGTGTGTAGGTAGGCTGGGCACATGTATGCATGCAAGTGTGATTTCACACTGGAAACGTGTGTGTGTGTGTGTGTGGGTGTATTTGCGCATGAGTGTGTGTGTGTGTGAGAGAGAGAGAGTAAGAGAGGGTGTGTGTGTGTGTGTGTGTGTGTGAGAGAGAGAGAGAGAGAGTAAGAGAGGGTGTGTGTATGTGTGTGTGTCCCATACCTGAGTACCCGGAGTCTTTCTCAGAGCTGCATCGTGATCCGCGCCCGTTGGCCTCCTGCTCAGCCTGGGCTTTGGCTCGGGAGGCCAGCAGCGTGGCACTGTTGCTCTTGTCTTTGGCATTCTTGCTGGCCATGCGCGGCGCCCGCTCCCCTTGCTCTTTGGGCATCCTGAGCCCTGGACAAGGAACATGGCACCAGGGGGCAGATTTAGGAGCTTTGACCAGCCCAACTTATGCCCACTTACATGGTTGTGTTTATGTGAATATGGTACACAGCAGCAACACATTGGCGGGTTAAAAGAATAGATTAAAGCATTGGACTACAGAGGGAAAGAGGATAAAAACATGGAAGAAAACATTCAAAGACAAAAATACACTATTCAAAGAAAAAAAAACCTTACGAAAGTTTAACAAGACAAAAGAAAGGCAATATTGTAGAACAAACCAAAATAATGACATGTAGCCATCATCTGCATTTTAATTTCAGCACGGCAGCTGTTTTGTATATCTTTATTTGTTAAACATTTGCATAAATAAGCGACCCTGATGGCACGCTGGAGGCACGACTGGAAAATACACAAGCACCTCTGATTAATTTATTCAGCCATGTTATTCGTTTTTGCAATCAGTAAGGTAACAGTCAAGGATGTCTTGTAAATATAACTAAAGTGCACACTAGCCCTCTGGCTCAAGGTGTAGGACCTCACAAAAACCTCTGTCAGAACTAATGCCACCAGAGAGGACAACGACAAGCTTTATCAAAGGTGGATTACACATCTAACATCTGCTCATCTTCAGAAAACAACCCACTGCGAGTTTTATAAAATGTTTTTTTTGCAGAGGTTGGTTGCAGTTTAGCTGTACACGCGTGATTTTGGAAGAGGACTTTTCACTCATACACCTTTCCATTTGCAGTCCCCCGCGATGTAGCCAAGCCCGCCCCGAATGTTATGTAATACTACAACTTGGCGTAGAGTGGCGACTCTCATACTGTCTATACGTTCTCTTTCCGCAGTCGTAAAGAAGATATCCATTAGGACAGCCCATGTTTTATGACATTAAGGTAGAGAGATAGTAGAATGACGAGCAAAAGCATTAAAGAAACGCGTTTTGTTAGCCGTCATCGTAAGGAAGAGAAAGAGCGACAGAAAGAGGGAGAGAGAGAGAAAGAGAGAGAGCGTGCAAAACATTTATTTACTATATAGGCCTCACAAAAGTAAGTTGTGAACAGCAAAAACTTGAGAGCAGCAGAAAAACAATTTTTAAAGCAGACATACCTTTCAGAAAAGAAACAACTGTCTTTGCACCCAAAGAATCTTGATACAATGTCCTCCAACCTTTTGCACCTCCCCTCTAACTCCCTCTTCCACTGTTTTTCTTATGCCGTATCATCTCGATGGCATTGAATACGGCCAAGGTCTACCTAGCCTCTTCATCAGATGGATACCTGTAGCGATGGTCCACCAAAGAAACAAGTTAACGGTTTGCTCGTGTGTGTTGAACTATCGGGTGGGCACTCCACCTGAATCAAGCCCCGCCTGTTTCACGTCCCCCTCCACCTGATTGACATCCCACATTCCCGATAATGACGACGGGATTCATTCCAATACCAGCCCAAAAGCAAATGACGCAGGACAATCGGCGGCTCAGCCAATCCTGTGCGAAGGCACGTGTAGGGGTTGGACAAGACATCCGCGACTCACGGCTCCAGGCAGCTGGGACAGCGATTCATGAGCAATAGGTGGGGCAACAACAGACTGTGCGAGACCCAGTAGATTTGTTTAATCAGATTTGATCGCACATGTTGACCGTTCTGTGTACGCCTGTTCATTCACGCTGTCCTCGCCCTGACGAGTTAGTGCAAAGCTAGTCAATGGATAGCCCGGTTCAGGAGACATCCAATTATAGAACTATAGGCTTCTTTTCCAGATGAGCCCAAGAACATAAATAAGGCAGGCGTGTAGATGGATTTGCAGAATCACTCACACTTCTAGTCTAAAATGAATGCACGTGTTGAGCTTCTGTTTGAACTGATGTCACAGACCATAAGAGGTGAAACTAAACATGTCAAGAGTAATGGATTTTGAGCCTGCCTGTGTACAGTGTAAGTGTGTACCAGCAATCCGCTGGTCAACACAACGGCACTGGGCTGTGAAAAACACTCAAGTGTCCAAATCTGTACTCTGGGTATGGACCGCGCCGACACACGCGCCTAGAAAATGTGCGGTCATTCTGCCGTCAGCTGGTCTACAACTCCGCCACGTGGTTCTCGCAGGGGAAAATGACGCATTAAGCGCAGAGCCACCAATCCACTGGTCGGGTGTGCACAGACATGTGAGAGCGCCCCGTCGGGGGCGTGGCTAGAACAGGCGCACATGTACGAGCCGTGTATACGAGTACATACACTTCTGAAATCTCCTGTCGAGTAACGTTTGTAGACCGAAGGGACGTCGGGGAGGAAAAAAAATAAAAAAAATAAACACCCACACGCCAGGCGATACATTTTCGGCATCTGCATCACTCCGCCCACTTGGAGTAATAAACTCATGCACACGCGGCATACGCTGGTCTCGTCATGTGAGGCAAGGTACACACAGGTCACATGGATATATTCAAGGATATTTATTGTTCTCACTTTTTATTTTTTCACATTTAAAACAAACATCTGCGCACGAACTATTGGCAATGAACAAGTGCTGGCAGGAAGTCATTTTACATACATGTTATTAAAGCAAACAGAACCACAGGCAGAGGACACAGCCACACTTAAAAAGTAGACATTATTAAATACCTAAAACAGAACACTGACAAGAGTTTGGTTTTATTTTTAACATTTCCTACCCATCCCCACAACAAGTGCAATGAAAGGACAGCATATCTGCCCCTTGTTCTTCATCTGCATTATTTTTGCCTGAAACAAATCAAACAGCTGCAGTTATATACCCAAAAGCATGAGGTGATTCTCTAGCTCTGCAGTCAGGGCATCTTGAGCAAGCCAACAGCACAGATCAGGGCTGGGTGCTTACTGACACACATGGTCTCTTCGGACGAATACTTCAGAAACGTGGCCCTGGTATTGCTGATGGGTGCCCTGGCAGCAGCCAGAGAGAGGGCCTTCATGATTGGCAGGAGATTGGCCTCACTGAACAAATAATAATAAATAGAAATAATTAAAAAAAACCACACACAAAAGCTACAATCATCACTACACTAGCACTTTTTTTTTTTTTTTTTTTTTTTTTTATTAACACTTACTTAGTAAAATTGTGTACATCTAATCTAATTTGTGTTCCAACAAATGTCATTTCCAATTAAAGAAGAGACAGCAAACATAGCCTCATGAAGCCAGAAGCAATTTGCAGGTGGATGTGGGGGGTGGAGGAGTGTAAATGCTGGTCTGTCTAACTGAAGGCAGGACTAAATGTCACATTGGAGACAGCCACAGAAGCCAAAACAGTTTGCAAACTTGGGACAAGTCTTGAGGTTAAACCTGAATGTCTGCTATAGAACACCTTGAATGCAAATTACACTTCAGTAGTCCCATGTTCCTTTTTGAACATGGCAAAGGTGCATATAAACAGATACAAAACCCTGTTGTAGTGCACAACAAAAACACCAATTATGTGAATTTAAATGTTCACACAAGGTGCTCCTAGATATTTACCATCATGAAGTGCCGCAAGGTCACAGCTAGGCCAATGACTGACATCAGTGACAAACAAGCTCACATCAGAAGCTTCAATTCAGTACCACATTTCTTCCAGCCATTCACTAAATCAGCAAATAATTGGCACAATTCTTGAGCCAGGCAGGAGTTCATTATTGAGATCACCTGCATCAAGCGCAAACCTTTTGAACCAGGTGATTTGGAATGTGGTACTGAAATAGTAGCTTCTGAATCCAAACTGCCTGCCCGTCACCGACTTGCGTTTTGTGCATTAAACAGGCAGCTTCCTGCCCTGCCCGCTTACCTGCCCACAAAGATGCTGTGGCTGATGTAGGATACTGGGGGTTCCTGCAGCACACACCGGGCCAACTGTATAGCGGCCCCTGCCAGCTGAATGGGCTGGTACACCACACACTCCAACTCCAGCAACGTTAGCTCCAACAGGTACCGTGCCATCCATACCATCTCGGGTTAGAAGAGCAAATGGGTTAAGAGAACTGACATGACAAAGAGTCAGTGAATTTAAAAGGAACACACACTTTTTGGAAAAATAGGCTCATTTCCCCAGCTTTCTTACAGTTACAAGGAGTTGAGTTTTGCCATTTTTGAACGCATTCAGCCCATTCCTGGATCTGGCAGTAGCACTTTAGTCATTATCTTAGCATAAATAATTTAATAAGATCAGACCTGTAGCATGCTATTCAACAAGGGAGTTAGGAAATGAGCCCATTTTCAAAAAAAGGGGAGTGTCGCTAGAGAAATACATTTCATTTCAGCCCAAGTGCCTACATTTATTGCCTTCTTCCACAACCTGCAAGGTGAAAGCTATAGTCACACTGTAAGCTGAAAACACAGTGACAACTGACTAGGATAAGGGCTGACCAACTCTGCCAAGTTAACTAAAAGAGTCAGTGGTAAACCTTATGGCCTCCTCCTAGCAAACCAAAACCAGAGCTCTTCTGTCAGGTGGTTTGGCCCTTACCAAGTTATCATGTACAGGTAAATAACTACATTTGTATTCTTGAATGCCATCCTGGGTTAGCCAATCGCCTTTAATTATGCCACGTGTTTAGGATTCATTCAGGAAGCGGAGTAATGCAACCACTACAGAAAATCTAAAGGGTGGCTGTGGTGAGGAGGTGGGGTTGTTCAAGTTGTGGCTGAGCACAGGGAGAGGGTAAACTTCTAGCTGTGGGGGGGAAAAAAAAAAAAAAAAAACTGTGGATGGACCAAGTGGATTCTGACCTTGTTGCTGCATCGGTCAATGGTTGTCAGGAGAAGCAGGAAGTGATGGGGTGAGGTGTATGACAGCTCGAACTTGAGGACACAGAGGACCCTCCGCTCCATCTTCAGCAGCTGCAGTTTGGTGTAGGTGTTCTCCATCAGATGACACAGCTCCGACACCTGTGCAGGTTGGAGCAGACCATAGCACATCAGGATTATGTGCACAGTGTGGTACAGCCAAATACATATGTATGGATACTTTCTCTTAATCCCAAGTGACATTAAGGAATCTGAGCTTCCCTCAGAAATAAGTTTATCCACTGGTCTAGGGTTCAATCTTTTATCTGTGCCCACAAATTCATCTGCAAAAAAAAAAAAAACAACACAAAACAAAAAACACCCACCCACACACCTAAAGTGAAAAAGGCATACCTCTGGAATTAAACACTCTTCCTTCTTGCTCGCAAGGAATAGACAGACCACACCCAGTAGCTGCAAGCTTGTGACGGGGACTTTCAGCAAACGCACTGCTCGGTTTAACAAAAACACCGTCAGGTGGAGAGTCTCCTCAGAGAAGTCAAGAACCGCCTGAAGGGCAATGTACAGATGTGTTTTAAAAAGGTGCTCTGCAAGAAATCTATGGCAAGTAATCAGTGGTCCCAATAGGTCACCAGTGACTAAGGAAATGTGTGAAATTTAATTACAGATTTTACTGACAACAGTACAGCCCTAATATTCACATTTTAAAACTTAGTTTACAGTGTGCAAATTATATTTGTTTTTGATTTCGGGTATTGCCTCTTGCCTCGAAAAAAAAAACAGTATTGCAGTATATTGAATATTCACAGTACTCCTTTTCACCACAGTCCTACATACAACACCCTAAAAGCATTAAAGGTCTTATTTCACTTTATATGGATAGCTGTAGTGGCACAGGCAGACAAGCTATGTAGGTTAGGATCTCAGCATCACTCACATGGACCTGGATGAGCCAATCAATTAGGATGGCCAGCATTTTCTCAGAGTAAGGCTTCGGAAGCTCTGCACTGGGAAATGTGTGCTTCAGCTGACTCCACTAAATTGGGGAGAGGACGTGACAAGGAAAGGGAACCCATTAACTTACAGACCACTGGGAAAACTGGCTCCAAAACTAACAGTCTTGAAACTGCAAAACATGGCCACCTAGATTTGCAATGAATAATGTACACATTGGGTCAAAACATCAGTTCAACCTCATTTTTTTTAAATGTATTTTTATTTTTAAAGAATGCAACAGTCATACCCATGACTTACCAGCATGTCTGTAAAAATATCCCAGGCATAGGTGCGATCATGGATGACTCCAAGGCTGACCATTGCAATCTCCATCTCATGCCGGAGTAGGCCAGGGACCAGCATAAACGGAGGGACTTTTACAAGATTAATGAACACGTTACAATTCTGGCTAAGAAGTACATGAGCAATGCCGTGCTGTGCACACAATTTCGACGAATAATAATTATTATACCTGCACTTGTGTGGGCACTCGAAACAGGAAAACCTGCAAAGTAATCTCCTGGGGAGTTCAACAACCCATCAACCTGAAATAGAAATCATTTTTTTAACCTGAAATAAAATAGATTTGAGGTTACAGCCATTATACAATTTGAGGCACAAAGGCTACCCGTATGCAGTGCTTCTCCGCATTTAGAAAAGTTCCCACTGGACCAAAACCTTCGACTAGAGCCCAGCGCTCTTTCGGTGGGCAAGCACTGGCCCAGGTCCTCACAGGAACGCTCCTTTCCTCAGCCTGCGGAGACGCGTCAAGGGTTGGTATATCATTTCAGGAGTTCGAATTGTCAAACAAATTTTTCACGTGATGCCAAATGTTAGAGACAATGCTAACTGAAGACGAGGTCAAAGAAAAATCTAAAGTGTGGTCAGCTTATCTAAGACATTTAAAAAACACAAAAACACTGATAACTTGATGCACGACAACGAAAACATCTTTTACAATTCAGTTTCTCCGTGACATACCTTATTGTCTAGGTCCAACAGGGCCCGGGAATCGCAAAATCCAGTGTGAGCCATGTCTACAACCGGAAAGGCAAACTCTCGGGAAACAGCCCTGCAGCTACCTGACTTACACGACAGGGCTGCTATGACCGGTGTTTTAAAACCTACCAATTCTCACCACGTTCTCTCTAATTGACTAATTGAGGAGTGGATCAACTTAATTGATAACTCCTGTTATGTCTTGGCACTGACCAGTGACGCGGTTGCTTTTAGTAGGTGCGTTTACTTGAAACTAATGTAAAAAAAAAAAAACAAAACACATAGGACGACAAACCGGCTTAATAAAGTAAATGCACAGCCATGTATTCCTTCCCATTTTACTAATAAGATTATGTAACTGTATGAAGAGTTACACTAGTTAGGATCAACTGGTTTAGTAAATTGACTGTATGTGGCAGGCCTCTGGACATATCTAGTGCATCATTAAAAAACTGATATCACACCACAATGAAGAAACAGAGACTAGTTATGGAGTAAAGAGTTTACTAACATAATAGCAAATGCCACAGGGTACTATATACTGCAGCAAATAACACCTGTTACAATAGCGAGGTCGCAACAGATGTCTACAGGCGTAATCTCTCCATTTCTCCAATTTGAATAGACAAGCGCTGAGAGATGTGACATTCGTGATTGTTTATCACATTCAAATGAAGAGCATAACACTAAGCTGCAAATTCAGTTTTCTTTTAAAGCTGCCGTGGTTGTCCTTCCTTGAAGATGTGATAAAACGTACAACATAAGTTTTACAGAATATAGGCTATAGGTTCAGCTGCCTTGTTTGTCAAGGGAAAAAAAAAAGATCGGGGTTGTTTGAAGTGTTGCATGTTGTTTGAAAAGAGAAAATGGTCATCACTATAAGCTACACTGAAACTACGGTAATGCGCATTTTGGATGAGTGCTTGACTTTGGTGTGGGCCAGTGTCTTTGCACTTAGCAGCGTATCAAGGCTGTTCCATACACTCCTAAGTATGTAGCGGCATCTAGTGGCTAACTAAAGGCATTGTGGAGAAAAACAGGCCCTTCAAAATAATAGTAAATTCCTGTATCCTCCGGTGAAAAATCAACATAACCATTGGCATGACATAAGTGGTTCTGAGAAAGCAGTTCCTTCCAAAAGACCCCAAAGCGTGGTTAAATTAACGAGGGGACACTTACAAGAGACAAGCTGGGTCTGTGCTAGAGATCTTGGATTAGACCTAGGAAATAAATATCCTCCCCAACTAGTCTACAAACAAGCATAGCTTTTTACACACAAACACATACGCACACACACACACACACATGGTTGAAATAAAAGAAAAAGGACAATGGAGAGAGGAGCTTTTTTTTTAACTATTTTAATATATATATATATTTTATATATATATTTATATATTTTAACAAGACATTTTTGAGGGAACGGGTGAACAAAACGATGAGCGAAAAAACAAAATCTGTTCAAAATAAAATAAACAAAAAAAGAAAAAAAATCAGTTTGATGTTTGCTGAACGAAACATCTTGGAAAAAAAGGCAAAACCATTTATTAACACGTCACACTACCTAACACAGTGTGGAGCAATTGTGTCTCACCTGAACAGTCACCTTTCAACAAAGGTGAGCACACACCTAAATACACACCAGAACCAGGAAGCACTTGACTCGCCCTCTCTCCATACTTCCTGTTTGAGGGTTTATACTAACTACTAGACCTCAAAAAGGAAAAAAAGAGACAAAAATAAAAGGCATTTCCAATAATGGTGTCTCAGAACTTTTAAATGCCTATAACCACCCATTTTCTCAGCATCAGTCAAACTTGGCCACATTACACAACAGGCTTTTTCCTAGTCAACTTTCATAATTAAATAGGGGGGATTGGGGGGGCATTGAGATTCTTTTCCTCATATTTCTTAAACATTTTTCCAGATCTCTATACAGCAATGCCTCCAAAATTATACAGATGATTCCGAAAAAATCTTGTGAAAATTTCAGTAATACTAATTCAAATTATGGGTCAGTAGCTAAGGGATAAATGCTATCTAACACATACCTGTGGTTGGATGATCTGGACATGGGTCTATCTGACCCCCCACCCACCCACCCACCCATACACACATAGGGGACCCAGACGTCTGCTCTGGAGGGTTCTGTTACCCTCCCTAAGAAGAGCTCCAGCTCTCTCTCTTCCCTTTAAAGCACTAAAGTCACGTCTACTTCGTAAGTCCTACCCCCCTCGCGCCACCCCCACCCCAGCACCGCGCACTCTGACTCCATCTAGTACTGTTATGCCCATATACAAAAAAAAAAGGAAATCAAAAGATGAAGACAGAACTTTAAGATGTGGATCTGTGACAAAATGTTTCGCACTCATTCTCTGGTCACATATAAACGCACACAGACACACATGGACTTGGAAACACACACACCCACACTCACTGATTAATCACATTCTCTCTTACACCTTTTTTAAGGTGGAGCAACATTATGCTTTCACACTTTCTTTTTTTCCTCCAAACGAACAAGCAGTAGTACCCACACACACACACACACACACCGTCATCATAGAGCTGTGACCGCCCCTCGATCTTTTCTCCACGCTCCTCTCCTGATTATCGCCGTCTCTCTCGGTTTCGTCTCTCTTTGCAGGAACACTTCAATACTATTGGTAACAGCTAATTCCAGAAAGAGCACTTGTAAATATCGCAGAAATATGGCTTTTGTAAAAAAAAAAAAAAAACAAAAAAAAAAAACAATAATAATAATAAAACTGTAACAATCAGAAGGGGGAAATGCTTTTAAAGTTATTTTGCTCATGTCTTCCTACCCCAGACATGTACGCACATTATTTAATCTTCGACTTGATTGACATGGGGGGGGGGGGCAGGGGGGCGATGTCATACCGTCTGGAGGAAGACGCTTGTGTGTGTCTATGTATGTACATAAATGTGTATGTATGTATGTATGTATGCATATATGTATGCATATGTGTTACAGAGAGAGAGATAGAGAAAAGTGTGCTTCGGTGTGTGTCCCAGTGTGCATCATGCAACCCGCTGGTGCTCAAGTTTGTTTATTTTTTTATGTCCTCTTTTTTTTTTGTTTTGTTTTTTTTACCGGACTGGTGGTGAAGCGCTGTTATGGCTGTTTGTCATGGTGCACTGTTGTGTAGTAGTGTCAGGCAAGGCGAGTTCAGAGGTTAAAGGTCAAAGGGCAAGGCAAGGGCACTCCACACTATCAGAGGCCCCCCCTGAAACAGCTCACCCCAACCCACCCCACGCCTCCCACACTCCCCCCTCCCTGCCAGGATAAGTCCGTCTCTGCTATGAGATCCGATACCCCAAGAGACATGCTTCTTATACAGTATCTGCTGGTGCATGGCTGTTTGAGTACAGGTTATGTACATATGTTTTTGTTGATGTGTGCATGTGTATATGTGTGAGATAGAGAGAGAGTGTGTCTGTCGTGTGTCCAAGAGTTAGTATACGTGTCGCTGTGTTGTGTCCTTTCTGCTGGTCGGGCGAGAGAGAAGGGTGAAGGGAGGAGGAGGAGGAGGAGGGCGGCTCACTCCCGTATGCTGGCTGAGTAGGAGAACTGTGGGAAGTGCGTGCGTGTGTCTGGGTCCTCCGTGTCCAGGCTGTCTCCATCTGTTGGGGAGGGGGCACAGGAGTCATTAGGTGCATCAAGATCATCAGCCACACAACCCATTTTTGTTCAGACACCAACTTTTTCCATCTAGTGCATCAGGATCCACATTGTGAAAGGCGCTGGCGTGCAATGCAATGGTGATTTCCTCATCTCAAACGATTTATTGAAACAAAAGCTAACAACTGTGGTAGGTGGGTGGGTAATAAAAATAACAATGCCTTAATAATGTCAATTTTTAGGTGTCTCATGGTGTCAAAATATAAAACAGAATAATGAGCAGGCCTCTGATGTCCTTGTTCAATTAAAATTGGTATTTAAACACCTGTTGTGCATTTTGCTGTTTAAATCACACACCTGTTGGGCATCTTGCTGTTAAAAATCCTTGTTACAGAACCGCAAGATGTGCAAAAAGTCCTAAAACACTGAACTGTTTGACATGTGCATTCAAAAGTTTAGAGAAGGTCACATTAAGTTAATCTGTAAAGGTGACATTTTAGGATGAACTGAAAATACACTATAACCTTTAATCTTTTAGAACTTTTTGGCACGTCTTGCTGTTCTGTAACAAGGATTGTAATGGCAAAATGCACAACAGGCGTTTGGTCCATGAATTGACCAATAAACGTCCCTGTTCAATTAGAATTGGTATTTAAAACAGTCCTCCTCATTAATCGGTTTACATTTTGGCATCATGACACCAAGATGACACCTAAAAATTGACAAATTAATGAGACATTGTTCATTTTTGCCACGCACCCACCACTGTTCTTGCCTTATGTTTTAATACATTGTCAGAGATGAGGAAGTCACCATTGCATGCTTCTACTTAAATGCCCTACGTTCATGATATTATACCACTGTAGTGTGAGTTTTGTTATTTTCCATAAATTTCACTAGAAAGCCAAATATCCCTTTTTTGAGTAGTGTATAATATCCATGGCTGTGGGTTTGAGTTTGGCTCGAGTGCATTTCCCTTTCTTTCCTAATCGTTTCCTGTCAGTCTTGACCGTTCTGCCCAATTTACACATAACACAGAATAATAAAAAAAAAGACTTGCAAAATATTCTGTCCATATAGCCCCCTCGTGCCCAACCATCTTTGTGTTGACATAAACATTTGCAAAACCATTGTCAGTTGTTGCCGAAAACCATTACAGTCTTCACAGAGTTTGAAATTGAGAATAAATTGAAATTGAGACTAAAGTAAACTATATGGTAGGGGCTTGAAGGAAGACAGAAAATCTGTGGCTGAAAATACAAGAGCTCGTAAATGTCAGGGGCAAGTCTTTGCCTAAACGCCTTACGCACAGTAGTGGTTAGTGGTTTAGGTCTGGTTAGTCCACTATTGCAATATGAGGTCTTCAGACGTTGAATACTAAATACATATTGCCAAAGCTGACACCAATACTGACCTTTTCACCCAGGTACTTTAACTCACTCAAAGAAGCAAAAAAAAGATATGTTGGCCAATACACTGCAATCGAAGTTTACACACTTTGCTCAACAGAAGGGCTGAGGGCATCGAAGGGTCATTTCCCTGGTAACCTATTGTTTACGTGGTTACAGGCTAAACTCAACTAAACATTACTGAATGAAAGGGCTGTGAAAGTGTAAAAAGCTTGCATTGAGAATCGCAAAGTCCAGCCTGTTCAAAGCCATCCATGAAGCTGAAGCCAGTGTCTGAACATCATAAATGAATTTATTAACTACAAGGACATCAGCTGACTTGTCTTGCCAAGCCAAGACCATGCACTGTATCATAGACCCCAGTAAAACCACAAATGCCCTCAAAGTAAACCCAAAGCAGTGAATATGGAGGACCATGACTACTTACACTGGTCTGGAGGTGTGATTGTGATGGTCTGTGCCGTGAACTCGTCATCGAAGTAGCGCGTGTCTGTGTCCGAGGTCACCTGAGGCTTGAACGGAGGAACGAGCTGATGGACAGAGAATGGGGAAGAAGAGGAGGGAGAGGAGGAGGAGGAGGAGAAGTAGAAGTAGTGGTAGAAGAAGGAGGAGAAGAACAAGAAGAAGTAAGACATTCTGTTCCTATTGTTAGCTTTGGCCATCATGCCATCTGGAGTCATGTCAATTAAGCGTCATTAAACTGAACTGAATTTAGAGGATTAAACATATGCAAAACATCTGTCTGCAACAGTTTTACTTGAATAAGATATTGCAGGAGTTTAAAAAGATCGTCTGTATGCACAAACACAAACATATACACATATACATACCTTCTTCTGAAGCACATCTTGCCAGTTGATGGTGACAAAGAACTTGTGAGTCATAACCTCTTTGGCATCTTCAGGGCTTCCTCCAAGCCTTTAGAATCAACAACAACATCAACACAAGATTCTAGAGAATTCTACATGCATTGGGTCTATTGTGTCACAGACAATGCTTATTGCATTACAGTAAATTCCCTGTTCCTATAAAGGAACACCTCTTACTAAAACTAGCAAATGGAAAAAAAATCTTGATATAATTATAACATTACTGCTACATTACAAAGACACATTACAGCTTGTTCATGCAGTTTTGAAAAAAAAAAAAAAAACGCTCCAATGTAGTGTTGTTGAAAGGGTTAAAACACTGAAACAGCCCTCCCAATAGCTGCTTGCCTTGAAAACCTATCTCCAGATTCCTTCATGCTCATCATGCTCCCTTCTACTCTTCCAAGTCATATGTTGCCTACAAGTCTCTCCACAGCTTTTAAACCTTTCTGCCTTGATTGTCTAGCTTTCCCCTGGCTAACTACGGAATTAGCTGCCATAATAACCCATCTTTCGGCATGATGTTTTTTGCCCACAGTCCATTGATTCTGTATCTGTCAGGCCTTAGGCCTGAGGTAAAATCACAAGATCCTTCTCACTCAGCTACACACCTTTCCTTTCCAGGTAATAACACTGACCCCTCACACAACTTGACACCTGTGCTTTGGCCACCAGGTGAAAACACTGATGCTCCCTTACTCAACTGCCCACCTGTGCTTTGGCCTCAGGTAAATACTCTAGACTCCCCTTACTCAACTGCACACTTTTTTACTGCACTACCTCTTTTTGGATGTTTTAGACTACTACTACAGGTGAAAACACCATACCCCTCACTCCACTACACGCTCATCCCCCCACCTCTACTTGGACCTCATGTAAAAACACCAGATCCCTCTTACTCAACTGCACACCTTGGCCTGTGCTACAGGTGGCAACAGTGAATCCCTCTCACACATTCATCCACTTTGCTTGTTTCACAGGTAAAAACACGAGACATCCTCGTCACTCATCCAGCCACCCACCTCTGCTTGGGGTCCTTCTTGAGCAGGCCGGCCAGCAGAGCCTTGGCCTCGGGCGAGAGGTTCCTGGGGAAGCGGATCTCCTCCATGAGGATGAGCTCGAACAGGCGCTCGTGGTCCTGGTTGTAGAAGGGCAGTCTGCCGCACATCATCTCGTACATGACCACGCCCAGACCCCACCAGTCCACCGCACGGCCGTAGTCATTATCTTCCAGCACCTGTGGAGTGGGGGCAAAATAAACAGTTTAAAAAAAAAAAAAGTGTTTCCCATCTGTCACTGTAATGGCATTGAGACAGTACACCACAGCAGTACACACAATGAAATTGCATCTCTGTATTAAACCCATCAAAAACGCATCTGCAGTGGGCAGCCATGACAACAGCACCCAGGGAGCAGTGTGTGGGGGACACGGTACTTTGCTTAGGGCACCTCAGTGACACTTCTGGCAGTTGGTGGATTTGAACAGGCAACCCTCAGGTGACAGCACTGTTATCTTAACTGCCAGGCCATCACTACCCCAAAATGCAGCTAGAGCGACAACCTGGGAGTAACTTTAGTGTCTAAACCCAGACACACATTACTGATATTTTAGGATAAAACGAGAGGAGGGTAACCTTTGCTAAGAGAAACAGGACATTTTCCTATCTTGTGTTGCAATGTCAATAGTGACTTATTTGCTGTCTGTCTGACTCCCAATGAACATTGCTTCTCGTTTCTCTGAAACTAATGGTTCACTCTTCACCGGTGCTTTTTTAACCCTGCATAATGAGTGTGAGGTGACTGTCTAACTCGGAGAAGAACTACTGGAACAGTAATACTTGGGAAAGCCTGAGGTAAACAATGCTGTTCATGTTAATCTGCACAAACACTGAAGAAAACAAGAAAGCAAGCCAAAAGTCAGCAACATCATGGTCTTTGTATAAATATATATCCTTCTACAGTTAGTACAGACTTTTGTGACTACTTGTATATCTTTACACATTACCAATGCCCTTTCTTTACTCCGATGCTAAGTCTAAGGTCTACGGGGGAAAGCCTTCTGTTCTCTTAACTCGAGTGAATATTTTACATTTGTGAACAAAAGTTCAGCATGAATGCAACCCCCCCCACCAAAAAAAAACGGTGGTAATGTGTAGCCTAGTGGACCAGAATTTTTCATTTTGCTTTACTTCGTGCAAGGAGTCTGGCTACTCTCAAAAGACATTGTGAGTACTTCCTGGTGGGCAGATACTTTCTGTGAACTTAGAAACTACTTGGGCCTGCCTTCAACCAATCACATCACTACCGTTTTTTCCAGACAACGCCTAAGTTCAATGTCATGGCTTTCAGCCCTCTCACCCAGCTGCATAGACCTCCCTCTGTTCCCTGACTGGTTGCCAAAAAAGTTAGTTGGGGAAACTGAAGCCTTAGGAGACTTCCTTGACATAAGTATTGCCTGTGAAATACAATGTAGATGCGGTACTAGCCTAGCTAGGAATTGCCTAAATCTTTAAGGAAATGGAAAAAGAGAGCAGGAAGGAGAACAGAAAAATATTGGCAGTAATGTCTAGCTTGCAGAAAAAAGATATATTCTTCCCCTTACCTCTGGGGCAAGGTATTCTGGAGTTCCGCAGAAAGTCTTCATTGTTGCCTCATTGGTAATGCCCTCTTTGCACAACCCAAAGTCTGTGATTTTGATGTGTCCATCTTTATCCAGCATGAGATTCTCCAGCTACAAATAGCATGAATAAAAGAGAAAGACAAAAGCAGATGTTATTAGTAATGCTTAAGACTTGGTGGGGGAAAAAATCTAAAGAACCATTTTATTAAATATGATACTTTACAGTTAGACATGATGGGTGGGTGGTAAAGGTACTTGAGTGGTAAAGGTGAGAAGTAAACAGATTAAATAAATAGAAAAAGTAAGCAAAGGTACTAAGTTAGTAAATTGAATTTATATAGCACATTTACAACCAAAGTCCCATATAGCCAAAGGAGTATAAAAAGCAAAATACCATATTTAGTGAAAGTAGTGAAAGTACCAATAGCCAGGTTCAACAGAACGCAGGCAGACTCCAGATCTCCAGAGTCAGATCTCACCTTAAGGTCCCTGTAGACAACGTCACACGAATGCAGGTATTCCAGTGCAGATACTATCTCAGCACCGTAGAACCGGGCTCGGTCTTCCGTGAACACCCTTTCCCGGGACAAGTGAAAGAAAAGCTGCAGGAGCAAAGAGGACCAGGCCAACTTAACCATGAGAAAGTCTAGGCACATTAATATATTTATACACTGCCTTAACCGAGTTGTACCATCAGAACATCACCATTAGACTTGGGCTTGAAATTAGGTGAAGAACGTAACTATCAAGCACTGGGGCAAACAGTGTATTAATGTATTAATGTGCCGAGACTTCCTCATGGTGAAGGCAGCCAACTTAACAACACATTCTTCCCACCATAACTGTACCAATAGAACACCTCATTTCAAGCAAAAGTCTAATGTTAGTAAAGAACTTATAGGAATATGTCTGACAATAGACTCTTCATCAATTTCCATTTATTCATAGCAGCTAATATGACTAATTTTGGATTACTTCAAATACTGCATCACCCCACCTTCCCAAAAAACTCCCTGCAGTTAACACTGTATCTATCATTATGCCTGTTGGATACTAATCTGTCAAAACAAGGAAACACACTGATAACCCTGCACTGTTTCTTTACTGAAAACAGGTACATAGTGCGATCATTTACAGCAAAGGGAAATGGAGAAGTTGTTGATGAAATATTACATTACACACATTCTTTGCCACTACAACTTCCTGTAAAACCACTGTATGACAAGGCATCACGTTTCGAAAAAACACATTAAAAAATGTACTATTCCAAATTTTTTTAAAAGGCAAGTTTAAATAAAGAAAGAGTACCTCTCCACCATTTGCATATTCCATCACGAAACACAGGCGATCGTGAGTCTGGAAAGCATACTTTAGCGTCTGAAAGGCAGAGGGACAGCGTGCGACTCGTGACACATATCAAGGTTTTAATTATTTGAGGAAATATCACATTACGATCAACGCATCACAGTAAACCATCACTGGTTCAGCAGGAAACTGACCGTAAGAAAGGGATGCCTCGTGTTCTGTAGGACTCTGCTTTCGGTAACCGTGTGTGCCACTTCATCCTTCAGTGGACAAACCAAAAGTAAGACATCATGAAGACAAGTCAAAAAGACAAAGACCGTATTATTGTTTCATCCAGTGTTTCTTCCAGTTACATTTAGTATTGTCTAACACTATCAGACCAGTATTAAAACTGCATTCGGCGGCTTATGCATTTATTATACTTAACCTCGGTCGGTTGGACCTGTCCCACCCACCTTGGCGATGATGACGTCCTTGCGCAGGATTTTCATGGCGTAGTACATGCCTGTGGCCTTCTCTTTCACCAGGATCACCTTGCCAAATGTGCCCTTGCCCAGTAGCTTCAGGTAGTCAAAGTCACTCATGTTCTGAAACAGACATGCAGAATTTAGACTGATAAGAAAATGGGCAAAGTGCAAAATTAACTCCATGCAATAAAGTGATGAAGATACTGTACACAGGATTAAAAAAAAAACACATTAGATACATTAAAATGTACCCCAAAACTGATGTGATAAATGGATAGCTGATGTCAATAGTCAGGTTTCCATTCAACTTATGTGCACCAGTGATGCGCATTCATAGCAATATGGCTTGATGAGATGTCTATCCTCGCCAATTTTAGTTCACAAAGATTAATGCGCATTTCAAGTGTCTCACAAGTGAGGATTTCTTATTCGACTAACCAAAATGCTTATTAACAAGATGGATGGAAGCCTGATGAGTGATGACTAACAAAACGTGTAAGGGATTTTGGACACTGACCACTCTGGTGCTGGACCTGGCGATGGCGGCCTCCATGCCCTCCAGGCCGCTTTCGGTTGGGGAGCCATAGTTAATGTCCATGGGCTCCTCCTCATCGTGCGTCTTAAGCCCATTGGCTACGGCCTGGATTGCACGTATCCACTCTTCCCTGCACATTTAACAATTGGAAGTGTGTTAATACTGCATTAAATAACAACATGAATAAAACAAAGTATCGAAATAAATAGCATTGTTTATACAAATATTTTTGTGCATTTCAAATGTCATCATCCCAGCACTATATTAAACATATGGTTTGATAGCAAAACAAGGAAATACTCCTTTTTTAATATTTCTGCTACACTATGTGTGTGTGTATGTGTGTGTATGTTCTTCCTCTTCTGTTTTTTTTTTCACCTCTCAGCATTGGTGTCCACATGAAACGTGCGCTCGATGACTGTGGTCCACTGCAGACAGCGGATGACAAACGTGTTGGGTCTGGGCCTCTCTGTCTTCATCAGCTGGCATTCTGTGAAATTTCAAGGAGGTAGAGAGAGAGAGAGAGAAAGAGAGAGAGAGCGAGAGAGAGAGCGAGAGAGAGAGATGCATGAGAGACAAGGGTCAGTGAGTAAATGTGGACACTGAATATGATCGGTCCTTGGGGAGTGGCCTTGCACTCAGAGCTAGATGTTTACTGTCAAATATGACGGCTGATAGAGAGCACGTAAAATATACGGCCCCTCATGCATGGTTTTGAGCACTAAATGATCAACACAGCTCTGCATGAAGCCTAAAATTGTGACAAGCCATCCCTTAAATTACTGTTAGTAAATACCTCACAAACTACTGAAATTAAAACCATTCTTATCAAGAACACAGATATTCATAACTTGACATAAAGATATTAAATTAAGTAAACAAAACAATGTTGTTATGTAAACTGTAGAGCTGGTAACAGGAAGTATCACCAACAAACCTCAGTGGCATTAGGATGGTGTGTGGCTGACAGCAACGTGACACCACACAAGAAGGCACACAGAGTACAGAGGCATGCTTACAGTATGTAGTTCAATAACAATAAAAATAAAAAGCTGTTGATGCAGTCAATGCGAAAAGGAAGCACGGAGGTTGCAAGTGTGCAGCTTTTACAGACTCTGGTGCCTTGTGTTTTCGTTCTCACGTTGTTAGGCGTTTTCTGCATGCCTACTAAAACGCATGTCATCTCCTTCAAAATTCATTTCCCACGACACTGTTTTGCTCTTCTCACCTGCCACGGAGAAGTTGTTTAGGGGTGGTAGGTTGGGATCAGATATCTCCGGCTTCTCCTTGTAGCCGATGAAGGAACCATCGCTCTTCAAGATGAAATACCGTGGCCTCCAGGTCTTAATGTATTCACCTGTGCCGCAGTCAACGAAAGGCAGAGAAGTCAGGGACAGGGGAAAATGGAGCATTGGCCAATGACAAGAAAAGGCTTGAAGTTCAACTTCCCAGTGAAAACAAACAAACCGACATTACAGTACATTGCACTCAGCAGAGGCTTTTATCCAAAGTGACTTACAATGTAGGGAAAACAAACAAAGCCAATCTATGCGCTAGGCAATTCAATTTATAGTGCAATATTACCAAAGCCATTTACTCAAAACACTAAGCCAGCAAAAATTACACAAATAGTAGGGGTAACTGTTTATTGGTAGCAGTAGGGCCGGGCGATATGAGAAAAAATGATATTACGATTTTTTTTGTTCAAAATGTTCGATAACGATATATATCACGATATAAATAAAGTCACTATTTTTAAATTCTTTTTTAATGTTCTGTTTGAAAAAGAACATTGCAAATGTACAGTGGAGTATACTTAGTGTTCAAAGCCTTAAAATGAACAAAAATAGCTTGACAAGCTTTCAGGTTACCCAGAATAAAAACAAAATGGTTGTACAAACTGCAAAGCACTTGCCAAACTGTAAAGCACTTGCCAAACTGTAAGGCACTTGCCAAACTGTAAGGCACTTTGAGCTGCATCTTGCATGTATGAACTGTGCTATACAAGTAAAGGTTTATTATTATTATTATTATTATTATTATTATTATTATTATTATTACATCCCTTTGTCAATTGTGTGATGGCATGTGTGATATCTTTGTGCCGTTTCGATAATGTTTCATATGCCATGGTGCTGGAAAGAGCAGACTGTATGGTTTGTTGATCAGCCTTTTTCTTATTGCTGGTCGAGGGGGCTTTAGCGACCTGGCAGCACTCTGCGTGCTCTAATGGGTGATGTTTTAAATACTGAAATAAATTGCTGTCGTTTCCTGTTTTAGTAGGGACGTGACTTCTACACATTTTACATTGCTCTGTTGTTTATCCGACTTCAAATAGCCAAAGTACCTCCAGGCAGCCGAGCTCTTCTGGCCCTTCTTCTCAACGATTTCCTCCTGGGCAGTACTGAGACTTAAATGCTGTGCAAAACTCCACCCAGCCAAGTTTTCGCTCATTTTTATACCGTCTTATTTTGCCGGTTTGGTTGGATACACGCCGTGCTGAAAACTTGGCATGTTAGCTACTACATGCGGCGCGTGTGTCAAAGTGTGTGTGTGTGTGTGTGTACACACAACCTAACGTGAGTGACGTGGTGGCTCTCTTCAAACTGACTGGCTACGTGTGTGCCTGTGAAAACGTTGGTGATTTTTTGAAGGCGTGCGCTTGCAGGCTTATCGAATGTGTCTAGTTTCTAATCGTATTAATTTTATATCGCGCATAAAATCGAAATCGAAAAATCGCCCCAGCCTAGGTAGCAGCATGAAAGATAGAATTGGAAGGTACATAAAATGGTACAAGAGCACAAGGTTCTCCTCATACCTCGCTTGTGGAGCCATCCCTCACGGACCACGCTAACCTCGTTCATGCTGGGGGCGTGTGTTTACTGGGGTTCAGGGTGGGGCGGACAGGGAGGTTGGGGAAGGGGAACAGCGTTGACAAGGAAACAAGGATGTCAGATGAAGGGGGAGACAGCAGTCACTCCTTAGTACCTGGCAGGGAGAAAAAAAAAACCCACACAACAGAATCAGGCCTTGTTTTTCAAATGGGGGAGGGGGGGGGCTGAGAGAATTTGCTGAGGTAATATGTTACACATGGCAAGGTGCTGGCGTAGGTTTTGTTTTGCCTGCTACTGCGAAAACTGACTCGTGCGACACTTTTTCCTGACAGCTGTAGGGAAATCACCTGACTACCACCATGTCCCTGAGAGCAAAGTGTCTTGAAGATGTTTCATATGTAAACTTGACATTAAAGCCCTACCGAACACCTGGTTGACGTCTGCTGCTCCAAACAAATACAATGCGGAGTAAACTGCGTTGACACAACTACTGTTTTATCTCATTGGCCCCCCCAGGGGTTGATGACGAGTGGCGAAACACTGCCAACGTTAGGGCCTGTATCTAGAAATAAGATGGTGGTGGCAGTCAATTGTTACAGGTTAAAACAGGAAGACTACCAGGCCTTCTTCTTGCTCCGGGGGGAGCATTCTAATAGGCATCAGGGTCCTTTTAGTTACTTCAGCGGGAACCCACAGATTGGGATAATCTTGTAACCATGGAGATTGTTATTAGGCCCTTCCATCACAAGGTGACCACCCGCAGACAGTGCATGGAAACAAGACCCCCTGACAATTTCTGCTAATCACCTCAGCACCTATTTGGATGGGGTGAGGGGTGCGCTATACCCAAACCTGTGAGTGTCAGGTCTATTCCAAATTAAGGGAAGCAAATGTAATATTGGTCCGTGGGAGCACACATTTGAATTGCCTATAAAATATCAACAATATAAACATACATAAGTCAAACCACACACCACACCTACCACAACACCGTTCACTTAGTTTGATAAGCAAAATTTTACAAGGTATGTGGTGATGCAAATGCTTATGTATGGCCTATTCTGTCACAAAACAGCATTACTAGATAAAATTATTTATTGCAATAACTGTTCAGTGGTGCAAGAATCTTGCAGACAGATGTATGGTGCCAATATGACGGCTCATGATAGATATGTTACACTGTTAAAAATAAATTAAAAAGCAACATTTGTTAATTACAAACTTATTTCACAGCAGCAGCTTTAAACGGTCTTTAATTCCGATTGAGGTCTAGGTCTACTCCTTGTAAACATAAGCGCTAGTCTAGATTGTCAAACTAAAACCCACACTTTTACGATGTTCCCCTGGGTGATTACACAATAACATGGCTGAACGCTCGCATGTCAAAGTTTTCCATCAGGAGACATGATTATCCCACGGTTGTCCCAAGGTACAGTGTCGTACCTTTCTGCTTTTGAAGCCCCATCTCACCAGCCTATGACATCTAGCCAAACGTCTATCAAACACATTGACATTCATGTCTATGTGAATCAATCAGTGAACTCAATAAAACGGAAGAAGTTAACCTCATAAATGTAAACTTTTAAAGATGCAACGACTTTTAACAGCATGCAACGAAAACCTGTGCTACGTGACATAAGCCTGGTCGACTTCACGACGTAGTTGTAGCGTGACTTTTACATGTGTTTACACAGTATTGTTTGCAGAGATAACAATCGATAGGTTCCTCACACGGTCAATTCCACATCTATTTTTACACTTACTGGATCGGCATGTTCAATGAACATCAGTAGTCACCAATATTCATGTTTCCACTTACACTTGACACAACAATACACTGGGAAACTAATCACCTCAAGGTTTACCATAGGCCAAATGCGGCACGTCATTGATGAAGAAAAGCAAGCATAAAATACTCGTCATACATCACATACGCCAATTAGTGGGGTCATAAAGTTAGAATCAGCCGACTGCAACGATAAGTTTAACGACTTTGTTTTGCAGCACTGAGTGTGCATGGCCACCCGAGCAATCTGCGTAAAACTGACCTAAACTAGATTGGTTCACAAAGTAACTTTCAAAGCGCCACCTCTACTCGCATTGCAGACATTTGCAAAGGAAACCCATCTGTGTGTCTGGAATAACCGATAAACCAAAACAGAACCCATTGTAACTTGACTTCATGCACAATTTCCACGACTGGCTACATTAACGAGAATCATAGCAAGTTAGCTACCTAGCTAACTGAACACTAGCTGTGTTATACAGAAAAAAACATTTCCAGCTAGCTAGCCAGCTACCTTGCTACTTCAGTATGCAAATTACTCGAGTTGACTGGATGATTCACTCCTAAAATAAACAGAACACACAACATTATTCGTTAATTTCTTTGACGCGTCCAGGCATGACCACAATCAACGAACGACCAATTGTACATGCAAGCAAAGTGGAATCTGACGCTCGAGGCAACAAGCAGGACACTTGCCACAATGCAATCGATGACCTAGGTTAACACACTAGCCAGCTAGCTAACAAGGTATGAGCTAACTGCGATTAACCCACGTATTTACTGGAAGGAGGCACTGTCGTCGATGCTACACTTTCTTTTCATCACAATGATTATTAAGATGGAGCTCGATTTATCAAAGTAACGCAAATCACCCAGAAACATGCCTGTGTTAATGTAAAAACTCTGTCAAGTATCCCGCGAGGTGACTAGCAATAGCTAGTAAGCTATCAATCATTATTCCAAGTTCTGCGTCAACTAAAGCGCCCTCCTTACCTCGACTCCTTAAGATTGTCGGCAAAGTGTTGAGTACTGGTGACCGATGTTCATACAGGTTGAAATGCAAAGTCCTCCGCGGCGAAGCTAGCTTATATTCTGCAAGCTGGTGTATTGAACTCTGCCAATGATCACACAGCCTCCCAAAAAATAACAGCCAAGTGCCCGCTAAGCCTGTTTTGCTGCCCACACTGGCTGATCCAGGCGGCGTGTAAAACACTAGCTTGCTAACGAGTCAGCATAGAAAAAAATGGCTATTTCTAAAATGCCAAGTAATTAGTATATTAAACTATATCTTGTAAATGCGTTAGCCTTGACAATGAGGAATCTCGATCGCTATTGCGTCTCTTTACACCTTGTTATCTATGCCAATAACCTGCAGCTTACAACAGGCCTCGTTCATGGCAGAACAACTAACGTTACTCGACATGAGCACAAACAGGAAATGACGTTTACGCAAATCAAGGCCTTCCTCGTAACAGTGTTGAAATCTTTTACGGTCTATGTAAGACAGCCAGAACACACGCTAAATAGACAATTTAACACATTATTTGTATTCCTCAGCCTGCTCTTTCAGTCATGGTGTTACTTTATAAACTGTCTATTCAGTAGCAGTGGTGACCTAAGACGCGTGTTGAAGCTGTGCATCACCAACTCGTTATTACATTGTAACCGCAGGATAATGACGAATGCCCTTTAGTTTCAGGCATCTATCCATCTATCTTTTTTGCTGGAGGAAAATGTCTATTGGATTGCAGTTGCAAGCAGTGTTGGGGAGTGCTTCATTAGTCAGTGAAGATGATGCTATAGTCAAATTAATTTTCTTATCAGGCAATGCAAATAACTAAATCGCAAAATAGCCTACCATTTCGTGGACAAAAAGGTAGCACACTCACGAAATGTGCATATACCTTTTGACACTTTATAAAGCTGTCTATTCCGTAGTAGTGATGATGACCTAAGACACGTGTTGAAGCTGTGCATCACCAACTCGTTATTAAATATTACATTGTAACCGCAGGATAGCCTAATGATGAATGCTCTTTAGTTTCAGGCATCTATCTATCTATCTTTTTTTATTTGCTTGAGGAAACTATGTGTATTGGATTGCAGTTGCAAGCAGCGTTGGGAAGGGCTTCATGAATCATTAGTCAGTGAAGATGATACTAAAGTCAAATTAAATTTCTTATCAGGTAATGCACAAAACTACACTGTAATCATAACAACAGCAACAACAATTACATTGCAAACTAGGTTGAATCTTTCACCCTCTTAACCCTTTAATGCATAAGATGGGTCTAAATAGACCCGGCAGAGTTTTAATTTTTGATATCTTTGTCATAATACTTTTTTTTTACTCGGCGCTCCATGAATTCCTCAATTAACTTGTTTATGTCCCTTAGAAAGCGTCACCTCATTTTTGGTATCATTGCTTTTTACGTAAAAATACTTTTTTTGTTACTACCCCTTTAACACATAACATGGGTCTAAATAGACCCGTATTCATTTTCTATGCAATTTCACCAAAGGCTTAGTTTTTCTTAGCTATATTGTAAAATAATTTTGATTCTTCCTTCAATAATGCATCTTTTTATCACTTATGGAGTATTTATTTCCAGGACCAAAACTTAATTTAAATACTTTCAGGTTACTATTTGAAATAGAAGTCATTTTACATAATTATACATTATTTAGACACATGGGTCTAAATAGACCCATATTCATTTTCTATGCAATTTCACCACAGGCTTAGTTTTTCTTACCAATGTGATTTTTTTTTAAATCCTCATTCAATAATGCATCTTGTTTCATCATTTATGGATTAATTATTTCCAGGACCAATACTTAATTTCAATACTCTATGGTTACTTTTTGAAATAGAAGTCATTTTACATAATATACAGTATGTCACAAAAGTGAGTACACCCCTAACATTTTTGTACTTTTTTTATTATATCTTTCCATGGGAGAAGTCTAAAGATATAATACTTTTCTACAACGTAAAGTAGGCAGTGTACAGCTTACGTAACAGTGCAAATTTGCTGTTCCCTCAAAATAATTCAACACATAACCATTAATGTCTAAACCACTGTCAACAAAAGTGAGTACACTCCTATGTGAAAATGTCCAAATTGTGCCCAATTAGCTATTTGTCCTCCCTGGTGTCATGTGATCCATTAGTGTTACAAGGTCTCAGGTGTAAATGGGTAGAAGTTGTGTTAAATTTGGTGTTATCACTCTCACACTCTCTCATACTGGTCATTGGAAGTTCAACATGGCACCTCATGAAAACTCTCAGAAAATTGTTGCTTTACATGAAGATGGCCTAGGTTAGAAGAAGATTGCCAACACCCTGAAACTGAGCTGCAGCACAGTGGCCAAGACCATACAGCGCTTCAAGAGGACAGACTCTACTAAGAACAAGCCTCCCCATGGTCGACCAAAGAAGTTGAGTGCATGTGCTCAGCATTATATCCGGAGGCTGTGTCTTCAAAATAAGTGTAGGAGTGCTGCCAGCATTGCTGCAGAGGTTGAAGGTTGTCAGTGCGCAGACCATACGCTGCCCACTGCATCAAACTGGTCTGCATGGCTGTATTTCAACATGGTAACGACCCCAAGCACACCTCCAAGATGACCACGCCTTGGGTGAGGGTGAAGGTGATGGACTGGCCTAGCATGTCCCCAGACCTGAACCCAATTCAGCATCTGTGGGGCATCCTCAAATGGAAGGTGGAGCTCAAGGTCTCAAGCTCAAGGTCAGCTCTGTGATGTCATCATGTAGGAGTGGAAGAGGATTCCAGTGACAACTTCTGATGCTCGTGAACTCCATGCCTAAGAGAGTTAAGGCAATGCTGGAAAATAATGGTGGCCACACAAAATATTGACACTTTGGGCACAATTTGGACATTTTCACTTAGGGGTGTACTCACTTTTGTTGCCAGTGGTTTAGACATTAATGGTTGTGTATCGAGTTATTTTGAGGGAACAGCAAATTTGCACTGTTATATAAGCTGTACACTGCCTACTTTACGTTGTAGAAAAGTATTATATCTTTAGACTTCTCCCATGGAAACATATAATTAAAAAAGTACAAAAATGTTAGGGGTGTACTCACTTTTGTGACATACTGTACGTTATTTAAACACATGGATCAAAAAGTATCAGTTCTTGGTAGCAGTTATTTGAACAAAATGTTTTTAATTAGGCCTATTTAAATGACAATTATTTCATATCTGACTTATGATATTTAAATCACTTAAAAGTATAAAACAATACAGTGTCTTAATATGAGACTGTGAACATGTGAATAGCGAGCAATAAGGTACATCAGTAAGTATAGTGCAGTATCAGATATCATTCAGAGCATTGCAGGAAAAGAGTTTAAGGACTTACCATAACAAGAACATATTTCCTGGATGAAATATATTAATTATGGAAGTTGCAACAGGAAAAAAAAACAATTTGGCTGACAATTGACTTTAGAAACAAATGCGGGTCTTTTTAGACCCATGTCTGGAAATTAGAGTAGAAATTCCAAATCCATGTTTATTTATAAAATGAAAAATGTTAAGAAATATAAAATATGTTCTTTGCATTAAATACTACCTACAAAATTACTTTTATAAGTATTATGGGATTAATTGTATTGGTTTTAAAAGTTATGAGAGAGAATATCACATTAATGGTTGGAATTACATTGGAAATGAATGCGGGTCTTTTTAGACCCATGTTATGCATTAGTGGGGGTTCCGATAGCTTATGCATTAAAGGGTTAACATATTTCAAAACAGTGGCCTTGCTAAAGCCTGCCTACGCACTTCCACTAATATCATCTCCAGTGGCGGATGCTGGTATTCCAAAGAGGGGAAGCTCACTGCCAACTTAATCATAAAATTTGTCCATTTACTTATATGTAAATTCTACCCTTCGTTCCTTCTCTAGAAAATGGTCTGTGACCCTATCACTTACTCTCATCGTGCCCCCTAAATGACAGCTCCTGCCTGGCAAGCAATGACGTTACGTCAATGAGGCGATTTAAGAAGGCTCGGTTTTGTTTTACATTTGCGTTGTGCTTTGCTACTTGAATGCGAGCACCTTCGTCAAGTGCGTGTTCAACTCCAACTCTGCCGAGGCAACTTAATCTCGCACAGGCATTGACATGTTCGTTGCTCTTTTCGTGCCGTTTATATGCTCGGTCAAAGTTGGACAAATCCTCAAAGCCAAGTTTTGACCAGACACATCCGTGAGCTTTCATAAGGAGGCATGGCCAGCAGTACATTTGTTTAGTTACAGCACTCCCAGTCAGCCAGCTAATTTTGGTGTACCAAGAGGACTGAAAAGACCTGGTATTTTTCCCACACTTACGCACCAAATCAATTGCAGGCGTTGGTCTGCCCTGCTGTTTAATTTGAAGTTTCTCCTCATAACTACGACTATCAAATGGCTTTGCCAAAATCAAATCGACAATATTGACATTGTCTGCCATAGTGCTCTGCTAGCGGGCTAGTGTGATTTATATACAGTGTAAGAAAAGTATTTTCGCTGAGGAAATGCTAAGAAATTGGTCACTGCTTCTCTTACGGACTTCGCATGCAACATCCGCGATGGGACTGAGCTCCAGCAGCCAAGTGACAGTCTATGTATCAAAAACGCCAGCCAATCAAAACTGGATTCAGAGGTTCACCAATCAACGCGGGGACTGCTTGAAGTCCACACCAGAAAAACTCCGCCCACCATTCCATTCACCCCCAGAGACGCTCAGCGTCCGGGGGCGGGAGAAAAAAATGGCATTTCTCCAATGAGGGGTCCGTGCTGGCCCATTGAAGTGCATGGACGCTGGACGTCTATGAGGAAATGCGTTGGCCATAGGCCATGAGAACAAAGTGGAATGCTAAGTTAACAACACCAACTCAGTTGATTTGTGATAATGGGTCTATTATTAACAAACTGGTGTTTGAAATGAACACGTTTTAAGGCATTTTGTAAACATTTGACCATTACATTTTTTGTACATTTTAGGGGAAGCGGAGCTTCCCTTGCAGTCTTAGAGAAATCTCCACTGATCATCTCCCAGTGTATTACAAGGTGCTAGTTTGACCAGGCTATACCTACCTTACACAAGACACTTTTTAAAAGTTTTAACCTTTGGTAATGGAGAGGACCAAACAGAGAAGGACAGCAGTACAGAGTTCCCTGCGAGCTCTTCTTTGTGTTTCCTCGAGACTCACAAAAGACCGCCAAATACCCATGCTGGATTCTATGGGTTGTCAAGTGTAACACAATTTTGTGGGCGAAATGCCTTTGGTGCCACGAAATGGATAAAATGATCACGAAATCGCAAAACACAATGACGCCCTTTGTCCACGGAATGCGCAAATTAGTTCGCATTGTGTCCACGAAATGCTGAAGAAAACACATCATTTTGTGGACAAAATACAAAACAGGTTATTAATTACTTGCACAGAATGTACTGCTGACTTTTCCTTTTGTGTACAGTCATTGCCAAAAGTTGAGAATGACAGAAATATTACATTTTCACGAATTCTGCTGCTTCAGAGTTTGTATGTTTTTGTCAGATGTTTCTATGTTATAATTAAATACAATTAAACGCATTTCATAGGCATCAAACGTTTTTATTGAGAATTACACAGAATTCATGCAAAAAGTCAATATTTGCAGTGCTGACCCTTGTGTTTCAAGACCCCTGCAATTCTCCCTGGCATGCTGTCAATCAACTTCTGGACCAAATCCTGACTGATGGCAGTCCATTCGTGCATAATCAATGCTTGGAGTTGATCAGAATTTGTGCAGAATGCGATTGTCCACCCATCTCTTGAGGATTGACCACAAGTTCTCAATGGGATTAAGATCTGTGGAGTTTCCTGGCCAAGGGGGCAAAATCTTAATGTTTTGTTCCCCAAGCCATTTTGCTATGACTTTTGCTTTATGGCAAGGTGCTCCATCATGCTGGAAAAGGCATTCATCACCAAACTGCCCTTGGATGGTTGGGAGAAGTTGCTTTCGGAGGACGCTCCGGTACCATTCTTTATTCATGGCTGTGCTTTTAGGCAAGATTGTGAGAGAGCCCACTCCCTTGACCGAAAAGCAACCCCACACATGAATGGTCTCAGGGTGCTTCACTGTTGGCAAGAGACAGGACTGATGGTAGCGCTCACCTTGTCTTCTCCAAACAAGCCTTGTTCCAGATGCCCCAAACAATCAGAAAGGGCATTCATCAGAGAAAATGATTTTACCCCAGTCTTCAGCTGTTCAGTCCCTGTACCTTCTGCAGAATATCAGTCTGTAACTGATGTTTTTACTGGAGAGAAGTGGCTTCTTGGCTGCCCTCCTTGACACCAGGCCTTCCTCAAAGTCTTCGCGTCACTGTGCATGCAGATGCCCTCACACCTCCCTGCTGCCATTCCTGAGCAAGCTCTGCACTGGTGGTGGCCCGATCCCGCAGCTGAAACACCTTCAGGAGACGGTCTTGGGGCTTGCTGGACTTTCTTGGGCGCCCTGGAGCCTGTTTGGCAACAATTAAACCTCTCTCCTTGAAGTTCTTGATAATTCGATAGACGGTTGACTGAGGTGCAATCTCACTCACTGCTATAAAATTCTGTTAGGCCCTTTTTGTGCAATGCAATGATGGCTGCATGTGTTTCCTTTCAGGTAACCATGGATAACAAATGAGGAACAATGGTGTCATGCACCATCTTCCTTTTAAAGTGTCCGGTCACACAATCATGACAGATTGATCTCCAGCCTTGTCCTCATCAACACCCACCCCTGTGTTAATGTGTGTGACACCTGTGTGTCATTGAAATTATGTTAGCTGGTCCTTTTGTGGCAGGGCTGAAATGCAGTGAAAATGTGTTTTAGTGATAAAGTTAATTTTCAAGCCAAAGAGGGACTTTGCAATTAATTGCAGTTCAGCTGATCACTCCTCATAACATTCTGGAGTATATGCAAATTGATATTATAAAAACTGAAACAGCAGATTTTGTGAAAATTAATAGTCGTGTCATTCTCAAAACTTTTGGCCATGACTGTACATAAGGCTGGATTTACTTCTCACTTTTGTGGACAAAATACATTTGTCAAAAAAGTAATTTTGTCCACGAAATGAATGACATTTATGCTCATGTGCTACAAAACGCACTTGGCACCCCATAGGATTAGAGTCAGTCCTTGTCAACAACAACATAATCCCTCATGATGTGTAGAAACATCACAACAGAGCAGCCTGTGCAACTGAGCTGCATGTGGATGAGATGCTTCCAAGTGACAACGAAAAAAGGAAAGTGATGTTGAAATCACAGGAGGACATCTCTTGACTCCTGTGCAAGAC
Source organism: Setipinna tenuifilis (assembly GCA_030347295.1). Classification (NCBI taxonomy): domain Eukaryota; kingdom Metazoa; phylum Chordata; class Actinopteri; order Clupeiformes; family Engraulidae; genus Setipinna; species Setipinna tenuifilis. Next base: position 21,547,884 of record CM059279.1, on the reverse strand, counting down.
ACTATTGACCCTGTGGTGGAGGTTGCACATCAACATCTTCAACTCAGGGTTCTTGCCATGGAGGCTATCACAACCCCACATCACATAGAGTACAGTGAGTTAATGCCCATTCTAAAATGCATCAAAAAGTATCAAAAACAGGGATAAGCATTCCAGCAACCAGTCTCATTAATTACATCATGACTAAGAAGGATAAAAAAACAACCAAAGGTGAAAGTGAAAAATAGGACAAGAGCAAAAGGCAAGAACAGCAAACATCCCTGCACAGCCTACCAGAGATTTTATGGTGATGTAAATAACCCAGTAGCCCAGAGAACTGGTATCTATGGCACAGAGGAATACTGCATCTATGATGATGTTGATTACATCCGCAAAGACTACATTTAAAGGAAATGCAGAACAAGACCTTAAAAGACTTGACTAGATGAGATGTTGAGACTGTTGAGCCAAGTAAAGGGAACACCCTCTTTGCTTCACATAAGAGAACACTGCAGTTATTTATTTCGTAGAGATAGCAATGTTTGTGGTTGCAGATGTGTACAGGTTGTTTACTGCTTTTCTGTAACGTCAATTGCTCCATAAAGTGGATTAATTTGTAACCTAAAAATAACTGGATGAACAGGTTGTTTTAAGTGGCAGTGGTAGCTAAACTAAAATTGTAATAACTTATTGACTGGCTATTAATAGTAAGCATATTACTACAACACATCACTCCTCATGTAATAACTTGCAGAGTAAGTTACTTGCGGTGGCAGACGTTATCTTTGAGTTGTTCAATAATTTTGCACCATCACATAGTTTTCACATTTACATTTTACACATTCACATTTCATTTAAAAAAAGTTTCAATTAAAATAGTTTTTGATTTAAAATAAACCTTTCTGTTGTCTAATGTATATGTAGTTTTTCTTGTTAATGTGACATTGTAGGAGGGGTTGATTATCAGCATCATAGCTGTTCCCACAGTTTCCAGTGTTCAGGCACTGTTGTTGTTTTTTTTAATGTGCAACTTGAAAAATATGAATGTGTGCAGGAAAAGAAAAAAATGCCAGACACACTCAAATGCAGTAAAGAAGCAGCTGTATTTGACTATAAAGGCAATTCTAATCCAGTGTCTCTACGCCATTTTCTTATATTTCAGTGTAAAAAGCCTATACTGTATTGAAAAAAAGAAAAAAAAGGTAACAGGAAAACCCCAAAATAACAATCTCTTAAAAGAAAATTAAACAGAAAAAAAAATCATCCAAAAATATCCCCATTCACCAATCAGTTCAATTAAAATAGAAACATCTTCTCAATTCAACTAACAATTTCCCTCAAAAAACAAAAAATATATATATACCTCATATATATATATTTATTTATATGCATTTTCCAAGGCAGTTTGTCCTGGCCATAAGACAGACAGATTCATGGCCAAATGTGGTATTCATATCGTAGTATATTGTCAGAAAGAACATACCTTAAACGATGGATAGAACTATATAAAGAACAGATGGGAACGAGTGTAATGAGTGAGGTGAGGGGGTGGTGGTGGTGGTGGTGTGGATGACAATGCGATGGTGCTCACAGAGCAAACGTGTGTACAGATACACTTTTCACTGATGTCCTGACTCTCTATCTGCAAGCAACACGGGAAAAGGTGCGTGTGTAAGATGTGTGTGCTTGCTTGCGTTCATACGTATTTGTGAGCGGGCGTGTATGGGTGTGTGAAGTAGGCTGGAGTTGGGGGTGGGGCCATCAGTCACTGTGAAATTCTGGTCCAAAGGGGCCGGACTTAAAGCTGTCCATCACCATTCCCTTTTTCTCAACGCAGTCTCGCCTGTCACAAAGTGGATTCGCTCTACAATGCCTGTCCTTTTTATGACTGTCAGAACATGGTGTGAAGGACATACAGAGAGAGAGAGAGAGAGAGAGAGAGAGAGAGAGAGAGAGAGAGAGAGAGAGAGAGAGAGAGAGAGAGAGAGAGAGAGAGAGAGAGAGAGAGAGAAGGAGAGAGAGAGAGAGATAGAGAAAATGAGCGAGCACCACTGCCTGCCTAGATAAAGAAGGTGCAAGATTTCTGGTGGCCTTTGCTGAGACTGTTAGGAAAACACCATCATACTGAAGAGGGGCATCCTGGGAGAAGGAGGAGCTAACTTCACAGGCGCCCTCTGTGCTGTGCTGTGAGGAGCGGCCAGGATATGACAGACTTGAGGCGTGTCTAGGTCGCGGCCGTCTAAGAAGTCAAGGAAGCTTGAGGCAAACACACACACGCCAGCACGGGGTGATTACAGTAACTGGGATGACCGATATGATACACGCGTTGTGAGAATCCCTGAATGCCTTTGGTCTCCTGGGAGACCTGGTCGGAAGTGGTGGAGGGAACGTATGGAATGGAGGGGTAATGCGCCCCCTGCAGACAGGGGCTGGTATGACGAGAGACAGGACAAGAAAATTATGGCGTGAGAGAGAGAGAGAGAGAGAGAGTTGGAGGACTTAACCTTGTGTTTTCTCAGCAGTGGTTCTTTACAATAGGGGCACAGGTTGAGCAGAGTGAAAGAGAAAAACAAAATAATAAATGGGTTTAAAGGGTGGAGATGGAGGAAAGGGTTGATAAGCAACTTGTGGTGGCTCATCGGTTCGGTATTACATAACCTGTTTCTTGTTAAGGTGTAGTTATTGATGGGGAGCTTCCCTGGGTATTTAACATATTTGCATGTGTTTGTGTATGAGTGTGTGTGTGTGTGTGTGTGTGTGTGTGTGTCAAAGTCTGTATGACTCGGAATACAAGTAAGTAATAGAGAAGGAGTCCCTGGGCTACGCATGATGGGGAGGTATCCTCCCCCATTCAATTCAGACAAGAGTGGCTGTGCAGTCTGACTATGTGGACCCTCTCTTCTGTAGCTCCTGAACGAATGCTGTAAGGACAGGAAAATATGAACGAATTAGTTTAGTTTGGTGCATCTACAATATACAGACAATATACAGAGTGGTAGTGGTACATCATGTGGTTGTAGGTTTGTATGAAAAGCAACAAACATTCTACCTTTACAACAAAATAAAAATATAATCAATAACACTGTTGCAATAGTTGTAAGATACTGCATGTATGAATTACTACCATGTACAGCAGGGGTGTCAAACTCTGGCAGAGTAATAATATTTGGCCCACAAGACAATATCAAATGCCTACTAGAGCTGGACCGCCGGTATTTTACAGCACATGTATTGCTAATACTACTGCCATGCTCTGGGGCAGACGCCTTGTGAGCAAAGTGCTGTATGAAACGATAACTACAAATCCCAGAATGCTCTGCTGGTGTTTTGGTGCGACAAGACCCATAAACACCCTCTCCTCTGTTGGCAGTAGTCACCATTAGACCTCATTCTATTATTGGCACAATGCAACCCTTCCAAAAAATGACAAAAAGAAAGGCAGAAAACTGAAGCTTTCTGGACAGGTGGGAGACAGAATATCTGTTTACCTATGTAAAGGACGGACCTGTTTGCCTTGTATTCAAATTTTATTTAAGACATGAATGCCAGTGATGTGTTTTTTTTTTTTTATCTGAAATTCGATTTTGCATGTGTGCAATAGTAAGGTATATATTCTATGGTTATTAAGCTTTAATTGTTCCATATTCAGTCTTTGAGTAAAACTTGTTTGGGCCCATATGAAAAGGTTATATCTGTTTGTTTTTTTCAATAAATATCAATGTTGGCCCGTGACTTTGTCCAAAAATTAAATTTTGGCCCACTGTGTATTTGAGTTTGACACCCATAATCTACAGTATATATGCTGGTCATAAAATTAAATATCATGAAAAAGTTGATTTTAGTAATTCCATTCAAAAAGTGAAGCTCGGAAAATGTATACATTCATTTCACACAGACTGACATATTTTAAGTGTTTATTTCTTTTTATATTAATGATAATGAAAACCCCAAACTGAGTATCTCAGAAAATTAGAATATTGTGGAAAGGTTCAGTATTGAAGACAGCTGGTGCCACACTCTAATCAGCTAATTAACTCAAAACACCTGCAAAAGATCTTTAACTGGTCTCTCAGTCTAGTTCTGTAGGCTACACAATCATTGGGAAGACTGCTAACCTGACAGTTGTCTAAAAGACGACTTGACACCTTGCACAAGGAGGGCATGACACAATAGATCATTGCTAAAGACTGGCTGTTCACAGAGCTCTATGTCCAATTACATTAAAGAGAGGTGAATGGAAAGAAAAGGTGTGGAGAGGCACAGAATCCACATAGCTTGAGGTCGAGTGTAAACTTCCACAGTCAGTGATGGTTTGGGGTGCCATGTCATCTGCTGGTATTGGTCTACTGTGTTTTCTTAACTCCAAGGTTAACGCAGCTGTCTACCAGGAAGTTTTAGAGCACTTCATGCTTCCCGCTGCTGACCAATTTTATGGAGATGCAGATTTTATTTTCCAACAGGACTTGGCACCTGCACACAGTGCCAAAGCTGTGAGTACCGTAACCCTATAGAAAATCTATGGGGTATTGTGTAGAGGAAGATGCACAGACACAGATGCGCCAGACCCAACAATGCAGAGGAGCTGAAGGCCACTATCAGAGTAACCTGGGCTCATAACACCTGAGCAGTGCCAAAGACGGATTGACCTAATGTCACAGCACATTGCTGCATTAATTCAGGCAAAAGGAGCCCCAACTAAATATTTAGTGCTGTACATGCTCATACTTTTTAGTTGGCCAACATTTTTTTGTATCCGTCTTACACAATATTCTAACTTTCTAAGATAATGAATTTGGGATTCTCATTAGTTGTCAGTTATAATCATCAGAATTAAAGAAATAAACAGATGAAATATATCAGTCTGTGTGTAATGAATAAATATAATACACAAGTCTCACGTTTTGAATGGAATTGCTGATATATATCAACTTTTTCATGATATTCTAATTATATGACCAGTGCCTGTAATTTAGTGTGTTGTAATGGTATTGACAGTGGTAGTAATTCATATTTAGTAGCACTACTACCACTATATTTTGTATGTTGTAACAGTAATGGTAGTAATATTCTGTACATTTAGTAACAATAGTAGTAGTAGTAATAGTACAACTAATAGTTTATAGATTTATGTTGAGTAATACAGGTATGAACTCTTACCATTAATGATCTCATCCTTTACTTTCTGCAACTCCTTTCTCACCTCTTCCAGCAACTCCTGCAATCACACACACACACACACACACACACACACACACACACACACACACACAAGTCATGTTCACAGATGCATTAAGACTAAAAACCAGACAGGAAAGTCTTGTGGACTGCTGTGATTACAGTCTACACAGGTTTTTAAGATCCACTTATTTGTATAATTAAAGCTATTCATGTCTTTGAATAGGGTTCATTAGCACCAAGCTAAAGTGGTAAAAGAAAATCACCTGTTTAAGTTTTTCCATGTCAGTCTCATCACCACCACCACCACCATCTGATGACTCATTTGTGTTGTTTGTTGCCTTCATTCTAAGAAAGAAAATGAATAAAAAAAGAAAAAAAAACAAAATGTCATTTTCCAAATGTCCCAACAATGCAAATCTGGCAGGACACAACAACGGCTGCCAAACATTCCTCCAATGGCACGGCAAAATCCATTGCCATGGCAACCGCCCAGCCCATCACCATGGCAATGCCAAAAGCATTCAAAGAGCACCAAAGAATTTAACCATTCACCACCCCCTCTACCAAAAAGATCTCCTTAGTTGCGTGGACAGAGAGTGAGTGAGTGAGTGTGTGTGTGTGTGTGTGTGTGTGTGTGTGTGTGGTGGGAAGATCGCACCAGTCACGAGCATTAAGCATCTCATTACATTCAACGTGGAGTTTTCAGGGACTGTGTGTGTGTGCTTGTGTGTGCTTGTGTGTGCTTGTGTGTGCTTGTGCATGCACGCATGCGTTTACAGCAAGGTTTCTGAGGAGAAATAAGGAGGTCGATTAAAGTCCGAACAGATGATCAAAGACACTGGGTGTTATTCAGGCCCACACCACTGCACCACCAATACAGCACACCACCACCTGGTTAGAACATGCCAAGACTTGGATGGAAACAATCCTCCTCTTCATGGCGGAGGTCCTTAAATACAGTCCATGAGGGTTACAACCTTCAATCCCACCACACTTTTTACACAAGCTAAATGATACCAAGTTGATGACTTTTTGACGAGTTTAGCTGTTGTTTGATGAGTTAAGGTGGCTCCTTTAAATCGTACTGTACAGCACCCTACACTACCCATCAGTGTTTTTTTTTTTAACAAAAATCCAACATGCAAAAGTTACAAGTTGCCTACAATAATGCAATGAGAATCCTAGTCAAGATTCCCAGATTAGGAAGTGCTAGTAAGGTGTTTGTATCTGTAGGAGTGAGCACAATTAAGGCCCTTTTAAGAAACCTTTAAGTCTATGCAACAGCTGAATAAATCCACCAACAGTATCATGACCACACTCCCAAACCCCATTGAGACTTGCTCCCCTGACATATTCAGACTAAGGATGCACTGGCTAAAATGTCTGTTTTAAATTGTTTTATTTGTGTTTTTTATACTCTACACTGTTGTTTTTTTAATCGGTCCTGTCTGTGTGTTGTTATGTACATGAGTCTGTCAAATAAACTACATTGATTAAAAAAAAATGGCTTGACTGTCTGTAGTGTGTTTTTTTTGTGTGTGTGTGTGTGTGTGTGTGGGGTGTGTGTAAGCCAGTGCAAGATTGGAAACGTTGAGAGCCCAGTCCAGGGGGAAGAGATCTGTGGGGGTCTATACCTGGACACACTGGCAGAGGAGGTAGTGTCCGCATTCCATGAGGGCGAAGAGCTATTCCTGTGCAACACACATATGATATACTCTGCTTGGGACATGTGGCAACGGAAGAGAAAAATATGGACATGGACATGCACAGGCTGGCCTGTCTGCAAACCTAGTCAGTGGTTCCTATTTGAAGAAACGGTACATGGAGATGCACTGGCAAAATGTGTTGGATGACTGTGCTCCCCTGTACCATGTTGCAAAACAACACTGACTAGAAATGAATGCTTCCTCTTATAACCTTACACACTTTACATTATCCTTTCACACATTCACTTAGGCACCCAAAACACATACACGCATACCGCCATCCACACCCTTCTTATGATTCTGCACACATTAATTATGTACTTCAGTTTTCAATCAGTGCTAAAAGTGTTTAAAGAATACACATGGAAACAGGCATGTACACATGCTCTCACACACACACCCTCACACACATGCCCTCACACACTCCAAAAATGGCCATACCTGGGCATGGTAGCAGATTTCTCCCAAGGCCTTCTCATGGGTTCTGTATCAGACAAATGGCAACAGTTAATGTAATTAATGTAAAAAAAGATGTTTTCTATTCAATACTTCACACACAAACAGACACTCCACTCACCACTGTGGCCTTGTGATTCAGAGTCATCCTTTGGGTTTAACAGTCATGATGGCCAGATGAAACAGGAAAAATGCAAAACATAAGAGTCCAATGAGCATAAAGAAATAAGGCAAGAACATGTTATAATAAAGACCATTACTGTAAGAGGAGGCTGACACACGCCAAACTTATGGAAGTGCTGATAACAGTAGAGAAAATTCAACAAAGGTAAAGAGACTGAACACTCATTGGCCCTATGCCAACGATGCCAGCAACATAACCATTGCCATAGAGCAAAAGAGTGTACAGTTTCTTCCCCTTTACTGAATAACTACAGAATATCCATTTCCATAATCCTGTGAATGGTCACGCCCTTACACCTTAATGAAAACCCAGTGGTGGAAATTCACGCCCCCCCCCCCCCCCCCCCCCTCACACTTACATTGCTAGGCTCATCTTGCTTTGCAGGGGCCTTCTCGCCCTTGTCTGCTGCTTTTCGCCTAAAAATGGTGGAAAAAATGGTGAGAGTTACTCCTCCAAGTCCTGGCATTACAGACTATGTTCATGCTCGCTCGTCTGGCAGACGCTCTGATGCTGTCAACGTTTTACACGGCATCTGATAATCCAGATTTCGCTGGATTTCACAGATTTGCCTCCATCCAAAATGCACAATGGAATGCCCTTAAAAATATTTCTACATATAAATACACACACATTTTTTTTTTTCCAGAAACAGTGAGTAGTCTGTATGTTTGGTCCTTTGCCAGGTGCAGGCTGGGTGTAGTCAAGAGTTAGTTACTGTCTGCAGACTTCAGAGATGAAAGGTCCAACATGTTAGAGAGAGATGCCGGGGTGTGTGTGTGTGTGTGTGTGTGTTATTCTCACCTTCGTGCCAATATGGCGCTCATCTCCCCCATCAGGCCACCACCCCCACTGGGCAGTGAGGCACTGCTTCGGCTGGCGTCAGGCTTGGCGGCACCACCACCGCCACCTCCACCACCACCACCACCACTACCACCATCATCCTGCAAGGGGCAGTAGAGAGACAAATAAACCATCTCCGCAGCACAAAGCAGCATGACCAAGCACAGCCTTGTACGCTCGTACATTTGGCAGCCCTTGGTTTCCATTTCTCATGAGTAAGGGCGCATATTAGATTTTAAATGATATCTGATATGCTGGCATTTAAAAAATCCAATTCTGGTTCGCTGCAAGTTCTGACCACTAATACATGCACAGTGGGTTTTATTGTCTTACAGAGATGTCCATCCATTACTGCAACTTAACTTATTACTCTTTTGAAATGGTCCTCTTGTAGATAGGCGCAGACATAGAACACATAGTCTACTCTTAGGCATTTTCCAGACATTCACTCATAAAATGTAGAAATTATATAAAAATATGCCACATTTATTTTTTTAAGTAACATTAACAAATAAAAATGATAATCTCACTCCACTCCACATATGACCTACCATAAGTACAATTAAATAATATAGGCAGATACTCTGATCAATTATCTGATCAAACTGATATTTGCAAATATCGATGTAGCTTCAGCATCATTGTGCATCTCTGCTGATGAGTGTTTAAAGTCCTCCTTGTTCTTCCTCCATATTTATCTGCCTTTCTTCTTTCCACACTGTACATATCATGCATCATCATCTTCCTCTCAAAAATGTTTTCAATTTGAGGATGTTCCAAGAAATAAATGTATCATTTTACATTTTAATGTATATAGACGCCAGCAGCCATAAATTTACTATGATGGTTCAAATTTAGCATCTGCACACTGCTGCTGAGTCATTTTTCATGTCCTTTGCTACAATCTCTCTGGGTTTGGATCCTTGTTGTTAAATATTTCAACTTCATCCTCCACTTTGCAATGTGCTCTCCTTTACCCTCGTCTCCGTCTACCTCCACACCTCTCCATCACCTCCTTCCATCCTCCCCTGTACCCATCTCCCCTCTCCCCCCTCCCCTCAAAAGCACCCTCTCCCTCGAGTGTGACACTTGTGATTCGTACCTTGGCCACTTTGCGGAGTTTGGCTCCAGCCAGAGCTGCTGCGAGCCCCCCTCCTCCCCCTCCACCACCTCCGCCACCTCCACCACCTCCTCCTCCCCCGCCTCCAGAGGGTGGCAGTGGTGGGGCGGGAGGGGGCCCACCGGAGGGTGGGGGACCTGGGGGAGGTGGAGGGGGTGGAGGAGCGGGTGGTGGTGGTGGGCCTCCAGGAGCCATTGGAGGGGCAGGGGGAACTGGGGAGGAACAGGAAGTGAAGCCATTAGAATGACAGGTAAATGTATTGTAGGTAAAACAAGGTAAAATGTAATGAATGAATTGTAATAGCAAATATTATGGAAAAGAAGTAAACGACTCAAAAAGCAGAAGGATTTTTTTTAGGTCTTGTATATTAGTTTCTGTGGATTTAAATGATTATTTAAACCGTTGCAGTCACCAATTGTAATACCTATATAAAACATTAATTGAGTAATGGTAATGCTTAATATCAGTGGACCACCCACTGCCATTACTCGACAATCTCATCCAGGCAAAAGCTGTTTTTACTGCATAGCAGCATTCTCAGCTTGACTAGGTGCTTCATTTACCATCATCATTTAGTACCTCCTCAGCATTCACAATGCTTTTTATGGATGGAGGCAAAATGCAGCTTAAAAACTGGAGATTTGGGAAATCTCTTCCACCTGAGCTACACAAGATAACTGTTTGCTCAAAGCAATGTAACATTATAAGCCAAACTGCTAACTAATGTTAACTAATATAACATGTGTGATGATCCCAGAGAAGATTGATTGATTCTTGAACTAAATGGTAGTGTTTTCATGTCACTTTTTGGCAACACCAGGATAGAAAATCCAAAATGGCAAGTAGAGTCAAGCCAAGCTAAACCATGGTGTCATGGTGTTGAAAAATCAGCTAAATAGTACTAGGGTAATGTCCTATGAAGCCATCTGAGGTGATGCAAGAAAGGTGTTGCAACACCTCAGTGGGCATGTGGTGTACCTGCTGCTGCTTGTCGCTCTCTCTCCAGTCTTTCTCTTTCTTGTCGTTCTCTCTCCTGTCGCTCCCTCTCCTGCTGCTCAAGTCTCTGCTGTTCCAACCTAGAGGCAGACACAAAAAGGGACAAAAATTAAATAATTATTTACACATTGAAGATGCCGTTTGCAATATCCAACAGATTAAAGTCCTCTGTGTTACATATACGAAAGCATTCGAGTCATCAGCTAATGTTGAGATTAACACCAAAATGCACAACCAGGTGAGGATTCTTTACAATATTGTCAGAATCTTTCCTAGCAACATGAAATTGAACTAGAAGTTGAAAGGTCAATAGAATTAAACTGGACAGGATGGTGGTTACATAGAGCTCCCAGCTGAGCAGCCTGTCTGGAAAATGACTGCACCAGTGAAATTCCAATTTCCCTTTTTGACATCATAGCTGTGCTAATTCCTTCTTTAGTTCCATCCATACCATTTTTTTCAGTCAGGGATGTGCTTGGACAGTATAAACATATATGTAGTTTAGCAAGCAATGTGTGCTACAGTATATGCCTACACTGGGGATGTGTTGCGTATGCTGCTTTATATGTAGGCCAGTGTGGAGACTGGCTATAAGGGTTCACAGGCTGTATTTTCCCTCCGGTGGCATTCAGCCGATTATAGCGACAAACACACACACACACACACACACACACACACACACACACACACACCACCCACCCTGGTCCCTCGGGCCCTTCACAGCCCTGATTAGCCCTGGGGCTGAAGGAAATCACACATCTGGCTGCAAAGGGTTAATCCCACATGGCTGCCACACCAACCCCAGTAGTGGCACCCACCCCACCCCCACCCCAGACCCAGTCCCTCTTTCTACCTCCCTGCGTACTCTCTCAGACCCAAACATTGGCAGTCTTTTGATGTGCGGCTGTGTCAGCCAATCCCAAAGCTGCCCTGGATGTACTTAAAATGACCCTGAGCGAATAGGATTAGCAGGCAGCAAAGCTGGAAGAGTAAGGGAACATGACAGGCTATGTGTCGGACCAAACAAGAGAGAGAGATGAAGGGAGGAGCAGGATGGGGGGAGGGAAAGAAAAGAAAAGAGGGAATCAGGAAGGAGAGGATAAAGGTAAACACTGACTCCTGCTTTTGACCCCTTGACCCTTAACCCTGGAGGCTGGCAGAGGGCTCAAGACTGCAGAGCTAATGCTGCCAAATCCCTTAAGAGTGTTTTCCTGTGCCACACTGTGTGCCTATGAGCCTGTGTGTGTGCGTGCTTCTCTAACTCTTGATGCATCTGTGTGTGTGTGTGTGTGTGTGTGTGTGTGTGTATTAGTGAGTTGAAGCCTGGCAAAATGAGCAGTAAAAGTCTCAACACCTATGGTAATCCCTCTAATCCAACTCACTTCCCTTTATTCTCTGGATGTCGACACAAAAAAACACAAACAAGTAATCATCTTCCTTCCAAAGCTTCCGTTTTAAGCCTTTATTCCCCCCCCCCCCCCCCTCAAAAATGGGCTCTTGGTACGTACCTCCGCTGCTGCTCAATCTCCTCTTGGGATGGTCCATTTGACACTGGACGGGGGAGTATAGAATGACCTAAAGCACATCAAGAAAATGTTTTGTTTGATTTAAATTACAATTAATAATTCCCACAGTTTTTGAATATTTTCATAAAAAACAAACTACTTAATATGAACGGCTGTATGTTTCCATACGTTGTATGGGTTCTTTTTAATCTGCAGATTTGAGACAGGTATCTAAACAGTAACGTGTGTGTGCGTGTGTGTGTGTGTGTGTGTGTGTGTGTGTGTGAGTGTAATACCGGTCTCTGCCATGGCGTTAAGCACTTCCAGCGCGTGCATCATCCCGTTTGCGAAGAGGGCAGCGTCCTCTTTGCTGCCAAAGTTAAGGCCCCACACCTGCCGGTTGTCCCGCCACTGGTGGAAGTTAGGAGTGGCCTGGTTGTACTTCAGGCCCTTCACGATTGGGCAGTTTATCACCACCTGAAAGGAGATAAAACACACACACAATGCAACGGTTGGTACGTGAGCACAAATAATTGCATTTGCATTGCATTGGTGTGGTTTAAACCAGAGTAACCAAAGTCTACAGAGTCTGCGGTAGAGCGTTCAATTCATTTGAATGGTTTAATATGTTCCTGTTACCCAGCACCTGTGCATGGAAATTTGACTGAACTGCATTTACATTACACTAGCTGACGATCTTATCCACAGCGACTTACAGTTATTTAGGTACAGGGTTTCAGTTACAGTCCCTAGATAGATTTAGGGTTAGAGGCCTTGCTCAAGGGCACTTCAGCCATGGATGAGGGTGCAGAAGAGTACTAGTTGTTTACCCCCCCTCTTCCTACTGAAATGGGATGTGAACCTGCGACCTTCCAATCCCAAGACCAACTCTCTAACCACTAGGTCAAGCTGCATGCTTATGAAGCCCATACTACATATACATATAAAGGCGGATGTTTTTAAAACATACATTAAGCATACTTGTAAGTATTTGTAAGAGTTCAAATTAATAAGTTTGAAAGAGTAGCAAACAGCCTTTGAGGAAGGTCACAGGGTTATTTGACCTTTAACCCACACAAAAAAAAAGGAAGCAAGGCTGACCCGCCGACACGCAACACACTCAGGTTCATATGTTTACAGATACCACATAAAACTGACCCCATAGCTGAACTCACTAGCCTATTTGTGTGGTTCTGAGTAAAGATGTAACTTAACCTCTGGCTTTACTGCATGGCACAGTGCGTGTTATTTCAAGTGAAGGCACGAAGCGAAGGGTTAAATCCTGCTGCTGCTGACTTGACCTCCGGCACTCCAGTGTGGTGACAGGCACTAACAGGACGCCGGCCCAAGTTCACAGAGGGCACGCTGACCAGAGCACCAGTAGGTGGCGCTGCTGTTGCAGCTGGCCTGGCCTGTACATGCAACCAGCTGCTGTTGTATTAGTGTGTCTGTGTGTGTGAGTAAGAGAGAGCGAGCGAGAGAGAGAGAGAAAGAGGGAGCGTGTGTGCTGAATGTGCTGACGCCTTAGTTCTGTGTTTGTTTTACAGCCCTGAATTCCAGAGGGCAGTGGAGGGAGAGAGAGAGAGAGAGAGAGAGTCGCCGGCCCAACAGACGACCAAAGCGGCACGGCCAAAAACAGATCAACAGTTCAATTGAGGCAGCCAGCCATACTGCTATGGCACTGCCACCGGCCCAGACACACACAGACACACACACACACAGTAATATACACACACATACACACACACACACACAACGGTCAGGCAGGGAGAGGGAGCCAGGAGGGCATATGGTGAGCCTAAACAAAGAGGAAAAAAAATGTCAAAACAGAAAGAGAGACATGAAAGAAGGAAGACAGAGAAAGAGAGAGACCATGAGAGAGAAAAAGAGTGAGAGAGAGAAAGAAGGAGAGAGGGGGGGGGAGATGAAGGGCAGTATGAGCTCAAGAGAAGGGCTCTCCTGGGGCACAGAGCAGCAAACCAGAACTGACAGAGCAGACTGGACCACAGGAGAGAAGGACAGCACAGAAAATGACAGGCAGACTGAAAAAAGAAAGAAAAGGCTGTAATGGAAGAAAATAGAGAGTATAAAGGACGTATGGATATGATAGGAGTGAGAGAAAATGAGGGAGAGAGAAAGTGATAGAGAGATGGGGGGGTGGCAAAAAACAAGATAAATCAACAGACCTGTCAGTTATATAGACTGACAGACTGAGTGGGACAGGGAGGAAAAGACAACAGGATGACGGTACAGAGGGATGATGCTGGCGGAGGAGGAGTGATATGGACTGGGGGATGGAGGGGGACGACCTCTAATTGTTACAGGAAATGGTTGAGCTTTCCAACTATCTCTCAGGAAATATCGGCCACTCTCAAATGCATCTCCAGGGAACACTTGTGTGTGTCTGTTAGTCTGTGTCTGCACGTCTCTCTCTACCTCTTTCTGCCTCCCTCTCTCTCTCTGCCTCTTTCTGCCTCTCTAAACTGGGAGTAAATAAGAAGGAAGGGGAAGGCGGGGGGGTGACAGCAGAAGAAAGAGATGAAGGAGTGAAAAGTGGGGAAAAGGCTAAAGAAAGACTCTGGGGCTAAATAAAGAACCTGAATAGGTGTTAAAAAAAAACAGAAAAGCTGGCATGATTTTCACCAAAGCCCTGTGCTTGCCACAGTTTCCACCGCAACGCAGGTGAAAGGAGAAAGGAGAGGTGTGTGTGTGTGTGTGTGGGGGGGGGTGTGTGGGGGGGGGTGTTAGGGGAGGAGGTTGACTGGGGAGGTGCAGCACTCCTTTAGGTGCACACTGACTGCAATGACAATGCAGGACACAGCACTGCTGTGAACAGATGGGCCAGAGGACCAGCTGACTGATACAGGCTAAAAGGGGAACCAGTGGAGAAGACGCAAGGCCTGCAAAGTCTGGAGTCACAGTCACACACACTCTCTCTCTCTCTCTTACACACACGCGTGCACATACACACACACACACGTGCACACACACACACACACACGTGCGCGCACACACACACACACACGTGCGCGCACACACACACACACACACACACACACACACACACACACACACACACACACACACGTGCGCGCACACACACACACACACACAAGCCAGAAACACAACATAGCTCCAAGCACACACTAGAAAGCAACAGACAAACATGAACAGAACAGACTGTTTCACAGACACACGCACACACATACACACACACACACATAAAAAAGCCACAGACACAACAATGCTATCAGTGCACACCAGAGACAGTGTGCAACAGTGTACCAGTGTGCAACACCCACACAGAGAGACACACACAGACACACACACAGACACACACACACACACACATACACAGAGACACACACAGAGACACACACACAGAGACACACACACAGAGACACACACACAGAGACACACACACAGAGACACACACACAGAGACACACACTCTACCTGCTGGTCTGTCTGCATCTTGCGGCCCACCACTCTGAAGGCGTTGGTGGTGGGGTTGTGGTAGATCTGGACCCTGCTGAAGCACTGGGCCCCCGTGCCGGCCGGGATCCACTTCTTATTGGCATCATCATAGATCATCACCGTGGCCCTCGCCTGGCAGATGCTGGACTCACTGGAAGAGGGGGGGAGAGAGAAATAGACACAGAGGGAGAGAAGGAGAGAGAGAGGGAGAAAGAAATGGAGAAATAGAGAGAGAGAGAAACGAAGAGGACAGAGTAGAAGAGAAAGGAGGAGAGAGGGATGAGGAGATAAAGAGAGGCAGAAAGTGCAGGAGAGGGGAGAAAGATAGATAGGTAACACAGAGAGAGAGAGACAGAGAAAGAGACAGAGAGAGAGAGAGTGCAAGATAGAGAGAAGGTCAAAAGAAGAAGAGACAAAGACAGAGAGCGAGAGATAGACAAAGAAAGGAGGAGATGGAAAAGAATGATGAGGTGAGTGGGGGGAAGGGAAGAGAGAGACAAAAATTAGTGGCGTAGTATAAACATGACATAGCTGAGAGGCTGCGTAACCCCGGCAGGATGGCTTCCAGCAGCCACATAGATCCCACAGAGCCCCCCCCCTGCCCACCCCCCACCACCACACACACACACACACACACACACAACCCCTTCCCCCGACTCACCGAAAGACTACACGCCAGCATTACCTCATGCTTTTCAGAGAGGCGCTCTCAAGTTTGCCCCCCTGCAGTTCACATTATGCTTCTCATCTCAGCTCAGCTCAGTGCAGTCCACAGCGAGGAGCAGACTAATTTATCATGTTATTATTATTACTACCATCATTGCCTTAGCACTGGCTTTTTTCTTATAACCTGTGTTGCTGTCATGCTGCAAACAAGGCATTTTTCTTGGTGTGGTGGTGCAAGACAAATTGCCTTGGTTTGTTTGTACACACTTGACAACACACACACACACACACCTCTGAGTCTGAATCGGACTACCTAACCGGTCCTCTATCTTCCATTGCATCACACAACCCCCCCCCCCACCCCAGACGGAACACCATCTCTCTTTTTCATCAACAACCACCTAAAATGGTGTCGTGTCAACACTAAAGTCAGCTTCTCTCCCGCCGACCAAGTGGCCATATAAATCAGGGAGTGGGGGGGTGGGGGGGTCTCTCCAGGCGGGGTGAGAATTAACAGGGGGCTGACAGGGGGCCGGCCGGCTGTCTGGTGTGAGGAGGAGGAGGAGGAGGAGGAGGAGCAGGAGAAGAGAGAGAGGGGAAAAAAAAAGAGGAGAAGTGGACTTGGAGGAGTAAGAAAGGAGTCGAAACCGACGCCGGGTCCACACGCGGGAACAATGGAGCCACACAAAGACAGGAAAGCCCTCACGCGTTCCATCGCAGGAGGGGGAACAGGCGCGAGAGCGGGCGAGAGGCAAAATGGCAGCTTCTAGAAGCCTCCACCTGCATCTCCCCCATCATCACTAAAGCACTGAGTGTAAACAATAAACAGCTTCACCCTCTTTGCCCTCAGATATAGACACACACACACTGCCACTAATTACAGTTATATACTGCAACACCCAGATACATCTCATTTGTTCCACATAAAAAAAAAGATACCACAAGCACACACCAATTTGAAAACATCTATACACAGTAACATGTATATCCAATCAATGAATTCATGCCAACACATTACGTCCATTCTGCACACACACACACACACACACACACACACACACACACACACACACACACACACACACACACGTCATCCTGGCATCAGGAGGTGACATGTGTGACAGCATTTTAGGCCAGACTGGTATTAGGCATCCCCAGAGAATGGTATTTACAACAGGAGATGCTTACATAACCACACAGCAAATCCACCCTTGCTGCTCTCAAATAATGTTTACATTCCTGACCCAGGAAAGCAGGGGGAAAAAGGTTTGTTCCATATCCACTTATGGCGAGCATAGTTTCTTACTACACAATCAGGCTGAGCTGGCCTGTCACAGACAGACAGCTCAGAAGTAGTCGCAAGTTTGAGAAGGGCTGAGGAATGTTGAGCGGAAAACACACACAAAAAAAAGACAAGTATCAAACTATGAAGGAAAAAGGCACAGTCCCATCCTCTACTCCTCCGCTTTCTTGTGGCAGTTAAATTCCTCCTCCTCCTTCTCCTCCTGTCCTCCTACACCTCCTCCTCCTCCTCCTCCTCCTCCCCCCCCCATCACTCTCTCCTCCCACCCTTCCCCAGCCTGCCCTGTGATACAATCTCCCACTTCCTGTGACAGTGCATAGTGGCTACAGCCTTCTTCCTGCTCGCAGCACAGCCTAATAAGGGATGGCTGTGCCATTCCACTTGTGTGTGTTGGTCTGTGTGTGTGTGTGTGTGTGTGTGTGTGTGTGTGTGTGTGTGTGTGTGTGTGTGTGTGTGTGTGTGTGCACTCATGGACAGAACCACAAGCATGCAAACACACACACACACTTACACTCACACAACTTAAGTACCCTGGCCCACTTATTTTAGACTTTATCAGAAAAATATAGGGCATTGAGTGGAGATTTTTAAAAGAAGATAAAAGAGAATTGGAAAGAAGGGGTGGATGCAGAGGTGAGGAAGATGGAAGATATAAAGAGAGAAGGAGAGGAAAGGGGAACAGACGGCCAGTATGGGCAAAAGAGAGAGAGAGAGAGAGAGGGAGGGAGAGGGACAGAGAGAGAGAGAGAGAGAGAGAGAGAGAGATACAGATACAGAGAGATACAAAGACATACAGAGAGGAGGGGGACAGAGAAAGAGGGAGATGGAGACAGACAGAGAGATGGAGAAAGAGAATAAAGAGAAAGAGAGAGTGATCAGGAGTGTTAAAGCACAGGACAAGGGGAGTGTTATTGGGATTCAGATGTATTTTTAATGGTCAGACTAAGAGCCGAGGCTGGGAGGGGAACCAAGAGTGGATGGTGAATATTTAATGACTCTACCTACACACACACACAACATGCTGCCCATGGCGACCACCACAATAGATCACACGTAAATAGCAGACACGATCGACTACAAGTGCACCCTGATCGAGAGGTCTGAAACTCCAGAGTGACACCTTACAAATCAGACTGACAGTTGAGCCAGAAAGCCCCACCCGATTAGGCCAACAGAGCCCTTAGTATCACTGTCTCCACTATGATGACTGTGCAAGCTATATACGCAAGACAATACACCAGCATCACATAATAATGGGACACTGTACAAGTAAACAGCCTGTGTGCCATCCTGACCATTATGCTAGGACATCAGGCTTCCGAGACTTCCATAACTGAATTTGTTTTCTGTTTGTGATCTATGAGACAGTTATTGGTTCCTGGTAAGACCGTATGCTCACACTGTTCTGTGACAAATCACGTCTGTTGACACTTTAGTGATGGCGGTTGATAACCAGCTGATAAGCCTGGTCAGTTAACGCCTTGGAGACAGAGTAAACAAACACAGTCAGGAACCAAAGCCAGTCACAGAGAGAGAAAAAAAAAAAGCAGGCTGTTATACTATACAAGTCGACCTGAATCACCAGAGTTTCTCTTAGTCCCATATAACGCTTTCGTCTATTACTAAACATTTCTGTAGAAGCAAAACACCTCCGAGTTTAAGGTATTTCTGGAGCTCCTTCAGGATCCATAAAGTACCTATTTATCTATCTGAATTAGCCAAGACATCAAGAGCCGTCATGGCAGTCCAGTTTCACAGGCCAATGAGGGGTTAACAGGAAACTGCAGTGCGCGGCCGAGGCACGCTTGAAGAAATGTCTGTATAAGGCTGTGAGAGCACACAGCTGCCTCAGATGCACTGACAAGTAGAGTCAGGCCCAGTAATCTCTCCCTCTTAGGCATGCTAATTGTATTGTTCCTCCTTCTCCATGTCTCCTTGCCCAACTCTCCTTGCGTAAAAAAGGCTACTGCCCAAAACACGCACACTCACTGGCGCAGACCCACAAGCACACACACTCACACACTCAGCTGCTTACGCGAAAACGAATTTCTCGCCCGTGAGGTAAACGCACGTCTTGCTTCAGTTAGTAGCCAGTTTCTATTCGCCCAAGTGGTTGTGAAGAAGTTACCGACTTGAGACGACGCAGGCGAATCCGGCACATGAGGAGTTTGTCAAGCTTTGAAAGAGGGGGCCTCAGGCCTTGAGTAAACCATAGGTGCCCCGGAGCTGACGCACTTTTCAAAGTTTACATCCAGTGTCAGAGCGTGCTTACATTCAGCTGTATTACAGCTTTGTGCTGCTGGGCCTCCTTCGCTGCACAAATGCCATTTCAGAAAACAAAGTCCCATTTTCTGTTTTAATTTAATTCTTCATGGTATCGCATCTCTCTCTCACACACACACAAACAGGTAGTGAAGCTGCTGTCCTTTCTCCATTTTCTTTTTAATTCTTCATGCTATATCACACACACACACAGGTAGTGAAGCTGCTGTCCTTTCTCCATTTTCTTTTTAATTCTTCATGCTATATCACACACACACACACACACACACACACACAGAGGACACACACACACACACACACACACACACAGAGGACACACACACACACACGGTTGGAGTGAGGTGTAGGTGCCATCCTTCCTCCATAATACAGGAGAGGATCTGAAAACCCACTCTGGTCTGCTGTCAACATAACTGTTGGGAGTAATAAAGGAAGTGATGTCACCAACACTCTCGCTCTCAACCATTATGCAAAAAACGAAACAACAAAAAACAAAAACAGAAAAAAACTAAGAATAGGACAGAGTGTCTTGTCTCTCTCTCCGCCTCTTCTATATCAGGATTTCAAAGTTTCCTGGAGGGCAGCCGCATACGCACCCTGTCCCGTTCCCTCCCTGCTCCAAGATTGGAGTGGCTTTTGTGGTGGCAGGCGAACTGGTATTATGGAAAGGCACTGGAATGAAAACTAGCACTCCGACATCCCTCCAGGAAGCCATACTTGACAGGGAGAGCGACTTCTTACATGCTGGCCACACACCCTGGGGAGGAGCACGGAGCGTGGCCTTTTATTTTAGCCCTTCAAAAAAAAAAAAAAAAAAAAGACTTTTTCTTCTGTTTTTTCCCCCTTTTTCCTGTTACAGAGGAGAGAGAGAGAGTCAGAGAGAGGCAGAGCACATCATAAAGTCCTTGTTACTGGGAATAGTAACAAAGTTTTTCATCTGCCAACTGCGGAGGGGGGAAAAACATCAATGTGGACCTAAGATTAGCCTAAATATGGACTGATACATCAAAACCAGGCGGACTCTCTCTCTCTTTCTGTCAAGGTTAAACGCAACCACGACATCCAACCGACAGAGGAATGTTAATATAAACATGGCAGTGAATAACATCATTGCTGTTTTATTGTGTTAAAAGTTCCATAATCAGCAAGTCAAGTATTTCAAGTATGCGCTGCAAGTCAGTGGGGTTTGGCTTGCTTGAGTAACCGACAAAAGGGGAGAAAGGGGTGCTGGTAACTTTCCTTCCTTTTCCCGTACTCTCTCACTCATACTTACTCACTTGAGCACACACTCTCCCCCTCTCACACACACACACAGACACACTCACACACTCACTCACACACACACACACACACAGGGAGCACAAACATGCGGGCCATGGCATGCAGTGGGTCCTGCTTGAGGCTACTGCTTTCAATCTCGCGCTGTCAGAGGGACAGCACCAGGCATGCTGACAGTCAGCTGCTCCCAGTCTGCACCCCCCCCCCCCCTCTATTTTCAACACACTCACACTCTGACACACACATAACCAACACACAGAGGACACACACATACACACAAGCGGACACACACATTCTCTCCTCCCCCTTAGCCCTGTCTGAGCCAGATTTTGTTGCCCACGGTGGCTCCCTATCCACAAGATTTTTCAGGTGACTTCATTTCTAAATGAATAACAGTGAGAGGGACTATCCAGGCACAGGGGCATGATCCCCCACCCCACCCCCAAAAGCCCCTTAAGAGCACGGAGCATAGACGGCACAGGAAGCATTTTCTGTTTCTCTGTGCGTGCGTCTGGAAAGATACCCACAAGGGCCTTATTTGGTCCGTGGTTTTCAAACTGCTTCTTTCTGGTTTTAATTCCTTTTACAGGTTGAAGCACATCCCGCAGACCAAGGCTCTGCTGTGCTGCTGAGCAACTGCCCTGGATGGAGGGGGGAGAAAGAGGGGAGGAGGGGAGGGGTGAGTGTGAAGGGGGGGGGGGGTGTTGAGGCAGCCAAGGGGGGGTGGGATAGCAATGATGATACGGCAGATCTCCTGTTGCCTTAACATGTTACTTTTCGGTCTGCCTCTCTCACTCTTTTATTCCCTTCATGTTCATTCTTTCTTCTCTTTCTTTTCTTTATGTTCTCCCATTCCTTTTTGAAAAAAAGAAAAAATAACTTTTTCACTTGGGGCACACTGGTTTCATCAAAGAGGGGTTTGGGGTTTAAGGCTGAGGGCGTTGTAATAAAAATGAAATATTAAAATTCCTCTGCAGTTCTAAATTGGCCTAATGCTTCTCTTTACGAGAAGCTCAAGTCTCCGACGGAGCAGCAGCCTCTGGCATGAGCACACACAGGACAGATCACCAGCAGATCAGCTTCCTCTTGTGCCAGCATTAGGCAAACCTGGGCCGCAACAAATAATTATTTTCATAGCTGATTAATCTAAAGAGTATTTTTTAAATTAATTCATTAGCTTCTTGGTCTATGTCATCTACTTTGTGTGTCAAAGGGCAAAGAGGACGTCTTTAAACATCTTGTTTTGTCTACACGTCAAAGATATTTTGTTTACCGTCATGGAGGGCTAAAGAAAACAGCATAATCAAGGTTAAGAAGCTGATATATAAGAGAATTTTGGCCCAAAATCAATTAGTTGTTGCAGCTCACTGTAACCGTCACTGTAAACACAGACGCCCACACATGCAGCGAGAAGGGGCACATTCTATGACTGCAGCCTTAGCTCACCAGCCTCATACAAAACGTGGACATAAGAGACATGTCATACGTCTGAGTAATAACACTTCTGCCGTCTGGCAGAATCACAGCAGATTACTCACATCAGATACTGGTGGTTGTGGCGGTGGCTTTTAAAGACGTACAAAAATGTCAACACTTCCGCCTTCCCATTTGTTTAGGAGATGTCCTCACCTAAAGCCAGCTGAAGGGGTTGTCAGTGGTAGTTAGTGATTAAGGAAATTCTGACTCATGTGGGCTGAGTTGAAGAAACCAAATCACCAATTTTTCTAGATGTAAAACTGGCTTTTAAAAAACAAAACAGCCTTCCACTTCAAAGCATAACCACAGTTCCAAGCTGTACTGTCCCAAGACTAAAAAAAACTCAATCATATAATACATACCAACATATCAGTCTTCTACTTTAAAGGCATGAACACAGTTCCCAGCTGTACTGTACTGAGATCACTCATCTTAAGAAGTCTGGGAGTAAACACAGTGGTGGCTTCTTGTGGACCTTGTTGTCTGCATTGCCCGTAAGCTCCTGCGTGATCAGGTGACACCAGGCTCTGCTCACTGACCTCATGCTGATCCATGCTCTTTATCCCGCACTGGGCAGGCAGGGACTCCCCTCCGTGGGGAGGCTCTTCCCGTCATCGCGGCCAGATTAAGCCCAGGCGAGCCTTTTTACCAGGGGTCTCCATTAACCTCGGTAGATAATGGCCATAGTCTCAGCACTGGCCTGATGGTCTAACACAGTGTCCATTAAAGACGTTTGTTCTTCTCATGTGGTGGTGGTTGTGGTGACGTGAGTGCATCACATCAGAGGCATGTCCAGCAGGCAGCCTTGGAGAAGAGCTGATTTTCCTGCCATTAACTCAGACCGCCAGTCTGAGTCATCATCGTCTCCTCAGCTCTCGACAAACATATCTGTTGCCTCTCTCGACAGCCTCCTCCTTCTAATGTGCTGCTTGTACAGAGCATACCAAAGGGAATCCTATTTCACAGAGGTGACTACTAATTGTTCAGTAATGTCTGACTGCTAAGAAGGTGCAGTGTAACGTAGTCTGGTAGGTACTATGTCAAGTCAAGTGCATTTTTGCATGTGCTCTGAGAAGAGCACAGGGATTTTTATGTCAGTGTGAGCTTGTGTTTGTGTTGGACTTATTCTCTACATTTTCTGTGCATTCATGTTTAATGTGTGTTTGTGTTGGATTTATTTTCAGTGTCTTGTTTGTGTGTGTGTGTGTGTGTATGTGTGTATCCTGCAGTATTGAAAAGCGGTTACGAATGTATCTTAGGGCAAATGGTCCCGAAATGGCTTTTTTTTGGGTGTGGGATGACTGGTCAACATCATACCAATGTGGTTTCCTGTTTGTGGCCACTGCTCTCCCAGCTATAGGGACTCGTGCTATATGGAACTTTCCAAAACCACTGTGGACATCACTATACTCAACAACACAGCTCTAGCATGTACCAATTCAAAATCTCAGATCGTCTCTGGGACACAAATTCAGTATGTGATAAAAAGGCCTTAAAACAGACACTGGAAAGACTAGGAACATCATGCTCAACAAATCCTGGATATTTGACACAAAGTGACTGTTGGTATGGAGTTCTGTGGCAATAACACTGGCACTACTGCTACACATGAATTTAAATACATTTATGGCATCACACAGGTGGTGATTAGATGTTATTATCTTTAGTGACTAGGCCACATCATGAAGGCATACCAACAGTGAGCCTTTGGGATCCTATGCGGGTCACCATCTAGGTGGCAAGCTCTGTGACACCCTAGCAGAAAAAAAAATTGGCTTCAGGTCATGTTCTGCTAGTTAAACTTGTCATCTGGACTACAAATGGGTCTTTAGGATTCACCACAGCCAGACAAGGCACTGAAACACCACTGCCGTATCTAACCTATACACTCATTCACTACATAGGAGACTATACAGTCAGTCAGCCATTTTATAGTTACGGTCTAAACACTCAACTAAATTTAATTCACCGTATAGTGCACCATTAAATCATTGCAAGATGAAGCAGAATGTAGGGCAGAGAAACTGTACACTATATCCATCAACACCACCCAATCAGCGACTATGATGCATTGCAGTTTCATGTTCACAGAGGGGCGGTCGGTCGAATCGGGTAAACGTGTCCCACTATAGTGAACGAGTGAATTAAGTGGATGAGTGAATGTTATGGACACTGCTCATTTCCCCTGAATTCTACAAAATGGGAATAACCCAAATGGAAAGTAATCTATGGAATATTTATCTATGGCAACAGTGTAAAAAAACAATACAACACAAATGCAATACAAACAATAACATAATATTTACAGGGGGCACTAATTATAGTTACACCTGTGAAGTCATCATTTGTGCCCATTTGATAAAATTAAAAAAAAAAATCCTCACTCAACCGGATCTCTCAGGACTTATGCAATAGGGGATTTAACAGACTGAGCAACTTTAGCCATTCTTCCTAATCCCTCTGCAGGCCTGTAGTAAGGTCCATTCATGGGTCACAGAACATCACAAAAAAATGTGGGGAACATTCATTCATCCCCAAACATTTATAAACACACGCACTCATTAAAAGGTGGTTCACCTGTGAGATGACTGGACAAGTCAGCCTGTTAACAGAATGGCTCCTGATGGAAAAAACACAGGAATGCTGAGCAATGTTAAGGCATCAGAGGACTCGGAGGCCACAGACTGGCCTTAACCTGTTCGCTATGCTACAACACGACTTCCTTCTTTTGGAGATCCGAACAGACAAAAAAGTCTTTAAGCAGCGAGCAAAACAAGCTGCCAGACACTTTTAATTTATTGCCTGTTCAGAGATGAGATGCTAGACATGTCTAAAAGGGATCTTGGCTCGGAGAACTGAACCCATGACCATAGCTTTACTAGCACAGATGCTGCTGGCTCGGTATAGAAACAGGATGAGGGATATGAATGCGAGAGCTCTCCACTCCCTCTCCACTCCCCAGGCTTCCCTCCTCCCTCCCTCCACCTCCCAGCCGGTCAGATTGAAGGCAGCCACTGCTGCTGCTTAATATCGCCCAGTCCCGAGATGCCATCTGCTCTAGGGGGGGGTGGGACATGAAACAGTTTTCTTAACCATGACATCATCATATTTCAAAGCGCAGCTGAAACCCTGCTGCTCACAAAGCCTCACCAACCATGGAGGTCAAACGCACAAGGCGCGACAACTAACTTGGCACAAATAAAAGCGGCAGCAGAAAAACACTGGCCTGTCAGATGTTAGCTAGGTGGTGTTTTTAAAAGTAAAAGGGATGAGAGCATGAATACATCTACTGCCTCTGTCTGGCCTGACGTAATATGATACCATTCGCAACTCCAGCAGGATCTATGCGTCTTGCAAGACATGACCGTGCAAGCACAGACCAGCCCACATTTCATAATTATCAGATCTGTCACACGGCCCGATCATCAGGAGGTGAAATGGGCAGTGCCGTTTTCCAGAGAAGAAGAGTGAACAGCTGCAACAAAGCTGACTGGCACAACCCACCTCATCAGATTAATTAAGACATTGCGCAAAGATGTTAATGGGACTGTGCCCCTTGAGAGTTAGATCATTCAATCTGAGGATTAGACATTTCTGTGTGTATAGTTTTGCAATATACCCGATTGAAAATCCTATCCTACACATTTCTTTAATTTGTTCATGCACACACTGCTGCCAAACCTTCATATGTGTAGATTAAAGTACATCTGTTTAGCATAAACACAAACAAATACAGAAGCTATTTATTTCCAATTATGATTGATATGATATCCTTATCCCACACTTCAGTTCTTTTGAGGTGTAGGTTTCCTCTATGTGTGTGGTAACAGTAAGTATAAGTCAAGTTAGTGAAGTCTGTATTGTTCTTATCCGTGGAAGAGATTTGTCTTCTGCATCTTAACACATCTGGAGGTTTGCATGTACCCACTCTCAAAGCACACATACCCACACACAGTGGGTACATTATACCACAAGCAGTGGTTATAATGGTTAATGCTGAATCAAAGGTAATGGAAAAAGAAGGAACAAGGTTCAGAGATACAGGTGAAAGGTTTGTCAGAAACACATCATGCTTGTGACTCAGTCAGTGTCATGCCTAAATGACACTGTTTCACATGGTGTGTAGAAACCCTTCCACCTCTCCTTGAGTAGTCAGGTTACTTAGAAAGATGATAGCATAAAATCCAGACTCCACTGCTCAAAATATTCAGTCAAATGACTAAAACTGAGGGGGATTTTTTGCTTGCTCTGGACTTTTTCCTTCTTCCTCTTTTGTGAGACACTACCCCCCCCCCCCCCCCACTAATGACAGGAAAGCAATCATTAAGCCAGTACCATAAAATTCAACATGATATTACCACATGATCAAATTCAAATTCAGCTGCCATACTAAGAGATGGCCAACATAAATGAGTCACGAGTCCACCAAAATCTGCTATACCACAACACTGTAAATCTATACCATTGCACAAAAAGGAACAAACAAAAAAGACAAAATACCACATTATAGAGAGTTCAGACTTGATTGGAGACTTGGCTCACAACATACAGAACGGCAAATGGGTAACGAGGCCAGCGTGCATGCCCTGGGGGCTTGTGAGTGTCCAGTCAGCTGGTGCTTAACTAAAGGCAACACAGAGAATCTGTGATTCACCAGCAAGTCATCGTGGTGGGATGCCTGAGGGTTGCCTGTTTTCCGCCCAGGGGATGAACGGTCCAACTGGGCGAGCATACTTCCTGTATTTATTTCAGCAGATGAGCCACTGCTGGAGATTTGTTCTCGTGATAAAACCATGGCCACTATAGTCAATGAATGAATGAATGAATGAATGAATGAATGGACACGAATGAGAGAGCTGCGCAACTTAATGTCTCAACTTAAGATATAGAAGAAAGTACTCCATGATACAAAACATTAGGAGGTCCCACTGCTTTCTGTAGAACCTCAAATATAAAAAACAACAACCACGGCATAAGTTGGCTTCCATGTTCTTTTGTCATGCTATTTCGCTTAAAACATTTTAGTGTTTTTTTAAGCCACTTCACAATTGTAAATTTGACTTCAGACACCATGTGTACTTGACACTGAACCATTTGGCTACATTTCAATGTGCCTTTCCCTTCTTGTGAGTCATCAGACATAAACAAGGCTTGACTAGGTGGACACAGGTAGTTAAAAACATGGAACTAATGTGTGCCTCTCAACACGCACATGAGCTTGACCTCATTTTTCTTTTCTGAACGGCACTGCCCCTTCAGATCAAATTTAGTTTCCACAGTAGAAACATAATAGCTAAACTTTCGGTGTGAACAAGTTAGTTCCGTAGGCCATTGTTGTGCTGGGCTGGTAAAGCACAAATCAATCCGAACTTTTGACCAATCGACCAGGCTCCCACGTTGACATTTCAAAAACACCCTGGGACAATGAACTTGTAAATGTGACAACATTCCATCCCTCACCCATTATGTAGGCACGACGAATGGGGTGAACCCTCTTAGGGGGTGAGTGGGGGGTGGCATGCATGGCAGCATTTTCCTGGGTCAGTTACTGACAAGTTGACAGTATTTTCTGCCTTAAAAAATACTTGAGAGAAATCTGAACTATTAATTCATCATCAAAGGATATGACTACTCCTTTTGTTAAAAAGCTTGTTGACCAACTGTTACACAACATGCATGAGGACAATTTTACTGTGAGAGTCTACACATATTAAATGGAGTCAACCTGACTTGAATTTGGTCCAGAGTTAGGCCTAGACTAGCGTATACCGAAAGATAAACACAAGATAAAAAACTTGTTGCACTGGTTGTTTTAGACCAGGCAGAAAAGGACGGGACAGGCAGCTATAGTAAGTTCTTAACTCAGATCTGTAATCAACTGGTACCTAACGTGTGAAGCCACTACGGCCATAATGTTAGAAAATGAGTAAAACAGCATTCCAGAAAAGTCCGTGCGAACAACGGTGGCTTCAAAGCAAGTAATTGCCAAATACAGGCTACAACAGGATGTGGAATTCGACGGCGAGAGTTCCATACAAGGGCGCATTTTGGTTCCGGGAGCGGCCTCTGCCAACTCCCAGAGAAGAAAGAAAGGAGGAGGGATCTAAAAGAGGATGGCTACGTGGTGCATAGCACCAGGTAGGCTAGACCTGCCATCAATTGACAGCTTGTCTAACGTGAAACTCACAAACAAACAAGGTCTGCACAAGTAGCTACCCAACCTGACCCTGCGTTATAACCACAAAGTGAATTCTGCAAGCTATTTTCCCTACAAAAAGGAGGTTTAAGTAGTCGTGGTGACCATTATCTTCACCGAAGCACATGAACTGTGCTCTTGATTGTCCCGTGGGGGGCATAGCCTACATTATTCGTGAAGCTTCTAACTCATAATAAGTAGCCTACCGCATCAATCATAGAGCATATTCATGCCATGGTGTCCAAGTTAGTATGGAGCAGCACCCAAATAGCACCAATAAAAAAACAAACGACGAGACAGACGACCCCCCCACCCCAACTCCCCTACAAAGGCCGACTGCTGGTGTGAGCAGTAGGAGCAACAGTAGGGCGAGAAAAGTTAAGGACTGACAGTGAGTAACAGTCTTCAGCCAGACAGTGCGGACTGTCTACTTTGTATCTGTTCCATGGAAGAGCTTTCCCACACGATAAAGATACTTTAGAGAGTTTTCTGCGACCCTAACTGTATTTGGCGACCAATTGTGAGCCAAATCGATTAACAGCTTCAAATACAGTAGCCAATGAATCAAGAATCAGCCGGGATACAACCCAGACAAAGCATGTGGTAAACCAAACAACCTAATTAGACGAAACTTTCACTGTACTCGAACAGGCGTTTTTAGTTACCGCACCACAAATGCAAGTTAACCGATAGGCTACAAATGAACAAGTGCTACTGTGGCCAGCTCGAAAAACAAAAATGCACACAAAGCGTAGACAAATCAGATTTGACCTGCTTTACCTCATTGTTAGGCGAGAATGGGGATCCTCTCGGCCGCTTGGGTTTTGGCTTCAGATGTGAGAAGAGAGTTACAAAGCAAAAAAAGAAAATAAAAACGACGATATTGAGGAGATACACATCTATCTACCCACTAAGGGGTAATTGGTATCAAGGGAGAGGGAGCAAAGCACACCTCGGCGATTTCCTGGTTTGGGAAAGAGGTGGGGGAGTGGAAGAGTGGATCTAGTAGTGGAGCGGGCTTGTCAACTCCAATCAGTATCCCAGACTCATCTCTCTTCTTTCTAAAAAACCAAAAACCAGAGAGAAGCCGACAAAATGTTCAGGCCTCACCAATTCATCTTCCCTACTTCACATTAACATTGTTAAACGGTCGATACCCGACAAATTTCCAAAGGAAGTGCCGTATGTCGCCGGTCTAATTTTCGTTCGCGACTGTAGCCCAACCTGCTCCTCCAACTCGAAGTAAGCTTTCATTCCAACCAGCTCTCCCCCCTCCCTCCCTGGATGAAGAAAAAAATCCACTCCGCCTTTCCCTAGCGGCTGAAGGCCATAATTCCTACCCTCGTTTAAAACGGCAACGGCTTGATGGTGGGGACGTATTTTAAAACGGCAATACATTGAAACAAGACATTTGAGTAGCCCATGATCATCTGCAATGCTATTAGTCCTTATCAGAATATATAGCCCTGTAATTTAAAAAATGTAGGCTATCTTAGCCTATGTTGTCTTTGAATTTTGGTGATTAATCAATGCAAGTAAAACGCTGCCTTTTAAGGCTATGGTCAGCTTTCAGGGTTAAAAATAAGGTTGCATTTTCTTCACACAGGCAGATATACAGTATTTAAGTGTGAAAATAGGGGAAACATGTGTTTGCATTTACATAATGTTAATTATATAATCAGATTTCCCCTCAAGGATATAATTTGTAGAAGACAAATTAGAGGGCTGATGGGATTAGATGCAAAGAGGAATGGTCTGTTTCTGCTTGTTTGTACCGAGTGTTTAAACACACTGCTTAATCTTCTCTAATAAATAGTTGGAAAATAGCTGTGCTAAAAGTAAATCAGAGTGAACAGTAATTTTAGATTCAGCTTCCTCCATCAGCCTCCTGTCTTGTCTTCTTGTGGTTGGCATACTTTTCTCGACATGTTGAGTGAGCATATTTTAAGGAGACCTCAGAATGACTTATGAGACTTGTTGTGTGGGAATTAGGTCAACAAGAAAGCTCTGTTCATTCATTCAGCCCTGGTTAGGCTATATGGTCAATCTGTGTTTTTTTCTTGCTTTCGGAAGTATTCTTGTAAGAGCTAAAATGAGGTAAGAAGTTGACGCAACATGGGAATGGAATACTGAGAGAGTGAGCAAGGGAGAGAGAATGTTAATGTAGGCCTACGGGAGAATGAAATTGGGAGAAAGAAAGAAAGTGTGCAGTCCAGATAGTTCTGGGCTTGTTGCCAAGATTGGAGAATCTTCAAGGAATTTTGAATGGAACCCAGAGGAGCTGACAGGGATTGTAGGCCCCTGACCCCCTTTGAAGCTAAATGAGAATGGGGATAATAGTGTGTTTTAGGTTAGTTTGTCAACAGTATAATAAGAAATACAGAATATCATGATGTTGACTTTAAATAATCTGGGTATAAATTAAAGGGAAACTACGCAGTTTTTCATGGACAACAAAAGCGACAAGTCCTTTGTATTATAGAAGTCTGCCCTCTACTGGCCTTCTGAAGGACATACACATGTTTGGCCACCACAAGATGGCGACTAATGATTACAATAAAGTTCTCAGACAGGCCCCTATGTTTTGAACTTTCATTCTATTCTATAGAATAATAACCAATGGTTATGTGTTATATTATTTTTTCATAAATATTTTGCAGCTTGAAAATCATACCCTTAGTTCTTCTACACCGGTCACTGCACTAATTGTTTTTATCAACTTCAGATTTAGAATATAATAAAAAAGGCAACACTGACATGACAAAATGTCAAGAATATGTGAATCTGACAATCAAGTGAATAAATACCTCCTGTCAGATCAAAAAAAGCCGAACATTTACCAGAAAAAAAAGTTTATATCGTAGAGCAATATTAAAACATGTTCTTTTTAGGTTAATAAATGTAAACTTCTATTATTATATTAGCAGTGTGGGTGCTAATATAATAAAACGTTGCCCATATTTGTTAATGCTTTTGTGTGTAATAGTATATACACTGTAGGCCATAATGATTGGCCAAACATCTATTAGCCTATGATGTACAAAAATTAAACATATTATGTTAGATTGTGCTATTTCATACAGGTATTTGATGTTGATGACCGTCATGTCGTGGACATGCAATATCTTTTTTCCCCTATCTAATTTCTTTTGGAGTCCACAATATTATAAAGTCACCAACACCAACTACGTGCAAGAAATAACAACATCTAAGGGTAACATGTTGATCTTCTGTTTATCAGTTATGTAATAAATATATTTGGTACTCTATGTCATTTTTATAATCTATAATAATCAATTATATCTATTTATAATCCATATAACATTTAAAATTTGTCCATCATTATGGCTCACCTTATATAGTTTTAATCTAGGCCTGTTTTATGACTGTGCTTTAGTGGTGTAAGGCTACACTATGGTAGGCTGCAAATCAGTGCACATTATGCAATAGTCCTGACTCTCCAATAAAGACCATAAAGACTGATTCTGTGGATCTAGTCCTGATACTGACAAATGGCCAGATCTTGGATCTTGTACCACCATCTGTGCCCATGCATGAGATATCTTAGATGAAAAAGCAGAGCTGAAACCAATTTATTTTTTTTAATCACACACAATCAAATTTGTGTTTCTTTAGTTCTTAAGCTATTAAAAGCAATTGTTTTTGCTTTTCAGAAAAGAAACAATGCCTTTGAGTTAAGATATATTGACGTGACACCAATCTTAAAGTCAAGGTGCAAGTTAAATAAGCCCTATGTGTTATATCAGGAGCAGGGTTGGATTATGGATTTTAAATCACAAAATTATTCCCCCAAATTTGGACAATTAAAGCAGCTACACTCTGTTTTTCATGCAATTTCAGGCAGCGCTATATCACATGTCATGAAAGGTTTGTCTCGGAACTGCATGTTTGCATTAATGGAGCGCTCACTCTGGAATATTTGATCCACTGAGGTAAATGGATTTACTTTACGGGCCTTGGCCCCCCTTGTGGCCCCAGGCCCTCTTACTACAGAACAGGCCCACTTAAGACACTGTTACTTCTGGTTAATATCATGTTTATGTTTTTGGTTATAATACCAAATTAGAATTAGACACAGAAATAAATAACATGATTACTTAATGACGTCTTATACAGTAAGTTAATTTACTTTAACTCAACGTGTCCACGTGCCTTCAGATTTATGACATATTCTGATGCTATTCATTGCCAGTTGTCACTATTTAAATTTACTTTATATCTGTCTTAGTAAGAAAAAGAACGACTTAAGCACTCAAAACTTGCAGTCTAGTGCAAATGGCACCCCAAAGCAGCGATAAGGTGACCTCCCATTTGTGTATACTTGCGTGAGTTCCTTAGATCTATATGTGTGTGTGTGTATGTGTGTGTGTGTACGGTACAGGGCTGTTGGCCATGCCCTCTGTCATTCACTCCGCAGATACCCCAGCGGCGCTGACACTCCGATTGCGAATCTGCTTGGAAACAAACTGCAGGAGCTCGGATTTCTTCGAACGATCGATGGCGGGTGCAGCCTCGCGAGAGGCGATGGTGTTTGGTTGCGCGAGGAAAGCAGAGAATTGACGCATGACCGATCGCTATCATAATCACACTTCCCCTCTTATCGTACCACCGTGCCCGACTGCCTTTTGAATTAAATATACCTCTTCCTGCCTCTGATAACTCCCTGTGAGATTGTGGGCCAAACTTTCTTTTTTGCCTGCTTCTTTCACGAACAAAGTATAGGCCAGATGAGGCATGAAATGAAAGGACGTTTACTAATCCTGTTTGTATGCCAACACAGAGTAAGCAGAAATAAGATTGATACTAATAACATAGGCTTCTGTTTTGGATTTTACCTTAAGGATTAAGGAACCAGTTTCTTGGAAACTCAACTACCTCAGGTGTGGACTTATAACAGCCAGGGAGAGTGATGTAGTATTCAGACACCCATCACAGATCTGTAGTAAGCAAACTGACATCCCTACAGCAAACAGGTAAAACAGTTCAGGCAAGTGGTCAACTAATGATCTTAAACACACATGAAAACTATTACAGACTGAAACGCAACTCCTGTTTTGCAAAGGCCGACTCACCTGGGACATAAATCACAGGTTAGGGAGCCCCTCAGGAGTCCAGAAGACCGCACGGGTGCAGAGTCCTGGGAGGGAGAGGGGTCTAACCCCCACCCTCATGCATGAACAGTCTTGTTGTAGAGGTAAGGGTAAGCCTTCTCCATCTTGAGGGAGAGAAATATTGTACATTCACACATCGCTATGATCTGTATTCATTTAAAACTGATCTTCAGTCTTCATCTTTTGTAAACACAAATTCTGGTCTGGACCATAAAGATGCACTTAATTGTGAAAGTGGGCTTTACAAAACAAAGTAATGCTGTTGCACAAGCTGTCCAGGTCAAGTGTGATATAGAGTATCAACTACCTGATGCAAATTGCACCGTATGCAGGAAGCCCCTCAAAAACCTGATAAGATTTCAGAGGTGACTAACTTGACATTGTTTATGAGTAAACACAGATACTTAAAAGTCACCATCCACTAATTGCAGTTTGACAATGAGGAATCTCAAAGGTGAGGCCCGAGCTGTGCTCTTCTAAACCACCCACCTGATGATCAGGTGCTCAGGAGAAGTGAAATTCAAAAATATCTGATCTTTGCTGAAATGAACAATGTTCAGGGAGTGTGTGTGAGTGTGTGTGTGTGTATGTAGAGGAGAACAGAGGGTGTGAAGTGACAGTCAGCACATCTGGTCTCATCAATAATGCAGGGCCCTTTAAACGGCAGTTTGTCACAGATTGAGCACCGCCTGCTGAAATCAACACTGACACCCAAGCCTCTGTCAGGGGAAACAGCCTGTAGAGCTTTTGGCAGCGAAAAGAGGGAGGCAGGGAGGGAGGGAGTAAAAGGGTACCCGGTAAAAATGACAAGTAAACATGTTTTCGCTCTATTGTTTATAACAAAGTAATGTTCCAAAATAGAGAAATAAAAAACTGAAAGTTAATTCTTACAAAAACAAGAAACAGCCAAGTCTGTGGTCACAATGTTTATTTTAGAAAAGTAGTAAACTAAAATTGCTTGTGAAGAAAACAATCAGAGAAAAAAAAAACAAAGGTAGATTCACTCCATCGATCAAATACCTCAAATACAAACACAATGATTCTCTGGACCTGTTGGCTGTAGGTTCACAGTCGCATTCAGCCAAAGGGGCATGTTGCTCTGACAGTCTATTTGCCTGTGATGAGAGGGTTCCTCAGCACGACAATGACAGAGTCCCCTCTCAGGAACATTTTGGAGATGTAGCGATCCTTATTCACGGGCTTCGACTTCTTCTTGCCTTTCCCACTCTTCGGCACCTCTGTCCACATCTCCTTCACGTTTTCCAGAACCATATTACAATGCCTGTTTAAACAAACAGCAGCAGAAATCAGCTCCTGATTATCACATAGCTAAAAGAGACATTTTAAAACTGCCACCAACTTCCTTGGTGTTTACAGATATAAAATCTAATTGAGATATCTCTTTCAACGTGGGGGGGAAACACCAATTAGGCTTGGTTAGGACACTCAGCCAGCCAAGGCAGGCTATACATTTCAATGACTCATCATAGATCCCAAGAGAGTTCTAGTTGTAGAAACAGGTTCTTATTTCCAGATTTCAAGCAGTATGTAGAACCAGTGACTGAACACTTGTAATTACATTTAGCTAGTATCTTCTCATGATCCTCTAGCTTTCCATTTCATTAGTATGCTGAGGGAAAAAAAGTCTTCTGACACAACCCACACACCATAAAATATATTTTTTGTGTGTGTGTGTGGACAGCCATCCCGCCAAAATAACTGTGTGGTGTTTCTCAGACAGCAATGGATGCAAAAGTAATTTTTACCTAATCTTTGGTTTAAATATAAAATTAGTTGTCTTGGATAGAAGCATCTGGCAATAATCGGAATATCTGTCACTGCACCTTTAGCCATTTCAAAATAAATGATGTAACATCAGTCTCCTGTTCTTCTTTTTTTTTTTTTTTTACAATGCACTTTGAACTACATCCCTTCGTATGAAAAGGTCTTCATCAGAATTTTGTTTTACCATCTTTGAATAACCACACCTGTCAAATGCTTTGACGCGCCCAAGGAGCTTCTTGTTGTTTCTGCAGTTGATGAGGACCTGAGTGTTGTTCTTCACTGACTGGGTGAGCACAGACAAGGGCCCAGTGTTGAATTCCTCCTCCTCACGTTTCTGGAGCTCCTCTGGAGTCATCTCTGACTTCGGCTTGTTTAGAAGACTCCTGACCAACGTAAATGTGAAACGGTTCAATATTTTATTTAATATTTTACCATTTTATAGTGAAATATTTAAAACATTTTTCTGGTGCTGCCACCGTTGACCCAACAAGTTTGAAATGTCTAAGAACCTGTATACCTGAGCCAACCCCATGATTGTAAAACACATGAACATGATTGGCAGCATGTAGTATTGGCAGTAACAAAAAAATTAAACTAAAACGGTCATCTATCTGACCTAGGAAAATGTGTAAAGATACTACTGGTACTTATAACCAAAGAGACAGAATGTTACAATTTCTCTGACTATCTACTGACTTGATATTAAAGGTTGTCACGTAGGCTTTGGCACCCAAAATGTGTCATAACGGGCAGCCACATTTTAAGCGTATGTTTTAACAATAAAGTTTATGTGAATAAAACACATTTACCAATGACATAGATGCCTTTTGGTATTCAAATTCATATTCAATTTTGTTGTTTTTTTATTGTTTTTTTTTCAAGTATGATGGTAGTAACAAGGTTACTACTCTCATACTGAAAAAAAAAATGCCACTTATGAGTTACCCAATAACATGTAAATGTAGGCATATAATACCGGGTTTATGACTTGTATCAGACTGAGGTTTGATCACAAATGGCTGGAAAGAATAATATTTTTTAAATAATTAAAAGACTAATTGGTTTATAAATACATTGCTCAGAATACAGGTTGGTAAGGTTTTAAACTATTTTAATTGGTTCTACGAACCTTACCTAACTGCAACTTCAAAACGTTACCTTAATGCTGGATACGTTAAATTTAGTTGGGCTATGTGGATTGGTTAGTAAGCAGTTTCGTTAGTAGCTCAAAACAGTAGGTTAACATTATGGCTAACGAATCACAATACCAAACCCTTTGTGTGGATAAAAATACCAATGTCAACGAGGAACACGATGACCCCATGAGTACCATACTATACGAAAAAGATAACCCGGTTGTTTAAACGCATGTGTTCTTAATAATATCATCCAGGGATATAAAGGAGCCTTGCAGGTACTGTGTATCGCTAGCTTGCTAGCGGCTCTGTCCAGTATGTTAGCGATTTTGTCTTCAATACTCTTACACAGGAAATATATGTTTTACGAAACCATGCAGAGAACTTACATTTTGTCGCTTCTTCCCTCAGTGACTTAATAAAATCTGCTCGTAGTTTTATCGGCGACTTTATTGTCTCAGCAGATGGTACTTCACGTTCATTGAACGCACAAGACACCCGTGTTGAACTCAATACTTCCGGGTTAACTTTTGCGCTCAACAGAAAGTCTTTCCGGGTTGCAATTTGAATAGCCTATTGTAAAGAAAAACGTTGAGAAATTTCAAACGTTTCAAATGTAGAAAAAAAAATATGCAGGCTACGTTGTTTTAACATACTTCATAATTAAAATGCAATGGCAGTACTACGATAATGGGCGAATAACTATTTTTTAAAATTATTATTATTAGTATTATTATTATTATTATTATTATTATTATTATTTCATTTTCTGGAAGTAACACCTGGTCTCTTCTTGCCTAAAAAATCCTCAACATATTTTTCACAAATTTACAAATCTAAAAGCAAAAACATGACTTGGAAAATTCAAGATAGCTCTAAGAAAGATGTTAT
The DNA here is from genome assembly GCA_030347295.1 of Setipinna tenuifilis. NCBI lineage: Eukaryota > Metazoa > Chordata > Actinopteri > Clupeiformes > Engraulidae > Setipinna > Setipinna tenuifilis. Next base: position 21,510,298 of record CM059279.1, on the reverse strand, counting down.
TAAAAGAAGGCTCCATCTGTGAGCAACGGTAAGATTTTTTTCCACATTATATAAAAATGTCATGCCCATTGCATTCAATAATTCAATTAATCTGTCTGCAACCAAACTCTGATTCTAACCTATACCTTGTGTAACCGTACCCCACTGGTCACCAGACATTTGATTGAAGTACAGAGGACAGTCACCTCAGTAACACGCGAGACGCTTTCCACACTTCCTTTCTGAGTAGTGGATACTGACACATTAGGGTGAAGAGAAAGGCGGAGGAGAGGACTGAACAGGTACCTCTTTGTTGTGTGACTGGTGTGATGGAGCACGGCAGAGACGGCCAGCCGAGTGAGGGGTAAAGTGTGTGTGTCGGGGGAGACAAAGATGTGTATCTGTACACTCCTTAAGACTCCAGGGATTGGCTTACTGGCGAGCGACAGGCAGGCGCCCAGGGGAGCGCAGCCTCGCCCGCCTGATTTCACAGGGTGGTGACTCTGCCAGGGATAATCGCACCGCACCGTGTGCCGACTCAGGAGGGGGGAACAAGACTTTTGGAATGACTTTACAAAGCCAAGAAGTACTGTCTGACTGAAATGTAAGCCCCCACCCCCCTCTGGCACATCCCACCCCCACCCCAGATTAGCCTGGTGATACAGCACAAGCTGAACCCCTTTCAAACAGCTCCCCTCCTTCAGCGAGGCTGCCCTTATATATGAACATTCCTCCTGAGAATGGAAAATAGACATGTAAAATTGAGCATGATTGTAACCACTAGAGTCGGTGTGAGCTTGTTAAGTACTAACTTGAAGGCAGGCATGTGTGCCTGTGTGTGTATGTGTGTGGTCTGGCTACAGGGTCTAGAAGGACCATCAGCCCGTGGGCTTCTGTGGAGCAGTACAGTAGACTCTGGAATCATTATGCTTTGATTTATCTCTCTCCCTTGGGGTTATATGAGTCTGAGGGAATGAGTGACAGAGAGGTGTCGGTTATTAGCATCGCCTGTCAAAGAGGGGATGTTATTTATTACAGAAATTAACAGCAAAAGTGTATCAAATACCGTTTCTGCGGGGCATGAAGAAGTCTGTTTTTCAACTCTGTCTGCCCATCTACCACCTATACCTCTCCAGGCTAACCTATTTATTACCTCATGCACTGACTAACAAGAGTCTGCCCCTAAGTACAGATAAGCCATAATAGTATAATCTGCTGCATGGACACGTCTTAATTAACCAGAAACATTGTTGTATATAACCACAGAGCATACTTCATGCTGCCTGTTCAGACCACAGACAACAAAAGACAAGATACTAATGCTCTAAACGAGTGATCATGCCATCTTTTGTCTTTTGTTTCAGGGAGGCACAGTTCCAGACATCCAGTATCCTCCAACAGACACTTGCACATCTGTGTCTTTTTTTTCTTGAAGATGATGTCTTACAAGAGCCCAGAAGAAGGTGAGGGTGAGGTGAAGGTGAGAATAAGTTCAGCAAGCCATGATGTAATGTGTGACTGTAACTGTATAGCCAGATCAAGAGTTCACTCCCCAAGAGATAGTTATTACCCATTTGCGTTTAGTATAGGTTCAGCTCGTCTACAGAAAAACTTCTATTGACAGTGTAACATCACATTACATGTTTTCAAAATGGCAAACATTGCTTATAATTGTTATCACAGCTTAACTGTGACAGATCAGATGCAATAAGTAAGGTCCGCTAGAGATGATTTTATTGGTGTTTTGGAACTTCTTTAAAAATGCATATACTTTGACAGCTCAGGTTCACTAGACCGAGTGATTGAGCTTAAGAAGTGTGTTGTGTATCCCACTTACTATATACTCCTTAACAGATCACTCTGATGCTGTAGAAATAAACAAAAAACATTGTTTGCGCTGTTCAATATACTTTAAAAAGCATGGTCTGGTGCAGATCATTAATGCGTATATGGCTGTGTTATATATGAATATGACTTATACAGTGGTGTTGTGACTAAAATAACATACTTGGCTAGTAATAGAGATACTGTCTAAATGTGTGGGCATCTGGTGGTGAGGATCTGACTATCCTATCCAATCCCACCGGAGCCATTTGGTTCATTACTGCATTGCCTCCGTGATCGCACACTTGGGATAGACACAGAGATGGCCCAGCAGTATTTAGTGGTGAACTGGCTGGGTAAAGTTAATCCCCTCAAAATTGTCATCACATTTTTACATAGGAATTGATGGGAATATTTTAAAGCTAAGTGTGTTTATGTGTGTGTGAGAGCAGGAGGGAGAGAGAAGAGAAAGCGGGGGGTGGGGGGGGATGTGAGAGGGAGAGAGACTGTGAGATGTGTGTGTGTGTGTGTGTGAGAGAGAGAAAAGTGGGGGAGAGAGGGAGAGAGAGAGAGAGAGAGAGAGAGAGAGAGAGAGAGAGAGAGAGAGAGAGAGAGAGAGAGAGATGTGAGGCTACAGCTGCATGCCCTGTGGACTCTTTTGAGGTGGACTTGTCATATCAGCATATCACATATCTCTTCATCACTTCTAATATTTATCACGTCCAAAACTAAAAGACATGTCAGGCAAATTATGTTATCTAATTTCATCTGACAAGATGCCCCAGACATAAAAAACCCTATAGATTTCAAACATAAATGTGTCTATCTCTTGCCAACTTATTTTTTGAAGAATGTGTAAAATGAATAGCTTGATAGCCTGCTCCTGTGGCATAGAAAACATATAATCAAATATTATTAGATAAGCTAATTTATAAGAGGCAGTTTTTGCTTTCAAGTTATTTAACTAATGTGAGTTATTTCATGTAAATGCACAGGTAGGGTACACATGTACAATGGCAAAACCTTCCTCCACAAAAAAATCTAACATGCATTTTTGCACATATAATAAAGAGATTTTCTTTCCATGATTGCTCTATATCTTTTTGTCAGATAATTTATTATCTAATGCAACATAAGTATCACATTTAACTAAATAGCCATCAGTTAAACTAAATGAATATGACCTTGGCTAGTTCTGTTTTTGCTTTTCATTTATATATATTGTCTGGACCATAACTCAGCATTGACATAGTAAAGTCCATTTCATCCTTTAATGTGGTGCCACTTTATATATAATGATTTTTGTGGCTGTACTACTCATACTCTTCACAATACAGTTGGTTTAAAAGGTTATAGTACACTGTGAGAATTTGAACAAGGCATGCATTGACCTGAAACGTGGATTTGATCACAGGTTCCTGTACAATCCCACTACAGTTGTAATGCCCATTGTAACATGTTGATAATATAGAAGAAGGGCCCAAAGATTATGTAATAAACAGCACCAAAGTGTGTGCTAATACTTCCCATCATACACAGCCATACACAACTGGCAATACTGACCATTTTGATGTACAGAACATAACATTAACAAGTGAGTAAGCGGATTTCTGAAGGTGCATGCAAGCTTGTTTTCTGTAAATTTGTGAAGGGCATACACACACACATACATACATACATACATACATACATACATACATACATACATACATACATACATACATACATACATACATACACCCTCTCTCTCTCGAGTGTTCATTATGATCGGCCTGGCATGTGAGCAGTGCTTTTCAAATAAACCATAAAGTTTTAAAGTTGAGTAATATGCTAAGTCTGCACCGTACCTTTGTCCTGCATGCCGCATAATTGCACGGAATATTTCTTAAGCCAAAAATCTTTGAAAATTGAATACACAGATTAAAGTTTCCTTTCTTCGTGATGCTCGCACCAAAACAATATAACGGTGAATAATAAACTACAGTTAAGCTAAGTGATGGTTCACTACATGTTAAGAGCAGTCGTGGCGCTGAAAGGAGAAAAATAATTTGGAAGTTCTGAGCAAAAGCTGCTTAGGTGCTCCGAGGAACTGTTCTTTCCAGACAGAAAAGGCCCGGCAAGGGATGCCTTACTTTGAGAGTGGTCATCCGGCGACCAAGGCGACAGATCAGCCAGGTTGGGAAGTTGATGCGAATAAAAGTAACTGGTTTGGCCTGAGAGCAGGTTGAAAGAACACGGTCCGGGGAGAGGGAGAGCGCACGGCAAGGACGAAGACACGTAGGATGCGGTTGCAGTCATCTGGTGGTGGTGTTCTCCCCCTATTCCAAAGTAAGCGTTGTCTTGTGCGCTGGGCAGCAGCCTCTCCGAGCTGGGTGGTACGGTCGAAGTTATGTGCGAGCTGTGAGAGAGCAGCGAGGCAGCGTAACTACTCTGCGAGGACCCCAGAAAAGGCGTTGAACTTGGATGTGAGTGCACAGAGTGTTGTAAGGCTAGAAGAGGTGGCATTGGCCAATAAATTGAGCCCGTGAATGCCAAACCTGCTGCAGAAGTGGATCCCATCCTAGGTCCTCTCTTCATCGCCAGTTTGGCTCTGGAGGCAGCTGTTGAACGCCGTCGGAGCTTTCCTGTCGTGCCACCGATGAAAACGTCCTCACTGGATGGATCCAGCATCCAGTAGTTTCCCTTTCCTGGGTCATCATAGTGGCGGGGCACCTTGACGAAACATTTGTTTAGGCTTAGGTTGTGTCGAATGGAGTTTTGCCAACCTTGCTTGTTATCCCTGTAGTATGGAAAATTGTCCATGATAAATTCATAAATGCCATTGAGTGTAAGCCGCCTTGCTGGACTTTGACGAATAGCCATCATGATCAAAGCATTATAGCTGAACGGGGGTTTCTCTGGTTTACCATTCTTCCCCCTGTCTCCCTTCTCTGCCTTCACTTCAACACCGTCTACCGTTTTTTTCTCTCCTTTTTTCTTCTTGTCGCCGGGTAACAGTTTGTCGATACATATGGAACTACAGCGTGCTTTACAGTTTCTCTTGTCGTCGTTAAAGGTATACTTTCCATCTCGAATAAGTGCGCTTCTGGGTTTCTGATCCGGGAAAATTTGATGGCGGGACAGGTTCTTGACACCTCCAGAGAGCGACGCATCCATGGCTGGACCGCGCTCATTCATCAACGCCTCGCGCTGGAATAACAGACTGCTTATACTGAACGAGGACTTCTGGAGGAGTCTTGCGGGAGCTTTCACTCCCTCCATGCTCAGCATCACCCACCTGGGTGCCGGTAGTAAGTCGTTTTCTTGAGAGGTCCGGAAGGATGTTTTTGGATAGTATCAAACCTTCGTGCGCAAAGTTCAGAACGAATGAAGCTCCACGTGAGACTCAAATGACACTAAATGACTTCACAGCGCTGTCAATCTCCGTGACTGATCAATGAACTCCCCGGCCCAATTATAACACTTCCTAAGAGCGTGAAACTCTAGCCTCTCACCTGCGCTTTGCCCAAGGGACCGCCTCCCCAGCTCTGCCCTTCCCCGTCTGTTTACAGAACAGTTTGGCGATGTGCCCGTCGAAGACGAACGGGCAGAAAGGTCTGTGTGTGTGTGTGTATGTGTGTGTGTGTGTGTGAGAGAGAAGGTGCGAAGTAGTACACCAAAGTATACACACACGAGGAGGTGAGTAGGTAAACAAACTGCTGCCATGCGCTAAGGTGATCCAGAGAACCACACACAGTCAACAGTGAAACAGCTCTCTACTTGTAGAGATATCTGCCCGGGGATACTTTTTTCTGTGCTGAACTTGACAAGCAAGGTGGTGTTAGTGTGTAAAAAGCACAACACAATGTTTTTTTTTTTTACTTTCACCCTTTCCCTATTTCCTCGATTTGATACGGACGGTGCTATGGCCTTAATCCCCAAAAATGGCAAGTGTATACTTGCTGGGAATGTACATCATGACTTACCGTGTGAAAAGAAAATGAAGGGACAAGCATTTCACCTGATGATAAATGATTAGGCGTCATTGGTTAAGCTGCTGTGTCAGGTTTCAAGGTTTGTGAACCTAGACATTCAGGGCAACGATTGTGAATTTAGTTTAATTGATCGTATACAAAACAACATTGTACATTAATAGTTTTATTTACAGCTTATTATACAATTATACAATATTATATTATATTATTGTAGGTGCATTATCATGGCTATTTTCCATGCTATGTACCCGTAATAAACAAAATGCAGCACTGCCTGAACATTCAGACAATGTCCTGTAGACTATGTTTAGGCAAAATGTAAAATGTCAGTTCATGCTATAATGTTTCTATTTAACAGTGCAAACTTGCGGAGCTAAAAATGTTAATACAGGTGTTGTAAGACGCGAAACACTGAAAATGCACTTGCTTCACGTCACCACTCTCCCATAAACTCTTTCCATAAAAATATGCAAGACAATATCGACAGGCCTAATCCCTATCAGACCTGAGACACTGAATTTCGGGGTAAAGTTTATTTCCAGGGCACTCGGTAGTCGCCAAGTCCCTATGTCCAAAGACGGCATAATTGGAACGCAGGTAACCTCGTGATATTCCATGCTGTAACAGCCGTCTAACAGTTGACAAAGCCTCTGAGGTGGGAACATCATCTGAGAAAATTAGAAAAACATAAAATTGCACCTGCTAAAGCAACATTTACGCTTAGGTTTACCAAAAATAAAAGGATTCGTTTAATTGAGATGTAATACCCTAATACGCTCCCAAATCCGTTGGGTTGTTTAATTATTATGTTTTTCCAAGTTCAAAATGAATAAACATAGGCTTTTCAAGGGGTGCAAATAGAAATTGTTTTTTATATAATGCGTCAGCAAATGTTTTCAAATGTTTAATGGCAAATAAAGGAATCCAATCAAATTGTTATTTTTTAGATCCAATCTAATTGTAAGTAATCTTTTTCTTACGGTTAAAATTGCCCATGAAAGCGATACCGACTGAGTCCAAGTTATGTCCCTTGGTGTGTGCTCCCACGACGCCCCATCCGCGTCCCTCATATACTATTCCATTTTGCCCGACCAGGAAGCTGTAAAAGCAAGTTTTTTTTGCATTCAAAATTCAAAAACACATTTATATGGACTAACATAAAGCAGGGTCAGAATTGTTCTTCTAAAGGAAGGTAATTATCCAACGAACTTGTATCCGATGTCATCAAAGTGTCGATCCTCCATGTGCATCTTCTGTATTTGGGCCACTTGTGTTACACAAGCCTGTGGAGTGTCAGAGGACCGGATCGCTGTGTGGTGGATAATTACTGCCTTTGCAGGTTCACTCATTTCCTTTGTGCTCCGGGGGTCGGCAGCACCCCAGTCAGATCGAGAGGTTACCCTGACTACATTAAGCATACAAAACAATCAGTATGGACAATGATATATATAGCCAACCATACAGTATGGGCAACTTTATATCGTATAATGTAGCCTCTTACCCGTATGCCTATCCATTCGACTGCACTGTATTCAGACCCGCTTGTATTTTTCTCTATCGTTGTGCAGAAGCCGTTCGCCCTGAATGAGTGTAATTCTTCATGCCATCATCTTGTCACTATATTTACTATATAGATTTGTAAACCACGTCGTGACGACGGACAAACCAGTATTTGCGAAGCTAATACGGAACAAGGACTTGATGTGGATTACTTAACCGTGTACTTTCCTTTCTCACGCGTGCAGGTCGCGCGGAGACGGAAAACTTTGCTTTGCACAAGAAGCCGCTGTACATGAGATTGGGATGATATGGCAGCAAAACACTTCCCTTACTATTGTTGAACTATTTTCGCAAGTCACTCCCATGTACACACAAACACGGAAGTAGTTCAGTTTGATTGAACAGACTATTCATGGTGCTTATTTAGTCATAGAAAATGACCAGCGTGCGATGGCTATCCAGTTCAGATCCAGAAATCCCCATCTTTCTTCAAACGAGGAAGCTATTTTATATTAAGGGGATATGACCGGACTAAACACATTCCTTGAGTGTATCGAACCACATAAAGAAACACAATGGCTTTCCACTCATTAACATAGCTCTTCATAAAGTCACAACTGTAAAAATGGATGCTGTCAAGGTGACATAACATGAGGGCAAGGTACAATATATTTTTTTCAATTAAATTTAATACATTTTATGTTTCTAAAAAAATAAGTAATAGTAAAGTTAAAAGCATACCTACAATACACAAAATGCTTAGACCACTGCTTACAGTGAATTTTCTGAGGGTAATATAAAAAGTGAAAAAAAAAAAAAAAACTACCCCACTCAAGCTGGAATTACCAGGTCTGCAAGACCACCTGATTCTAACACAACAGTTCTCCAGTAGGCCTTTCCGTCTGTTTGATATTGACAAAAGTTCCTTTTGTGACATAAATGCCAGCGGGGCCGGGTTTTGGCTACCCAGTACAGCAATGGAACTTCCTCTTCTTCATTCTGTCCAGCGGTGTCCACAGTGAGGGGCAGTGCAGACGTAGTACAGGCGCATGGCATCCTATAAAGAACACAGACAAACTTTAGTCTCCCAGCAAAAAAACACTTCACTGTTTACATCCAAACTTCCAAGACAGCATCCTCTCATATGACCACACACACAATTTTCAGCATACTGTTTTGCATTTGCTTTTTATTGTTGATAGAGCAGCTGTTTTACAACAACACAAATATTCCTTGGATTTCAACTATGAGGAAACAAATACTGCACAATATTGAATATGCTTTCTCGAATGTGTAATTTGATAAACCACCCCAATATTACATGAAGTGGGGAGACTGGATCATGGGAAAGAGAAGGTCTCTGATGACTCGTGAGATATGGATTTCCTTGCGGAAGTTCCCAGAAGTTACTCAAAGGCGCCATCAGCTTTTGGGGGTGTTTTGTAATACCGTTACACTTTTATACCATTCAGCAAATATCTCCTCACGATATGCTAGTTCTCTATTCCCCTAGTATGCTGAAAACAAAAATGTCTTTTTACACAGCACAAATTCTATGAACTAGAAACAGGGGCAGCTCGTTTCTTGGAAGGCAGGAGTGAGCTAACTGCTCTTGCACATTTTACTTGATCCTCGATATAAATAAGAAATAAGCTGTGTTGCACAAATACGTCTGCTAAGAAAATTGCTGAAACAAACATGAACACAATATCAGCCAGAATCATTGGCAGTGCCTTTAACAGGCAAATTTGTTTTTCTCACACATTGTAACCCTGTTACTTAATGGGCTGTTTTTTTCTTAAAAACTAGTTTTTGTTGAGAGTCAATACATGGCTGTTTTTTAATCAGTTATTTAGCATTTTTGGCCTTAAGTATTTCGGTAAAAATACACACCTTGAAAATAAATGAAAAAAATCGAATAGTTCCTAAATTCCCTTCCAAAATTTCCTGTTCATGTAATTGATGAGATATTTGGTCAATAAAAAAATTCAGAAAAGTACTGAACTGACTTTCCAAATGTGCAATTTATCACTCCGTTTTTTTTTAACTGTGATCACAGAAGAGCTGAAGAGAAGGTTAGTGGAAGCCCATATTACTTTACCTCAGCTTTCATGCTGTGGGACTGGAAGAACACTGCCTCCTTGTGGCCACATCTGAAAACACAGGGCAATCTCAGATTGCACATCATCTTTTGTATTTACGCTGTAAAATTTTCATCCAACTCAAAAGGCAAAAGCAGAGCCCGACCACCATTAAAAGGAAAATTGAGCAGACGTTGACCTCTTTTAGCCTCTCCCACTGGGAATTAAATAAAGTTGCAATATTTGTCTACTGCAAGATTATTTCAGCCCCGTGGAGAGTCCAAAAATGTACACTACTAGAGAAAACATGGTGGACAAAATTAATTCTCTATTGGGGGAAAAGCACACTTACTTAGGACATGGGTGATCCTCTGTCCTGGGTAGGGTTGGATCCTGAGATACATCTGCAATGATCTGCGTCAACTCACTAAAAAATACATACAAGAAAATACTGTGAATGAAGGGCTTCACAAAATTAACACTGTGTGAAAGAAAACAAGTTATTAAAGAGCACTATCCCTCCCCACCCACACAAAACGGTTCCCAAGTCTCTGGTGATGGGTTAAAATGAACGAACACACACACACACTTACTCGACTTCATGGGTGATCTTGTTGACATAAATGCAGCTGTTGTCTGCCTCTTGCTGGTAATCACAATTTCTGCACTGTGGCACACAAATAAAACAGAGGACATTTTCAGGTATCATATCACAGCCTCAAGACACATCCCTTACAACACTTACTGAATCTGAATCCAAAGTGTGGGTACTACTGTTTATGCTTAGCATTAAGTACATTAAGATCTTGGTAGCCCCAACATTGTTATTTTGGTCTCTTTAGGTGGGTACTGGGTCTTAATCAGAGACCATTCATAGTCTTAATGTCCTTGAAATCGTGGACATATCTTCTCCAAGCTGTGATACACTGACCTTTTCCAAACAACACAGATCTCAAAACCCCATTAGGCAACTGGCATCGTATAACCAATGGCGGGAGGGGGCCTTCTACTTGACCCCCTCATTGCTGCTTCCAGGTATATGTTCTTGCATGTCTATAAAGCCAGGGCATTGCTGTTAAAGAGTTTAATGCTCAATTAATTTTCTCTATATAAACAATTGTGGTTGTTGTTATTTCACGCACTGACATTCGTGACATAGGCTAACACCTGTAAATTAAACCACAACCTTAACAAACAAAGCAACTTACTGCATATAATAGGATGCGATTTTCCTTGTCTTCCTTTGGGTACAACATGTTATTGCTGTGAAGAACAAAAAAGCAGAAAAGATATAGGTAGCCAGATACATGCGGCGCACAGTTGAATCTGCTCACCACAGGATAGCTCATTTACTAGCTACAGTGCAAATCCACTTTGGGAAACAAGACCTCTACTGACTCTGCTAGATGTAGCCTATACCATTGTTCTCTGTACTTTTATTGCCCTGAAGGAAGAAACTCAGCACAGTAACTTTAAAATTAGATGTACAGTATAGTTACAGCTAGGCATACGTACAAGACATCAAAAAGTTTACCGACATCGTTATCATGTCTTTTTTGATGAGTGGCGTTCATCCACTTTAGCTAACACAGAAAGCATCACTAAAACTTAAATTACTCAGCTACGAATGAAACATACAAGCCTACTCTCCTTTTCCTAGACGCAATCCTGTAATCCTTAATAATGACAGATAGGCAATAAGTCCTCATAGTTATCTTAAAGGCAAGTTGACTACAGCAGGCTACTGTTGTTCAGCTTTCTTACCATTCCTGACAGAATCGAATACCGACAAATCCCGGTTCATACGTGCCACCATCTAGATCCATTTCAGCGCGTACTATAACTACCAAAATAACGTTATTGTTTTCTTTTATTTATATAACTAAGGTATATTTCTCCAAGATATACACCGACATATACACGCCTACAGGCACATTCAATTCCCCCAGCTTTGCGCTCTTACCATAGACAAACAGCTTGGGGTAAATCTTGAACATGTTGGTTTGAGCAGCGCCCCCGCGTTGTGGAGGACTTATAAGCAACGTCTCTGTCATACATTTAATTGGTTGTAAAATGAAGATTAGTTTAAAATAGTCATTGCATACATTCAATTACAAATGAATTTACAGCATAGTTTAATAACAGCATTCAATAAAGGTTGACTACAGATTTAATTCCCAGACTTCATTGTCATCCGAAAAGCATGTTGACATTAGTAGGCTAACTGTGGGTAAGCTTCTATCAAACTAGTATACTCTTTCTATAGCAGAACCTGTATTGTATATTGTCACTAAAACAGGAAATGCAGACCACACCATTTGTAGCTACCCATTTAAAGTTCAGTGGTCAGATTGGTTGTAGCTCTGTGCAGTAGTATACAGATGTGTTTGATAGACGCCTGTTGATCCCACCTCTGAAAACTTCCTGTCTATGAAATCTCTGCCAGACCAAGCTTTGTCTACAAGCTTGGTGCAACAGCCAGGCTATGAATGAGTTGCTGTGTTGCATGTACACCAGGGGGCACAATTGGATGCCATGAAACGTCATCAAGTACAGTCGCTCAACACTACTGTCAACCACTCAAGCAATGGTAGTAAAAAATCCCAAATCTGACATCAAGGATACTAACCTGTGTGTGTGTGTGTTTGTGTGTGTATGCATTGTATATGTGTGATTGTGTGTGTGTCAATGTGTGTACTTGGTTGGAGGGATTAGAGTACTGGGACTGCTCTGGTGTGAGTGTGTGGTGCGTGTATGTGTGTGTTTATGTGTGTGTGCATGTAGGCTATGTGTGTGTGTATGTGCAGGGAGGCCACAGTCAGGCCTGCCCCTCTCTCTATTTTTAGCCCACCCCCCACCCTGAGCCTTTGATCCCGAGGCTAATTCTCTGGCTCGTCCAAATCCACTCTGACGTGAGTAAGAGTGCGACCCGTGAAAGTGCAAAGCTGAGGACGGACTGGAGCTGTCAAAGAGGGTAGCCAGGCACACCAAGGCCCCCCCCCCTGAGTCCTCTTTCCCAGCGCAGGGAAGGCGTGCAGAGAGGAGATGACCCTAGTGTCTGTCACCTTCCATCCACCCATGCCTGGCTGGCTGGACAGTGGCGGCACTTTCTAGATGATGCTGCCAGAGGGACAGTCCCCTAGCTCTCTCTGACGTCACCTGTCCTGCTGCTGTAATCTAATGAGACGTTAATCCCACTCCTCTGCAAAGCTCCTCTGTTGTGTGAGAGAAAGATAGAGAGAGAGAGAGAGAGAGAAAGCAAAGGAAGAGAAGGAGAGTGGGAAAGGTGGGGGAGGTGTGTGAGTGGAAAGTGGAAGAGAGCAAACAGCTCAGAGAGAGAGAAAGACAGACCTCACTCAGCTCACCAGGTCCCAACGCTACTGGTCCTGGTACCGGGCCCCACCTCCTCACTTCTGACCACCAGACGTCCACCTCAGGCCTCACCCTGGAGGCCAACTGCCCCGGTCGGGCGCCGGCGGAGGGTGGGTGCTGTGGGAGTTGCCCCCACCCTCCTCATGCCGCCCCACTGCCGCAGGTCACCATGCCTACCATAGGCTGTGTGGAGGTGTGCCACGACAGAGGGGATGGATGCCTGCACACAGACAGGTAGGACTCTCCAGTCCACAACTCCACTGAGTTGTGCATGTTTGCAGCAAGTGTACTTAAGTCATGACTTAGACTGTTTACAATGTCAGGAGGGACTTTTACTTCGGTGAGCCTAAAGTGCTGGAACAATTAAGTAGCAAGGTGATAAATGTGCTCTATTTAAACTTTAGACCAGGAGACAAAATTGTTTTGGGTTTACTAAAAGTACACAGAGTTTTAGAGACTTGAACAAAATAAAGCACTTTTCTTGTGTATGCTGGGCTGTGTGGATATACTATTTTGTGTGAGGCTGCATGCTTTCGCGAAATGTGTGCACCTGTGTATGTTTTAAATTCTTCTTGTCATTGTTTGTTTACCTGTTCCTGAGAAGATGTAAAATACTAAGCACGTGCTTGCAAGAAGTCATGAGGATTTGTTAGCATCCTGCTTCATCCTCTGGCCACGAGGCACATCCCCAATCCGACACTGACCCCTCACGTTGCGCGAAGCGCACTGTGTGGTTGCTGCAGCCACGGTGTTAGCTTGTTATTGACTTATTGTTGACAGGAGGGATTGGGGTGTGGTGCAAGTCTGGATTACCAATGCGCTAAGCAACTGTGGTCATAGAGATTTGAAAAAATTGCCACAGTCTGCCTTCAGTGAAGTGTGGTTGCCAAGGCAAACATGCTGATTGTTTTACACAACTGAGTCATCAAAAAGTCCCCTAGCCAGTCAGCCAGTGGCAACCGTCACTGAGAATTGTGACATTGAGACATCCTTTTTCAATTTATTTGTAGCAAATGGAAAGAAAACGTAATCTCTCTCTCTGCTCTTTCTCTTTCTACTCTCCCCTCTCTATTTTTCTTTCCTTCTCCTCTTCTTCTTCTCTCTCTCCCCCTCTCATATCTTTTACTCATGCTAGTAACATTGGGGGTAAAAAGCTTTTAAAAACTTGCCACTTGTTTCCGTGAGTGGCAGTTTCAGTGGAAGGTGCAAAAGAGGATTCCGTTACCAAAAGTATCTTCAGGTCTTCTGTAATCCACTCCCCAGCTTCCAACAAGCAAAAACAGCTTTGAGAGCAGGGGCACAAAACACAGTTTATACCGCAGACACTTAGAAAATCAACCTTCGGGAGGTGCTGAGATTATAGACATGGCATGTAAAGTGAGCAGCAGCTTACTCACTCTGTTGTTAGGCAATTTGTCGGCAATTAGGCTGAATTTTCCAAGGTGATACAGAAAGTGACAGTGGCAGCAAGTGGCAGATGGCTGATGGGAAAAGCACCTAGTTTCCTAGAGGGGGACCACTGACACTGAATCCCCTTGACTGGCTTTAGTCCATGAGGACATGTCACTTGGCAAACCCACACACTCCAACAATCCTCTACTGATGAAAATTGACTGGGGTTAAGGGGGCAGCATAATCCATTTTGATATTATCAGAGCCCTCTGTGACTGCTATGAGCAAAGCAATCTGTGCCACGGCCTTGCAGATGGTAGGGTTCAGCACTGTGTAAATGTTGAGATTAAGAGGGGGGTTGGGGCAATATGGGAATACCGTGCAATCTCTGAATCCTCTACCTATAGGTGTCAGGATGTGCCTATTGCCATTTAGATGACCTTCAAAGTAGCATAGACATATTTAACCAATACACACAAAGGGAAATAATATAATCTATATTATCAACAAATAATATAAACCAAAAGGCATTTCTTTTTCTCTCTTTCTATTGAATTTCGGCAAACCCCTTCCCTGTCGCATATGTTGCATACTCCTGTTTTGGGCCCCTGATAATGTCATGTGTTGCACAACGACTTTAGACAGTAAATACAGCTTATATAATTTCATATTCCAGTGACATTATAATACATGCGACATTATGCGACATTCAATCATTTAATATGATATTTAATGTCATATTTTTCATTGTAGCACTTTTTAAAACCAGGCCTCCATTTAACTAAAGCTAAAGCTATTTCTGTGTGAATTCGGGTACTGTGGGACATTGGGTAATGGGGGTGATGTAATTACTTCCTTTTCTAACCATAGTCAATGTGAGTTTTATAGGTTTGCCATGGAAGTCATGTGACTGACATTGCATAAGTTGTGATCTGTCCAAGAAACAACATATGCGATAATATCTTAATAATATGTTTTAGCTATACTTCTTTTTCCCCCAAACATTACTTTGCTGTCCTACTTTATCAAATTGTTTTGATAAAGTGGGACAGCATAATTTGGGTAGTCTGGGACAGTCATTTAAGCTTTTTAATGGGTACAAACATGCATTAGAGATTCCTTAAAGTTGCACAGTTACCCTAAAATGTTGTCAAACAGTGTAGTTGTCAAGCAGTCTGTCATTGTATTTTAACTTATTGCCTGATTAATGACCAGGTGTTCTAGGCTAGATTAACACAGTAAGATTTAGCTAAACTTACCAACAAAGATAACAAGCACACGAGCCATCAATTAGCAACAGTAGCTTACTAATAACTAACTCTTTTAAATGTATTACAGAGAAATGGCACCATGTCAGGATCACAGAGGGAAACAAACAAAGAAAGGAAGACAAAGAGACAGGAGTCAGAGAGTCAAAAAGAGGCTAAATCAGTGAAATGAGGGTAAAATGAAAAGAGGAATAGCTGAGTACATGGAGCTGATGAACTTCGCCTTTTGGCAAGGACCTGGAATGTCCCCAAATCAACTCTGCAGTGGCGAGCTAAAAGAACTGAACTTATTACTGTAGGGTATAAGAATATATCTCTGTAGTCCTGTTTCAGTTCTCTTAAGCCTCCCGCACACTAGAGCTATCTGATAAGCAAAAAGTAACTTGAGACCGTTTACTCAGCAGATAGCTTGCTGTGTGTGCCTGATTTAAGAATATAGCTCTGTAGTTCTGTGTCAGTTCTCTTAGTGTAACACTAGAAAGGCTTTTAAAATGGTGGTTATTACAGTTTCTCTGAAATGCTAAACTAAATTTCTGAAACCTTACACCATTTTCTCAAAGCTATAAACACAAACTCCAATTGTCCAAAAGCATCTCCCAAAACTCTTGACTCTCTTGGGAGGGACTTGGCTCTCTTGCTACTCTCCCTTGCTATTCCTTTACCTCCTCTTCCTCTTCCTATACCTTTACCTCCTCTTCCTCTTCCTATTCCTTGCCACCCCCTCGAATTCTCTTTGTCTCTAATGGGCATCCATTTTCAAGCTGCAACTTCTAACAACCTGGTTGCTCTACCAACTGGCTTATACTGGTGGTGTCAACTCATTTGAAATGAAGGAAATTCAATTCAGAGTTGTTGTACATTTGTGCTTTGTGTATTTATGATTAAATGTTGAGAAAAATGTTTACCATTTTCCATCACGTGTCAAACAATTTCTCAGCCCAGATCAAAAAAAATGTAAAAACTGTATACATAATTTACCCTTTCCCACCACTCATACATGGTGTTGTGTAAGAGGTGCTGAATTTCAGTTGAATTCTAACCCTACCATTTGGAAAAACTGCATGTGGCACTATTGAGGTGTTAAAGAAGCCCTGGTTGATAGTGACTTTCACTTCATCTTTGTTGTTGTATGTTTTGTCTGTGATCTTCCTCTTGGCAATGCCACCTAGATTACCTATGGGTTTCAGGTCAAGCAAGTTTGTCCTAATCAAACACAGTAATTCCATGGTCATACAACCAGGTAGTGCAACAGGTATCAGAGACAAGATACAACAATGCAGATGAGCTGAAAGCCACTATCAAAGCAGCCTGGGCTTTCATAACACCACAGCATTGCCACATGCAGATTATCTCTATGCCACACCACAGTGATGCAGCAAGTCTTGCAAAAGTAGGCCCAACCAAGTATTTAGTGCATATGCATGACCACACTTTTCAGAAGTGTGGTCTTGCTTTTTAGTAGTTATATATGAGTTATATATGAGTCAAAATAGTCTTTCTAGTCTAGTCTAGTCTAGTCTTTAAACCGCTCCATTAAATCAACATTAAAAATGTAGAAGACATTTCTACATTGTGCACATTGCAACATTTCATTATGGCAATTATGCTTCTAATACTTCTAAGTCACTGGAGTTGCCTCAAAATCACTGGTACTGTCCGCCATGTTTAGTGAAGTTGGAGGTTTAGACCGGTTTAGACATAGCCAATGCTTTTATTGTACAGCAGTTACTGTTTATGCTCAAATTCATATCTGCCTAAAAGTAATGCAGTATTTTCACAGTTATTGTCTATATTCAGGAAAAACGATGGAATAATGTTGGAAATCTGCCATTTTTTAACATTGTATTTTACAGTGTAGCATACAAAGCAGTAAAGTAAATTTTAAGTGACAGACGTATAGACACTTACTGTATCAAGGAAAGTCACAGGCTGGGTGGATAAGGGAAAGCTTAAAGGTCTTCTTAGGACAGGTGTGTGTGTGTGTGTGTGTGTGTGTGTGTGTGTGTGTGTGTGTGTGTGTGTGTGTGTACTGTGGGGATCAGAGGGATACATTGTGAGTATGTGTGTGTGTTTTAGAGATGACAGAGAGAGAGAGAGGGAAACAGTGAGAAAAGGACAGAGAGAGAGAGAGAGAGAGAGAGAGAGAGAGAAGAGAGACAGAAGAAGAGAGAAGGAGAGTGTGAGAGGTAGAAAGAGAGAGCGAGACATGTGAGAGGGAGAGAGAGACAGAAAGAGAGAGAGAGGAGGTAGACAGCATCTGTCAGCTGCAGTTGCTCAGAATGCAACAGTGTGTCCTGCTGGATGACTGCAGCACAAGGCATCTTGCGTATGAAAGCCAGAGCCACTTCAAGCAGGCCTGGCTGCTGCACTGAGACTCCTGATTAAAGGGGTGTTGTGGTGCCTGTTGCAACTTAAATGTCTAGAGGAACGAAGGAGTCATTTGTAGTTCGTTGCACTCGGAGAGCATGCCAGTGCCTCTTTATTAACTTTAAGATTCACTTCTGAGTCCCCCGTTGCCCCGGTAACCACCCATTAGAACGATCAAGTGCGCCCCCTTCACTCACCAGACACACACGCACGCACACCATGCAGTATGGGGAGAAGCCCCAAAAATCCCCAGTTACAACAGTGCCCCAGGCACCGTGTGTGACCTAGTCACCGGTGTACTTATCTCAACCTGGTATCTAATTATGAAGGTGTGTGTGTGTGTGTGTTCGACTTTATTTACTCTGTGCATATACTGTATAGCACAGTATCACTATTAAATGAAAGCACTGTGCAACTTTTTAAAATTAACTAATCATCTTCATAAGTAGGTAGATGCTTAAATGAGTCATTACCAGAGAAATGAAGACTGCAATATCTGGGTGTCTGTCCTGAGACCCTCAGACTCACAAAGTCTTGAATATCGCGGGAAGCAGGGTCACGTTAAGAAATTCTGACTTTACTTACCTCGGTGGACATGACACTTTTGTATTCATATTTGGATTAGTTGCGTTGAAAACACAGGTTGAGGGGAAGGGAAAACAGTCCATTTTTACAAGAGTGTTAGTTTACTTAAAGCCACTAGGGGCAAGGCCATTGAGAAAAAGCTCTTAAAATTGCATAGTATCTCTTTAAGATGTGGTAAAACCTGGTCTGTGGAAAGCAGGCTTAGCTTGGGTTGTGGGTATATTTGAACACATTTTTGTATTAAAAAGATCACATTTTAGTTTTTAGTTTTTACCTTTCCAGACATCTAAGATTGCCTATAAGAAAGACGTACTCCTCAAGAGCTGCATTAGTTAACACATGTCTCATGTGTTATCACAAAAATAAACCTTGTGGCCAGAGGCTCTCTCAGGCAAAGGGGCCACGCCACACCTGTCAGCTGTACTTGAAGAAGGTCAACCTACAAACCCCAGTAGTTTTTTAGATGCTTGTGCAGTGAACAGTCTGTGGTAATTGAGTAACTTTCCAAAAAATACCAGTGTACCTAACAACATGAGGACGGCAGGGCATATTCTCTACCCCAGCACTGTGGTTAATTAGGACAGCTACTCATAAATGCCTTTTAATGCTGAAGCAGTTACTGTATGGTATAGATTCTATACTATAGAAAGTAATAGGGTGTATAGGTGTTGTGGGAGTTAGGGTAGGGCAGAGAGAGTGATGTTAATTTTTACACTGACGTTCCTATCTGTGCAGTGGGATGGATCTGATGAGGCCTCTGGACATGACTATGGAGGACATTCCACTGGACACAAAATCAGAAAACAGACTTCCTATTCAGGTATGCATTCACACATCTCTCTTTCCTTCTCTTTACTTCTCTCTCTTCTTCTTCCTTCTCTCTGTCTTTCTCTCCCTCTCTCCCTTTCTGTCTGTCTCTTTTTCTCCCCTTCTCTCTCTCTCTCATTCTCTCTCGATGACAATCTCTCTCTCTCTGTCTGTGGAGGCCTCCATAACGCTCCATAACCCCGTATCCTCCCTCCTCTTATGTGTCCTCAGATCTTCCCCGACCCGGTGGAGGTGGTGCTGGGCCCGGAGGGCACGCTGACGTGTGTGGACCACGGCAAAAAGCGCCTGCCCTCCATCGTGGTGGAGCCCACGGACGTGAGCGAGGTGGAGAGCGGGGAGCTGCGCTGGCCCCCCGAGGACATGGACTTCGAGGATGACGAGGACCTCTTCCTGGAGCAGTGCATCCCCCCCGCAAACATCGCAGACTGGGGGGTGGACGAGGAGGAAGAGGTGCAGGCGGTGTCTGTCATCATGAACCATCATCAGCAGCACACCTCATTGTTAGGTAGGGAGGCCATCCTTTAATGCAGGGAAGCTGTTTGGGTTTTTTTAATGTTTTTTTGCTTTAATGGTTTCATTTTCTTTTTGTACTTTGGTATATTTATTTCCCAATTCCTTACATAATTTCTTATCTATCTATCTATCTATCTATCTATCTATCTATCTATCTATCTATCTATCTATCTATCTATCTATCTATCTATCTATCTATCTATCTATCTATCTATCTTTCTATCTTCCTGTCTGTCTGTCTGTCTGTCTGTTTCTTTCTTTCTTTCTTTCTTTCTTTCTTTCTTTCTTTCTTTCTTTCTTTCTTTCTTATTTAGTAATTTCATTTCAATGTTGTCTCTTTGTGTCTGTCTTTCTCTCTCTCTCTCTCTAGATCTCCAGCCGGATGATTTTAGGGATGAGACACCAACTTTACCTCCCGAGAGTGCCCCAGCTCTAAACTGAGACTCGTCATCACAGCCCCCACCCACGAAAGCCATGATGCAGCCAGAGCATCAAGCAGAGGCTGCCCCTGGAGCCCACCTAACATGGCTGTGAACACATCACATTCTGATCACATCTGACCTGACCTGACCTGGATTGTGGACACTTTGTGGACACTTAACTTTTTACATGTCCCTCACTGCACTGTGTAAGGCAGGCTGAGCATTCCTCTACCGATTTGGGGAGGCAGTATGTTACCGCAACACTGTTTTCAAACGATGCATTTGTGAAGCAAAACTTTTAGTGTCACACTGTCATAATACTTTGTGTTCAATGACCAATGTGTATGAATGAAAAGCTCCATAACCACATATCACAATAGTTTTTTAATGCTCTCAAAATGGCTGTGAATACTATTCAAATAATACAAAGATGTTAACCAAACACGTAAAAAGTGCAAATGTGTTTAGATGATTCAGTTTTTTAGGCTATGTTGAGTAATCATATAACCAGAAAGGATATGTTGGCACATAAGTTATTTTTTGGGAAGTGACCCTTAGTTTACTAAAGGCTTTCTCTCCTGTATTTCTCTCTCTCTCTCTCTCTCTCTCTCTCTCTCTCTCTCTATCTCTCTCTTTCTCTCTCTCTCGCTTGCTCTTACACACACACACGCACACACACACGCACACAGTTATACCGGAAGAACAAAATAACATCTGACTTCGTATAATGTAAAATGATTAAGTTTTATGTTTGGTTTACCAATTAAATAAACACTTCACTGTTACATACTTTACTGTGTAGTCATAATGTAAATGAGTGTTTGTGTGTTTGAAATATTAGTTTCATTGCTTGACAAAGTTTGTTTGCTGATGCTAGCAGTTTGTTCTTCTCTTTTTTCAAAAATAGTTTTTACGTGCAAAACATGAGAATCACACAACAGCTGAATTACCACAGTTTAGTTACTGATGGGTGTTACTCATGTAGTCATGTCTGATCACGATACAGGACAATTTTCTTATCAAAAATGTATTCAAAAATACCAGCTGATGGGAAATGTAAAAGTAATCTAATCAAAACATCACCTAATCAAATTAACAACGTGTCTCTATCTTACTACTCTATCTTACTACTACCTTTTTACTTAACAAAAAATATTTAAAAAGTCACCTGTAAAAGTGTTAATATGCAGCATTTTTGAAGTTTCAACTTCTAATTGTAATTTAGTTGTGCCCAGTTAGCTCCTGAAATCAGGAGCTAAAATGTACTAGAAACCCCAAAGACCTTCACCATGGTACGGAAACAGCATAGGTGAGGCAATAGTAGTGAAAAGAAGAAATATCAGCTGCCAGATCCTTTAACTTCCTGTTCTTGAAAGAAGTTGCAGCACTGAAGGCTTGACTCTTGAGGCTTGAGTGCACTAACACAACATTCAACCAGCTGAGGTCTTCAGGTCTTCAGAAGGCAGGTAAGCTTAGATTCTTCAAGATGTTGTGTGGTTCTTTTTGTTGTCCGTGTTTGTAAGTGTCACAATTATTTCAAACATTGCTGTACCAAGACTGTTAAATTTGGAATAGACTACAGTTTTCTTCAAAACGCAAAACGCAAAACGCAAACTAATGCAATGTGCTAAACAAATCGGAATAAGAACACAAAAATAAAACTAAACACAAACTACAAAGCCTCAGCAGACACAAAACACTGAATAAAATAATAGGGAGCCGAAAAGTAGGGAAAAAATGTAATGGCTAATTAAACAAATAAGTAAGGTAAAGCGTATGCATCAATGTGTCTTTAAGATCAGACGGACCATGGTGTGTTGCTCTTCAACCCACATGACTTTAATTGTCTTTTTTATTCACTTTTACTCCATTGTCACTTAAGAAATATAAATTTACAGTTTGCACTTATTCATATGCTACTAAATGAAGTGGATACAGGCTGTGGATGGATAAGTAGTAGAAGCAACTATAGATCATCTTTGGTAGAGTCGTCACTCCTGATATTTTGTGATTTTGAGATTTAATTTTAGTCTCCTCGCTGCCTGTAGGGTAAGTCTGCCATCGGTCACATAATGTTAGAATGTAGAACGCAGAATGTAGAATTACTTATCCAGGAATCACTGACAGTATGTCAGTTTGTTTTAATTTGTTTGCTGATTTGTGCCCTTTTAAAAATAAAAAAAACTACTGAACAAATCAACCACAGAAAACAGAACTTTATTTTGTCACGCTGTTGACAGTTCCTGATAAGCTGGAACTGTCAACAGTGCTGAATGAACTTTCTCCGCGCTATCAAGCCTCAACAAATGCTGCCTTGTGTTTTTTTCTGCCAAACTGTTGAAGCACTTTGAGCTACATCTTGTATGAATTGTGCTACATAAATACAGTATTATTATTATTATTATTATTATTATTATTATTATTATTATGAAATGGCTGAAAGATAGCTGATGTACTTTATGGGTGTGGCAAAAGTAAATAGCAATCATAAAAACAGAAATATACTATATGACTGTCCAGTCATTAATTCTCATACAGATCCTTAGGAGTTTCATCAGAGTAAATGAGAAAACAAATGTGAGCCAGTACATTTCACGCTTAGCAAAGTTAAGACATATGCACTTTCATGCAATTAGAACGTATTTAACTTATTTTCGCTGCCATAGCTAGGCAGTTCCACACTATGGCCACACACACTTCCTGCAGGAATTTCTTAGTAAGGGGCGTTTTTCTTGGTAAGGTTTTTTTTCTCTGCGTTATGAAACAGCCTCGTCACCTGTGTGGCAGGTCAATCAAATCATCTACTTTGTGTTTGTCCTCCTCACCTGAGACACAGAATACAGGTGAGCCAGCACAGAGGCTAAAACACACATCAGAGGGTGGGATTTACATCTCCACAGCCTCTCGTTTATTAACTGAGTCAGTAAATCAACACAGGTGGCCATGGCATGATTTGTACACACAGAGAGTCACACTTTCAACAGTAACTAACTAGGGGGGCCATAGTACATTGACATTTTCACACTTTCACACAAACACTTTCCGTTATTCGTTTGCACAACATCTACATCCTGTCACACACATCCTGCCCCCTCTCCCTGCCTACCTCCCACCTAATAGATAGCAGTGATAAGAGATATAGTCTTTCTTGTCCTTAATATAAATTTGTTGTCATAGTCAGTGTAACGTCTCACAAGGTTACATATACACATAACATAAAAAGCTACAGCAGACATACTGTACATACATACATACTTGTTCTGTGATACACAATGATGCACAATACATAACAGTTTTCTGTGAACAGACATAAGGAGCATGCAATTGATTGTGATCAAAATAATTCAACAGGACAGTGTGACGGAGTACAAGTCTGCAGAATGGATATGGGTGAATTCGACTGGATTTTTGACATCAACGTCACCGACCTCAATTTAACAGACTTAGATGACTTCGAGTTTGACGCACCCTTTGTCATCGGAACCAACCACATCATTGCCCTGGTCTGCTACTCCCTGGTCTTCATTGTGGGCGTCCCGGGCAATGCCCTGGTGGCCTTTGTCACCGCCTTCCGCATGCCACGCTCCGTCAACGCCCTCTGGTTCTTGAACCTGGCTCTGGCCGACCTGCTCTGCTGCCTGTCTCTGCCCTTGCTCATGGTGCCCCTGGCCAGGGACATGCACTGGTCCATGGGGCCGCTGGCCTGCAAGCTGGTCCACGGCATGCTCTTCCTGGTCATGTACTGCAGCGTGCTGCTGCTGGTGCTCATCAGCGTGGACCGCTGGATGCTGGTCAGCTGTCCCGTCTGGTGCCAGAACTGGCGCCGGCCGCGCTACGCATCCTGGGTGTGCGCGGGCGTGTGGCTGATGGCCCTCCTGGGCACCGCCCCGCAGTTTGCCATCCTGGAGGCCAGAGTCTTGACCCCGCTGAAGACGGAGTGCACGCCAGTGCTGCACAGCCACGCCGCCGCCGGGGCCATGGTCGCCTACCACGTCCTGGCGGGCTTCCTGCTGCCCTTCCTGGTGATTGTCGTCAGCCACCTGCGCGTGTACCAGCGGGCGACCGGTGGGGGGCGCGGGAGAGACAGGTCGGGGCGTGCCGTGCGCGTCATCGTGGCCGTGGTGCTGACGTTCTTCCTGTGCTGGGCGCCACTGCACGCACTGGACATCGTTCACGTAGCGGTACCATCCATCCGCCATAACCACCGGTTCAACCTGGCCTACGTGCTGGCCTTGTGCCTGGCCTATGTCAACAGCTGCCTGAACCCCATCATCTACGTGTGCATGGGCCGTGGCTTTAAGGAGGGGCTCACACGCACCCTGCGCTCTGCGCTCCACTTTGCCTCCGAGGCACCCACCCAGTCCATGGCAGTGACCCAGACCTCCAAGAGCACCACCGACAACACCATTGAAAGGTCTGTGTAGGTGTTTCCAAAATGTTCACTTGTTCACTTTATACAGTCTACTGTATAGCGTGTGAGTTACATGGTTTTGTTCCCCACATAGTACACTATATAGGGAACAAGTGAACATTTTGGATTCAGCCTGTGAGATGATGTGCCAGATATGTATGACCCTGGTGCCGTGACAGAACAACAGCTCTGTGTGGACAATCTTGGAGTAAATTAGCATCATGGAAAATAATTATACATGAAAATGGCTGTAAACACATTTTATTATCATTATTTACTGACTCGCATTTAAACCTAACATAATTTCACTATGGATTTATCCTGTACAGATTAGAAGGTGGCCAGACGTGTTGCCCCTAGGATTTCTTTTAGGGAAGTTATGTCTGTTTTATGGGTAATGTATCATCTCTCCTTCATCTTGGTTTAATTGCAACTTCTTACTGATAACACAGAGTTGTCAGTCCAATCTGATATTGATGACCACAAAGATTGTTAAAGAAAAACATGAAGGAAAAAAATCCTTCAAAGAGTCTTCTTGCTCATATTTAGCTCAGTATAGCTTCTTGCTCATGTTTAGCTCAATATTACTATTGTAAGTATGTCATTGTTAAATACTTTGTTAGCTACGTTTAACTGGAAAAAATATATACTTCCAGTACTGTTGGAAACACGAAGCAGATTACTGTTAACCATTTTGTGGTTAGATAACATATGAAGGACTTTGTAACATTTGACCTTATGTTACCACGTTTTGTAAGTTTTCCGTTTGTGCAACCATTAAAACCTGCTGAAACTTGGGAAATTACCCCCACCCTCGCACTCTCCTCTACTACTTCCTGCTTTTGCCCTCTGTATCTCAATGTTTTTGCCTTGCATAATTTCACTGATGCTACGTGTACGCTCCTGTAGAGGGCAGTGCCAGCACTGCTTATCAAATGCTTCACAAAGTAATCACACAGTTGGACAACACAGTAATGCAGGCAAATGCCCTTCACTTTTTTTTAGATTTTTATTTTTTTATACTTGCATAATTATGTTGTACAGTCCGTTTTGTAGAAGATATGCTGTTAGTAAAAAGTATATTGAAATGCTTCTTATTATACCCTTGTACCCCAGTACTGGTGTTACCATGTTGTCTTTGTTGCGAATTAATATTAATGCTGTAATATTGCCCTGCCCTGTATCAATAAAATTATTTTTAATGTTTTCCCATATAATGCATGTTATGTAGTAGAATACTTTTATGTATAATGTTTGTCTATATAAAACCTCTGCGCTTCGGGTATTGTGTAGATGATTGTGTATTTCATGTATTAGACATAATACATCTTTGTGTTAACATATTGGTGCATAGCATCGCTGACCCAGTGACATCAAACGTTGACTGGGCCTGTCTCACATCTGAATTTGTTGACTTTTGACAGAAAAACTGGAGAATCATTTTTCCTTTTTCTTCAACTGCAGTTTCCATTCTTTCAAGGATGTGAATGTCTGTTAGTTGACTGTAATAACGGTAGAGTTCTTTCTAGGTGAAGAGATATGGCCGACCACTTCTCAACTCAGCAATCGATATGGTGGTGGGTTTGCATTAATAGTTTTACCCTGCAGGTGTGTGCACTGCATCAGCCGGCTATCACATCCTCTGTCAACCCCGACTGGACCTTCTTTAGGAAATAGTTCCTGCAATTGTTTCTGGTTCTTTCAGGCTGGCCTCAGATTTCCCTGTAGGACAGTCAGGCTGCCATTTGACACATCTCTTGCAGTATACTGTGACAATCCCTATTTAAGTGTTCAATACAGGTTGCATCATGTGCTGTTTTTTACCAGGGCACCAGTGTGTCATGTGCTCTTCCTACCGGGGCATCATTGAAAGTGTCATCACTGGCTGCATCACTGTATGGCACGAAGGCAGCACCGCCGATTGCTGAAATACTCTACCACGCATAGTGAATACAGCCAGCAGGATCATATTCAACACATGTCTCACCCGCAGAGCCATTAGCATTGTCAAGTACACCTCCCACCCCACTCACACCCCAGCCTCTTGCCTTCATGTAAAAGGTACCAGGATCGCACCAAAAGATTGGGGAATGGCTTCATGCATCAGATAGTCAGGATGCTAAACTGAATACACTTCCTCTCCCCTCTGCCTCCTAGAACGCCACACACATGCACACACACTTTTACTTACTGTATGTCAATAAGTCCACTTTGCTGATATTGAGTAGTGAAGTCATTTTATTTGTATAGCAAATTTAAAATGTCCCCAAAGCGCTTTACAACACGTGCTTGAAAACAAAACAGCAACAAACAAAGGAGGCTACAGAAAGTAATTTGCATATCACACTCACAGGCCCTGATATGTTGTCCTTGTTGTGTAGATCTACAATTTCTTAGAAGGACTCCTATGTAGCCTAGATTCAGAGTTTGAATGAAGAAAAAGTAAATAGGATACTCAGTACACCGTGTGGCGTCATCTTATACAGGTTCAATTAGGTATAAAAACACGGACAGTACCTGATCTGGTATCATTCATATTAAGCAGATATTCACGACGACACGGCAGCACTATAGCCTATTGCGCAAGTTAGCAGACCAACAGATAATTTTGTAAGGTAAGTAGGCCCGCGTAAAATGATTTATTCTATGAAAAGCCCATTGAGTAGGACATAAAATCTGTACATCGGATGTAAGTAGCCTAATTTGAAAAGGACATTTTGCTTGAAAAGTGAAGTGCTCTTCACTTTTTATTCCGCGTTTAGACGAGCGTTTTCGGGAGGAAATCTGCGTGCATACGATGATGCAAAAGTGTGTGGAATTTTAAGTACAAAACCGGTCCCAATTGTCTTCAAATGTAAGGCAGTTATGGTAATGTCAATATTTTGCAAAAGCCTTAACAAGGTACAGTAGTCGTGGACATAACAACAGCACGTAACACCATTCTCTAAAGCCTACCTTATGAAAATATGCATGCGCTATCTACACATATTCTGTACATTTGTTGGAATGCCTTTAAGCACATTTTCAGCATTTTCTGCGGGAATGCAGTCTAGTTATTACTTTTATGATTTTTCAACGTTCACCCAGATTTTGCCTACTAGTCCTCATGCTTTCTGTACATTTGTTGGAATGCCTCCTGTAAGTTATTTGTCGTTTTTATAAGTAAGCGTTCTCGAGTAAACAGCGCCTGAGATTGGACAGTTTAGAATAGAGGCAGCAAATATTGTGACCTGTGTTATTTTCATGTGGCAGCTATTTAAACTGTTTGAGACAGGGCAGTTTAAAAATGGTGTCTATGGGATTTTACCATACATTTTATCATCTTACTGTAAACCAGGGTGCATGTCTGTTTTAAATGATCAAAACTGAAACACTTAACGTACAAACTTGATTTTAACTTTGTCATGGAGGGCTGTATTATATTGGCAGCTACGAGGCAGCAAATGTTGTGGCAGTTACACCCAGACCAACTGCCATTTTTAAAATTTGAAATGTTGAGGAATAGAACTCTCAAGTGTTGTCATAATACCCATATTTGTTGGTCAATTTTAAAGAATACAGTTACGTAATATTTTCCTTATAATAATTATGGTCATGTCTGTCATTTCTCATGTGAGCACATACAAGAAAAGAAAAGATCTTTAATAAATGATTACTCAAAGTAATATCTCTATCTAAACCTCTTCATTATACACAGGGCAGTTTTTTTTTTCAAGCAGATTACTATGCTCACACTTTTTTTGTATGCATCTCGTTAACTGGGCCCTGCTCACTCAGACAAACCTGCATAAAGACAAAGCTCTATACCATCGGTATGTCTGTGCATTTAACACTGTGCTAGATCCATTGACCTGTGCATGCTCTTAGCATTCATACATCAACACACCATCTGTGAAAGCACACACACTCACATTTCAGTAATGAGCATCTCTGTCTCTCTCGCTCTGGCAGGGAGTAAAGGAAGGACAAAGACAAGAGTTAGGATAAACAGACAAAGAGAAAAACGGACAGACAGACAGATGGTGTTACGAGGTGGCTGGGAGTCCCAGTATCCAAATAAATAAATGTTGTCTCGGGGTGAATAAGTGGATCTTAGCCCCAACGGAACATTGGGGGAACACCGGAGAGTACAAAAACACACAGCTAAACCGCTAACCTACACACTGGCCCCAAGTGTTGTACAGACTTTGAATTAAGACCTAACGGGTAGGTTTAACCACATATAAACCACATGTAGTGACATCACGGAGGACCTGCCTGTAAGTCAGTGCATTCCCTACAATGTGACCTAACCTGTCCTGATAGATAGATAGATAGATAGATAGATAGAGATAGATATAGTGAGAATCACACATAATGCAGATGGAGACAAGGAGTGTGTGCGTGTGTGTGAGAGAGAGTTGAAGGTACAGAGTGAGCCTTTGTTTCCCTTTCCCTTTTCTCCTGCCCATGCACAGCTGTTAATAATTGGCTCATTAGTGTAGTGAGGTGAGACTCGTAATGGGAGATGAGATGAAAGAGAAATAGCGATATACTAGGATAGAAAAAACGAGAGAAAGGGAAAAAAAAGATATAAAGACAGAGGGAAACAGACAGTGACAGAGAGCATGTGATTAAAAGAAAAAGGGAGAAACAGATATACAGTGAGAGAAAAATAGAAACAGAAAGAAAGATACAGATAAACAGACAGATAGAAAAGGAGACAGAAAGAAAGTGGTAAGGGGTGTGTGTGTGTGTGTGTGAGAGAGAGAGAGAGAGAGAGAGAGAGAAAGAGAGAGAGAGCGAGGGAGAGAGAGGCTGATCGGGCATGATGAGCAGCATGATGATGGTCTGTGCCAAGGGGCTGTGGTTGGCCCCTGAGCAGAGGGCAACTTCTGCCTCCTGAGGGTGAGAGCTAGCCGGGACGTAATGAGCTGGAACCTCTTCAGGATAAAAACACATGGTGCACCTCCCTGCTGCCAACACACTGCTACCATGACGCACACACACACACTCATCATGCTTTAGATAGCCAATTAAGAATAACGACTCTTTGGCTCTGTGGAGAGTGCATTTAATATTTCATATTGCATCTTTTATCATTTTATATAAGCCTCTCTCTTAAGTGCTTGTTTAGACAGTCTAAGAGGTCCATAAACGGATGTGATTTATGTCATAACATTAAGTAATAAACTTAAAAATAACTACTACATGGTGACATGTAAATAGATACTTGGTACCATGGTATATAGGTTCTAGTGGGAGCACAACTTTAACTACAAGACTGCTAATATGGTTATGTTGTATTATAATCACAGGGAAAAAATGCTGGTGAATTGTTGGCTAATCTGAAAACCATCAGTAATTAGTGGTTAACTACAATTACAGCTAGATCTAGATAGTGGCACAGCCCATCCTTTTATAGTAATGTTTTTTTTACGATTTTGCTGCTGGTGTTTTGGTGTGAACTGTATGCTTGTCATCAGAGGCACTACAGGACAATTCTAGAGGCCCTGTGTAACCTGTATCGTTCAGCACAGGTTCAGCCTTATGTCAGACGGCTCGAATCTGCAATGCACACCTTGGACTGGGAGTCAAGCTTGCTACCAGGTGGTCCCTGGGTGCTAGTTTGCAGAAGCAGGTCGGTTCTATAGTTTAAATGAGACATAAGAAAGACAATTCTACTTCTAACCTAAAGGGCAACCAAAGAGGTCAAGTGCTTTAGTGTTCTTTTAAGGGGTCAGGAGGGGGTTTATTAATGTACATACCACAGCTAGCTACCAGCTACCATACCATTATGCCTGCACTGCCAATGGGCCCTTATAAAGCTTAATGGTCAACATCATTTATGGGGGGTGGGGGGGGGTCAATGGAATATTCTTCCAAAAGGCCTCATAGATGGACTGCCTCAACCTCACACAGATAGACCAACCAGAGCATAAAACACACACAGGCATTACACAAACACAGACAGAACTTACGCATGGCATCGGAGTAACAAAAAAATGGATGTTTATTCAGTGCGAATGTTGTTTTTTTTTTAAAGTACACAACAGAGGAGCAGAAAAGGAGCACTTCTTCCCACACTAAACTACATTCATCTTAAACCTTCATGGCTACAGTCCTTAAGTACTAACGTGCTACTGTCTCTCAAGCAGGGGGTTATCTACACATGTCTGTAAATACAGCAGAAAGCTGGGTGGGGGGCGTGAGGCGGGGGAAGGCAAAAATTAAACCCCCTATTGGCACATGAGGGAACAGTTTCTGGGGGCAGAAAGGTGCGGAGATGGGGATGGGCTTAGGGTGAAGGTGTAAGGTGTAGGCACGGTCATCATTATTTTAGGGAGGAGGGGAAGGTGGGTGGCACTGCGTGAGAGGTAGGTGACGTATATAATCTAAAGGGGTGGCAGTGTGTCTCTGCATGGCACTGGTGGGCATGTGGGCACTGTCTCTCTGGCATCTTCAACTTCATTTCACTTCAAGCCACTGGCATGCTGCAGTGGGCCTGTTTTCGTCTTTCAAAAGAGAATAATTATATTAATAATAAAAAGTTTGGATATATTTACACACAAAAAAAAAATCAGGCATCATTGGACAATTTGCTCAAAGCGGCAAAGCATTTTTTTTGTCTTTTTGAACGTATTGCTTTGAGCCCACTTTTTTTCTCTTTACAAATGGATAACTTAATGTTTACAAAATGGTTGTACTTCATAAAATAATAAAGTAAATAGATTCATACAAAACAATGTCTCATGAAGGCCTCTGAACTCTGGCCCTTTCGTTGATCGGGCTGGGTGGAGGGAGGGTGTTTCAGGAGTGGGGGTTGGAGGTGGTGCTGGTGGTGGGGGTGTGAGGTGTAAATGTCCTGCCTCATATCTGTTCCATCTAATTCACTGAACAATCAAATCCTGGTTAACATAACCCTTTAGCCAGGTAGATGAGCCAATTAGTGAAATCACCTGTTTTAAGAGCACAGGCAGAAATAATACATGGCAGGACTTTGACTTTCTCAAGCCAGCTTGTTTTTGAAGGCAGGTGGAGGGGGGTCGGGGATGGGGACTCTTCAAACGGTGGTCATGACCTTCAGCGAGCCCGAGCGGAACCTCATGATCTTCTTCTTGAGTGCGTGCGACGCCTTGATCTTGACCACTGAGGACAGAGCCGGAGGGGGGGACGAGGCGAGCCGCGGGGGCACCTCCTGGGGCCACACCAGCCCCCCACCGCTCTCGTCCGAGTCGCTGGTGAATGAGCTGGACCCTGGCGAGTAGGCTTCACTCAGGCTGGAGTCAGAGCCTCCCCCTGCTGCTGCTGCTGCTGCTGCCACCACTGCAAGGGCTGCCGCGGCATTGGCGCCCCCTCCAGCATCACCACACACCTGCTCCTGGCCTCCGTATGGAGGGGGCGGAGGTGGAGGGGGCCAGGCCTGTCTGAGGTGCTGCTGGTGGTTGTGGGCGTAGGAGTGAAGGTGGGGGTGTGGGTGTGGGTGCGGGTGTTGGTGGGGGTGGGGGCGCCCTCCGTAGCCCCCTCCTCCTCCTCCGGCTTCCTCCTCCTCCTGGCTGAGGTCGGCGGTGGAGCACCAGCGGCGCTGGTGGGGGGGCTCATCCTGCACCTGCCGCCTGGCCCGCGCCGTCTCCCGCTGGACCGTGTAGTAGCGCCCCCACCCTGCACCTCCACCTCCCTGGAGGCTGTTCTCCGACCGCGAGCGGCTGGTGGTGGTGGTGGTGGTGGTTGCCGCTGTTGTCCCCGTCTTCTTCCCCACTCCCCTGGGGGAGCTCCGGGCCTCCGCTGCTCCCTTAGCCCTGCAGGGGGAGGACCTGGCAGCCGGCAGCTGCCCTCCCCCAGAGAAGGAAGCCCGGCTCTGCTTGTGCTTGCCATGAAATGGAGAGCTGCTGTGCTGGTGGCCGTGAGGATGAGGGTGTGGGTGTGGGTGGCCCACAGGGACGTAATTCACGGTCAGAAGCTGCTCCAGAGGATAGGGCTCCCCGTAGTCCGGGTTGCTCTGCAGGGACTCTGGGTCAGTGCTGCTGCTGTAGCCACCAGGCTCTGTGGGGGGTCCACCATACTGCTGCTGGGGAAGGGGCATCGCCACCGGGGCCGCTGCCGCCAGGGACGGGGGCCTGGACGTCGGGTAGAGCAAGGCCAGGTAATACTGCTCCAGAGCCTGGGCAAGCTCGGCGTCAGCCTGGCCCTCCTCGTTGGCTGCTGCGGTGTTTGCCGCCACCCATCCCTGAGGCTCAGTGGTGTCTGGAGGCACTTCGGCGGCGTGGGCGACGGTGATGGGGTGTGGCGTACGGGCGGGGAAGGAGCCGTGGCTGCGTGCCGGCAGGTAGTGCGTGGTGTGGCGGCAGCGCAGGGCGCGGCGCTGCAGCAGCGACAGGATGTAGGCCTCCACACGCAGCGCCTGCTGGATGTCCTCCTCGGTCGTCTCGGGATCTGGAGCGTCTGGCCACGGCTCCTCTGCCTCTACCTCCTCCTCCTCTTCCTCCTCCCCCAACTCCACATCCACCTCCTCTTCCTCGCCTGGACCCTCTGCGATGTCTTCCAGAGGGGAGAAGGGGGCGGAGTGGGAGCGGGGCAGCATGGAACGAGGACTGGGCTCTCTCGGCTCCTCACCGTTCAGCAAAGTGCAGTCTGCAGAGGCATATTTATTTATTTGATACCCATTAGCTGGGTTAGATTTTATCAACTACAACCACAGAGCTTAAACACGGAAAAATCTATCAATCAATTAATGTATTGTTTATAGTCCAAAATCATCATATAAAATGGTCTTAAAACACACAAAAAGTAAATAAAACAGTATGACATTAGATAGAACAACCAAGAAGTATAATGAAGCTTAAAAAATAAGAGTTGATGATAAACAAAGTGAAACAATACAGAAGTAGTAAAACCATTTAAAAAATGACACACGCCTATCTATGAAGCAAGTGTGTGTCAGTGTGACAGAATGTGTGTGTCTTTCTCACAGAGTCAAATGAGAACTGCATAAAATGTTGGTGTCATAGTTGATAGCCTTAATTTCAGTACATACTGTATTGCTGTAGTCAGCTAGCCTTAGCTTGCATAACATTCTACTCAACTTCTTATTCAGGTTATAGTGCTATCAATCAAAACTAGGTTACTGTAATGTACTTTTAGCTGGCCTACCCTGAATGTACAGTGAATGCTTTGCAGATGATCCAGAATGCAGCTGCACATTAAGTCTTTGATCAACCAAAAAGGACACATGTGACTCCTCTTTTGGTTTCTCTGTACTGGC
Source organism: Setipinna tenuifilis (assembly GCA_030347295.1). Classification (NCBI taxonomy): domain Eukaryota; kingdom Metazoa; phylum Chordata; class Actinopteri; order Clupeiformes; family Engraulidae; genus Setipinna; species Setipinna tenuifilis. Next base: position 21,476,541 of record CM059279.1, on the reverse strand, counting down.
TCCCTGTTGCAGCCAGAATAAAGTTCAGGTCTCACACTAGCTTACAGGACTATTACTGGATCAGCTCCTTCCTATTTTAATGTTATTGTACAGCCCTATACTCCATCTAGATCACTTAGCTCACCCAGTGAGCGCTTGTTGACCAACTATCAATGCCACGCATTCCCAGTTTATAATCCATAACTTGGAAAAAATTACTCATTGCTCTTAAAGCATAGACATTTTTAAAAGGCATTTAAAAACACATCTTTTTAATTTACACTTACATGTGCTGGTCATAGGTAATTAGAATATCATGAAAAGTTGATTTATTTCAGTAAATCCGTTCAAAAAGTGAAACTTGTGTAATGTATACATTAATTTTCCACAGACTGACATATTTCAAGTGTTTATTTCTTTTAATATTGATGATTGTAACTGAGAACTAATGAAAACCCCAAATTGAGTATCTCAGAAAATTACAATATTGTAGAAAGGTTCAATATTGAAGACGCCTGGTGCCACACTGAAATCAGCTAATTAACTTAAAACACCTGCAAAACTTTAAATGGTCTCTCAGTGTAGTTCTGTAGGCTACACAATCATGGGGAAGACTGCTGATCTTACAGTTGTCCGAAAGACAACCACTGACACCTTGCACAAGGAGGGCAAGACACAAAAGGTCTGTTGACAGAGCTCTGTGTCCAAGCACATTAATAGAGAGGCAAACTAAATTTTGTATGTCCTTTGGAAATCAAGGTCCCAGAGTCTGGAGGAACAGAGGAAAGGCACAGAATCCAAATTGCTTGAGGTCGAGTGTAAAGTGGTTTCGGGTGCTGTGGGGTATTGTGAAGAGGAAAATGTGATACGCCAGACCCAACAATGCAAATGAGCTAAATGCCACTATCATTGCAACTTGAGCAGTGCCAAGCACTGACACCATGCCACACTGCATTGCTGCAGTTATTCAGGCAAAATGAGCCCCAACTAAGTATTGAGTGCTGTACATGCTCATACTTTTCATGTTTATACTTTTAAGTTGGTCAACATTTCTAGAAATCTTTTTTTGTATCAGTCTTAAGTAATATTCTAATTTCCTAAGGTACTAAATTTGGGATTTTCATTAGTTGTCAGTTATAATCATTAAAATGAAAGAAATAAACATTTGAAATATATCAGTCTCTGTGTAAAGAATGAATATAATATACATGTCATACATCTTAAATAGAATTACTGATATAAATCAACTTTTTCAAATTATATGACCAGCACCGGTAGTTGATAAATTACTGTCTATTTATTTTTGTTTTATTATTGTGCACTGTGCTGCACTGCACTGTGGTCCCTAGACTGAGAGCTTTATAGACCGTTTCAAGGACGTAAACAAAAGCAATTCCAAAAAATGCATTCCCAAAGGGATTTCTGGTGACATAGAAAACCATAGCTATGGAACTTGAAAAGCAACATTGAATTAGCGGTGACAGTTCGTTGTAAACAAAAATGACTAGCTCATATTTCCTAGGTTTCAGGAAGGAACAAACGAGAGAGGATAAACTGAATTGGGAATGTTGAGGAACGGTGACAATATCAACTTTTGCAGCCACAGAGCTGTACAAAATACACAAAAACCTGACACAATTTGGGCTCTGCGCTAGTAGTTACAGAAGGCTTGGGGGAGGAGATAATGATGTTTAGATTCTAGAGATGCTTGTTTACTTGCTTGCTGTGTATGGAGTCCCTGAGAAGAGCCTCTAAGTGTAGGTTTCTGTGCGTCACGATGAGTGTCAATCTTTTCTTTCTTTCTGTCTTTTTCCATTTTCTTTCTTTCTTTCTTTCTTTCTTTCATTTCATAACTCTGTGCATTTGCCTACCTCCATGTCTGTGAGTTTGAAGTATTTGCTTATGTAATACACTCTTTGCTGACATAACCAAAGTTTGTATGTATGTGTGTGAGTGGGTGTGCACGTGTGCGAATGCGTATATAGGTCTGTGTTTGGTTTATTTAACTTTTGTAATGCACATGTAATAGACTCTCTGCTGACATAATCTGAGTTGGTATGTGAGTGTGTGTGTGTGTGTGTGTGTGTGTGTGTGTGTGTGTGTGTGTGTGTGTGTGTGTGTTCACGGGGGTGTGTATATTTCTCTATGTGTGAATGTGATTGTGTTAGTGTGCGTGGTGGGTCCTGTTGCTTACCCACTGACTTGGGCCGGTGGTGGCCTGCGGAAGCCCAGCTGGTGGTGGGGGGCCCCGGGGCCCCTGGTGGAGAGAGGCTCTCACTCTGCTCATAGAAGCCTGGGGGGAGGAGGAAGAGGAAGTGAAAACTAAAAATAAACACCCTGGTTAACATGTCACACCACAGATCAGACACCGATTGCAATTCAGCACAGCTGATGGTGAAAAATAAGGAACGATCACATCCTAGTTACAGCGAGCACACAGGAAGACAGGCAGTGGGTGGGCAGACTGGGCAGCTTAACAGTGCTCTTTTTACATTATTTATTTATTATGATTTAATAGGGTTACATAAATCACTTGATGAATACAGACATATTATTAGGAAATAGTTGAGGAATTCAGAAGTAAAACATCTACGTTTCTTTTCGATGTTATTATTTTTTTAGTTTTGTATGTACTGTATATCATATAATTAGCCTATTTTTTTGCTACCAAGCACATTGAAGCATAGAGAAATGCAATGTTTCTCAGTTCTGCAATACTTGCTGTATGGTCTGAATGACAATTTGACTTTCAATTAAGCTGCAGAGACAGTTGCTTTGGTTCAGTTATTTATTTCATCAATATCGCCTGAAATGCCCAATTTACAAAAACATGATTTTTGAATGCCTGTTCAAAAAGCATGCTTTTGCAACTGAACTCTTCAATGAGTGGACTAATGTCATGCAAGGTAACGATGTGTTTGCACATTTATCTTACCGACATGATACTTCTACATAATTCCATAAATTATTCATAACAGACCCTCCTGTAAAACAGCTTCTAAATGGTGTCGTTACACTAAGATATTGATGTAGTAACTGTAATTAAACTATTCTGAATTCGCGTGACAACTGGACGCCCGACCCTGTGTCGGTCAGTGTGAAACCAGGTTAAATTAGGGTGATCAACAAGGGATACTCAGCAGTGTGAAAAGACCTCGATTCATTCATTCATTCAGCAGCTGTGAATAGGCATTAAAATATCTCCTTAAAACAAGTCTGTCCTGCTATGTCGCGTTCATGACTGTGTGTGTGTGTAATTGGTGGTTGGGGGTCAGAACCTGAGCTGGGCCGACTGTCCTCCTCGTCATCCTCAGATGGCTCATCGCAGACGGAGGGAGGAAGGGGTGGCGGCGGCGGTAATGGCAGCGCCAACGACTGAGACTGCTCCAGGCTCAGCTCCCTCAGCTGCTGCTCCAGTGCCAGCATTAGCCCCCAGGGGGCGCCTTGGAGGCTGTTCTGTAACACACACAAACACACAGTCTTATTTAGATAGATCATTTAGCTCTACATGTAATATGTAATGGGTTAGTCTGTACTGTATGTATGTATTTTGAAAGGACACAAAATCAACTATTCCAGTGAATGAAATGTTTTGTATTGAGACTGATGAGCACTTGTGAAATGAGGGTTAAAAAATACTGTGTGCATGAATCAGACTGCTGGCAGTCACATGAATCAATGCTATTAAACATTTAACAGCCAATGCACCTGCGTCCAGTCATTAAGCCTAGGCTGCTAAACCCCCTGTAGGGAGGAATACCCTGCATGAGTCTGTATAGGTACAGTTTCTATGTGTGCTCATCTGCTTGGTGAAGTGTACAGAAGTTAGATTTTTAGTGTGTGCATGTATGTGCGCACGTGTGTGTGTGTGTGTGTGTGCACGCATGGGTGTGTGTGATTTCATGTGCATCACTTGGCAATAGTTACATAAGTCGTGAGTAAACGCACCCAGCTGGAACATCAATAATTCAGTGAAGTCTCAGCATTTATGGAGAATGATGTTGGGATGTTCTTTTCATGGATGTGAGATGCACCCGTGAACGCACGCACACACACACACACACATACACACACGCATGCGTTAACACACACACACACCCTCAGACGCATGTAAGAACACAGGCCACACACTCTCTTGTTGATGGCTGTGGCAGAATAAAAGCAAGCTTGTTCAATTTACCACTACATAACCCTGATTGATGTTCACCCAAATACCCACCAACCAAAACACCCAAACAGACACAAACACACAAAGAGAAATAAAGAGAGAGAGAGAGAGATGTGTGTGAGATGTGTGTGCATGCTTGAACACACACACACACACACACACACACACACACACACCATCCCCCAAACACATGCACTCAAATTCTGTTATGAAGCGTTTCACATCCAGTGGAGTCAGCTGAGATGCATAGAGAGGGAAAGGCTTTTATCTTTGACAGCAGAACAAACACACTCTTTACTCTTTGTGGTTCCCCACCACATTTGGGATGAATCGCCAGGCAAATCCTGTATGTTTTAAAGCAAATAAAAACACTGTTTAAAATGTAAAAATCTTGTGGGCTTTTGAAGCCGACAAACAGTTGGTAATAAATGTAAGTCAGGCGCTTGCCAGCTCACTCTGTTATCCAAACATCTCATCTAAAGGGTACAGTTAACACCTTTAAACTGGGTTTATTGAGATGATTGGTTCCAGCAGGACTGTGGGGGCAGGCAGTACATGTGTGAATCTGTGTGACTAACATTATCATCATTAAGATGCTTGAAAGCAAAATGGAGGATACTTAGAAACATAAACTTTACCTCTGATGCTATACGATATAAGCAAAATGTGTGATGTGTGATAACATTGCTGAGTGTTGCGATTACGATATGACTCAGGACAAATAAACAACTACGTAAATATACAGTTTTGTCATCTTTCCAGCTTGTCTTCACTGCTAGACCCTGAACAGTGGCCAGCCTTTGCTCTGGGGCAGGGCACCAATTACACAGGACTCCATCTGATTTGCCAAATATTTTGATATGTGGAGCGTGACAACATAGCTTCTAGCAATATACCATTTACCATGACTAAGCCATGTTTTTCAATATGTATATTGCTATTTTGTACTGTAGGTTCGATATTGCAATATTTTCAATATATTTTGATTGGCCTAAAAAAATTAAGTGGCCCTCTTTGGTAACCTGTCTTTAAAATGCACTAAGAGGAATGAGGAAATGTAATTTCATACATGAAGAAAAAAACATCAGTGAATGCATTAGCATACTAATCACTCAGCAATACATCTCCACAACCGCCAGCAACACAAATCTTAACCACATGCTTTAAAAAATGAATGTATTTACTTCCAATGCTGCCATCTTCTGTACAGAAAATATTTAGCTCCTACTAACATATATTTACAACTGTCACTTTTAAACAACATGGTTTTGAGCACAGCTTATTATTTCAGCTTCTTTAGCTTATTTATGCTCGGTAATGCATGAAGTCAGCTAGGGCCCAGCTGTGGCTACTCGCTGGGCTTGGCCACTGTGAAACGACATCGACAGCGGGGCTGCTTAACGAAACTTTACTTTAGTATGCAACCATGGCAACACACTGAATCATCTGCACATGGCAAGGAGGCAGGAAATGGATTTATCTGGAGACAAGGGACCGCGGCGAACAAAGAGTAGGAAGGAGCCTGGGACTGGCGACTGAGGTGTAGTATCAGAAATCAATCCTTCTGGGACAAATACAGCGTGCACACACACACATGTATGCACACACAACACAACACAGCAAAACACACACAAACACAAGCAGACACATACACGCAAACACAACACAAAAACACACATACACACTAAGACAACACACACAGGCCTACACATGCATGCATTCCCAAGCACCACCTCCAAACATTGTGCACGAAAGCATACAAGCATGCATGCACACACGTGCAGAGACACACTCACGCACACACACACACACACACACTCACGCACACACACACACACACACACACACACACACACACACACACACACACACACACACACACAAGCTCCAAGCAGGCACAAATGCATGCAGATGCCTGCAAGCAAGCATGCACTCACAAATGCACACACACAAGACTGTTGGGAAGAAATACTAATTAAATATTGATAATCCATATCAATTAAGGCACACCTCACGCTGAATTCTCATACTTTCCACTACAAAGAATTCATTAAGAATAGGTTGCATATTTCAAATCGCATTAAGTATTTAGGAGACACAACATACTGTTAGCCTTTCAATGTACCTCTGTGAGAGCCTTTATATGTTATATATAATTCATTTCAAAAGTATTGCGTGCTGACTGTGCGTTTTACTGTGAGGACAGACCAATTTCTGTTATCAATTGTTGTGGGTACTCTAAAAGAGTGTCTGTCAACACACACTGGTGTAGGGAGGGAGCGTCTTAGACTGGGGGCTGTCACAATATTATAGTCTCTCATTATGTGCTGTTGTGATTTGCCCCATAAAAGAAGCTAATGGGAAATTGGTAAGGAGAGCCCTACCCCCACTAAACGTCCCCCACACCCACACAGGCCCCGCACGAGCGTGTGCAGACACACACACACACAAACACACACACACACACTTCTTTCTTCCCTCTTCCCTCTCCCAATCCATCTCTCTCCTCTTCATATACACACCCCCCTCTCTACATCCATCTCTCTAGACACACACACACACTCTCACCATTAGCCTTCTCTGTCTCTGTCTCCTTTCTTCACACACACAAACACACACACACACACACACATACACTAACGCACAGCAGGGTGCCACAGCGATGCGATGCAAGGATTGGGAGCTTTCTCCCTCATCTCACACTATTCAAGGAGTTGGCTAGCATGTGACCAACCAAGCCTGGCAGACAACACCCACAATCCACCAATTTAGCATAAACCAGTATTTCAACAAAAAAGTGAGGTAAATTTGCTTTTCTCTGCTCAGACCAATGATGTTTGAGTGTCAGGTCAGGCCAAAATGCTTTGTCATGAAGTCACTTCATAACAAACACAATCTAGAGTTTGGGATGGCAATTAATGGCATTTGACTGTCATTGCGCAATTTGATGCGCATTGTGTCAACTTATTTGTGGTCTGGAGGCGCAGACGCGGTGCAATTCTCCCGAGGCTATTGAAGCGAAGACCCTATTACCAGCGTTGACAGCTCATTTGGGTGACGCGGCGGCTTCTTCTTCGTGCTGCTTTTAAAGCGTGGGTCCCCGCTCCTCGCTGTCCTGGGAGGCTGGGTCTTATTAGTATTCTGCTCCATACCCGCCTTTTGTTTGATCCGCGGAGGGGAGAAACATGGGGGTGAGAGAGAGAAAGGGGGGACTGCTTATTTGATTTCTTTCACCCCTTATTCAGCCGGCCTTTCCTCACGACCCCAGGCCGTGTGCGGTTGAGGATCTGGCAAACAGTGGCGCACTGAAGAGACCGCCACCCGGCTCCGAGGTGAGCCAGGCTAGTTAGGGGCATTCTGGCTGCCTTCAGCTCCTCAGTGGGCTGTGAAAGATTTACACCTTCGGGCCACACACAGGCAAACAAATGTTGCAAAAACACATTGACCCCCTGCATTGTGCAGATACACATTAAAGGCCACGAAAGGGAATTAAGCGTTAAATCACTTTTAAGTACTCTCTCCCCGGCATTAATTTCAAAAGAAAAGTTGTTTACATAGCATCTTGAGTAGTACATAATTAGTTAATAAAAAAGTAGAAGAAATATAACTGGTCGGAAATATATACACGCCGTAAAAAACATTTATGTTAGTGTGCTAATGTTAAATTTAAAACACCGTTTTTAAGGTAGGGATTCCTTGACTAAGGAACAATGGATCATTAAGTGGTAGGACTGCGACGAGCGGTGCTCCACCCCCCACCTCAATGGGACACGAATTACTCGCCGTCAGAAGGAAACATTAAGATTAATTTGAGGAGAGAAAGTCAATCTGGTTATATCCTCTGTCACGCACGAGGGGTCAGCGGCGTAACTTGATTAAAAGCCCCTTCCAAACATATCCCCCAAGACAGAGTCTAGCGCAGCCGACAGTGTGCTCCAGTAGGAGGGTCTGCATATGTGTGAATGTGTGAGTCTGTGTGTGTGTGTAAATATGTGAGGTGCCAGCTGCACAGAGGTGTCACGCGCTTTGCCATTGTGCCTTCTCATATTTCCAGTTGCCAAACAACGAGACGGAGACCCCCGAACAACCAAACATGCAATGCTTTAGCAGCGGGTTAATCCTCTTACAATGGTGCCGAATACTGGTTTAAGGCTGAGCTGGCATAGCCACAGATGTTTCTTAAGCTGCCGCTGTCTCCGAACTCTTACCAGTTGTCGTCTCAAAGTCAAGTCCTCTTGCTCCCGAAGGACATCGGACTGGGTGGAACGAGCGGGTTGGAGGTCCCCCCATGCCGGCTGTCCTGGAACTATGTCGCCGAGGGACAGAGCGTTTAAAACTAGGCTTTCTTGTCGCTGTTTCAGAAGCTCTAGTTCGCACAACCAGGCAAGGCTGGCTTCCAGGCGCTCCTTATTATGCCTGCGCTCCGTCGTCATCGGCAAGGAGGAGAGTCCACAGTACATGGAGAATCCCTTTTCGCCTCCGGCTTTGGCAAAACTCGAGTTCGTTTAGCCTGTGCTACACAGCCTCTTACTTCAAATTTCTTACACGGTGTTCAGCGTTGCACATTTTCCAGTCGTGTTCCCCAAGTTCTGGCTGCTTATCTGCGCGTGCCCATGCGTGATGGTGACCATCATAGCTTATATTACTCCACGAGTGCCTCAGTCTTCCTCGCCCTTTTTCCTCGCACGGCAATACATTAAAATTGTCAGGCATTCATATATTCCGCCTTCCGTGTGGTTCATTGGTTCCGAAGTGTATCTGTAATAATTAAATAGCCAAGATGACCCGCCCCTGCAAAGGCTTCTATACATTTCATTGGGCGTATTCCACTGGGTGGGGGGCGAGAGTCGAGCCCGGCTCCCGTTAACTCGCCATGGTTCCGCCTCCGCTGCCATAGGAGAAGGAAGATCGAAGCATCGCCGTGACACCATGTTGAAAAGGGGGTGTGAATGAAGGATGGCCATGAATGAACAAGACAGGCTGTATCGATCCGTGTGCGAGAGAGACTGCACTAAAGCAGTGGGAAAATACTCAAAACAGAAATTCAGTGAGAACACACCGGTAAACTAACGTAAGCAAAGTAAAATGTGCTGTTGTATTGCTAAAATATCCTTGCATTGCTGTGTTAAATTCTCTTAAAAGTATTCATGGAAATATTGAGGACATCAGAAAAAGCACGTTTAGTCGCTGTCACTGTTTGGTAACAATCTTTTTTGTCATAACTTACTACTCCTGCAGTTGACTGTCTGGTTGAAGTCATGAGAGGATTGGAAAATAGTATACAAAAAGAGGCACATATTTCAGTGTGAGATATGGCATTTAGAAATGGCACAACACAGCCCCTCTTCTCGCAGCGAAGCAAGGAGCAGTTATGAATAACATATGACTTCCAGAACAATTCTGACTGCATTGAGATGACTAATGCATCAGATGCTGCAAATGACTAAATCAACAGCAAACAGTGTGTTGTTGCAGAAGAATGGGTCTGGTATTGTTTAGGCCAACCCTGTTAGAGTCATGTATACAATCTTAGTAGAATCTAGACAACCGCAAAAGGTATCTGCCCCACTACACCACACAAAAATGTGTTTCTGGGCTAAGTGCAAGAACACTAATGCCACCATTGTATAAGCAGCTCAATTATAAAAAAAAGTTGTCATGTACATTTGAGGTCACGAGAACAATGCATTGCTGTGCTTTTTGTTAATCTTTCCATCAAATAATGTGTTACACATTTGTAGTGGATAAAAATATGTTATGCAGCAAATATATAACTTGAACGCTCAACCCAAAGATATACAGTGATAAAGAGACAGATCATTGGACATGTATTTTTAAATGTAAATTTAGTATACAACTCTATGTACGGAATCATTTTTAGTCCCAGTACTTGTCAATGATAAAACAATGGCAAGATATTGTGACATAGGTTTATGATCACAGATTGATTTTTAACCAGATAAATATTTGCATATTAGCAACATCCAGGCCTAATTTACACACAAAACCACACAAAAATAGAATACATATCTCACAACTACTTCATGAACTGTCAGCTTCTCCTTCTGTGCACAATGGTTGTTTGGCCTTCCTTTTTAAAACCCAGACAGGTTATGAGAGCACCATGTGGTTGAGAGTGGTACTGAAGCTACAAACAAATAGGGACCCAAAACCTTACAAATGTGGCCCACTCCAAAGACGCACACATACATCAGCAGGCTTTGTGGTTGAGGTTTAAAGATTTGCATAACAAGAGAAAATAATGCATTATACAAACTGTCAAGAGGCGGGAGCGGAGGACAATTAATTGTAGCGCTACAGATTTTAACTGTATAGTCGGAGGAGGCTATTGTGTGATAAGACTCCCATTAGGCTAGCAAACAGTATTGTCTGACTTACTGCGCATCTGGCCCTATTTTTGTCCTCAGTATTTAAAATGTCCTTTGTTTCCCATTGTGTTATGTGGGGCTGTCCTTATAATGTAGATAAAACTGAACAGGAACACCAAAGTATTGGAAAATAGGAGGAGAATATAGATCTTGAATCAAACATAACTGAATCACATGCTAAACTCACATGTCAAACACAACCTTTTGCAAACAATATATGTATGTAACAAAAATGTATTTTTTAATGTCTAAAAATATAATTTTCCAAAGCAAAGAGGATGTGACTGTTTATCCTTACAGATAAATTGAGCAGCCTAGGCCACAAGACCTCAGGTACAACAGCTTGAAGTCTCTTAAGGTGAGTTTGAGCTATTGTAACGGCACATGCAAGTGTAGTAGATGAGAGAATGAAAGTTTCACACAAAGTGCTAAGTATTCCATGGCTGTGGAAAAGGAGAACATTCTTTATCTTCTTTTAAATAAGTAAAAGTATTCTACACCATGATTTTCACACAACATTTTAATCGAAATACTTAATAATCTTTTAAATATGTAGATATAACTACATAATTATGGTATAATTATAACAATATAATTATGGTATAATTATAACAGTATAATTACCATACATGGTCCTATGACCTCTGCCCTAGATATTTCATCACCAGTTGGGGCGCTGCTAGGAATTTTCAGCGCTATGGAAGAATATAAATTTGGGCCCTCTTGTTATAAATTACATTATTAATAGTGTCCTTAAAGATCCCCTTGTCAACACTTGGCCCCTAGAATCGTCTTACCCCACCCCCCCACCCCGCCCACCCCCCTTCCATGTCTCTGACCACTAGTGTCCACGCAATAACACACAATGCTCACCCTGGTGCTTGCTCGTAGTGGAACACAGGCAGAGCTCTCCACAGTGCTCCCATGGATTTCTTCTGACACTACTTGGCTGTTACAAAGTTGTCATGTATTTCTGCTGAGTTGTGTTGTTGTATTTTCTTGCTAAATTGTCACAGCACTTTGAGTTACATCCTTTGTATGAAATATGCTATAATTAATAATATGCTATTATTATTATTATTATTATTATTATTATTATTATTATTATTATTATTATTATTATTATTATTATCGTGAGTGCGGTGAATGATGTTATGTAAATAACCACGACACAAAAGGAGCGAGTTTCTTGAATACTTTTTAATTCATACCTCCCTACATCACTTGAATCAGAAGCCCCTTTAGCTTAGTCTCTATTAGGCAAAGTCATGGGAGACACGCCAAGAACCACGCACAGCGCGGCCTCAGCCCCCCCTCATCATCAGTGCACACCGCACGTGGACAGTGTGGATATAATGTATTACATGTCATATTATATATATATATATATTACGTATAAATCTATTTGATTCTTCTCTAGAGATCAAAACAGCTCTGAAAAAAAAAATGAAAACAAAACAAAAGGAAAACAAAACAAAATCATACAACAAAATAAAAAAAAGACATATTATCAGGTTCCTTCTCTGATCTGACATGACTGATGTGGAGTGGGGTAATGCCTCAGTTTTCTGGAAGTGCAACATCAGAAACTGATCCAACATAATAGAGAATGGAGATGTTTTGGGAAGTGTGGAGAGGATTCTAAATCTGGAATGCAGAATGAGGAAACAAACCCTTGGTGTGTTACCATGGAAACTCAAAAAAAGAAAGAAAAAAGGCCAGTGATGTGCGACATTTAAGAATGGTCAAGGACAAGATCTTTTGCCGAAGGGCAAACTTCAGATTCATTAGCCAGCACTGATTTGAAGAGAGCTGAAGAGTTGAAGCCCTTTCTTGCTCGTGATTTCATTGAATAAGTGGCATCAAGTCACGGAACCAGTCACAACCAGAATTTTGGTTTCTACTGAGGAAAAATGCACTTACATCAAGCAGGTTGCGGGGTAAACATGGCAAACCAGAGCCCATGCTGTCATTCTATACGTATTTTTAACCGATTTAAAAAGGAAAAAACTGTAAACGTGACCAAAGTTAACTGTGATTTCCAAGCATTTGATTACTATATATATATTTTTCAAACTGTATTCATCATTAACCCTTAACATCCTTGCATACAAGCCCTCACTAGCATTAACAAGACAATGGTCCTTGTTTGTTTTTCAGGTAGAGGAAGAATATTCATACATTTTAGAAAAAAAAACAAACAAAATGAACAAACCAACAATGTCATCTACCACCCTTTCCTGTACAGTACTGTTGATGAAGTATTCACAGACACACGTGGAGTATTATGTCAGCACGTCATTGAGTGGAATAAACCTAAAAAGTGATTGTGAAAGTGAATCTATAAAACAGAAACATTTCCAACCAGAACGTCAGTATTTCAAAGGACAATCAACCAATATCTTGATCATCACACAGCAAAGTCAAAAACAGTCCAACCCCAGTCAGTGTAACTGTACACCAGAACAAGCAAAAAAGCATTGAATTTTTTTTTTGCTCAACTCTAAAATCCTTTTGTTTTCCTACTAAGAAATGGAAATGTAACAACACCACAGTCAGGATTCAACTAATGCCTTGAAAACCTCTTTTTTGTTTGTGAGAATACACAAGACTTAAAAAGCAAAGATGTGTCACGATTTCATTTTAGTATCACCACCCTCTTCATTGTTGTCGTCATCATCGTCATCATCATCATCATCATCATCATCATCATCATCATCATCATCATCACCACCATCACCACCACAACAACCACTTGGAATGGATTTTTATAATCAACAAACCCTTTTGTACTCAGTGACATCAAAGTATCATGTTTGTAATAATAAAAAAGTCCTGCTCATTAGCATAAACCAGAAAGTATACTTAATTGTGATGACCTATGGAGAGACAGCTGGACTCCTAGCATGTTAGTATGTCAGATAATTCATCTCAAACTGCATTTCCTGTGGAAACACTGACAGTCTTGATCTAGCATTGCAAGTGTGAGCTGGAACAAACAAACTCTATATTCTCTCACATGGGTTCAGACACATCAGTAAACAGCACTACACAACTGTGAGGGTGAAAACATCACACCACACACAGCCACTGTTGTCACAATATTTTTTTTTTGCTAAAGGAAAGGAAAAAAACACTTCCAGGTTGCAGTCATGCAGACCTGTCTTACTGACACAGTGAACTCACCCTGCACCTCCAGTCTCAGTCTCTCTCTCTCTCCCTTTCAAACTATTTGGATGATGCATAAAGTGCTCATTCTTGTGACTCCCTTTCTGAGAAAAAAAGTGCAATGCAGGGTGCACTTCACCATACAAGATGGTAGCCAATGTGACCAATGAGAACCATATTTTCTTTTGGTTTAATTTCATTCAGAGCACTTTTCAGACATTCTACATCAGGTGCTTAACCTCCTTTATTTTTTCCTGTAGAGCTACTCTTAAGCGACTAGTGTTGGCTAGTCAAAGCTTAGAGCAGTGTACAAGTTCCCCCACAGCTTAGAGGGAGGCTCACACTTCCAACCGTCTCTTTTCAGTGTTCTGTTCTGAGGGCATTATGACAGAATGGTCATTTTGAGCTCACTGGTTGGGCTGAGATGTGAATGGCAGCTCAGAGGCCCAATCATGCTCTCTGGGGTGGGGGGCGGGGTATTGGGGTTGGTGGGGCTGGGAGGGTGTGGGAGTCTGTAAACTGTCGCCACGGAGACTGAAGCAAGGCTGAATCCAAATGCGAGGGCGGGAGAAAGGCAGTTTGGCTCCACATGGCTGATGTGGAAAAAAAAAACATGAGACATACATGTGCACAGGATGTGGAATGATGGTGTCACACACACACACACACACACACACACACAAAGCATGTAAATGCAGTAGACATGCCTTAATCTCTCCATCTTAGGCATGTTAAAATATGCATTAACATACATACATACTTACATACATACATACAATACATACAGACAGACAAACACACAATAACACAAACAAACATGTACACATCAGGCATGTCACAGACACGTCTGTGTGCTCTGTTGAAGAAAACACATTTTTTTTCTCCTTATAAACTCTTTACCTTGCCTATAACTCTGATAAATTTCCTATATACATAAATTAACAATAAATATCTTCAGTGTGTATATTCATATATATTGAAATATATATTAAATATTGAAATATACTATATATTTCAAATATATTAATATAATTCCTTTCAATCTTTAAACATGTTCAAGAGATATAATCACAGTTTTGTCATCAAACGCTAACATAAAAAGACACAGGTCTTGCTAACAGTCCAGCTGCGGTTTCCCCTTTTGAAGGTAGCACATTCTTGACTTGGTCATGATGGTGTCCATTGCGACAAGTCACTCCAACTATTTTGTACAGCTCTGAATAGAACAGATTTCTAAATTTAATTTCACAACAATTCATTTTGTCAGCAGACTGATGAATGACTCTCTGATCTCTTTCTCTCTGTCTACAGGTCCATGGCGAGAGAAGAAGAACCACTAGAGGGCGGTGTTGGTATCAGTGGTGCCTGCAGTCCCATTTCGACCACATTTTTTCTCGACCACTCCTTTTTCACATTATTGCAAAGCAGCCACTTTGATGTCAACCATCATGCCAAGTGCTCTTAAGTGGGTAGCCTACTACCACTGTGTCTTGTTGTTTCTCTCTGTCTCTCTCTCTCTCTGGACATGCAAATGATGTTGGATGTCTCTCCTTCTCTTACTATCTCGATCTCTCTTTCAAAACCAAAAGCGTCCAGTGCCAGTTACAATCATTTTGGATGCAGGTGGGGTGGGGTGGTTGGGTTTCGGGGGTAACGTCTGTGGGTTGTGGTCCTCTACTGCAACTGACCAACTGACCGACTGACCGACCGACTGACCGACTGTCTATGTGAGGGTAATACAGCACCGTGGTACCGGGCAGGAGCGTCAGGGAATCCAGCCCCGACACAGTGGAGCCCGACACAGAGCTGGCAGGCACCGCAAAATGGCAGCCCGAAACACACACATACGTGCGCACACACACACATACACATACATACATACACACATGCACACACACTCCCTCCCACCACCACTAGGTGAGACAGCTGAGAACAGCTTGACTCTCTGGAGTGCATTTTGTTGTGTGTGCATGGATGGGCATGTATGAATGTGCATTCTGTACGTGACTCTGTGTGTTTGTGCGTGTTTGCATATATGTGCGTATCTTATCTCAGTACATGTGTAGTTTTATGTGTGTGTGTGTGTATGTATGTATTTGCATGTGTGTGTGTGTGTGTGTGTGTGTGTGCTGTCAGGCATGCCTCTGGGGGATCTCTGCAGCTGTCACTGTGAGCAGAGACTGGGGTGGGGGTGGGGGTGTGGGGGTGTGGGGGGTGGTTGTCTGTTGGATGCAGACCGCTGAGACCTCTGCCTCGTCCTGACCGCTCTCCTGTCCTGAATGTCATCCATGTCACTGGACAACCATAAAAGGGGGGAGGGGCAGGATCTGGGTCTTTTTACTGCACGGGCAATACGATTTAAAAAATAAAAATAAAAATAAAAATAAAACCACAAACGAATTGCATGCTAAGATCCCTTTCCCACCCCTCCTTCCGTGTTCCTCTGCCTGTTTCCTGGGAGTGGGACTCCTGCTGTAGATGCTGCCATGTCTAGCTCCGACATGAGAGAGAAAAAGACAAAGAAGAGACTTGGAGAGGAGCCACTGAGATGAGGTCGGTGGGGAGGTGTGTGTGTGTGGGGGGGAGATGCCAACACTGCCCCTTATCCCCCACAGTGTAGAAGGACAGAAGAACCCGCACTTTCTGGTTCCCCACAGTGCAGAGGAGCAGAAGAAGCCCCACTTCCTGTTGACAACAGGGGGCTGTTTCCTGTTCCGACAACTGCACTGTCCACAACGTGGCGTGGTAAGGGCAGGCAGCTCCGTGGATGAAACTGGCGGTGTGCTCTCTCTGTCTCTCTCTCGCCCTTCCTCCCTCCTTCTCTCGTTCTCTTCTTTCCCTTTTCTCTCCTTTTGGTATGCATAGTCATCATACACCCATGGGCTGGGTTGGGGGAACGTTCCTCCTCCTTGAGTCCTGGGGTTTGGTATGCATATCAGTGTATACACACACGCGCACACACACACACGCAGCTCTGCATCGCACACCCAGCCCTGTGCGGCCGGTCAGCCGGACGGCTGCCTGTCAGTGGTAGCGGCTCTGCTTCTCCTCTGCGGCCTCTGAGCTATAGTCCCGCAGGTTAATGCCCCTCTGGAGGTTCAGCAACGAGTCCTTCATCTGGGCATACACAAACGGGCATGCACACAGATACACACACACACACAGGGAATACGCACACACACACAGGGAATACGCACACACACACACACACACACACACACACACACACACACACACACACACACACACAGGCAATCACACATACGCACATACAAAAACAACACAGAGGTGGTTAGAAACACTGTCAGTACAACTTCCACAGGATGAGAGGGTGGGATGACTAGCCTAACATTTTGTTGATAATGTGCACAAGAATTGTATATACTAAATACTGTAACCATAACCATATTTGTATCCATGCATTTGTATGGATTTTGTGCTTTAATTTGTTACTTTGCTAGGCTCTTGCTTATTCTGCATATCTGAAGCTTGATTTGTGTCCTCTATTGTAAGTTGTTTCGGATATAAGCATCTTCTAAGTGTAATATAATGTAACATAGACTATGTGAGGTGGTGAGTGCTGGGGTGGGTGGCAGATAGGAGGTGGGTGGTAGTTGGGTGTGAGGGTGGTAGTTGTGTTTGAGGGTGGTAGTGCTTTAGTGTGAGGGTGGTAGTTGTGTATGAGGGTGGTAGTTGTGTATGATGGTGGTAGTTGGGTCTGAGGGTGGTAGTTGTGTTTGAGGGTGGTAGTTGTGTTTGAGGGTGGTAGTTGGGTGTAAGGGTGGTAGTTGTGTGTGAGGGTGGTAGTTGTGTATAACGGTGGTAGTTGTGTGTGATGGTGGTAGTTTGGTATAAGGGTGGTAGTTGGGTGTGGGGATGATGGTGAGTCAGTGGTTTACCTGATCTAGAAGCAGCACTGAGGACTTGATGATCTCTCTCCACTTCTGCAGCTCAGCGTCGTGGAAACGCTGCTGGGACTCCAACAGCTGAGCCCACTCCATCTGTGTCTGCGGCAGTTTACTAAACACACACACACACACACACACACACACACACAGAGGAAGAAAGAAGGAGAAAGAGAAAGAGAAAAGTGCAATGGAACATTAATCCCCTTGTGTACCTGGAGTGCATTGCAACTAAGAAAACTGCAACAAAATGTGACACTGCTTTACAAGTGTGCATATGCATACAGCATAGCATGTTATCACACCATCTGTTTTAACCGCGGCATACCTTTCCTGCAGCCGCAGGCCCTGCCAAGTGGTGAGACTCTGGGCAGAGTACTCCAGCATCCACAGCTTGTAGAACAGCATCATGTTGAGGAACACCAGCAGCACCAGACTGTAATGACACAGAGAAGCCACAGGAGGCAGCAGTGAGCCCTCCCCCTTTTCATTAACACACAACACAGCCGCAGCGGCGGGGGCGGGGCACTCTACGGACGGGACACAGTGCACGGATGAGACCAGGGCAGTGAGGACAGGTGAGGAGAGGACAGCACAGCACAGGACAGGACAGGGACAGTGCTGCAGGATGAGCTAGCTGGTGAGAAAAGAGGGAGAAAGAAAGAGAAGAAACAGAGAGAGAGAGGGAGAGTAAGAAAGAGAGGGAGAGTCAAAGAGAGGAAAGAAACAAGAGAAAAAAGGATTTGTCCAAGAAAAGGAGGAAAAAAAGGAGGCGAGAAAGAGATGAAATAAGAGGACAGACAGCAGGGAAAGATTAAGAGGAAGAAGAAGAGGTAGAGGGAGAAAAAAGGAAAGTGAGGACAGAGAGAGTGAAATAAGAAAAAAAAAATGTGAAAGAGAGAGGAAGAGATTGAGGTGGACAAAACATGAAAGAAGATGAGATGGTGAGACACAAGTAAAAAAAATGGGAAGAGAAAAGAAAGATGAAAGAAGATGGAAAGAGAGAAAACACAGAGAGGTAAGACAGCAGAGGGAGGGGGAGAAAGACAGGAAAGAAAGGAAAGAGATCGTGAGAGAGATAGAGAGAGAGAGATAAGACAAAAAGAGAGAGAAGAGAGAGAGAGAGAGTAAGAACGAAGGAAGGGAGCGAGGGTTACATTTGGACAGGGTATCAGTTTGCACATGGGGCAACTGGGAATGGCATGTGTGGTAATGAAGCAGAGTTGTGCTGCTGTTATTACAGAAGGCAACTAGAGGCATCACATCCACACAGGCTCATGGATGACGCACTTCAGCTCAGCTAGTTTGGGTTATCGGTAAAAATGTGTACCTTATACAGATCCTACGGAGAGCCAAGAGAGACAAAGAAGAGAAGAGTTACATTTATAACCTGAACTGACGGCCTGGTACTGATAAAACAGATGACAGACTTAAAGGAAATGGTGGCATCTGATAATAAGGTCATGAAGTCTAGGTTGTTTTTTTTCTGACCACACTCTAAAATCTAAACTTCCTTCTGAAGTGCTTGGAGGTCATAAGCAGGCGCTACTGCATTTAGCAACTATAGCATTTAGAACTACAGGCCATGTATGTACTGTATGTCTGTGCTTGTGTATGTTTTGTGTGTGTTTGTGCATATTTAAATATTTTGCCGTTATGGAAACGTATATGTGTTTTGCATGTGTGGGTGTTTGCTTAAACATGACTGTGTGTGCATGAGTGTGTGGGCGCGCACGTGTGTGTATGTGTGTGTGTGTGTGCATGCTTGTTTGTGTGTGCGCGCGCACATGTGTGTGTATTTGTTGGGAGGTGTACTTACACAAAGCTGATGATGAGGAGGAGCTTGGACACACTGCACAGTGCCGACCCAGTGGAGATGTGCTCAGGGGGCTGCCTGGTCTGAGTGGAGCCTGGAGGTCAGAGGTCAGAGACAACACAGTGGTCATGACACTACACACACACACTGACAACACAACATGACATAACATGACACAACACCTGACGTGACACCTTTTTATAAGTGGAGAAAAGCGTCTGCTAAGTGTAATGTAATGTAATGACATGACAAGACATATACCATTACATCACATCACATAACAATACAACACAACATAAAACAAAAACTCAAACAAAAAGTGCAACAAAAACTCTTACAACACAACAAAATCATGCCTCTACAAATGTACTTTGTGAAAGACGCTGCTTTTATTTATTAGTGCATATGTGAGTGTCAAGTTTAAAGAGAAGTTATAACACATTTGGTGAGAGAGACAGAAAGACTGAGAGAGAAACAGAGGGAAAGAGCAAGAGAGAGAGAAAGAGAGAGAGAGACAGAGAGAGAGACTGAGAGAGACAGAGAGAGGGACAGAAAGAGACATTGCTCCTCCTCCTCCTGACCTGCCACGTGTTTGATGCGGTGGATGACCTCCTCGTCGGTGGGCGTGGTGACGGGGCTGAGGGCCTCCTCCATGTGCTGGTTGCGGAGGTGCTGCAGAGGCCTCTTCCTGCGCCGCAGCGTGGAGCTCTTCACCGCCTTGGCTTTGGGCGACGGCCGGTGGGTGACGGCGGCCTGCTCCGTCAGCATCATGTCCTCCAGCTTAGCCAGCTCCAGCTCTGTGACAGGCACGCAAAGCAGGAGAGATGAACACACACGTGCACACACATGAACATACACAAAAGTGAGCATACACACACGCATGCACGCGCACAGAAAAACACTGAAATTGGAAGTTAATGAATATATATTGTATAAGAAACATATCAAGGTGATGTACTGAGAAGTGTTCTTTACAGCTTGTAAATTCCCAGCATTTGCCTACAACGGTATTATTATTGTGCCTTTGCTTTTAGTGTAGATACAGACTGAATTCATTGTCATTATGATCTTTAATTAGCCAGGTTAGTCTCCTGGCTTCAGACATAACATTTCTTTTTCACGAGAGCCCTCTCTAAGATAGTAGAGCAAATAGTTCCATATAAACATTTAAGAATTACAACAAACATAAAGAGGCAAAGACATCTCATTTAAAAATGTAGTCAGTGCAAAGGGAACTAAAACTGCTATTAATCTACAAACATGGATGAACTTGAGTTGGATGTGTTTACCAAGACAGCGGAAGTTCTCATCCAGGCCACTCCAGAAGTTCTTCTCAATGAAGCCCTTCACCAGCCCCCACGGCTGTTTCCTGTAGCGCAGCTCCGTAGACACCCTGTGGACAGGGGCCAAGTGTGGAGGGTTAAAAGGGTGTTCTGCTGGAGGACTGACTGACCTCATATGACTCTCAATATCTCATAACACAGCTCGACAAACTTATTTATGTAACTGGGGCTCCACCGTGCCTGGCTTTTAATGCTTAAAATGTATTTCATGTTTATATTAAACAGTCTTTATTTTGCTATGTTGTTTTTTTTTACAGTAGTTATGGATTTCTGGATAAAAGCATCTGCTAAATGTAATGTAAAGTTACCACTGGCATAAAATCATATTGAAAGAAATACATTAAATCATATTTTAAAAAGCACAATGTTTATACTACATTAAAACACGTCCAAATTACAATAACCGACTGGTTTCCAAACTCCCCCCTCCCACACACAGACACAGTGGGCTAACATATACACACTAACACAGCCTCACCTCAGCCGACACTTGTTCTTGGCCACTCGCGTTAGCATGTAGCGGTTGAGCGTGTAGAAGTAGTCGTGGTACGGCACGTCATGTGTGATCACCTCAGCGTCGATGATGTAGCACTCGCTCTCCTGGCTTGCCTTGTACAGGGTCTGATGAAGGGGGGGAAGGACACCCGCAGGGAGGGGTGCGAGGAGGAGGGTGGAACAGAGGGAGGGGACACAACAAAAGGAACAGAGGAACAGAGGAACAGGAAGGAAAAGAAGTTTCCTTGAGTATTTCCTAGAATTGGTTACTGTAGTTTCACCAGGAGTGTTTGTGTCTTAAAGACAAAACAAACCTTCTGTAAATGTGAACTGACTAGCTTTAGTGATATGGGCAATTACATGCAAAGTTTACTTTTGGCCTTATCAATAACAAAAAATGAAACAGTATTTGTACGATGGGAATGATTACATGGAATTTAAGCACTTGCTAGTTTTGGCTGTAAATACAAATACAAAATATGTAAATAATGTTGTATTTGCTCATGTTCTGTAAAATCCATGAGGTGAAATTGTCTAGTTAGTAGTTATATGCCTATCCAAAGTATATGTACATATACTGTGAGGGTAGCCATGTTCGTGTGCATGAGTTAAGGCAACAGTACCTGTGTTTCTGTAACAGTGGCTGTTTTAGGAGCCAGGGGGTTGGAGAGAGAGATAGTGTACATGATCTCTCTCGTCTGGTTCCCAGCATCCTCTTTCCTCCAGGGGTGATACACCACATCTGTTTAAGTGTGTGTGTGTGTGAGCGAGAGAAAGAGAGACAGAGAGAAAAAGAGAGAGAGAGAGAGGGAAAGAGAGAGGAGAGAGAGAGACAGGGAGGGAGGAGGAAGAAAGAAAGACAACATTTTGTTTGTCCAGGCCAGAGACGGCAAACAAGATCATGAGTCCAAAATTTTGACCAAATAATCAGTCGAATCTTTCATCCCCAAAGCAGGCTGACTGACTGTGCCTCATACAGCTTTGGGAAATCATGAGAATCAAACCCTCTGAGCTCTTGAGATCTAATCTGTCTGATTTAATCAGTGCATTGGGTACACGAGCAGCCACAAAGCCAAGCCAGCACAGCACATCACAGCTGCAGGGGACTCACCAGTGAAGCGGCGCTGCTCCATAAAGTCACTCATGAACTGGGACTCGGTGAAAAGCATGTCGTACATCTTGTCCACGCTGAACTTGTACACCTCGTTGATGTACTGCCGACCGTTGAGGTCATCGTGGAATGCTTGCACTTCTCCTGCTAAGGGCAGGCACACACAGACACAGACACACACACAGACACACACACACACACACACACACACACACACACAAAAACATTACTATCACACGGGAGCAGTTAAAACGTTATTTGTCTCTATTGTCTAGTGAAATTGCTGTCACACAACAGTAATTACAAACTCACTGAGCCCTCTATTGTGTTCTGTTTGTAACAACAACACATCTGCATAACATGAATCTTGGAAGATAGAGTTGTGTGTATGTGTGTATGTATGTTGTGTATGTATGCTAGTATGTATGTGTATGTGTGTATGAAGAGTGTCTGCACCCACTCATTGGTGTGTGTGTTTCTGATGAGCGTTTGTGTGTGTGTGTGTGTGTATGATGAGTGAGTGTCTGTGTGTGTGTGTGTGTGTGTGTGTGTATGATGAGTGTGTATCTGGGTGTGTGTGTGTGTGTGTGTGTGTAGGTATGTGTACCCTCGCCGTGCGTTAGTATCTTTGTGTATGTGTGTGTATGAAGAATGTCTTCATCCACTCATTGCTGTGTGTGTTTGTGATGAGCATTTGTGTGCGTGTGTGTGTGTATAATGAGTGTGTGTGTGTGTGTGTGTGTGTGTGTGTGTGTGTGTGTGTGTGTGTGTGTGATATAAGTGTCTGCCTGGGTGTCTGTGTGATGAGTGTTTGTGTGTGTAGGTATGTGTTGTACCCTCGTCGTGTGTCTCTGAGGAGTCACTGAGCTCGGTGGGGATGTCCTCGTTGTCGTTGAAGTCGAGCGAGGGCGACGGCACGGGTACGGCGGCCCCCGTCTCTCCTGCGCCCCTCTCCTCGGCCGGCGATGGGATACCGAGCAGCTCTCCGTCCGGCAGACAGTCGGTGTACTCCTCGGGAGCCATGTCGATCTGCACACAGGCCAACAGGGGGCGGCAGTTATAACACTGCCCAGATATCCACATTTACACGCAGGGATAGAGAACACAGGCAATTCAAAAGAGACTTAAGATGGTGATGATACACAGGGGGCAACATTTTGAGCAATACTGCCGAGTAAAAAGATGATAGGCTAATATTCTTATCTGAAAGGCTTGTCAAAGGAGCTAAGTAGTATGCAACTGGACTTCTTTTTTGGAGTTTGAAGTAGTTTTACCGTGCATACAAAAGACTTCTTCAGTGTTGAGTGTTGATGATGGAGAACCAGGAGCTATATCTCTGGACCACTGGAGGTGGAGCTGTGAGTTGGTAACTACACCCCAAAAGGGTCACACGAATCACCCATTAATGAAAGGTGAAATTTGCCTGGGCCCGCCCATACTTCCTGTGACGCTACACTAAATTTTGCGTCATGTCAGTCTGGCCAACCTGGCTATTTTCAGCTGTTCTTTTGCCTGAGAAATTGGGCACCAATGTAAAATGAACTCTACGCATTCATCATTGGAATAAGTGGTCTGATTGGTCGTAGCTCTGCCCAGTAGTACACAGAGGCATTTAAAAGACACCTGTTGATCCTGCCTCTGGAAACTACTTGTCTATGGGAGTTTTGCCAGACCAAGCTCTGTCTACAAGCTTATTGCAACAGCCAGGCTAAGGTGAAATATCTTCAAACTCAAAAAAAGAAGTCCGGTAGCATACAACTTAGCTCCTTTGACTACCTTTGATCTAGATAAATGAGAATCTTCACAGACACATGATAGGCTTATTTTTTGACTTGCGACAATTTGCAAGCTGATGGTAAGATAAGATTTCCTGATAGTAATGCTCAGAATGTTCCCCTGTGTGTTATCATCTTTGTAATACACTTTAAGAAGAAAAAGAATGTTTTCAGAAACATTTAAATGAAGAAATATTAGTAGAATTTGAGCAAGAAGCAGTTGTGAAAGTATTTAACCCTCTGTTATGTTAAGTACAAAAGCAAAGGCCTTTTTTAGGCATAACATGATTTACAGTTCAAAGAAGATCAAGATTGTGTGGAACATAAATGTTTCAAGTCTGACCAACTGGTCACTTGTGTTTGTCTTAAAATGGCTGCCATGGGTGAAGTGTTAGTGGGTTGAGGGTTAAACTCACAGAGAGTGGTGCCTCGTGGCTGCTGGTGTTGGTGGGGTGTAGGGCACTGTTGGGGAGGGTCTTTTTGTGCGTTGGTGGGGGGCTGCCGTCGGCCTTGGCCTCCCCGCTGCTCTTGGACGAGTTGTCGTTGCTGATCTCGTTCTCCTCTGCTGGGATCTCCTCACAATACCTGTCAGCCATCACAGCAGAGCAAATTAGTTCTATACGCCTCTCTGTGTCTGTCTCTGTCAATACAATGTCAAAATGACACTTAACTCAGTCAAGTCATCTATTTGTATTAACTGAGATAGGCTATGCCAATATTTAGTTTTAGGTTTATTATTATTACACATGTTAATATTACACCTATAAGTGTTACATATTAACTGAAACTGACAAGACGGCTTGATAAGGTTGAGTAAAAAACAAATCATTCTTTACAGTGTACACATATGGATATATGCATATCGGAATTTGAATGCCTCTGTTTTTTTTGCAAAACAAATTTTCTCAAATTCAACATGTCAATCTCTGTGATGTAGGAAAAAACTCCATTCTATAGTTTCTGGTATCACAAACAGTTACTCTACCACAGTGATAATATAATAACACTGCTGTCTCTGATATTACTAATGTCTCACCCCATGGTGTTGAAGTCGTTGTCGGGTGGAACATAGTCCTCATCATCGCTCGTGAGGCCCAGCTCATTGCCATAGCACTGGTGGACAAAGTGCCACAGCTCTTTGGGACAGAGGGGCTACAAAGCGAAGACATCCAGCATCCATTACAGCATCATCAGCAACACAGTTTAAAGACTGATTAACTCGTATAATATTACTGTGTGTGAACACAGTGTATAGAACTCAGTTATTATACATTTGTGTGAACATGGTTTATAGACCTCACTCAATATAATTGTGTAGGGAAATGAATTTTAGGACTTAGTTAAAATAAATGTGTGCTAATAACTATGTGCTCCTAAAAGTCACTATTCCCTCACCTTCTCCAGCAGGGCATTTTGCCAGAGCCTAAACATCATCATGTAGGTCCTGTCCCGTGCCCCGAAAGAGGTGAAAAAGTGCTGAGAACGTGAAAGGAGAGATGAGGGGGAGAGATTAGTGAAGAGCAGTGCTTTTTAGCAGAATCTTATCATCGTTGCCAACAGTTTACTGAAATATGTCACTAGATTATGTGATGGCATCAATTATATAGATATCCAATTTGCTGAGCTGCAAAACTCAAGTTAGGGTATAAGGTATACATGGTGCAGAGAAAGGCAAAGGTAGAAAGGGCATTTTTTTCTGTTGTTTGCTGAGGAAAATTTGAGTCACTAAAGTTGTGAGAAGTTGCTGGGAAGGAGTTTTTGTGGCTAGCGTGGCTAGCGCAAGTTAAAACATGCAACTAAGTCACTATAGTTGGCCACACCAGCTGTCTGTGGTATAGAATTATGTGCTGGGGTGAATGCAGTGACTGTGGAGAGAGAGAGAGACGGATAGTCAGTGGATCCATACCTTCTCAGTGTCTGTGCACACCTGAATGGCATTGGGGATCAGACGCGCTGTCTTCTCCTTCGTCATGGAGCAGACATCCTTTAGACGCACTGTCAGCTACACACACACACACACACATACACACACAAGATTACACACATACATGACAATAAAAAGAAGAACATTGTGAGCAATAATTATTTTACTAATAATAATTTATTTGTACTTTGGACTGAACATGTTTGGTAGAGTATAGACAAGGTTAAGAAATCGAGAAATTAGAGGTCGTCAGAAGTCATACCAGCGTCTCCCAGCGAAAGATGTTACTATAGAAACAGATCCAGTTTTCAGAGAGGTAGAGTCGACCCTGCAGCAGGATGTCACGTTGCAGGGCACAGGAGTAGTCTGTGAGTCACCCACACACACACACACACACACACACACACACACACACACACACACACACACACACAGAAAGAGGAAAGAGATAGATTAGGGTGGGATATAGGGGGTGGGGTATTGAATCCCCCACCATCCACAAATATTTACCAGTCGTCACAAAAATTCTGCCCTCAAATCCATTCCATTTAGATAAGAGAATAAATCTAATAAGTCAGTCAGCATTGCTTAGACATATTATTTCCCATTCCATAGGATGCTGGTCCCACACTATCTGTATTACATTGCATTTAGCAGACACTCTTATCCAGAGCGACTTACAGTGAACTAACTGTAGGGACTGGAACAACTTGGGGTTAACTGCCTTGCTGAAAGGCACATGAGTCAGGGATGCCTGGAAATCAAACCTGTGACCCTTTAACTACAAGTCCAACTTCTTGACCATTAGGTCACGGTCACCTCAGCCCGCCCCCCACCTCAGCCTTCTTGTTCTCCCACCACTTCCTGTTGTGCCGTCTTCATTTTTGTAGTATTTTATTTATTAGACAAAGAGAATATTTCACCAGCATTTCAGACACAGTCTCAGGATTTCAAAAGTGCGTAGAGTCTGTAGCGATCAAGCAAAATATACAAACACCTCTCTCAAGTCTCCTCTTCTGTTAATGGTTTGCCCTCCCCTTTTCACAGCATCTAAAACATTTCAGTACTATTTTACATGACCAAGGGTACCCTCCTGTCCGTGTCTCCTTACCCACGATAAGCCGCTCGGTGTCGGGCAGCTGTTTGAAGAGCTTCCTGAAGTCCTCATTCCGCTGTTTGTACGTAGGGCTCAAGACCTAATGAACAAGAACAGACAGAGATGCTGAGAGAGGGGTAGGGGTGATCGTTGTACCCACACTGGCCATGCCCCACACTGGACGCCATCTTTTTTTTCTTTTCACTCTTTCATTCACTTGGTCAATCTTTGACAATCTCTCAGGTACACATACAAGTACATGCACACAGACCAACCCCCCCCCCCCTTCACAAAAAAAAACTTTTGAATGGAAATGTATATTCTGTCCACATGTGGTGAGCCCCTTTGAAAGGAGCAGACTAAACTGTCTGTAGTAACACTAGTGCATGCAAAAGACATGAGTAGGAGGCAGAGTGGACTGCAATAGTGAGGGCAAGCAACAGGCAGGCAAACAAACAAACAAACAAACAAACAAATCAAACAAACAAGTCAAACAAACAAGTCAAGTCAACCCCAAGGCAACAGGGCAGATGGTGGGGAGGGGGGGAGACAGCCCCAAAGGGTCAAATTTGATCTCTTCAAATGTGATACCACAAGAGACTGCCTGGCATGTTGCTGGACATCAGCACTGCAGTCCTCCACATTCCACAGCCTCAGGAAGAGTGCGAGCACACACACACACATACACACACACACACACACACACACACACACACACGCCATTTCCCCCAACATGGCAGCACGCAGACATACACACATACACACACACAACATCTCCCCCAGCATTGTGACACACACACACATACACACACATACACACATGCACACACGAACACATGCCCTGCATGGCAGCCCACCATGGAATAACGCCAGCATACAGTGCGTCTACCCCAGTCTGGCATGGACGTGCCCATGCTGTCCGGGTGTGTCTCTATATTTATACCCTGGTATTAGCCAACACGCATTGTCGGGCTATTTGATACACTGGCAAATATTCCCAAAACAGTAGCAAAGATATCCTATCCATGGTCATTTCCAGTCTCAATCTGAGCACTGTAAGTATGAGATCAAATTGATTTTTGACTACCAAACGGCACACTCAAACCCACGTATCCGTAACTGTAACATCTCAAGAGGAAGTTAATGGCAGATAACTGACATAGCTACAGTTGTGGTTCCAAAGTGCTGAACCCTTACAACGCAAACAATGACTTAATGGTTCATAACGATTCTGACAACGATCACTAACTAAACCGAACTTATTTGGTGTTTGCAGTTGCTCAAGCTAAAAATGGATGCAACGATGAACCATAGTGGTTAAAAAAAGAAAAAAAAAACGCAAGACAATTGCTGCACTCTTTCCCACTTCCTTCCTGTTCTCTCCTTTTGCTCTCTCCACCTCCTTCAGAAAAAAAAAAAAAACACGAAAAAACTCACAGCCGGGAGGTCGTCATCAGCCTCATCACCATCACCATCACCACCACCATCTCCATCTCCATCTCCATCGCCACCATCGTTCCAGCGCTGGTACTGATCGGCGGAGCTCCCCGTCCGGCACGTCCAGAGCCACTCCTCGCTCCACACGGAGCCATGCGGCAGCCACCCGGCCAGGGCTTCGTCCAGCTCCAGCATGGCCTCCCACTCCGACAGCGAGTCCTGGGGTGGATCCATGGAGCTCCACGAGGTGGGAGGAAGTGCTCCTCTTCTGGGCTTCTCAGGGGCTGATAAGGGGGCTATAAGGAGGAACTTCCCCTGGTGTGACTGCGGTTGCTGCTGCTGCGGCTGCGGCTGCTGCTGCTGCTGCTGCTGTCCCACAGATCAGCAGAGGCGTTTCTGCTGCTGTAAGTATGTGTGTGTGTATCTGAGACGCAGAGCCTGGCCACAGCTACTGTCAGTTTGACCGCCGGAGCCTGCTGACTACAGCCTCATGATCCCTGTGTCTGTCTCTGTGTCTCTCTCTCTCTCGCTCTCTCTTTCTCTCTCCCTCACACACACTCAAACACACAAACCCACTCACACCCTCACACACACCCTCACACACACTCTCACTGGAGAGGAGCTGTCCGGCCACTGCCCTGTAGTAACCCCTGTTGACAGATCCTTTATTATTGAGGCGTCTGTTTTTCGTTGCCTGCTGCCTCCCCCTCCCCCTCCCTTCCCCTCCCTCCTTGTCCCTCTCCCTCTCTTTCTCTGCCTTACCCTCTCTCTCTCTATCCCTCCCCACCTTTCTTTCTCATACCCTCTCTCTTTCTCCCTCCTTTTTTTTTCTCTTTCCCCCTCTTTCTCTCTATCTATCTGTCTCTCTCCCTCCCTCCCTCCCTCCCTCTCTCACTCTGTGTCTCTTGCTAGCCACGAATTGTGTGATCCTCCACAGGCCTCCTCCTCCAGCTCCAGCAGGCAGCCCGACCCCCACGGCCCCCACGGCCCCCGCAGTGACGTGATTGAATTACAGGCACGGAGGTGAGCGAGCAGGGCGGGCCCTTACACCCGTCACATCTCCAGACCAACCAATGAACAAACACCAAACGCCAAACGCCTGCGTGGTGACCCCTCTGATGACAGGCAACATGCGAGCGAACGAGCGACCGAGTGCTTTTTCGGCGCACTCTCCCTCTCCCTGGTCAGGAATGCAGCAGATCCCTGCAACAGTCGTCCTAAGGATGACCTGAGGTTCCCCTGCTCCTGGGCAGTTCTTCTCCCTCTCTCCTTCCCTCTCTCTCTCCTCCTCCTCTCTGCCTGTGCCGTTGCTCTGCGTGGGCCGACTTGTTGACTTTTTATGATCCGTGCTGCTTGGCAGGAGAAGTGCAAAAGCTCTCTCAGGGGAAGAAAAACATCTGTGGCGCCCTGAGGAAGTTGTCTAGCAACCCAGATATCACTTTCCTCGCCTTGATCGTGCCATTAAAACTGGGATTTACACACCCTCTGGCTCAAAGAAAGCATTTATACTGTTTTATGGATAGGTCACAGCCTTATCTATTTTCTCCTCCCTCTCCCCCTCCCACTTTCCCCTCTGACTATGTCTCTGTCTCTGTCTCTCTCTCTCTCTTCCTCTCTCTCTCTCTCTCTCTCTCTCTCTCTCTCTCTTTCTGTCCCTCCCTCCCGTGGTCTTGTTTTAGCATGCCCTCTGTCATATTATATGGGCGACGGTGCCTGGTCACCTGATGGTGTTTGTGACAAGACATAGGTTGATGTCCTACTGTTTGGAAACCCTGCCCATGGGGCCCATCCTACAGCACACACACACACACACACACACACACACACACACACACACACACACACACACACACACACACACAGCAGGGCTTCACTTCCACTAGTTAAATTATGACATGCAAACAGCATCACCACCTCAGCTGTTCAAACAGAGATGACTACATACTAGGAAAATGATGTTCGCAACTACATACATTACATTACTTTACACTTAGCAGACGCTTTTATCCAAAGCGACTTACAAAAACATACAACATCTGGAAGGAAGATCATGACACAAACGAAACACATCTGACCCTGCACTTAATGTTTCAAGATTGGGTACAGCAGAAGGCCTCCTCACTACAACAGAACCTTGAGGCCGAACTTAACAAAGCTGCATTGGAGATGTGCGCAGGGCTCAGGGCAAGACTCAGGGAGCTGTTTGGTATCGGTGCCGTAACAACAATAGGTGACTGTGTGAGTGTGGTCGATCATGTGCTGGTGTGACACTGATGGGAGATGCTGCAGCGGTTACACATTAACCCCTTGGGCAAACACGTAGCGACGCCGCCGACTGGCACCAGCAGACAAGGGTGAGGCTACTGCTCACCTGCTGTGTCAACAGGGACGCTGCCAAAGAAATTGTGTGTGTGTGTGTGTGTGTGTATGTGTGTATGTGTGTGTGTGTGGCTGTGAGGTGTGTATATAGGTATGCCTGTCTGAATTGTCTTATTATCCACAGGCTTCTACATCAATTTAGTCCTTCATATTACACCATTAAATATTTTTATCACCAGGTATTCATAATCCCCAGAAGCCCACAGCACAATATCATTTGGACAAGGAGGAGAGATTCCTTCCCCAAGTGTGTCTTGTCCTCAGATTAGCTGGGTAATGAGGGAGGCGCGCAAGTGTGTGTGTGTGTGTGTGTATGTGTGTTTGTAATTACAACAGCCTCCTCATAGAGACCAAGTGTCCCCACACTAGATCCATTGTGCTGTGAGTGTGTGGGTATGTGTGTGAGTGTGTGTGTGTGTGTGTGTGTGTGTGTGTGTGTGTGTGCGGAGTGGCCAATACCCCTGGGCCTTCTCTAGCTGTCCGTTTCTCACTGCCTTTCATCTGCCATCTACAAGCTTGTCAGCCACACACACACACTGACACACACACACACACACACACACACACACACACACACACACACACACACACACACACACACACACACACACACACACACAGGATCTTTTGTGCTGAAGCTCTCCAAGTCAACAGCCGCACCTCTCCCCAAACTCATCTTATCTCTCTCTTCCCATTTCTCCTGTTTCTGGAAATCCAGTTTGTCATCTCCCTGTCCATTTCACTGCATTCTTTGGAAGTGACAGAGCAAAATGGCCGCCATCTTCACTTCTCTGTTCGGTGTTCCTTGCAGTAGTTCTGACACCATGGACAAGCCCACAAACACATTGAAATGTTCTGCCTCAAACCAACACAGACGTTATAGAGTTAGTGAGTCAGCATATGTGGTAGCCCAGCGTTGTGGCGAACCAACACTATGTGCATTAATAGTGAGCTATTAGCTGTATTACCTAATATGTTAGTAAGGTCCCAGTAAGTTAAGTGGTCTTGTTCTCTGATGGCGGGGGGGAGGGGCAGGGGGCTCAGATCTCACTTATGGACGGTTGTGCTTTAATCATTGAGCACTCAGGGCCATGGGAGGTCATCATCGCCACACACACACACACACACACACACACACACACATTCAAGCATATACAAACACGTACAAACACGTGCACACACATACGTACACACACGTGCACATGTACATGTACATGCACAAGTACACATACACCTACATGCACACACACACACACACTCATACACACACGCACATGCATGCCCGCACGCACACAAGCACACAAGCACGCACACACGCACACACACACCCACACACCCACACACACACACCAGGCACCACCATAGCAACTAAACCAATCTTAACCTATTTCACACACAATGACCCATTCAGAGCCGTGGACCGTTCTTCCTCAATCCTCCGAGACCCAACCACATGACCACACATAACGACATTTGGTTAGCCGAGGATGGTGAAAGTGGTATTTCGGTCACAGACGACAGCACGGCCAGGCCAAGCCTTTCTCTGCCCTACCCTACCATACCATGGTACAGACTATCCACAGCAGCAGGCAAATGCCTCCACGTCTCATGCAAATGAGATTTCAGCCACACAGTGGATTCTTCCACTGACAGTGAACGTAGAAAGATGGAAGACCACACACACGGTAGTCTTTAAGGTTATGATGAGTGTGACACTAGTGATGCTAACATGCTAGTCAGTCGACATCTCTCTCTGTGAGATTTTGTATCACAGTTAGTTGAGTTACGTTCTGTATTACGGTGCATTGGCTTTCAACCCACTTGTTGCCACCTGGTTCAGCATTGAGTCTGTGGTCTTGACAGAAGTGGACATTTTGAGGCAACTGTGATACTGGATGCTAATATTTTTTTTTAGCAAATGTTAGTCCATTGTAAGACAATGGGACCGTATTGACGGCGGCCATTTTGTAATAGCAGCCAGAGGCAGTCGATAGACTTTCCAGTATCTCTACCTCAAAATTTGCTGTCAGGTGGAAACAAGGAGCCATCTGAAGAGATGAGTAGCCCTCTGAGAGAGACTGGGGGGTGAGGGAGGGAATCAGACGGGGAGGGGGGTTAAATTATCAAGGAGTTGCAAGAATACAAGACATGCTTACTCTCAGGATGTGCTGTCTTTCATGCTAAGGGGAGAGAAAGAAGGAGTACAGACAAAAACAAACAAACAAATACAAAACAATAAAGAAAAGGATAAAGAAAGGATAAAGACTCCGGTAACATAAAGGAAAACCACATAAGGATACTTCATAGCCACACACACACACACACGCACACACATACACACACACACACTGCTTAAGGGGTACGGGCAGTTTGGGTAGGGGGGATCTACGACAGAGGAACTCTGAAATGTGTGCACATACCACACATACACACACACACACACACACACACACACACACACGTACACAACCACACAAACATTCCCAAGCACGCACAGACACACATAGCGCATGCGCGCGCACACACACACACACACACACACACACACACACACACACACACACACTCACCAACAGCATACTGTCTAATGCTAAGACAAACTCACATGCATCACAAACCAGTTTGAATTTCAAATGTGGCTATATCAGCAGATGCTGTTTTACTTCTACAATGCACAAATCAAAATTTAATAATACAAATTTGGCATAATATTGATATAAACAAATATTCTGTAACTCTATAGATGCTTATGTTTACAGCTTAAAAATATCAGTCTAGTAAGCCACTATGCCCTCTAGTGGTCCAATTTAGGAACTTACAGTAAACAATAAAGTATATCAGGAATTATCATAATATCCAATCATTAGGATGTAAAATGCAACATTTGTGCATTTAGATTCTTTTTACTGCCCTGTACAATTCCATGACTGAATTTAGACAATCAGTATAGGGGCATGTATGTATGTATGTATGTATGTGTGTGTGTGTGTGTGTGTATGTGTGCATACGGGTTTTGTTTGTCCTGCAACTATTTCACAACACCTTGCTTCTTTTAGGAATCATGAATCACTGGCTAGCTTCACCAGAGAATGCTTGTGATGCCCTTGACTTTGAGACAAGAGGACGCAGCACAAGGCCCGCACACCTGCCCCCAGACATCTGTTCCTGCGTCACTGTGCTGACGCGGGCTACTTACTAGTGCAGTTTCACATTCCTGACAATGCACACCCACACTGACACACACACACACACACACACACACACACACACACACACACACACACAAAGACACACACGCACATACACACACACTTTTACTTAAACCCACATACACACACGCACGCACACACACACACACACACACACACACACACACTTTTACTTAAACCCACATACTCATACACACAGGCACACAGGCGCGCACGCACACACACACACACACACACACACACACACACACACACACACACACACACACACACACAGTTAAATAGATAAAGAGAATTTGGGACTTACGTTGTACCAGCTCTGGCTCTTCTGCGGGGTGCAGCAGGCAGGCAGACAGACAGACAAACAGACAGGAGAGAGCACATAAGGTAAGTTTCTTCACTTCAACCTCCGAGAAGTCAGTCAGACACTCTCTCATCTCACACCTCTGCCTGCAACACCACATGGGCATCTGGCATGACTCTAATCCATGATTGGGGTATTTTTAGAGGGGGGTGTGTGTGGAGGTTTATCTGACATGGGGGTGTCTAATTTCAACCAACTGGGAGAGTGCTACCCACTCCACCCTCAAGACACATCATTCATTATACCCAGGATAAGGTGAATTCCAATATCTATATTCTAATATTTTTTAGGCCAACTGAAGTGATGTGTTTTTGTGTTTCTTTTGATTCTATCGTGTGTTTTGATGTTTGGTGTCCTTCTATTTTCCGCAAGATTTTAACTCTGCTACTTATTATTTATATTTTGACATTTACGGAAAAAAGCATTGCGAGGAACTACACGATGACTTCATAACAGATTTTGCCCAGTCATCCCTGTTGCCGCCATGAAGTAAAAAAAAAAAAGTAATTGCATTTCCTGACAGTAGAGGGCAGCATAACTACAAGGCTCCTCTGTCACCAACATTACTCAGGAAAGATGGCTTCATTCAAAACACAACCCCAAGCTGTCCTGATGTCTGTTTAGGACAGGTGATCTTATGGTATTGTCTCATACCTCTTGACCACTCACTCACACATTTTGAGGGCCAAAAAATAAGACAATCAAACTCACAGCCGTCCTATGCCCTCCCTCCAACTGTTCCTCTTTTTTCCCTGCTTCCCTGAAGAGGAAAGTAATAACCGACCCCCAACCCCCACCCGCCAACCCCCATCATTTTCCTAGCTAACACCATGTCATGAGCAGACTAAATCTGCATCTGTCCTGGCTTCTGCCATTATCCTTTCTGGCATTAGCAGCAACATTAGCAGCAATAGCAGCAGGAGCCTCGGTCTCTGACTAGCTGAGCGGCTCTTATCAGCCTCATCCACTGGGCCATGTGTGAGCGAGAGATGGCCGCCTGCTGCTGTCTGTGCCCCCCCCTGCACATACAACAAGTAGCAATATGGTGGCGGGGGTGAGGGGGTGGAATCCCTAATGACTGAGGGAGAGAGAGAGCCAAGGTAGGGAAGGGAGGGAAGGGAGAAGGGAGGAGGAGAAGGTGGAGCAGGAGGAGGAGAAGGAGGAGAGGGAGTAGAACGAGAAGGAGGAGGGGGTGGGGGTGGTGAGGCAGCAGGCACGCTGGCCGTGTCTTGGGGAAGGCTTTGGGCGAATGACAGGTTTAATGGAGGCTAATCTGATCTGGAGCTGACAGGAGCGCTGTTGGACACGGCTTACCATTCAAGTGTGCAGTGCCTAGAACACTTGTTACAGTGTGGGGCTCTGTGTGTGTGTGTGTGTGTGTGTGTGTGTATGCATGAGTGCGTATGTGTGTGTGTGGGTATGTGTTTTGGTAAATACATGTGTAAAAGGTGTAGTTGTGTGAAAGGATGTGTGCATGCGTGTGTGTGTGTGTGTGCGTGTGCCATCATTGGTGAGACTAATAGAAATGTTTTCATTTTAAAAGTAGGCTGCTGTTTTGGATCCCTTTTTGGAAGAGACCTACTTAGGTAAAAACTTCAAGTATCAACTGCTTCTGCAACAAAGCCAGGGGGTTAGGATGGTTGGCTTTTCAAAATCAAATGCAAAACTTCTCAAATATTGTTCATTATCATCAATAACAGAAAGTCGCCATATTTGGAGATGAAGGTACTGTGTGTATCCATGAACTCTTTGCTCTGGACTGCTACTCTGATCAATGTCATGGACATTTAATGGAATCTTGTCTGATTAACCTTTGCAACTGCCA